>CM026327.1:19619780-20312280 GCA_014843725.1 Amphicarpaea edgeworthii | reverse complement strand
TTTAAAATAACAAATAATAGAACACAACAACATTCTTTAGTTCTATACGGATAACCAAAATTGTTTCGTTTATAAGAATATTCAATTCTATATCAAAGCAAGATATAAAAATTTTGAACAGATTCTATGAAATCTCAAAAATCCCGCTATTCCATTATTCATTAAACATCTGAATATTAGTGCATATTATTTTATCGATTAGATTAAATCGATTATATATTTATATATATATATCTATTTGAATTACTTCATTCGCGAGGAGCCGTATGAGGTGAAAATCTCATGTACGGTTCTGTAATAAAGATGGAATTGAGAAATAACCATCAATTATAACCCCCAAAGAACCAGATTTCGTAAACAACATAGAGGAAGAATGAAGGGAGTATCCTATCGAGGGAATCATATTTGCTTCGGAAGATATGCTCTTCAGGCACTTGAGCCAGCTTGGATAACATCTAGACAAATAGAAGCGGGGCGGCGAGCAATGTCACGAAATGTTCGCCGCGGTGGACAAATATGGGTACGCATATTTCCGGACAAACCGGTTACAGTAAGACCTACTGAAACACGTATGGGTTCAGGAAAAGGATCTCCCGAATATTGGGTAGCTGTCGTTAAACCCGGGAAAATACTTTATGAAATGGGTGGGGTACCAGAAAATATAGCAAGAAAGGCTATTTCAATAGCATCATCAAAAATGCCTATACGAACTCAATTCATTATTTCTGGGTAATAAATTAGAACCAAAGGAAAGAGGTCTTTAGGACGAAAACTAAAAATGCAATTGTAGGTTCCTTTTTTTGAACACAAAATATTTTTACTTCAATTTTTGGACTGAAAGAATAAAAAAATGATATGATTCAACCTCAAACTCATTTGAATGTAGCGGATAACAGCGGAGCACGCGAACTGATGTGTATTCGAATCCTAGGAGCTAGTAATCGACGATATGCTTATATTGGTGACATTGTTGTTGCGGTAATCAAACAAGCAGTACCAAATACGAACTTAGAAAGATCAGAAGTGATCAGAGCTGTAATTGTACGTACTTGTAAAGAACTCAAACGTAGCAACGGTATAATAATTCAGTATGATGATAATGCTGCAGTTGTCATTGATCAAGAAGGAAATCCAAAAGGAACTCGAATATTTTGTGCAATCGCCCGGGAATTGAGACAGTTAAATTTCACTAAAATAGTTTCATTAGCACCCGAGGTATTATAAGACGAAACCGTGCTATGGATACATTCTTTTTTTGTGAAATAGATTCATTAATCTATGTTACCTCACATATATCCCTTTTGTAGTAATTATTATAAGTATTCGAAGTAGCAATTATTATTTATTTCAGATTAATACTTGATAACCTAAACAATATATCTCTATATAGATATATATATAATAAAAGAAAAAAAAAAAAGAAAATAATAAATAGAAAAAGGAGCATGTTGATTATAAAGGGCAACTATCATTTTCGTTTACCATGGGTAAGGACACCATCGCTGACATAATAACCTATATAAGAAATGCTGACATGAATAAAAAAGGAATGGTTCAAATACCATTTACTAACATAACAGAAAACACTGTAAAAATACTTTTACGAGAGGGTTTTGTTGAAAACGTCAGAAAACATAGAGAAAAGGACAAATATTTTTTAGTTTTAACGCTACGGTATAGAAGAAATAGAAAAGGATCATATAAAAGTTTTTTAAATTTAAAACGGATCAGTACACCCGGCCTACGAATATATTCGAATTATCAACGAATCCCTAGAATTTTAGGGGGCATGGGGATTGTAATTCTTTCAACTTCTAGAGGTATAATGACAGATCGAGAGGCTCGATTAGAAAAAATCGGCGGAGAAGTTTTATGTTATATATGGTAATCTTTCTAACACCCGAATTATATGATAAACTTCTATCCGGTAAAAAAAAAAAAAAGAAAAAGAAACCGCAAGTTTTTAATAGAACTTCCCCCCCCCCCCTTATGTATATTTGTGAATGTGATAAGGAATTTAATTGAAATTAAAAAAAAAAAAGGGGGGGGGGATTCACGAAGATTGAATTCCTAAATGAATAACTTACCCGTGAATCATTTCCCCTGGGTATGTTTCAGGTTCCCTTATATAATTAATGCAAATTGAATTTGGATTATAGGCTATGTTTCCAAAAAGATTCAACATACTTTTTATAGGTATACGATAAGGAAAAAAAAAAGTATAAGTCATTCAATTTAATTAGGGTATTTTTCAACCTCAACATTATTTTTATGGGAAAGGCCACAATTAGAAGTTCAAAACGTAAGGAAACCTTATTTTCTTCCAATAAAGAAATTTTGAATTAACTTATTAAGTTAAGGAATGGCAAATATGAAAATAAGGGCCTCCGTTCGTAAAATTTGTGAAAAATGTCGATTGATTCGAAGACGCGGGCGAATTATAGTAATTTGTTCCAATCCAAGACATAAACAAAGACAAGGATAATATTTTAACAAACGGAAGCTTTCGAAAAAAAATAGAATATATCAATTTCTATTTTCTCTTATTATTATATATTATATATAGTATTCTATCAAATTTCTAAATTGATATATATTATATATATAGTATTCTATCAAATATCAAATTTTTATAAGAAAAATGATTAATATTTCAAATTTGAAATTTTATTTCAAAAATTTTATTTTATATTAATCGAAATAGAATATAATTAATATAGAAAAATCGAATATTAATTCTAGTTAGAAAATAATTAATAAAGGATCCCCTTTTTTTGACACGAAATGGATATATCCATACCATATATCTTGGACTTATTTTTATGAAATTAATAATTAAATATGGCAAAACCTATATCTAAAACAGGTTCGCGTAAAAATGTACGTATTGGTTCGCGTAAGCATACTCGTAAAATACCAAAGGGAGTTATTCATGTTCAAGCTAGTTTCAACAATACTATTGTGACTGTTACAGATGTACGAGGTCGGGTGATTTCTTGGTCCTCCGCCGGGACTTGTGGATTCAAGGGTACACGAAGGGGGACACCTTTTGCCGCTCAAACTGCAGCAGGAAATGCTATTCGAACAGTATCGGATCAAGGCATGCAACGAGCAGAAGTCATGATAAAAGGTCCTGGTCTCGGAAGAGATGCGGCATTAAGAGCTATTCGTAGAAGTGGTATTATTGCTGGTACCTTGATTAATGCATGAGGTTATTTGGCTGGAAAAAAAAATATTCTGGCTGTTGAAAAATCGTTAGAAAATGCGAATTCAATGTTCTTTGTTTGGGACATGATAATGCCTTACAGAAAAATGACTAAAATCATATTTTTTAAAGTTTGAAGAGTAAAAATTAAAAATATATTTAAGCCTAGTTAGAATGTTAGTAGGAGAATTTGAATATTAAATTTTTCACTGTAAATTATGTTTTAAATTAGTTTTAATTACACTTTTAGTTTTTCAAAATAAAAATAAAAATTCACGATACCTCTGATAATTTTTAGGCATTGATAAATCGACCCACCTCACTCCAATCACTTTGTGCTTTTACATTTGTACTATGAGGCTGTGTGCATCTTTAAATATGGATTGATCGACGCACTCCTACCTAGGTCGGTCAACCCATACCAATTCCACATCCATATTTACATAATCAATGTACAATTTTGATAATCCTGAAAAATCTGAAAAACTATCATAATCATGTAATATCTCGATAATATGGTAACAAAATTATTATGTCCAATATATCAAAACACGCCTCAACGGTATAAGAAGTCACACCCTTATTAGAAATGATTAGGTTAAAATTGACACCTTAAATATTTTTATGTTGGATCCCTTATACTCTAAAAACGATCTAATTACATAAACATATATAGAAAATGATCATATTATGTATCTTTTTTTTTTTTTTTTTTAGATTAGAAATCTCGAGAGTTACCTAATTTATCAAGTCAAATATTAATTTTATTAATAATATGTGATTATTATTAATCTAAGATAATTTTATACGCGATAATAATGATTCTTTTGTTAAATAGACTTGTGTTTTTCAAATGTTAATGCAAAATGACTTTATGCCACTAAATCAACCATTTTGGTTAAAATATTAATCAGGCCGTATTGTAGAATTAGCATACATTCCTCTCCAATACCATAATGCCTTCAAGTTCAAGGTTCAAAATACAAATGTCACTATTTTCGTTATGTTTTTTTCCCCAAAAATGACGCTTGTTTTTATTTGTTTATTTATGAATCACCCTCCTCTCGTCTTGACCCACATTGATGGTCGTTATTCAACAAAGCGACAACTCTCCAAACACCGCTCCTCACACCAAACGGCAACCCCTATCGCCCAAAACGACCCCATTCCTTGAATACAGTACTGTCCCAACTCCCAACCCTTCCACGTTCCTGCTTCATCTCTTGGCTCACGGTTTTCTTCTTTCATGGATAATAATTGGATATTAATGTTTGCGGTTCAAAATGGAAGGGGGTTGATTAAGAATACCGATTGAACATATTATTTTAGAAAGATTTTTATGAGAAAAAAATATAAAGAAAAAATGAAATTAACTTCTTTATAAATTAAAATTATTTTTTTAATAATTAATTTGTAAAAACTTATAGATAAAATTATTTGAGAGAATTTTCATAAATTAATTATTGAAAAAAATAACTTATAAAGGAATTAATTTTTTTTATATTTTTATTTTTTAGAAATTCAATAAACCCTGAGTAATGGAAACATAATGTAAAATTATTCTTTTGAACACAAGTATGTTAAGTTGAAATATTCCAGTTTATCAACATATATATACTTAATAGTCAAATATTAATATATTTTGTAAGCCAACCTTTAATGTACTTTATCATTTTCTTAACCAAATAATCATTTATTCCTTACTTATTAAGCATTATTAGACGCGATTTTATCTTTTTGGAACACCCCACACAATATATATATATATATTTGAAAATATGAGGATTATACAGTGCATTGCATCAAATAATATTTATTTATCACTTATAATAAAAAAAAAGTATTTTTAATTTATAAATTATATTATAATTAAAAGTCAACAAAAATAAATATTTTTAAATATATAAAATATATAAGTATTTTAATTTCTGTTTTATTTTCTCTTACATTTTTTTAGAAATTAAACTTTATACTAAAATCACAATTTTCAATTCATTTTCTCCTAATGACCACGAAACGATAGAAAATACAGTTTTATTTTGTGTGCCTAGTTCTTACTGAATACTGAGTTGTAAGTTTTATTTTGTAAGCCACAGATACATTTTCATTTCCATCCTTTTTTTTATTTTACTTTTCCTCAAATAAAATCCATATTGGAAAAGTAAAATTAAATGAAGTTTGAAAGAAGCCGCACCTGGCGCAAATGCACTGTGACACGTCACTCATTGTCATCGACCAATCCATCTATTTTTGCATGCTTCAATAATCTTCACTTCACGCAGGATATGCCAACTTTGCAAAGCATCTTCTTAATAACAGATTAGGATTAATTGAAAAGTAAAAACCACACCCCCAAAGTGGAAATATTAGTTTCCACGAATATTCTTCACCAAATTCTTTAATTCCCATTATTCCATCCCTTTTTCCCACCTCTTCAAAAGCACAGCACCACCATTCTCTGTCTCTCACAACATCATTCCAATGAACGCTTTCACAAGAAACAAGCGAG
Organism: Amphicarpaea edgeworthii; assembly: GCA_014843725.1. NCBI lineage: Eukaryota > Viridiplantae > Streptophyta > Magnoliopsida > Fabales > Fabaceae > Amphicarpaea > Amphicarpaea edgeworthii. The sequence goes on along the minus strand of CM026327.1, from coordinate 20,306,566 downwards.
TCACTGACCCGTTCGACGACCAGGCCCGAGCCCGACTCGTCGGCGCCGATCAACGCCAACTCACTTCCACCACCCAACACTCCGGTGAATCCCTCTCCCTCTCTCATCTCGTCCAGAGCTTCCTCGAACAGGACACCACCAACGATGACTCTGACTCGCCAATTGACGACTCGGACTGGGACTGGGACCGAGTCGACTCAGTTGACGACTCACCCGACTCAGTCGACAACTCGCTCCCGACTCTCGCCGTCTCACTCTCCAGCAATGCGGACCCTTACAGGAACCTACTCATCACGCACGTCGCGGAGGCCTTGGAGAGCTTCACGTCTCTGAGGGAGCGAAACGCGTCGTCGCTTATCCGGCGGAGCGTGGCGGCGTTCCTTCGCGAGAGACTGCACGACGCGGCGGTTTGCGAGACCGCGCGGGACTCCTCCGGCGGGAGCCACGAGTTCATCGACGTGGTCCGGTCCGGATCCGCCACGTGGCGCTACTTCGTGGACCTGGACTTCCGCGCGCAGTTCGAGATCGCGCGCCCTACACGGCGGTTCTCGGAGGCGCTGGCCTCCGTCCCCGGCGTGTTCGTCGGAGGCGCGGACGAACTGAAACGCACCGTCTCGGCGGCGTGCGACGCGGCGAGGAGGTGTTTCAGGAGCAGGGGGCTTCCGGTTCCGCCGTGGAGGAAGAACCGGTTCATGCAGAGCAAGTGGTTCGGGCCGAGTCGCCGAACCGTCGCGAACAGTGTTTCGATGGGATTGAACGGCGTTAGTTGCAGGGTGGTGGGATTTGACGACGTGGTTTTGGAAGGTGGTGGCGGTGGTGTTGTTGTGCGTACCAGATGAGATGATGATCGTTTTAGAAGTGATGAGAGTTTAATTTAACAGTGATAATGAATTTTCATAAAAATAATTGTAATTTTAATAATTTCGGCTTTGGTTATTGTTAGCGAAGGTATTAAGGAACAATTTTGTAAAATTGTAATGACATTTTTTTTTAACAAGAAAGAATGGACAAATGTTAATCAGGACCGTCCTTAATTAAGAGTAAAATTGTGTTATATAAAAAAAAAATATTGAGTATTTTTTATGATATTGGATGGATAGAAACGCGGCGAATGTACATTGTGTATTCTCTTCACTGAATTGGAGGAGGAAGTAAGTATCACGTGTGGGCAGAATCAGTTGGAACTTGCAACATGGAAGAATAGTCTTGTCTTTTTACTGATTATTCAATCGCGTGTAGTGTATTAAACTACTTTTTTATTTTAGCCTCCTTTTTTTTCTCTCTCTCTAATTTTTAGTTTTAAGATAAACTCAATTTTAACAATGTCAATGGTGCTGGTTAGGTATGTTTTTTGAAAGCAATTTACGTTACAGTGACGGATTTTAGGGGGGGGGAAGCAGGGCTTCACCCCCCCCCCCCTCCCCCTTCCCCCCTTTTTTTTTTCATATATATATAAAAAAATAAAATAAATATTAATAAAAAATTATTAAAAAAATAATTTTTTAAGTTAATAATTTTTTTATTAGTAGATGATATCTTAATTTTATACCTAATAAATATTTGGTTTCATTATATTTTTATTTATTTTTTGTAAGTTTTACTTTTAATAAATTAATTTGACACTTTTTATCTATAATTTTTTAAAATCTTATAAATTTTATTCTACTATTTTACTCTTACATCACATGATTGTAGATTTTATTTTCAATTTTTAAAAAAATTATAAAATTTTATATTCATTTATTTATTTTTTTTAATAAATTTTATATTAAATATTTTTTAAAAAAAAATTTATTGTAAATTTTTTATAAAAAAAATTCTAGCCTCTCCCTACCAGATTCCTGTATCCGTTCCGTTTACGTATATATTTTAAAATCTTGACTTGTTTTAAAACTCTGGAATCCTAGATGACAAGAGAAAGCAATAACTCACTTCTTTTTTTTTTTTTTACTTCCTCAGTTGTTTTTCTCTTTTTAAGGTTTCAAACACAACAGTAAAGAGATGTGAAAAAAGATATTTAGTGTATATAATTCATTTTTTTTTCGTTTAATAATTTGTATGGCTTATTTCACGCTTTCAAAATGTAACGTTAGAAACTATAAAAAAAAATAATAATAATAATTTAATATATATTTAATATTTAAAAAAATTACATATATTTTTAAAATCTTAACTTTTCATCGAACCCATTTCAGTGTGTAATATTAAAAAGATGTACCAAAACATTCAATGTATCATTCATATTAAAAAGAATAAAACTTACATATATGTTTTTAAAATCTTTACTTTTCATCTGTCTTTTTCTTTTGATCACGAGTTCATATATATAATGTTAAAGAGAAGTGAAGAAACATTTAATGTATACTTAATATTAAAAAAAAATATATCCATATATATTAAAAAAAACCTTAACTTTTCACCTGTCTTTTTCTTCATATCATAAGTTCAAGTGTGTAACGTTAAAAAGATGTAAAAAAACATGTATACTTTAATATTAAAATAAAATAAAATTTACATATATTTTTAAAAATTTTGACTTTTTATTATGAGTTCAGGTGACTTTTTATTAGAAAGATGTGGAAAAACAGTCAATGAATACTGAACATTAAAAAGAAAAAAATTGACATATATTTTTTAAAATGTTGACATTTTAGAAGACTCTAGATGACAAAAAAAAAAAAAAAACTATCATATATTTTTTTGTTACTTGTGTATTTGTCTTTTTTAGTTTGACGGTTTCGCACGTGAACATTAAATAAATGTAAAAATATTTAATGTATCATTAATATTAAAGAAAATAATTTTTAATATATATAATAAAATCTTTACTTTCTTACAAATTCTTGTAGATAAGATAAACGTTAAATCGCATTTTGTCGCTTGTTAATTTCTCTTCCTTATTCCATGCGGTCATAATGTAACCTTAGAAAATTGAGAAAAATATATTTAATATTAAAAGGATTAAAACTTAATTCTAATTTTTATAATAAATTAAATATAAATATAAACGGCATTCTAAAATAAGTTTTTTTAATGATTTTTTCTATAAAAAAAAAATGGGCCTAAAAATCTCTTGGGGGCGGTCATGAGGGACAATTTGGGTATAGAACAGTAGTATGTGTGAATGTGATTACCCTCATAGATTACAAAAGAACCTTGACACATTCGTAATATTTAAACTCAACTTTTTGAAAATTCAATAATACCATAAAAGAGTGTTTTGGTAATGCACGGGTACAATTGTACACGAGAGTATTATCTTTAAAAATTATTTGAGATGTTTCCTAATATAATGTGATATAATTTATAAAAAGATTATAAAATATTTTTATAATTATTTAAATATAAAAATTACTAATAGAATTTACATATACTTTTAAAAAAACTTCTCTTTTAATCACGAGTTCAGACGTGTAACATTAAAAAATGTTAAAAAAACATTTGATGTATACTTCATATTAAAGAATAAAAAATTTCATTTTTCTTTCTCTTTTGATTACCATGTTAGACTTTGTCTTTCTCTTTTGAATACCATATTAAACGTGTAACATTAAGGAAATGTGAAAAAAACATTCAAAGTATACTTCATATTAAAATGAATGAAATTTACATATATTTTTTAAAATCCTGGCTTTTAAAAAGAATAAAATTTACATATATATTTACTTCATATTAAGATCTCTTTGGACGGTCATGTAATGTTAAAGAGATGTAAAAAAATCATTCAATGTATACTCAATATTAAAAAAAAAAATTACATATAATTTTTAAAATTTTAACTTTTCATCCGTCTTTGTCTCTTGATTGAGAGTTTAAATGTATAACATTTTTATCGGATGTTCCCGAGGGGACTAAATGTATAACATTAAAGAGATGTAAAAAAATATTCAATGTATACTTAATATTAAAAAGAATAAAATTTTAGATATGTTTTTAAAAATCTCTACTTTTCATCGGATTTTCACTTTTGATAAAGAGTTATTGCGTGTAACGTAAAATAATTGTGAAAAAACATTCAATGTATAATTAATATTTAAAAGAAAAAAATTATAAATATTTTTTAAAATCTTGACTTTATATCTTTTGTTTTTCTTTTGATCACAATTTCATTTTCATTCGTATAACATTAAAGAGATGTGAAAAGAAAAAAAAAAAACACTCAACATATACTTAATATTAGAAAGAATAAAATTTACATATATTTTTTAAAATCTTGACTTTTTAGAAGACTCTAGACAAAAAAAACCAAAATTATTTTTGTTACTTATGTCTTTGTCTTCCTCTTTTCACGGTTTCACACCTAACATTAAATAGATACGAAAAATATTTAATGTATAATTAATATTAAAGAAAATAAATTTAAATATATTTAATAAAATATCTACTTTTTTACGAGATTTTTGAGAATAAGATAAACATTAACTCGTATTGTGTCGCTTTTTAATTTAATTTGTCCTTCTTATTTCATGCTGTCAAAATGTAACGTTAAAAAAATTAAGAAAAGAATATATTTAATATTAATTATACATTAAATTTAATTATAAAAAAATGTTACGATAAATTAAATTTAAATATACACTGCTTTCTAAAATAAGATTTTAATTGTGCAATTTTTTTTTTAAAACAAACAAATGGACCTAAGTCATGGGGGACGATCTGGTTATAGGACAGTAGTATGTGTGAATGTGATTACTCTCAGATTACAACAGTACCTTGACACATTTTTAATATTTAAATAATATATACTAGAAAGAATGTCTCTGCAATGCACGGGACAATTATCTTTAAAAATCATTTTAGGTGTTTATATAATATGATTATAAAAAAAACATAATATAATATAATCTACAAAAAGATAATAAAGTAATTTCATAAATGCGAAGATTACTAATATAATTTGTTTTAAAAAAGTTGTGTTCGATATAAAATAAAATAACTAAATATTTAAAGAGGGATTAAATGACTCTTAGAATAACATTAAGAAAGTTATTCTTCATCCTGATTTTTTTTAATACTTGTTAAGATTAGTCACTTAATGTTTTATTAAATTATACATAAATTTATTATTTTTCATTTTCTTAAATCATTTTGAAATCATTATATTAATTTTTAAAATATTATAATGTCATTTCCTCGTTGGAGAGACAAAAATAATAATTAAAAAAAAGAAATATTTAAGTAATTATATGAAATATCAGCCAGAGTTGATGCTCAATAACTTAATAGGTACAGAAGTAGGAAAAACATAAATTTAACCCAAAAAAAAAAATGATGAAAAGCACGCATCAAAATGGAAATCCTTAATCGTAGATATCATCAATTTTGAGTTCAGAATGTCGTAATTAGAAGAAACGATGTTAACATGGTGTCGACACTCGACAATATGCATTTCGAGATCCGTCTTTGGATTTGAGTGTTCTGGAACGCAAGTTGCTTCTTTTTTTTTTCAATAGATTTTCTAGTCAATTATTTTATTCTAATAAATTCTTAAATTCTTTAGATCTTTGACCTAACTAGTTTACATATTTTACAATTAAAGTAAATTTGTTGAGTATTTTTTTTTAAATAAATAATAATTGTTTTTTTTTTCAAGTTCAGAACTATAGATATGAATGTCTCACAATTTACTGAGTTAAAAACTCATAGCATAACATGACATTCACTTATCTAAGGAAATTTTATATATGGAGAATCAAAAACAAAATATTTCATTAAATAGATCACTTTTATTCTTGTGAACAAAATAAGATCTTACACTATTATATTAACTTTTTGAATAAAAAATAATTTGAAACTTCGAGTACAATTTCTAAAGTTTTTGTTTTTTTTTTTTGATAAGTTTTGATGTCATTATATAACCTTCAAATAATAATAAAAAAAAATTGTTGGACTGATAATACTTTCTCATCAGACAATTATTTATATATAATTAGCTAAAATAAAGTGTTTGAGAAACACTCTAATATGAAGTCTGAAGATAAATATATGAGATATTTCTTAAAACAATCAAGGATACTTTAGAAAATCAAAACAAGATCAACTATGAAGTAAAATATATCTAGAGTAGTGCACTCATTTAGATAGTAAGACAAAAAGAAAATGAATGCTTAAACAGAAGGAGAAAAAAGCACAAACACATACAAGTACACTTAACTTCTCTAAAGCTATTTGATCGAGAAAAAGTAATATACTTCCGTCAAAAAAGAAATTCATTCAATGTCTCCATGCATTTAATGCAAATTCAATACATTCATATTTTTCTCAAAATTATAGTCTACAAAATTCAATCATCAAATAGAGAAATAATAGAAAAATTTACTTAAAATTATAATAAGTATTTATAAAATAGATAATTATTATCTAAACAGTATGATTTATTTATTAAAATAAATAAAAAATTATTTATTTTAAGTTGAAATAATTTAAATAAACATACTAAAAATACATATAATTATTTATTTTATTAAAATAAGTGTTTATTTCATCAAATAAGTTTAAATAAACTAACTCAATATTTTTTTCCATCTCTTTCATTTATTTATCTAATGAACCATTAGTTTTATTTATGTCTTGTATCTCTTGTATATAGTACAGAGAAATATTCAAACATTTTTACATTAAGTTTTCATTAAAGTATATTAAGACAACATTAAAATTTTGACTTAAGTACAACTTTGATTTCTTTATTTTACTCAACCCGTAAGTTTGGTCTCCTATTTAAATTTTATTTTTGTTGCAAATTTAGCCTAATCTTAATTTTCCCTATTTTCATTTCTTATATTTTAATTAATTAAATCATTTATTGATGTTACATACCTTAAATAAATATATTGAGGTAATCAAACCCCTTGCTCTCCTTTTGTATAACACATACACTTTTCATACCTCAAATTTTAGATAATTATCCTATTATTTATTTATACAAAAATCACAGGTTTAAGTGCAACAATATTGAGTAGTACTATAGGACCATGCGAATTGATTAATGATTTAGACAATACTTTATCTTTGAATATCCTGCCATATTTGTTTTCCCATATGCTCAAAGATGGGTGAATACTGAAGAAGAGTCAGAAGACATAAATACAAACCCTTATGGCCTATTCAACCAATATTGATTTGTCACTTCCATTTTAACTTGTAAACAACGAGGTCTTCAAATTATTGAATCGAAATAAAAATATCTCGTTTTAAATATTTAGAATGGTTTTGTTTTGTTTATTATATACTCTCATGTGCGCAACAGCTAACACTGTTGGGAGATTCAAAAAAGAGTGAACAGCCTGTGCATAAATGATGATAATGGGATTTTTTTTTTCCTGTGCTGTTGAGCAAAGACTTGAACTAGGACAGGTTGTGGCAAATTCTTCCCTTCCAATCATTTTTGTTTCCTTTGATATTTTGACTACTAGCCTTGAATATGAAAGAGTGAAACTAGAACGGTTTTGGCATCATGAAAGTTTAAAAAGGTACAATTATTATTAACATTATGTTATTTCAAAATATAAGATAAATAACCATTTTAATCCATGAAAGTACTAAAAAGATGTAATTTAGCCACAATATGACTCCTAGTCTCTGAGTTTGGCTCATTACTATTTACTGATCCCATGTGATATAAAAAGATCAAATAACGGCAACAATGCATAGCTGGTGCTGATGATATAACTAAATTATGTAATACTCAAGACTGCCAAAGATCAGAAATTCAGACTTCAAAACTTCAATATATAAATCTCTCATCATAAGAATCTGAAGTAATCATTCGGTAGGGAAAAAATATAACTATTCAAACTCTTAGTCATGTGATTCATAAAACCGTCTTGTCTAGCAAAAGGCCAACAAAGTTATTGCTTCCTTCCTCTTCCTTTCTTGGTTGGCTGAGCATCCATTTGCTCTTTTCCAGTGACTTCTGACAGATCCACTGCAGCATTACAAGTAGTGGAGATTGTGAAAAGAAATCTCATCACCAAATAGGAAATAATATCCAAAACACAATCAATTAAACTATAGTACAGAGTGGTATCTTATGCCCGTGATTTCAATTATTATCAAAATTGCATAACAGCCTTAAAAATATTTCTCAAAAGAATATGTGCCTTTGACAATTTAGCTAACATGAATTTTAAGGAATTCTTTTGGCAAAAGTATCACAATTAACTGATTAAGTAACAGCTTAGGGTAAAAGCATACCATCAGGGCCACGAGCCATCAAAGCAAAGAACATATTATTCAGTTTCTCCATCTTCTTAGCCTCTTGTGCTTGGTCTGTCTTATACTTTAGACACTGGTCAAAAGTACGGCAATTCACTATTAGGACATGAGATTATGAGACTAATAATGTAAGAGGTAGTAAAGAATAAAACACCAATAAAAAAAAACTATGCTTGTTGTGAAGAATATAATTATTGCATATAATTGAATCATTGATGGTGATCATATAAGTAACAGGTTATATTCTGCTAATTAAAATGAGCCAAACTCGGAGACTAGGAGTCATATTGTGGCTAAATTAGATCTTCACCACCAAAAATAATGAAATTTTTACATGTATTGTATTTAATATTCTTGTTCTTAGAAGTCTGATTGAATTATCTTATTGGAAGAGTTATCTACCACCTCAAAAGTAAAGGGGCCAGCAGAAGCAATAATAGATAACTTCCTGCCTACCATCCCTTTTTAATGTGAAAAAAGGATACAAATTGTGAGTATATTATAAATCATCAAAAGTGCCACTAAATTTCTAGATCTTGGAGATTCCTACAGATAGCAACATCATCCTTAATGTAAAACCTATAAGGCCAATGTAGCGCAGGCCCATTGGCATAAAAGAGATGTCTAAAGCCTACAAATTCAAGCGAAAAGAGAATGACACATTGAAGAATAGGTAATTACAAATTTAGGGCCTGTTAGTATTTCAATTTCCTTTTTATTCAAGCAACCTTAGATGGCTACGATTAGTTTCATCTGAGGTTCAGAATTTGTTTTAAATGAGGGTTACCATCCTATATAAGGGACTCTTGTTGACTGTAATAGAATTAGCTTGGACTTTTCTTAATTATTAATTATTAATCAGAAGACAGTCCTCTTCGGCAGTGTTTCTCTTGCCCTATTCCTCTTATGTGTTACAGATCCTTAGAGCCTGAATAGCCTCTCATTCTGCATCAAATATCCTGAAGCAAATACAAATTGTATAGCTTCAAAATTAAAACAAAAGCTTTCATATTTACTTCTAAATTATTGCATGCAATCATGGAAAATATGATTTAGTTAAAAGATAATCTAGTAGGTTCAAGAAGTCCTTCTTGATACCTGTCTCATTTAAGTTCCTCTAACAGAGGACATGCCAAACTACATAACAACAATGTTGTTTCCAGTCTAATGAATCTACTCACAATCTCCTCAATATCAAAGATATTGTTGCAATGGTGGTTTCGATTAGGCAGAGGCTTTGGAATGGTTAGATATCTCCAACATGCCTCTCAATCCTCATGCAAGAGACCATTGGGCAAGCATAGAGAAAGCACAAATCTCAATTTCAAATCATATCATCAATAAAATAAACTGTAGCAAGGTAGTCAAAAGCAAGTTTCAACATAGGAAGGAGAGTGGGTGTAGGACCATAACATCATAGCATGAATCGTAAGTTACAACTAAAATGCAAAACACACACAGATAAGAAAAATAACCTCTAAAACACAAGCATTTAGTCAAACTTAAATTGAAGATTCACAAGGCCGAGTACAACTCATAAGTAAATTAATTTTGACAACACATAAAACTAAAACATACAAAGAACAGATTCGCAGCAGAGAGCCCAAACAGAGTCACAGCAAGCAGCAGCAACACCGAACCAGAGGAGAAACGAGAAGCATCAGGGATCAGGAGAAAGAGCATGCAACAACAGAGAAGAGAGGATCCAGTAGGTTAGGGTAGAGAAGGAGAACAAGAACCACAAGGGAGGTGAGGAACAACCAGAGACAGAGAGAGTTGACCAAGTGTTAGGAAAGGGAGCAACTGGGCATGAAACATGGAAAAGTAGGGCCTTTTTTCCAAAATGGGTTATGTGACCTAACCCAATTTAATTTGCACCTGTGGCATGCTTTTGGAGCACTGCTCCAACAATCCAGCACCTTGGAGGGACAATCCAAAGCAATCCACCCATGGAAGCAATTCAGCATGACACACAACTCGTAAGGGAGGAAAAAAATTCATTGGATCATACGATACATCAAGTTGGTGCACAAATTTGACAACCATGAACTGTAGATTACAGAAATATCCTCATATTGTCCACCATGAAATCAATGACATTGTATAAGGACTTCAAATTTTGAAATAGTCACTATGTTTGGAGACAAAAAAACCACAATATTCCTCCTGACAGCAACATTTTGTAATAAATTATGATGTCATGTCAATCGATATTTTCACTCTCAAACATGCACAAGCAATTTCAAAAGTAAAGCTATAATAAGACTATGACATTTAAAAGAGAAAATACAATAAATATGTTTTTCATTTTTTTTAGAAAAAAGATCCAGTACCTGACGGTTATCAGTGACCTTGAGTACCAACTTGCCATCACAGTGCCTGTACTTCATGACATACCGTGTCTGCACCAAATACAATTGAACAAATTTCATTTTTCAGAGGAGGATAATAGAACAAGGAAAATATGGGTAACTTGGTCAATCATGAAACTGAAATATAAAAAATCTATTTGGTATAGCACAAAACTAAACATAAAAAGTGAGCAAATGAAAAAACATGAAGTATGGAATTACAGAATCAGGATCTGCACGGAACAGCTCAATGGATTGCTCTACGAACTTGTCCCACTCAGTTATATAAACCATTGCACCAGACAGAGACTTGGGAGGCAGGGAAGCTCAATTGAGGGACTTCAACAATTTTCTGCCTGTTGGCAAGCTCTGACCAACTGAGTTCACAGTTCACCTGCATGTTAAACGGAAATAAATGAAACTAAACACCAGTGTCACTAAATGGATAGTACAGGAGTGCTAGAAAATTAGCGATACACTCTAACACACTTTACTATTGGTTCAAATTTATCGGAAATTACAAAATCATGAGTAGAACTCATTAAACATACGTAACACCTACAAAATTTAGTGATTTCCAATAAATTTCAGCGAATATTAAAGAATGTGTTCAAAAGAGTATGTTGCTAGCATTGCTCATGGATAATAATAGGATACATATGATGTAAAATTAGAAACTTAATGCAAGCAGATGATTTTCATTATATTCACAAAACTGACCAAGCAACAAACTGATATGCATAGCCTCACAACTCCATTTTAAATTGATATTATCAACAAATGAACCAATCCAATACACTTATCGCCAAATACAGAAACATTAATTTATAATATTTTTTCAAAAAAAACTTATTAGAACAATTGCTGATAATAAACAAGGAGGAGTGCTAAGATGATTCTCTCAAACTTATTGAAAATCACCCATTTCAGAGATCCCACATCGCATTTAATGACTCTCTAACTTGAACTGGTGATTTTCAATAAATTTGGTACCAATCACGGAGTGAGTATTTTAGAGAGTCATCTTAGCATTCCTCATGAACAAGTTAAATGTTTAGTGAAGGAATATCTCATTCTTGCCGATCCTCAATCAGAAAAGCTCCATATTTTGACCTCAAATTTAACTCTTTCTTAAGTTAATCTATAAAAGTAAATTAAGCAAAAGAACAATAACAATGCAAGTTCACCAATTAAGAGAGGGAAATGCACAAGAGCAGTAATGGAAGCAAGCAACACAAGGTGGGGTCCCTTCAGGGAATGCTTGATCCAAACCCACCCATAACACCTTACACATGAACAGAAAAGCACACACACAGAAGCAACTAACTAAACCCATTTAATGGCAAATACCACTACCAATTTACAGTACATGACACCCAAAACCCACATAATGCCCATTTGAAAAACAATCAAAATCAAATGATCCGTTTCAGTCAATTTTATGATCCACGGCAAAACTACGAGAATCGAGTCAGCGCATACCTATATATATATATATATATATATATATATATCGCCACTGCAAACCCCTTCTTCGGTAGAAGCAATTTGCGTGTTCTTCAATTCAATTTCAAACCCCGAGAGTTTGTGAGCAATGTACCGTGTTTTTTTCAACAGTGTAAACGTGGGTCAGATCTGTTAAAATGCAAACTTCTGGGGCATTGCACGGAATTTTTATTTCTTTCATATATTTTTCTTCATCAAATAATATATATAAAAAAAATGTTTATCAATTTTTACTCGAATGTGGTAAAGTGTTTGTATTTTCATATTGATAAATTTTGTTTTCAATTTTTTAAAAATATGTGAATTTAATTCCTCTGTTTTAGATTTATTTTTCTTTTCTTAAGGTTAGGAGATAATAAATCAACGTATATTTTTTTGAAGTTTAAAAACTAAATTTATTGATGTGAAAATATAAAGACCAATCTGAACTCTGAACACTTTTTTTTTTTCAATATTCAAAATAGAATGTATTGGGGAAAAGCTTAAACCCGTTTATGACGATGCATGGAACAACCAAGGAGGGGGGTAAGTTTTTTTAAGAGAAAAACAAATAAAAGGATAATTTAGGAAAAAATAAATAAAAAGAGAGGTATATAATTAAAAAGGAAGGTAAAGATAACATGATAAATACTTTTTTTTATGTAATATTCTTTGTAGTTGAACTACTTTTAAAAATATTTATCACAAACTAAAAAATTTAAATTTGATTTGATCTTCCCTCATAAAATTGCAACATTTGACGGACTCACCTTAATTGTTTAGCACTTTTTTTTTTCTGGATTATTTTGTTTAGCCCATTTCTTGCCATGTTACACAATAAGATATACTTAATCCTTAAAAAAAATCTACTTAATATATAACAATAAATAATAAGAATATTTCTTGTAATCAATTTTTTGGTCTCCACTTTCAAGACATGTAGAAATATAAGTATATTATTATTATTCCTCCACCTTTCTTGAAATTTCCCCACCTTTATTCAACTCTCTCACAAAAGTTATCATCGGTTGTATTCAAATCTTAACTTATAATATACCTACCACTCACTTAAAAGCATGTTTGGTTTGCAAGTATAAAAACTCTAAATTGAGGTTATACCGCGTTCGAGACAAAAGTAAAGAATAAGTTGCTTCTTGAAATTGAGTTTGGATTTGCCTACGGACTATCAAAACACGCATTTAGTGATCGTTTGCCTTTAACTTTCAAATATACTTTCATGCATTTCAGGGAAAGCTATGTGAGTGAAGTTTGAGTTGAACGTTGGTTGGGGTTGTGATGGATGCTTATACAAACACAACCTCGTACATGTCTCACTTCTACCCACTCTCTCATTCTCTCTTTCTTCCTCCATTTTTTCTTCTCCGCATTCCATATTCCATAACGCTTTCATGCAAAAAATTGTGAATGAAACTATGCTAACTTGATTTGAACCGAGCAAGCATCCCTCATAGTCATACTCATCTAAGTAGCAAACTTCAAAAATCTTACGTAGCCAAAGACTTGAAGTTGGTGCAGCCATGAGTTTGAGGGATATTTGTTCAGACCAAATCAAGTGGTTTCATTCACAAATTTCCGTAGGAAATTATGGAATATGGAATGCAAAGAAGAAAAAATGGTAGAGGGAGAAAGAGAGTATGTTTGACAATACACTATCCAATTTCCGTTGCAAAAGCTACTCTTCCTAACTTTGGATTATCACGTAAAATACGCGCGTATGAACTTGTGTTGAAGCAGAACCAAACATACACAGAGTAGAAGTGAAGCAGACACGTTAAGTGAATGAAACCAAGTTAAGGTCTATAGTTCAACAAATGATTTGAAAGTACAAGGACCTTGTTAGGAACATTCAAAGTAGAGACATTAGAAAATTCAACAAACCTATTTAATTATTTGGGTTATTTAAGAACTAAAACAATTTAACCTCAAGGTATAAAACCCTTCAAATGGTTAAGATACATTTTGTAGAGGATAGTGAAAACTGAAAAGTGGACAGTAATAAGAATTGATGAAAATCAGTGGCAGCAAAGTTCAAACAACCGTTTACTAATTTATGAAATTGCAAAAAACTAACTTCCTCATAGCTCTTTTTTTCCCATCATCCTAAGCCGTACAAATCATACTAAGCACTTCAATGATGATGCTCTTTTGGAATGTCAAGTTCTTTAAATATTGGACTGTCAACTGCAACTCCCATAGCGTTTAGACCATTGTCAACATATATGATAGAACCTGTAATGGCTGATGCCAAGGGTGATGACAAGAAAGCAGCTGTGTTGCCTACCTCCTCTGTTGTAACAACAACTCCAAAGTATAAGTACAAGCCTGTTAGATACATGTCCCTAGAAGAACGTCTAGAAGAAGAAAAAATGAAATTAATTTCTCCATAAGTTAAAATTGGTTTCTCCAATAGTTAATTTGTAGAAGTCTCACATCTTTTAGGAGAAGCTATGAAAGAGCTTCTAAAAATTAGCTGTTAGAAAAGTTAATTTCATTTTTTCTTCATATTTTTCTCTCTTAGAAGTTCTTCTAGAATAGTGTATCCAAACAGACACGTAGTTGAACACAAAATGGTGGAAAAAGGGTCATTTCAAAAAGGGAAGAATCTCAAGGGAAACATTACCAGCATGTAGTTCTTTCTGCAGTGGTGCATTTGTAAATGAATAGTCAATCATCATGTCAATGAAGCCAATTGCTTTCGCCGCACGGCTTCCCAGTGGACCTAGTAGCCATTGAAAATAATTTGAATCAACATGATGATCAATTTGTACAGAATTATTGACATAAAGAAATCTACCTTGAAGGAAAAAGTTAACTTGCATTAAGAACAGTGGTAGTTACATGGGATTAGGAGAGAAAAATAAGTCTATAGACATATAAAATAATAATGAATCAGACAAATATATTTTTACTACACAGATTCTACAACACTTTCTTCTTTGCCATGCAATTAGCATCACTTTCTCCAGATCATGGATTTATATGACATTACATGGAGAAAAGGAAACCAAACAAAATCATTATCTAATGAAGACATAAGAAGCCATCGATACCTGCGGATATGGTATTGACTCTGATTCTTTTCTTTCTACCAGCTTCAAAAGCAAGAACCTGAAAAAGCAGAAAACTTGAGATATAATTTTCAAAAATCCAGTGGGGAAAAGGGGGAGAAGGAGATAGTTAAGAAAATGAAAGTACCAAACACACACATATCTATGTGCATAACATAAAGTTTGAGAAAAAAAAAAAACTCACTCTTGTATCACTTTCTAAAGCAGCTTTCGCAGAACTCATACCACCGCCATATCTGCAAAAAAAGGCATTTCAAGAATTAAAAAAATTTACCAAAATAAACAAGTATATGAGTTTTTAAAGCATATTCAACACACCCAGGAATGATCCTCTCTGAAGCAATATATGTAAGAGAGATTGCAGATCCATCTACAACCAAAACAGAAAGGTGAGAACAATACACTGAAGGATGGATGAAGCAATAAAATGCCAACCCTCTCAGTTAATGAACATGCCTCGGTTCATGATAGGAAGAAAGTGTTTGATTAAAGAAACGTAAGAGTAGCTTGATGCAGACAGGGAAGCAAGATATCCTTTCCGAGATGTCTCGGACAACGGTTTGCTGACCTAAAACAAATTCGAGTGTTAGTTAAAGCTAAAGGACATGAGGCAACAAGAAACCTTCATTATTGTAATACCTCTGGTCCATTAGCAAGCGAGTGCACAAGTATGTCGATAGTGCCAAAGTCTTTCTTGACAGATTCAGCACATTCCTATAAGGTCAAACAAATCACATTTGACTGAGTACAGCTAGTCCTTAAAACACAAACTAAGACACAGATCACAAAGTAAATGCTACTCAACAAGGCATCCGGTGTTTCAAACATGAATTGTCTAGAATTCATCTCCTCTCCATTGTAAATATTAATAAATAAAATATAAAAACAAAATCAATTAATTAACTAATCATATGAAATAGTCAGAAGAAACAAAATACGTTTTTAGCTTCAGGCTTGGTCAGAAAAGTTTAAGAAAAGAAAAGAAAAAAAGACCCTCCATCTTGTACATAATTACGTCATGTAAGGAATTTATGTAGTTTATGATTCAATTATTCATGCCTCTTATTGAATAAATTAGAAGAGCTTCTAGTCAAGAGCCCAGATAAACCTTAGCATTGACATTGATCAGGCTATATTTCAGGCAGGGAGCAGAAGAAAGACAGACACAGATTTTGTTTTTTCTTATTAAAATGCATATCCAAGAGTAGATTTTATCTCTTAATTGGATTCCATGCTTCTGGTCTACATGATTTTCAGATATGTGAATAAATTGTAAGACCTTGGACTATTTTCTCTGTCTCCAGTCTCCACTAAAGAAGAGGTTCTAAAATTTTCTTGAATAAAAAAGCCTAATTATGATTTCTGTCTCCAAAATCCAAATATATGATGAGCCTTATTTGTCCCAAAAGTGAAACTGTTTAGATATATGTCTTTCAACATTGAATTGCCAGCCAACAGATTGATCTTCAGAATCATCTGATGTAGAGCTAAAATGCATTCCAAACTATATCAGAAAATGGAGTATTCTTTGAATTGAATAATTAATCTATACCTGTACAGTCCAATTTGAGGCTCCAGCATAGCGCTTGTTAGTTTTCACCTATACAATTTCCACAAAAAAATAGATGATAAGTTTTGGTGAATGTACTTTGTGTATTTTGATAACTATTATGTGCTTCTCTCTTACATCTTCCGGGACATCTTCAGGATTGTCATATACTGCATCCAAAGGATACACTTTAGCAATCTCCATCAATGAACCATCTTTTAATCTGAAAAATGAAGAGTTCCTTGTTAGCAAAACAAATGAGTTTCACATTTACTAACAAATAAAATCAATAGCCACATTTAAAAGTTATACTTGCGTGACTCGTCAAATTTTCCACGTCGTAGACTGGACTCAAATATATTTAAAGCCTGCATGAAAATGTTCAAAAGTTAGTAACTGACCACTTGTATATTATTACAGAGATAACATGATTTCAGGGTAAAAGTAAACAATGTGCAAACACACTACACCAGAATCAGTAATATTTACTTACAGGTACCCATGTGCCGACAAGAATTTCAGCTCCTGCTGCTGCGAGAGATTTTGCTATTGCCCAGCCATATCCATTGTCATCAGCCACACCAGCAATGAAAGCCCTTTTACCTGCACATCACATAATATTCAGTGGAATGCCACAAGAAATCAAAGATAACAAAGAGCATTGAATACCATAGAACTCATGCCACAACAAATTAAATATATAATAAAGGACAATAAGAAAAAAAAATAGGAAGGTACACTTAGCAATAAGAGAATTATGAGAAAAAAGTAAATACTTGATATATTATCATTGAGTTGTTATATTATCATACAGAGGCTGCAGATGTAAAGGACTCCTTTCAACAGTTTATGGATACAGTCTAACAAGCAATGTTTCCTAGTAAGCCAACCAACTTTTAGCAAAGTAGATTTTGTAATGAGTACACTCTTGAATAGGGAAAAGAGACTATGTAATCACAACATGACACAACACTTTTGACATTACTTCAGATAACCACAGGAAGGTTCATTAAGGGCATATGTTCCTCAAAAGTCAAATCATAAGGTAAAAGAAACACAGAGTACATGATTTTTAAACATCCTACAAACAAATATGTAAGTAAAAGCAGAATAGACATGAAGGATTCATGGAAAAAGAAGTGAAACCTTTCAAATCAATTGGCAATCCTGCAACTTCTTTGTTTGAACTAGACTCGGACATTGCCTTTGTTACGATTTTGTCATATTTTACAGAACCTGATGTCATTGTCAAGCCCTGCTGGAAAGGTTGTGCTGATGCAACATGACAAACACTTGCCAGTTTATAACATGAAGGAACCTTAAACCTGCCTCCAAGAATTGCAGGACCTATATTTGCAATCCTTTGTGATGAAGGAATCTTGGGTCTTGACATAGCAGTTGGCAAGTTGGAAACTGTTGTTGTTGTTGCCATCTTGTCCAAATGTAAAATGATGGCAGCGCACCAAGATCTGCACACAAAACTAACATTAGGACCAACATATACTAGTATATCAAGAAATGATTAGTGTCTTTTCCATTTGTCCAAACCTTGTACTTAACAAACTTACGATAACAAATAAACTCTGGATACCAAATAAGGACAACTTGATCAAACAAAATTCAGTTGAGTCAGTTTAAATGGTCATCAATTGAAACTTTACCTGCCTATCTCACATACAATATTTGATTGCAGACCTTGGCTCCAACTTTTCACTAGTCTTTAAATTATCACAAAATTAATCTTGGAAGTGATCACATAGCTTAATAATACATTTAATTTTGTCTTTAATTGATGATTCCCTAATTAATGAGGAAATTTATGATTGTATCTTAATTATGCCTTCTCTGGATCACTAACCCTTCTGTTTCCACGATTTACTGCAATCATCAGCTTTCTTAGTTACTATAACTATAATTAAGATACAATCCAATTTTTCCCCGTTACTAGTCAATGTTTACAACTGTGAATTATACATATATCTGGTTACATAGAAAGAAATAAAGGTAAGCCTTTTAAATTGAATCTATAACCCCTCAACACTAAAACCCTTTACAACACTACTCCCAGATTCCAAAAACCTTTTTTTTTTCATCAATAACAAAAACATGAAAACACCACCTCAGTACAATTACTAGATCCCAACAAATCTCCACCCACATGTTCAAAATTTCCATTTGTCACTGTCTATTGTGACAAACCCCGTTACTTGATGATCAAACACCACATGCAGAAGTCCATAAAAAAAAGTGCCAAAAGCACACACACACACACATACAAACACAGTAACATTCTTATTGAATGATTGATCAAAGCTTTGGTTCTCAACAGAACACACATTGACATGATTGAACAAGAAGGTGGACAGAGAAAGTGGGGTGTTACCTTGAGAGAGAGTTGGAAGTGGAAATGCAAAAGGTTGGTGAGTATTAGATTCTGGATAGATAATAATAATGGGGGCAGTGGAAGACTAGGAACTGGGTCGATGAAAACAATGATGCTGTGGTTTGGTTTTTATGTTAAGTAGGTTTGAGTAGTTGAGACCACTTTGGAACTGCCGAAATCGAATGCAAAATGCAATGCAACAAACAATATCAGAGTCCTGACAACAGCTGGACTTACATTTCTACAAAACCATTTTAAAAAATCACTCTTTCATGATTTTTTTTTTATGAATACTCTTTCATGATTTCAAAAAATATAAGAAAATATCAAATAAGTTTAGGTTTAATACTCATTTTATTGTTAAGTTTTATTTAATTATCCATTTTGGTTTTCAAGTGTTTAAAAATATCAATTTGGTCCTAAATTATTAAAAATAATTCAATTTAGTTTTTAATAGTAAATAATTTTATATTATATCTATGAAATATTGATATTTAATGGATAGATATGAAGTAAATTTAAGCATTTTTAATAAGTTGAAAAATTAAGATAATAATAATAAATCTAAATAAAGTATCAATTTAAATAAGATTATAATAATATGAAGTGATATGTTAGTCACTCTTACAAAATTTAATTTTATTATAAAAATTAATTATTAGAGAATATATTGAAATATTTTTAATAATTTAGGGATCAAATTAATTTTTTTAAAAATTTGGAGACCAAAATGAACAATTAAATAAAACTTTAAGAATAAAAGAGATATTAAGCCTTAATTTATCACATTTAATTTAGTGTTATTATTTCTTAAATACCCTTCCTATTTAATTGTAGTTTAGTTTCAATGATTCTTTTTTATTCTTGAAACCAAATTTTAATGAAGTATAAATTGAAAAAAAATATACATATTAATTGAGATTGGTGCAATTACTTGTGATTAACTAAGTAAAATTTCTTAGGTGACATTTACTTGCAATTATATTTTCAAAGATTTTTAATTTCAGTATTTTGTGTACAAATATTTAAAAACAAAAAATAATATAAAAATAATGTGACAATTTTTTAATTCAAAAGTAAAAACATGAGATAAAAAATCATCTCAAAACCAACCAAGCAAAACCAAACCTAAAGCCAACCTAAACCAGAACTAACCAAAATCAAAATAATGTTAAAAACAGAATTGCAAGTAAAAATCCCCTTGAATAAGTTTTTTTTCTTCTTATATATGAAATTAGAGGGAGTAAGTTAATAACTCTTTTAGTAAAAAATGAATTTCTTAAAATGTTATGGGTGTTAAATGTTGTAATTTTCTTTTCTTTGTACCAAACAGAAAATGTTATAATTTTCTTTTAAAAGAGAATAATAAAATAAACTATTTGAAACCATTGAAGGAGAGCACATGATTAGCATGTAACGTATATTAAACCAGAGAGGAAAGGTCCAATGAACACAATTGGCCTGCAAATTGCATGTAGTATATTATGAGTTTCAGTTTCTACTTGATGTCTTTTTTTTAGAAGGAACCAACCCAAATTAATATATAACCCTAAATACAGGTCAGGAATTTAAGTTGGGAGAGGTTATAATTTTTTTTACAAATATTGAAGATAAAATTTTGACAAAAAAATATAAAATTTATTAAAAATAAATAAAAAAAATAGGTATAAAATTTGTCAAATTTTTTTTAAAAATTGAGAATAAAATTTACAATCATATGATGTAAGAGTAAAATAATGAAATAAAATTTATAAAATTTTAAATAAATATTAACTTAAAAACCTATTTAACATTTTTTATTTTTTATATATAGATATTATAAGAGGGAAGGGGGCTGAAGCCCCTCCTTCCCCCTCCACCAAATCTGTCCCAGTTTGAATAATATATGTCTCAATAATATATAATTACGATTTGTTTAAAATTAAAATAAATGATTATTTTATAAGTATACGTCTCAATAATATATAATTACGGTTTGTTTAAAATTAAAATAAATATTTATAGAATAAATGATTATTTTATAAATAGATAAAATTTATTTTTTATAAATAAAATAAAAATAATAATAAACAAACACACTATAAAAATAAATAATTATTTTTTTTTATTAAAATAAGTATTTATTTTATCAAATAAACTTAAACAAACAGGTTATAATAGACTAGTTTATTTAAAATTATAATAAATATTTATAAAATAAGTTATTATTTTTTAAGTAGATAGAATTTATTTCTTTAAATAAATAAAAAATAATTTATTTTAAATAGATAATTCAAACAAACATACTAAAAATACATATAATTATATATTTTATTAAAATAAATAATTATTTTTTAAAAAAAATAGACAAACCAGCCCTATATATACCGATTTATATGATAAGAAAATCAAATATTTCATCTGTAAGTAAGGGTCCGTTTCGAGATAACTTCTCCCTCATCCATCCCCGGCAAGCACACATGCACTTCTATACACTCACTCACATAAAGGAAAAATGTTACCAAGTATGTAAATGAAGTCTAACATATAATTTTACTATGTGTAAAATTTTTGGATGACTACAGTCACACACCGTGAATAAAATTACTGACTCATAAATTGAGGGACACTTATGATCTCCGATATCAAACAAAAAAATTAAATAATATATAAGAATTTTAAACCTAAACTTCAAAACTCGTTTATAAAATAAATATTTTTGTTATGTATGAGTATCAACGTGGTTCTCAAGATATTTTAGATGTAATCATTGTTTGTTAAGTAATGTTTGGGATTGAGTTATATTTATTTGGATAAGATTTTCTAGAAAAAAAGTAAAAAAAAATTGAATTTCTTGTGATAATTTTTTTTTCTAAAAATTATTTTAAAAAAGTTCACCAATCTCCCAACAGTAAACTAGGACCATATTGTCATTCATTAGATCTTCATTTTATAGGATATGGTACCGCCAAAAGATCCTTACATCAAAGTAAGGGTCGTTGAAGAAATTGGAGAATTTGTCAATTTTTCCCTTCATTCAATGCACCTTCTGAAGCGAACTGATGCAGAGCAATTTATTTCACAGGTTAAGTTGTCTTGCAACTTAAGATTTATATTGCAAAATAGTGTGAAATGTGATATGATTTTTTCAAATATTAGCAACTGAAAATGGAGGAGCTCACGGGTTGACCTGCTACTTGTGAACTTGATACCAATTATGTAATAATGTTTTTCATATTTGTTAATGACATTTTTATCAATAATTTCACCCATCTTGCTTCAAGATCAATAACTACTGCTTCATTTATTTTTGTTCTCCATATAAGAAAGTGGTTCTTAGTCAAAAGAATCATTTCTACGTATAGGTATTTTTTCTTGTAAAAAAGAGTATTTGTTTTTTTTTATGCGTTTTAGTTTTTCAAAATAATCAAAAGAGTTGAAAAAAAAATTGAAATCTTATTAAAGTTATAAAAAAAAACGTTATTTTCATAATTATAAACATATATAATCTAGGGATTAGGTTTGGTGGATACAAAGGGTATTTTGGGGGTTTGATTTTAGTTTAACTATTAAGGGGGTGCAGGGTGAGAAATAAAGAGTGCAGGAAGTAACCCTAACTCTATTGGGTCAACATTACTGGATGAGGCTCGTCTCAGCACATGCTATGGGCCGAATCCGCTCACCTATGAGCTATTTCAAATTTTAAAAAATAATTATTTTTTAAAATCATTTAATAAAACTAGCAAGTAATAAATTAAAACTACACACTAATGTATTATTATGCTTGTATGGACAAGGAGAACGAGTTGTAGTCCAATTTAGCAACATAAGGTCCTCTATATAAAGCTTTTTTTAAACATTTAATCATTATTCATATAAAGCTGTCTAAGATTTTTGATAAATGCAAGTAAGATAGATAGAAAAGACATTCACAAAAATCCAATATCATATGAATAATTGGATCCAATACTTTGAGTCTTTTACCCCCCTTAGCATAAAACAAAATTTACCACATACTAGTATAACATCTATGTATTGCATAGCAAAACTAAATTATAAATATTTTAAAATTGCCACTTTTAAAAAATTAACAATTTTTCTATTATGAAAATGAAATATATCTAATGAAAAGTTATTTATTTATAAATAGATATAAAATATACTAAAACTAAAGTGTTGGGGTATTAATACATGGTTAACTAATTATAACACACATAGATACAACACACAATTTGTAATCCCTATTTTTTTTTTCCAAAATTTGATTTTTAGCTTTTGAAAAAAAAGTTTAACCGGCTTTTAACTTTTTTCCGTTAAGCTTCTCGGTGAGATAGTTTAAATAAATAAAAATAATGAGATTCAAACTTTTACACAAGGACTAAAAATTAAATTAAAAAAATTTAAAAATTTAAAGACTAAAAAATTAATTAACTCTTATAATTATTCATTTTCAACCAGAGACTAAAGTTAAAAGTCTCACATAAATTTTCAAAATGGTGAGCAAAAGATGAAAGTTTTGCACGCACGCGAGTGTTATACGCATCTAAGTTATGTCAAAATTAAAATCTAATACAAAAGAAATAATTTAATTTAACAAAATTGAGAATAATTTAAGAAAGTATATATAAATTCAAAAAAAAAAAAAAAAAAAAACACCGATCAGATAAGATTGAGAATGAACCACCAACACTCATTAGCTATGATTGTCCTTATGTTATTATATTAGGAACGTACCAATCATAGTTGTGAAGAGAGCCAAGATGGATTTTTAACATGAGTAGAACTAGACTTTGCATAATACTACTGTGTTTTCTCTTTCTACTCGATTCAAAATCAAAATCAAAATCAAAATCCAAATCACAACAAACAGCTAGCAAGAAAAAAGAGTAATCATAGATAGAACCAAAGAAATTAATAATATTCTCTTAACTATTCTGAGTATTAATTCTGCTCCATACTCAGAGATTACATCAAGTATTAGTCACGCGTCTGCATGCTAGCCAGTTTCTAAAAATGGACACATAAATGGCAAAGCCAAATTAGAAGAAACCTAAACAACTTATATCATAGATGGAAGGAATATTAATTCAGTCGATCTTTGCTTTTTTCTGCAGTCTGCATAATGATGGTGATTTCCATCTCAGTACTCTTCATTAAAGGCAATATTGCTAGCCAGATGCATGCAGTCATATTTAATTACTCAAATCATATATAAAAAGCAATGCTTTCAAAATCTGAACAAAAATAAAAATTAAAAAATTGTTTAAGGCTTAATTATTTTTTTCCGCTAAATTATAATTAGTTGTACAATTTGATCTCAAATTATAAAAAGTTTCAATTTATTTTCTAAATTATTTAAAATGAATCAATTTGTTTCATTTTTGCCTATTTTTACCATTTATACCTCTTTATTTTCTTTATTTTTATTAAATACACTCCCCTGAGAGATGTACTTAATAAAATGGGGAGTATAAATAGCACAATATGATGAAAATGACTTAATTTATACATTTTAAATAATATAGGAATTAAATTGATTTTTTTTTAATTTAAGTATCAAATTCAACATTTAATTATAATTTATGGATAAAAATATAATTAAATCATATTTTAACTTAAAAATTATTCTAAATCAAAATAACTTATAGAATTGACATAATACTATAAGATTTAAATACGTTTAAATGTGAGAAAATGATTTATTTAAAATAAAAATTCATGTTCAATTTCAATTATACGTAAAATTTTTGAATCATTGATAGTTATACACCATAAATAAATTTAATAAAGCCAGTTTAGTCATTAATCTAATTAAGTTTTCTCTTTTTACTTTTTACTTTTTTTTTCTCTTTTTTGCAAGACACCAACCCAATTATGTAGCCAAATTGGGTTCTTGTTGTTCTAGTACACCTTACATATCGAAATTATGGTTTATTTGATTTGACGGTGTCAATATAGGAGTTGATTTCACACGTTATAAACATTTCAAATCAAATTTATCTTTCACAAGGTTAGCAAGTGTGTTTCTGCATGTTTGAAAGCAAAATTATTTTAATTTTTAAGAACCAAAAATTATGATGTTTTGGACACTTATAATTAGATAGTAGATTTGTTTATCACCACTAGACCTTGCCGACAAAATAAAAGGGCACAATTTGTCAGAACGTCTGTCATAGATTTGATATGATCACAGAAACTAACATAAAGGTAGTAATTTTTTTCTCTTGTGATGAATTGAATAGAATTCGAACACAAAATAATAATAAATAAGGAGTAAAGTAATTTTGGTGGGTGGAATACTGACATCATTTAAACAGTAGAATTAATCAGAAAAAAAAAAAAAAGGAAAGAAAAACAGTAGAATTGACTTTATTTGTGGATCTTTTCGCGTTCCAAATTTCATGACTCCATTGAATTCTTTTTGTCAAAAAAAACTAATCCAACTTTGTTTTAAGGGCAGTGGACGATTGAGACATAGCTTTCAATATTTGTGCCCCACCTTTTGAAGTTGAAGGTCCTAATATCAGCACCTTTTTCTTCAGTTTAGGATATCAAATTAATACTCACTCACTCAGATCGAGTGGTCGAGGACAATAGGACAATAGGACAATAATCGTTGGTGTGGATGGTAATTGAATCATGTCTTTCAAGATAAAGTTTTTTGAATAAAAAAAATATAATTAAAAATAAAGAATTTTATTACATATCATTAAATTTTTTTATAAAAATTAGTTATCAATAAAATCGATCAATATTTTATATCAATAACAACATAGTTTATAAAAAAAAAATCGAATGATCCTTACACCACCACGTATCAACTTCATTCACCATCACCCATTCTAGTAAAGTACCCTTAAATCTCTCTACTTTCATGTCAATACATTTTTTCTCTTTGTTTTTCCTTTCAACTTTTAAAACTCAACAGCACATGTTATACCATAAATACATGACATTATTGGTGTTGCATATGACTCCAATGAAAACAAAAATTTGAGGCTCATTCTCTTGGCAATGATACAATATAAGTGCATTTCATAATTGTGGTCGAGTCGTATTCTTACGGGCGCAAACAAAAGAATTTGGATTCAATGATCATATAGCCTATATACAAATTGAGAACTTTAATAATGAAGATTTGTTTTTATTATTATTATTAGTATCATTATCATTATCATTGCTGATATCAAAATCAGCACATGTAGTATTTTACAACAGTGTTAACACATATAATATAATACTACATATAAAAGCATAATTCCCTATCCTGATAAGGTTAATCAAACATTTTTTTGGAGTATATTCATATAGTATATTTAATATTAAATTATAGGTAATTAAATAATCGTCAATATATATACAAACATATATATGTAATGTTTTAAAAAATTAAAAATTTCAGAAAAAATGAAGATTTAAAAATTTGATACATGCTACCAAATATATCATAAAAAATATATAATTAACCACATTTTAAACATATATATGTAAAAAAAAAATTACCAAACATATAGGTAACTTTTAAAATTTGAAAAATTAAATGTATTGGTACAATTTTTTTTTGTATAAAAACTACAGAGTTATGTGATAAAAGGAGAGATAGGAAAAGAAAAAGAGAAAAAATATTATAAAATACTAGTATAATGTATGAATTTTTTATATGAATATCATAATTATTTTAGTTTTACTAAATTAATTACCCGTATGACTCAAGAGATTATCAAGTAATAAACCTATTTATTAAATTATTATGATTATATATGTGTGTAAAATTTCAATTTTATGCAATATAAAAATTATTTATCACCCGTCAGGCTCAAGCAAAATATATGAAAGGCAAAGATCCAATAATCCAGGGGCATGTGCACATCTTTCGAACTACTGCATCAAGTGTCAACTCATCTTTATACATATAAGAGTGTGTTTAGTTGAGATGATTTTTAATGATTATGGATTTAGTAAAAAAATAAAAACTATTTGAAAAATAAGTTGGGTTTTTTTTTTTGATAAAATAAGTTGAGTTAAATATACATTTAAATTAATTTGCTTATCATTTAAATGTACATTAAGAAACTAATTTAAATGTATATTCATTCCTTGGTAAAATTAATGTTAAATATTACTTTTTTTTTATTTATGTTTTAATTTTTATTTAAATTTATCTTTTATGTTTTAGAAGTCTTAGTTTGATTATTTATATTTTAAAAATAAATCAAAATGATCATTTTAAAAATAAAGATAATTTTTTTATTTTGATATAATTTGAACCATTTTTTTATCATTATAAAATGTAAAAATTATTTCATTATATTCAATTATATAAAAATAATAAAAATATGAAACTTAACTAATATTGAAATAAAAAAATACAAAAAATATAGAAAAAATTACATGAAAATTATATTTAATGAACAATTAAATTAGTAAAAAATATAATTTTTTTTCAATTAATCATGAAACTTATTACTTCACATAATTTTTATTATGTTTGATCCATTTTGATTTGAACATCGAGTTTCATAGTTTTTTTTAAAATTAATTTAATGAAATAATTTTTATATTTTAAATTTATTAAAAAATATTCAAAATTGTATCACATAATCAAAAATAATTTATATTTTAAATATCATTTTGACTCATTTTATTAAAAATATAAAAAAATAAATTGAGCATTCTAAAATATAAAATAACAAACTCAACCAAACATAAAACAAAAGTGACATTTAGCGCAAAATTAAAGCTAATGAAATGATTTTTAAAATCTTAGAGCAAAAATAAGAGTAAATCATACTATGATTCAAATTTTGCATTCACCGTCCGGGGACAAGCAATCACTAATCAGCGTTTAATAGGTGTTCGAGTAATTAATTCCGAACCGAACCGATCCGGTTCGACTCGACCCGGTTCTGATCATTTAATGCACGTGCCGGTCGACTCGGTTCTCACATTACTGCTACCACATTAAAATTATTGATGGAACCTACATGTTCCCGTTTCCCAGAATTCTTGTCGGAGAATGACACGAAGCAACACGTGTCCTCCTCCTGCAACCTACGTGTAATAACAATAACTCCGCCACGTGTAAATTCGGGTACAGCATTCTACCACGGTACCCGAACGTAGCGGAACAGAGCCCATCGGCGCGAAAAGCTCGCGACTACGAAGCCAGTTCAAACAAAACGGCGCCGTTGGCTTCAATTCCGTACGAAAGCGGGGTACAAACATGATATCGTAGTAGCGGGTGCAGGAGATCTCGGCCCCGTGGCGGAGACGAGTACAAAACAAGTTTTACCCACGCGGCGTGCCAGCTGTAAGGGCCGTGGAGTCCGTGATTGCGTGCAGGGTGGACCACGAGGGACCCACCTATTCCCTCACTCTCGCTACACTACACACTTCCCATCTCATTAATCATATGCTAATTTATCTAATGTTCTAAGTATTATTACTATTTTATTTTTTAAATAAATAATAAAATAATGAAATTGATTTTGTATGTGGATGGATGAACTATCACTTACCTGTCATGCTGGCCAGTACCCACTTCCTTCTTGTCAGCAATCTCACTCAATAATACCTTCATTTTTTTTTTCTATGCAATGTTACCTTTATTTTATATTTTGTTTGTTTTATTCCTTCAAAGCAAAAATATTATTGTTTTCAGTCAAAACATGATTTAACTCAATAGAAAAATGGTGACACAGTGATATGTAAAATAATTTTAGATAAGTGAATTAATTTTTATAAAATTAATTTATATTATCACTCAGTACATGAATTAACTGATAAAAAATCATTCCAACTTAATTAGTAATCCTAAATTCAATGTTATATTCAACCTTTGATGGTGAACATATTTATGTATCTTCATATGGGGGGTTTTAGTTTTTCTTCGACAGCCATGCGTGCTGAATGAGTTTTCATAGAAATTAATTTATACCTAATGCGCTATATATTCAACTTTTGTTGGTGAACATTTCTGTATCTTGATATGATGCAGAATATACATGCATTTTTTCTTTGACAGCCATGCTTGCTGAATGAACATGAATTAAATTTTCATTAACGCCAATATAGTAGTTGAATAACAACATAACATCTCCTATATATGTTTCGACAAGACGTTTATGCATGTTACCGACACCATTAGCTTGTAGTGTAGTAGCCACTGAAAGAGTAAAGCTATTTTTCTAGCCATTGTGCATAATATATATATATTTGCACTCTGGTAAAGAAATCACATTTTCCTTTAACAAGATATTCCATTCCTTTAAGCAAGAAAAGCTTTCCATTTATAATTTAATGATGTAAGCTCTATTTCTATATCCAATAGTGGGTTATATATATTTTTATAGAGCTATTTAACATACTAACTAAAATGTGAGGTGAATTGCGAAAGAAAATGAAATATTTTTACTACCAATCAATCGTTTAGTTATTCGATCTTTATCAAGTAATTGATTAAACATTGTATGTAATAAATGTTGGTGTTTCAGTTTTATTTGAAATTCAAAGATCTGCCGCAGTAAATTTATATAACAATACGCGTTCCATTCTAAAATCAGCATTTTCTTTTTATACTAGTATCATGTAAATAGTCAATAAATAATTTAATGAACATTAAAACAGTCAATAAATAATTTAATGATATGGAATTTATAAAAAACTGTCTAGCAATTTATTCATTGTTGATTATTTAGTCACATAATTAGTAGTTTACACTAGTTTTTTTTTTTTTGTTAATAGAACTAAGTAGTAGTATATAATAAAATCAAAATATTTATTATAAAATTAACGGTCAATAAAATAATTAAAAACTCGCCTTTAAGTATTACTATATAAGAGCATCTCTGTATTTCATAAACATAAAATCACTTCTTCTTTTTTTGTATTTATTAGTTATCCAAGTTAATTTTTTCATAATTCTAATTAAAGTTCTATTTGAACACACCATGAATATTGCATATCACAGCTCAGATATTTATATAAAAAAAAGTCCAACTCTATTAATTACACTTCATTTATTATATTGACGGATCATCAGTTAAAAAATTAAATCACATTAACTTGTATATAGAGTCAAACTCGATAACATATGTTAAATAGCTTTTTCCAAAAGAATTTAAGAATAATGGACTAACAAATATTTTTATTATATAACATTTTCAGTTTAAATATAATTAATATTTAAAATTATAAACGATGTATAAATAATTACTAATTAAGATGGAATTTAAAATTATTTTTTCTTTATTTATAGGTAGTATTTTATAATAATTTGGGTCCACTTTCTTTTAACAAGGCTAATAAAATGTCTAATTAACTATGATAACATAGAGAGTATTAAAAGTAGAGTGTGCTATTAACATTCTGTGTGCCATTTGTAGTATATAATACATAACTAGATGACAACAAATTATAAATTAAGCTCCTCCACTCTAAATCGTTAAGAAAAACTTTAAAACCTTGCAATTGAATTAAGATTCCAATCTATCATTAGTTTTCAATATTGTAGTTGATTTTTTATTATTGAAAAATATATAATTTTATTATTTGTGTTACTTCATTCAGTCCCTAAAAATTATTGTTTATAAGAGCTAACTTTTCAAAGAGATGAATAAGTTGATAGCTGATTTCTTGGTAAAATAATAATTGAGAGTCAATTTGCATAAAAATGCATTTTTTTTTAATATTATTTTAATCTTTAACACACATGATATTTAATTAACTAGTGAATAAATTTAGTAAAGTAAAACAAAAAGGCAATGTGAAACTTGGGGGATAAGACTATGAGGAGAATATTACCACTTTTTTTCTCTCTATAGAGTGAATGAATAACTTGCGCATCAATTATGCTAATGCCCCAAACCAAGGAAGTGAGATAGTATTAGTAAGCATTCATTATAAAGAAGCATAAAGTCTAGAGAGAGAAACAAAAACAAAACACTAAGGCGGAGTTATGAGCTTGTCTCTTTATGGTAATGTCCTTGTTTTCCTCTCAACAGTTAAATGTTACTGAGAGTAGAAGCCATCAGAATAATAAAAGCAGCCAAACCGGCACATAGAGAGAAAGAGAGAGAGATTCACTCAAACACACACACACACACACACAAATTTCCTTTCTTTTTTAAAAGAGAAGAGAAGAGAAGAATATGAAGCATAGTGCTTTCTTCACTGATATTCTCTGCTTCTCCATTCCCTGAACCAAATTTTCAATCTCTAACACAAATAATCTTCTGGGGTTGTTGTAAAAGTTGAAGGCTTTTGGAGGGTCTGATCCATTGGGATCATCAATTCATCATAAATCACCACCATGGCGAAGCCAGGGGTGTTGGAGTCTGATCCAGGTGTGATGGTGAAGAAGGCCATAGAGTTGAAGAGGGAGCTTCAGAGGTTGGTGATGTCCATTGTAGATGATGAAGATTGCAGCACTGAAACCATTGATCAGGCAAAAGAGACTCTCTCTGTTCTCAAGGAGTTGAACCTCAGAAAAAGGTCTTCACTGTCTCTGAAGCTACACAACAAGAGTGTCAATTCTTCTTGTCCTGATGAATTCAAGTGTCCTCTTTCCAAGGATTTGATGAAAGATCCTGTCATTGTGGCTTCTGGTCAGGTTTGTATCACAAGAATTTTGAATCTTCCAACATTTTTTTTTCTTCTTCTTTCTGTTAATCCTCTTATTTGGCAGATACGGTAAGTTTTGATTTTTATGACATTAAATGTATTTGTTTTTTTTTCATTTAATGCTCTTTAATAAAATATTTGTAAAACAAATAAATTGTGAAGAGTAATAATAATGATGATAGCAATTTGATGTGTTTGTGGGTTCTGAGAAAATGTTGGAAACAGAAGGAAAGACAAAAAACAATAAATTGTTATTAATTTTAATAAATATCTGGGTACCTAGAAAAGTGAGTCGGTGAATTATCATGGTGTGGCATAAAGGGTAGAAAGTTCTTAACAAAATTGTTTTTTTTTTTTTTAATAATTTTCATTTCTTTTGGAATTAAATTTAACTAAAGTGAAGATATAGAATCTGGTTTTGGCCCTTTGTCCATCTCTCTTTTGGTGGAATTTCTGTACTTTATTCCATGTTAAGTGACTAAAAAGGTATGGGAAAGATAGAAAAGGAATATATTCAGTTCTTTCTTAGTCCAAAGCAGAACCTTAGAGATATTTTTTTGTTTATTTAATGAAGTTAATAATATGGTTCATATTATCTGTTTTAATAAATGTGAAGATAAATCGTTTCAATTTCAACACTTGGAATTGTGGTTTTCTCTGTCTTTCTATTTCTTCTTTTTTTCAATCAAGAGTTTCTAACCTGTTTAATTGCTTTACATTTTTCTGTTCAATGTGAGTGCAATGCCAATTACTTTCTATGATCTTCCCTCTATTTATGTTGTTATCTTTACTGCATTCATGTTTCAAATGTACATTTCAAGAAACAAAAAAGAGGAAAAAGAAAAAGGAAAAGGGCAAATTTGATGATACACCTATGATAGCCATTGTGGATGGAAAGAGAAAGAGTGGAAGATGAAAAAATAAGAATAATATTCTCTGTCCATAAATGTGATTCTTGAGTGAGTGAGTGGCGGTGGTGATTGTATCTTTGTGTAGAACTTTTGACTGGTTTTCTCAAAAGGGAATAATTAAACTCTTGTGTTCTTGGCCTTTTTCTTTTTTCCAAATTTCTAAAGTGATGTCTATTGTCTTCCACCACCTCAACTCAACTACCTTTTTTTCTTTCTGTCCTAAGCCTTTTTTTTCTATGCAATGATGCTTCTGATTGGTTTTGAGTGAATAAGTGATGTCTTGGAACAAATTTGAGACTATGCAGATGTTTTTTCCCTGTCTAATTATGAACAATGATTCATTTTGTTACCCTCTTTTGGTTTCAATTATGCAGACATATGATAGACCTTTCATTCAAAAATGGCTAAATGCTGGAAACAGGACATGCCCAAGGACACACCAAGTACTTTCACACACTGTTCTTACACCAAACCATCTAATAAGGGAAATGATAGAGCAATGGTCTAAAAACCAAGGCATTGAACTGTCAAATAGTGTTCAGTACATTGATGATGAAGGTTTAACCGAACCCGACCGTGAGCATTTTCTTTGTCTGATCAAGAAAATGTCATCAACACTTCCTGATCAGAAGGCTGCTGCAAAAGAACTGCGGTTGTTGACAAAGAAGCATCCATGTTTCCGAGTACTTTTCTGTGATTCTGCAGATGCCATTCCCCAACTGCTTAAGCCAATCTGTGGAGGTGATTCTTTTGGAAGTGTCCACCCTGATCTCCAAGAGGATGTGATCACAACACTCCTCAACATCTCAATTCATGACAACAACAAAAGACTAGTAGCTGAAACACCAATGGTAGTTCCTCTCCTCATGAGAGCACTGAGATCCGGAACAATAGAAACAAGAAGCAATGCTGCAGCCGCGCTCTTCACTCTCTCGGCTCTCGACTCAAACAAGGAACTCATAGGGAAATCCGGAGCCTTGAAGCCCTTAATCGACCTCTTGGAGGAAGGCAATCCCTCAGCCATGAAGGATGTCGCCTCAGCAATCTTCAACATATGTGTAATGCATGAGAACAAGGCAAGAGCCGTGAAGGATGGCGCGGTGAGGGTGATTTTGACAAAGATAAAGAAGAATATTCATGTTGATGAGTTACTAGCCATCCTTGCATTGCTTTCAAGTCACCAGAGGGCTGTCCATGACATGGGGGATCTCGGAGCCGTTCCTAGCCTTCTAAGGATCATCAGAGAGAGCTCGTGCGAACGAAACAAGGAGAATTGTGTGGCGATCCTGCAAACTATTTGTCTGTATGATAGATCAAAGTTGAAGGACATGAGAGAAGAGGAGAACAGCCACAAGACAATATCTGAGCTAGCACAGAATGGAACATCAAGGGCTAAGAGGAAAGCTAGTGGAATTCTTGAGAGACTCAACAAGGTTGTTAATATCACACACACTGCATAATAATGTCTCTCTCAAGGTGTATGTACATTATTACATCGTATATTCTGCATCTGCTTCTGCTGCCTCCAGAACTTTATCCTCTTTCACCAATTTTTGTACATTCTTTTTTTCTTCTTAACAAAGTCATTATTATCATGTTCATCAGTTAGTGACTGAATAAAGTCATGTGCTCTCTGCCTCCAAATTGTTCAAAATCTTCTACTGGACTCTCTCCAAGGATCTTTGGCCCTAAAACTTTTGGTTATGTTTATAATATATATATTATCTCTATTTTTAGTGTTACTGAGAAGATCATTAAGATTGAAAACAAACTAATTATGACATTCCCTCGCAGAGACTAAAAATCGCTGGAACAATTAAATAAGGTAAATGAATCATTCAATTATATATGTAATTTACCAAAATGAATTATTTAAAAGGCAAGAGGTTCCAATTCCAAATAAATCCTTAATCATTGTTGAACAATATTATTTTCCTCAAATTGATTAAATTTCTGTTACTTGCATTAAGGATTAACATGTATTACACATATTATCTCTTAAAGCATGTGGTCATTATCTCTTAAAGCATGTGAGATTTGATCCTTAAGTTCAAATGTATGAAAAATATCTTTCAAAAAAATACACATTATAAAAGGAATGTTAATATCTTGAAAGATCAATCCTAAGATACCCTGAATTAAATTTTATTTGGAACAAATTACAGTTACATTTCAGATTTAATTGAAGATGCGTGTGTAATTATATGAAATTTGAGGAAATGTTAATGTGATTTGCTTTTTTTTTTTTAATTTAATTTTAAAAACATCATAAATCATTAAATGCTACTCTTGTGTTTCTTTTTAATGTTCTGATTTTGGGATAATTTTTATTTATTTATCTATCATTTAAGAAATACAAGATTATATTAATTATCTTTTTATCAATTATACCTTGCTTGTTTTTTAAACATTAATTAATTTATAAATTTATTTATTGTGAAATGTAAAGAGAAATGTTTAAAATGGTAACCTCTAACATTAGATTAAAGAGAATTTATTACATTTCATAGTTTCTAAGAAACAACCTAATACGACTATTAAAAACGAACGGAAAAAAGTAAAGGAGTATATATTTATACAAATGAGAATACTGTAATTATATTCTGAAACACACTTTTTTATGCACATTTTTTTTATTAATCAAAATTTATTTAAAATTATAAAATTAATTGAGACAATCATTAAATAAAATGTAAGATTTCTATTTAATTTGATGCAGGGATCAACCAAATTTTATAATTTTTAATAAATTTTAATTAATTAAAAAGAGTGTATCCAAAAGATTATTAGAAATTAAAAATTGTATTCTAACATTTTTCTTAAACAAATTGATGGATGGATGGGATTTGTCTAAGGACGAGTGACGACCACTAAACAAATCATGGCTGAAATTAGAAAGGTGTCTCTTATTCTTTTCTTTTTCTTTGAAATTTGGTGTCTCTTATTCTTATTCCTCTATCCATTGCTATTTTTTTTGTAAAAAAAGAACTGGAGGAAAGTTCCACACACAGCAAGCAGCGTAGAAAAAGGATAAAAATGTGAAAATGAATGGTGGTAATATCACTTCACAGCTCAGAAGGAACCAAATTCACTTAGAAAAAAAAAAAGATAGAAAGAAATAACGTGATTGGAGAAAATTCAACTTCACGATTCACAAAAGAATATAATTGTCTCTATTGTTTCCTTTTGTTCTTAGTCCATGTACACGACCTAATATAGAATTCATCCAATCGATGGGTACAGGAATAATTGGTATTTTTTTTAATAAAATTAACATTTATCGATAAAAATAAAATAAAAAAAGTAAGATGAAATTTGTAGAGGGAGTTATGATGGATAAATATTGTTTTATAAGGGTAGAGAGGCATTGAATTAGATAAATTTTATTGTGAAAGATAAACAATATATAAAATGTGGTATGTAAGAAAAGTTGTGTTTTTTTCTTTTTTTTTAAAAGAAAAGTTGTGTTAAATGTTGAATTAAGTGGGATTGTATCTCCTTTACTTTGGGGGTAAAAAATAATCTCTTTTACTTTGAGGTAGTAGAAATGCTGATTCTCAATTTGCGAATTGCTTTGTTCTTGAATGAGGACTTCCGTTGTAGTACAACTTGAATGCTAAGTTACTACATGTTTCATTGATTATCCGAAATGAAGCATATACATTTGAAGTAATGAAATCATCGGATTGGACAACACAAATGTATCTATTTCATGTTTGATTTAAAAAATGTTTATGGGACAGCACAAGAGAGATAAAGATAAACAATACAAAACTTCACTTGTTTGTTACTCATAATTTATTAGACGCATTATTTAATAATAATGAATTATAATGGGCTTTCCTATTGGGCCCAACTTTATTTAATACCCTTAAAGTACTTTTATCATGCCATTTAACATTATCAAATGGATAAAATTTCATGCACCTTCCAATATATTCTGAAAAGGCCTTTTCAGAATGTATTGAGAAGTATAAAAAGCCATTTTTAAAGGTGTAGGAAGCTCAAATCTTACCAAATTACTTAATTAAATGTTCTATTGTTTTGGATTAATAGGTTAACCCATTCATTTGGGCCGTAACAACCCTTTAAGATCTTAGTGTGAATTTAAGTCTTTTTCTCATACGGTCGAATTAGAATAATTAATAATTTATTTTATCCTTATCAAGTTATTTGAAAAGTATCTATAATACTTATTTATCAGCTTATTATTCATTTGGTTTAATATTACTTTTAATCTATTAATTTTCACATTTTTTCTGTTTTTATACATAATGTTTTAAAATTTTTATTTTAATATTTTAAATTATGTTTTAATTATATTTTAGTACATAATATTTTAGTTACAAACATAAATAAAAACTAATCAATAACCCATCAAGAATAAAAAAACAAATTAACAACCTTAGAATGTATCAAAATATGACTAAAACATAATTTAAAGTATCAAAATAAATCTTTTAAAACATTATATAACAAAATATGACTAAAACATTACCTAAAGTATCAAAATAAAAATTTTAAAATATTATGTACCTAAATATAAAATATGTCAAACTTAATGGACTAAAATACATTGAATTTTTAAAAATATAAAGATTAAGATTAGTTACATATTATAATCATTGGATTTTCACAATCTATTAAACTTTAAGAGTTTAACCTTTACAAATGTACATTTCAATAATTTCTTTACTATTTTTATAAAGCTCAACATATCGCATAATGCAAACAAATTCATTATTGTTTTTTATTCCTATTTCCCTTTCGCATAAGGGATGAGCGACGGATTCAAATGCCCTCTGCATCTCCAGCAAAAAAAAAAAATGAAAACAAAAAGCGAAAAACTAAAAGAAAAAAGAAAAGAAATGAAAGAGAAATTAGGAGAAAATAGAGATAGAGAAGGGAGCTCTTTCAAGGCATTGGTATGCATGCATACACATAAATGACATAATCAAGGCATTAAATTATATTCACATGAGCATTTCGTAATATCTCAAATGTTCAAAGCCTCACCGTGGAGAACCACAAACATCATTGGCCATGCTATAAGTGAAAGATAACAAAAGAAACCCCCCCCAAAAAAAAAGCTCGTTAAGCTATGTTTGGATTAAAGTTAAGTTCAACATAACAGATAAATAACTATTTTGCTCAGTCAAGTTTGTGACCTAGAAAAGTGATATTTTGCTTTGGAAAGTGGAAAATGAGGTTTCCAACGGATTTCTAAACATATATTTAATAACCTTTTTCCAATATATCTTTGTATGCCCATCCATGTTTATCCAAAAATGCTTGAACTGCTTCCTTTATGGCTAAATTAGGTATCAGTTGTGATGGATCAAGAGGTTTCCGGGTGACTGGATCAAATTTTCCCACCTAATTTGAGAGAAGTTGAAAAGGTTGCACAATGACTTAAATGAAATAGAAAACATTGATTTGGTCTAGAAGATGTTGTAACAAACAAATCAAATTACCTTCTCAAGATGGTCAAGAATCACTGTCCTCTCATATGTAAGTCCACTTGGGGTAATGACAGGATCAAAAAAGATATCAAATGTGATTCTACAACATAGATAATCAGGCACCTGAAATAATTGATCGACAAGGCAATCGGTAGGATAAATAATATAGACATTTGAAGCTCAATATTAATTAATAAAATTTTCAATTCTGAATTTGATTAATTTTTAATAATTAGTTAAGTGATAATATAATACTATTTTAATAGATGTGTCCAATATATATTAACATGGTTTGAAACAATGTCTTTAGAATTTAAAAATAAAATAAAATTAGAGAACAACAAAATAAATTATTAGGATTCAACCAAATTCTGATATTTATTACATACCTAAAAGTTTTTTAAGTCTAAAATAGAATATGAATGTTATAAATACCTCAGTAGGCATGTCATCTTCTCCAACTTTATTAAACACTCTTCCTAAAGCATTTAATTGTTCCAAATGGTTAGTATCATCTTCTTGGAATCCTTCCATGTGAGAGAATTCAAGAAAATGTTTTTCCTTTAGAGCATACTCACAAGCTTCTCTGAAACAAACACATATTTTATGACACTACAAGGAAAGCAGTAATTCATGAAGTAACACAAAAGATAATGACAAAGAGCACTAAAGTATTAACAAATGATCCATAGTTAAGGGTTTCAACAATCACAAGAGAAAACATACTTCAAGTTCTGCAGTTCCCATGATCGCTTAGTATATGAATGTTCCCACTCCAAGTATTTTGCTTTTGCAAGCTCTTGCCATATTTCCTCTG
Source organism: Amphicarpaea edgeworthii (assembly GCA_014843725.1). NCBI lineage: Eukaryota > Viridiplantae > Streptophyta > Magnoliopsida > Fabales > Fabaceae > Amphicarpaea > Amphicarpaea edgeworthii. Next base: position 20,267,705 of record CM026327.1, on the reverse strand, counting down.
TCATTTGGCCCTTAGGATGGGCACCTCTATCCAGATCCAAAGCCTATTAATTAATGACCATAACCCATGAGAATCTTGTCATGCATAAAAAAGAGGAAAAAATTTCTGTCTAGGAAATATTTGTCACATAGTAAAACTAGGAAAGTTAAATTTAAATAGAGCTGAAAATAAAATGAAAAAAAAAAAGTCACTATCATGTCTATTATAATAAAAAAAAATTATTAGGTGGTTCAATACCATTAAATCATTTATGATCTGGATGAATAATAATATGATAAGTGAATAATTTAATATTTTAAATTGATTAAGATTTTTTTCGTATCATGTAATTATTGGTTAGATCATGGATGACATGATAGTATTTGATCATCAAATAAATTTTTTTTATTGTAAGACAATTTGAAATAATGTATAAAAACTATTAAACTCATTTCTTCAATAGGCAACAAACTCTATTCATGCATCACTCAAAATTGGAACTAAGGATGAATTAAGAGACTTTGCAATTATGTATTTTGTCAAAAACAACAAGAATACTTGTCTTTCTCACCATATTTCAACACAACCAAATTCTGCAATTTCCTAATGTTAATGTTCAATAAATCATTAATTTAAAATGACCAAGAGGAGCTCAAGCTTTCAAGGTCTTCTAGCTTCATGTTTGCAATAATCACTAAGTTGTATTGCATTAATTAAAATGATTTACAACATGAAATTTTTTTTCTTAAGAAACGTATGAAACAGGTGGCATATATCAATGTACAATGACTACAAACCTTCTCCAATTCTAAGATTCCTTTAGCAAAATCTTGTCTCTGTGCCAATGCAAGACCTAACATGTAGTGGGCCTGAATTAGCAAAAGAACTACATACCAGTTAATTTCAAATAATAATAATAAAGAATGAATAAGATGCAATGCAACAACTATCAGATAAAAGTGCTCTGCAAAATCAGAGGAAGTTGAAGTAGGGAATCACGTACCACTCATATTGTAAAACTTTCATGCTCAATAATGAAATGCAATCACTCACATTTTTGTACTATTGATATAAAAAGCAAAAATAATGCTTAACCATAATCTATTTTCTCTTAGATTAGAGGTTTACAACGGTTAATGCATTTTACATGAAAATAACGAGTAGATGATATATACCTTAACCAAATTGTTGTCAAGCTTAATAGCTTGACGACAGTCTTCCTCTACTCTGATCCAGTCACTAAACAAGTACAAAATAAAAATAAAATAAAAATCACAACACTAAAGAAAACAAAATAAGAACCCACAATTAGGAGTGTATAAAAATCAATTCAAATTTTGAATCAAACCAATTCTGAATTAATTTAATCAATTCAATTAAAAAATATTTTTTGGTTCGAACTGAATCTATTTAAAACCCGTTCAAATTGATTTTGAATTAATTCAAATTGATTTTTAAATCTAAATCGATTTCAAATTAATTTTTTAACCAAATCAGTTTTGAAAATCAATTGTATTAAGCAAATTGTTTTTTTTTTTCTTTTTTTAAAGTGTTGGTTTCATTTTTTAAATTGATTCAAATGAAAAAAGAATTTGCACACATCTATCCAAAACCCAACAAAACAAAGTCAAGTACGCTAATATTTTGATCCCTACAAAATGTACCTAAATATCAATCTGATTCTTAATTTAAATTATAGATCAAGATTCAATCTTTTAAGTCATTTGATTTCTTTTGCTTTTTGCGGTAGGAACTAACTTGAGACAAGTTTCAATAGAATAATCCACGAAATCAATCGAAGCCTAAATTGCAAGTAAGGTACTACATTGCCATATTTAGGGCGGACAAAATTAATGAACTAAACTACTAAATAACTTAACGTTTGCATAATAATTTAGATGAGCCAAATTGAATCCAACTGTTTTGAATTGTCCGAACTATTTGAATTGTTCTTAATAAAGATTTGGAAGTAATATTTTTACATTTTTTAATCTCATTGCATACCGTTCAATTCAAGCAATTTAGTTTTTGAGCCGTTTATTTTTTAAAAGAACAGTTCTTCAAATTTTTTGATTCAAAACAGTTCAGTTTTTTTTTCTTAGCCAAGTTCAGTTCAAAACAGTTTTTCAATTTAGTTTAGTACGAGTTTAGTTTTTTTTTTTTTTATAACACATTTAGTTCAGCACCAGTTCTTCAACTTTTTAGCACGGTTCAGTTTTTTCTCAACAGCCCTAATCATACCAATGACCAAACTATCACTCTAGTAAAAAATAAATAAATTATATGAGAACTGCATACGAAGAACTCGTAAAAATGTGTTATGTTATGCATGACGTATCTAAGATCCTAATCAATATACGTAAACTATAAAATTAGATAAAATAAATATAAAATTATAATTTTTTTTTACTAATGGCTTCCATTTTTTCTTCTTAATTATATATTGTTATCTTATCATTTTTAATTACAACAATAATATATTTTTTAATAACTATATATCTATCCAGTTAGTCGCTCTCCACACTAGTAAAAAGAATAACGATAGCCATGGAAATGAAAAAAGGATAGGTAGGTTCCAAAATCATACTTGCGCTTGAGGTGGCAGAGAGCACGGTTGGTCCAATATACCGGAACATCTGGACGCAGCGTAATTGCCTTGAAAACCACCAATGAGAAAACGAAAACAAAACAAACATCGATGTCTCAAAAAAACCGTTGATATTATTAATTACTCGTTGGAAACAAAACGACACCGTGAGAAGAAGTGGAAGTAAAAACCTCGGTGTAAGCATCGATGGCAGCTCCAAAACGGTCTTTTTTGAAGCAGTTGTTGCCGTCTATTCGTAGTTGCTCCGCTTGTTTTGCCAGAAACGACGAGTAATCCACGTTTCGACCCATTTCTCTCTACAAACGGTGTTTTAACTTAACTGTATCCTTTAAGTGCAATATAACGTAAATGAGTGGAATGAAAATGAAATGCGTTAAGAAATTGCAATTGCTAAAAAAAATAAAAATATAAGGGTGATGTCCCTGAAAATAAACTAATTTTATACATCTAATCACAACTATGCTATTCGGGCCGAGTATACCCCATATTTTGATTTGATATAACCCATCGTGAATATTCAAAAGATATATTCGAATAAAAGAAAGATCGAATGAATTTGTAAAAAAATCATAGTGTCTTACTCGGCCCACAAATCGATTGCGCGTACTCTGAAAACATATATATTGAATAGAAGGAAAAACGATTTATGAAGATACTATTTAAATTAAGAAAGATTAGGTACATACAATTTAGTCAATAAACATTAATTCATAAGAAGAAAGTTCACTATGAAGATCCAAATAATAACTATAAAAAGGGAGGTAATCTAGATAATTTTTAACCTCATTTATATACATAAACTGCATTACACTAATACGTCACTAACTTGAGTGTCAAAATATCCTTGCAAGTACCTCACTTGACAGATTAATTTCTATAAGATCCTTACCCAATCATCTTTTTTAATAAAAACAATAATTATAAATTATAATTAATTAATAATATAAAATTATTTTATAACACACGACACACCAGCAGCATTAAACTAAAAAAAAAAAAAAAAAGGAAGGAAAAGAAGGTGTAGAAGTGAATGACTCTTGAGTGAAGTTGACGAGTATGTAAAATTTGTTTGGGCCGTAAATTCAGCTCCTTACAACTGGTAAGGGTTATTTACTTATTGCTTGGGACTCGTGAACAGAGCCTTTGGAAAAAATGAATGAAGTAAAAAAATGGGATTTTCGGAAATTTGTGGAGACTTGAATTGATGAATTGTAGTATACATTTCAAATTTGTGGAAAGGTGGTATTTTCGGTATTGCCCAATTCCCATTGTTAGACTTTTATGCATGGTTGCGGATTAATCTTATCAGTTTTATTTTTTTACACTATTAATAATTACTAATCAATAAAAAAACTATTGTTAATATAATTTTTTTAAAAATAATTATTATAAATTTGAATAAACTAATACTCTTTTCAGACTTTGATATTGAATATAAGCAACAAAAAAAATCTATATATTTGAATTTTAAATATTAGTAAAATCTCAACCAACTTTAGTGTATTTAATAAGAGCATCTTTAAAATGTTCTTCACTTAATTAAGATTATATTTTTAATGACTTATTTTTTATTTTTTGTATCAAATTTCAAAATATAATAGTTTAAGAAGAAAACTTATTTTCTTAGTGATTAACCAAATTGACACACTATTTCATTCAAAGGAAGAGATGAGAAAGGAGAAGAGGTATTTTAATACAAGGGAGGGGATGGATTTTTAAAAAATAAATACTTTTGCATTCTTATAATTTTTTTATATTTCAAAACATAAATAAAAATATTTGAGAAAAAAATGATAAATAATTATATAATGTCATTCGATCACTACTCATATTTTATGATAAAATTATTGTTAAATTTTATAAAATTATCTTAAAAGTTATATAAGTAATAAATTAATTATGACAATAATATAAATTATTTTATACTCCATATCAAAATCACCAATATTGGAAAAGAGCAAAAAATAAATGAAGAGTGATTTTGCTTCCTCTCATTTCCACAAAGGGAATGAACAAAAATTAGAGAAAAATGGTTTAGTACTGTTTTAGATAAGAAGTCTATTAACTTTTATATAAAAAAAGAAAGATTAACTATCTTTTTAGTTATAAAACTTTTAGAAAAATTTAATTTTAGTTCTTAAATTTTTTAAAAATTTAATTTTTAGTCCTTAAAAATTTATTAAATAAATTGAAAAATAAAATTTTTATTTTTATTTAGAGACTAAAAATCAAATTTTAAAAAAATTTAGAGATTTTTATCGATCAAATATAAGTTTAGAAAAAAAAAACCTTAATTTAGAAAATAAAAATAAAAATTTCAAAAACTTTAAAAACTAAAAATATAATTAATCTTAAAAAAATATTTTAAAAGTAATTTAAGCACCGTGCATCCTCACTAAACTCTAAAAATTGAACCAAACAATCAAAGTTTAAAATAATATTATTCCTTCTCCCTGTCCCATGGTTTCTCGCTTAGGATTTAGTTTGTTGATTCGGTTGTTGCTAGATACTGAGAATATGTCGGATCATTAAACTTCATTTCTAAAAGAGTGGATATGGCTGTGAAATTCTGCCCCTTTCGTATGATCTTCGTGAATTATCTAATCCATCAAAAGTTCAACTGGAAAAGTTCACAACTTGCTTGCAGATCCTCCTGTTCCCTCGCTTTTCAACAAAACCCATTTGTTTCTTCACAAGTTAAACATGAACAAAAGTCCACCTTTTCCAACCCGTCTGGGTTCTTACGTGATTACAAGTTCTCAGGGCAGTGCAGTGCTAGGAACACAAAAATCTTGCATGCCCATTTGCTCATAGCTCATGATTTACAGTCTAATATCTTCTTAATGAACTCTTTGCTCGATTTGTATTGCAAATCTGCTGACATGGTTGTTGCTCGCAAGCTGTTTGATACAATTGCTCTTCCAAATCTTGTTTCTTGGAACACCATGATATCTGGTTTTGACCATAACTCAATGTTTGAGAAGTCATTGGAAATGTTCTTTAGGATGAATTTGCTTGGTGTTGAACCTGATGAGTTTAGTTATGGGAGTGTTCTTTCGGCCTGTTGTGCTTTGCGAGCTCCAATATTTGGAAAGCAGGTTTATTCACTTGTGTTGAAAAATGGTTTTCTTTCCAGTGGTTATGTTCAGACTCGAATGATGGATTTGTTTTCCAAAATTTGTGACTTCGAGGAGGCACTAAGGTTTTTCTATGATGCTTCAAGCGATAACGTGGCATGCTGGAATGCTATTATTTCGTTGGCAGTTAAAAGTGGAGAAAGCTGGGTTGCTTTGAATCTGTTTTGTCAAATGTGCCATCAGTCTCTAATGCCGAATAGTTATACATTTCCAAGCATCTTAACGGCATGTTGTGTACTTAAAGAGTTGCATATTGGGAGAGGAGTCCATGGGTGTGCAATCAAATGTGGTGCAACAGATGTCTTTGTGGAGACTGCTATTGTTGATTTATATGCAAAATTTGGATGTACGAGTGAAGCTTATAGACAATTTTCCCAGATGCAAGTCCATAATGTGGTCTCCTGGACTGCTATAATTTCTGGGTTTGTCCAAGAGGATGATATTATTTTTGCACTAAAGCTTTTCAAAAATATGAGAGCAATAGGGCAGGAGATAAATAGGTATACTATGACTAGTGTACTTTCTGCATGTGCTAAACCCGGGATGATTAAGGAGGCAGGCGAAATTCATTCCTTGGTATTAAAATTAGGGTTGAATTTGGATGGTAAGGTCGGGGCTGCTTTAGTCAACATGTATGCAAAAATAGGAGAATTTGGACTTTCTGAGTTAGCCTTTAATGAGATGAAAAATATAGAGGATCAGAGCATATGGGCAGCCATGTTGTCCTCTTTCTCACAAAACCAAAATTTTGGGAGGGCGGCTGAGTTATTCCTTGTAATGTTAGGCCAAGGAGTGAAACCTGATGAGTATTGTATTAGTAGCTTGTTAAGTATTATGAGCTGCTTAAGCCTAGGATCACAGATACATGGTTATGCTTTGAAGTCTGGGCTAGTCACTCATGTTTCCATTGGCTGTTCACTATTAACAATGTACTCAAAGTGTGGTTGTTTAGAAGAATCTTATAAAGTTTTTCAGCTACTTCCTGTCAAAGACAATGTCTCATGGGCCTCCATGATTTCTGGTTTTGCAGAGCATGGATGTGCAGATCGAGCTCTCCGGCTATTTAAAGAAATGCTATATCAAGAAATTGTACCTGATAACATTACCTTAATCTCAACTCTAACTGCATGTTCTGATCTTTGTTTCCTAAAGACAGGTAAGGAAATTCATGGTTATGCTTTCCAGTTAGGAATAGGAACAGATACAGTTGTTGGTGGTGCACTTGTAAACATGTATTCGAAATGTGGCAACTTGAATTTGGCGAGGGCGGTGTTTGATATGCTGCCCCAAAAGGATGCGTTTGCTTGCTCTTCCTTGGTCTCGGGATATTCCCAAAAGGGTCAAATTGAAGAGTCATTTTCATTATTCCATGATATGCTCCTGACTAATGTAATAGTTGATGCCTTCACAATTTCATCTATTCTTGGTGCTGCTGCAGTTTTGTATCGGTCAGACATTGGAACTCAACTGCATGCCTACATTGAAAAATTGGGCTTACAAGCATATGTATCTATTGGTAGTTCGCTCGTGACAATGTACTCAAAGTGTGGAAGTATTGAGGATTGTTGGAAAGCATTTGATGATGCTGAGAAGCCTGATCTGGTAGGTTGGACATCCATCATAGTGAGCTATGCTCAACATGGTAAAGGTGCAGAGGCCTTAGCTGCTTATGAACTTATGAGAAAAGAGGGCATCCAACCTGATGCAGTAACTTTTGTTGGGATTCTATTAGCATGTAGTCATAGTGGGCTGGTTGAAGAAGCCTTCTTCTATCTCAATTCAATGGTTGAAGACTACAATATTAAGCCAGGTCATCGTCATTATGCTTGTCTTGTCGATCTTCTCAGTCGATCAGGTAGACTGAGGGAGGCTGAAAGTTTCATTAACAAGATGCCCTTTGAGCCCGATGCTTTAATATGGGGAACCTTGCTTGCTGCTTGCAAGGTCCATGGTGATTTTGAGCTTGGGAAGTTAGCAGCCAAAAAGATATTGGAATTGGGGCCAAGTGATGCTGGAGTGTATGTGTCGTTTTCAAACATATGTGCAGATGTAGGACAGTGGGAAGAAGTCACAAAGATTAGAAACTCGTTGAAAGGAACTGGAATGAAGAAAGAGCCTGGTTGGAGCCTTTTATGAAAATTTATGAATATGATGTCACGATTCCTTAGATAAATATACGGTAAAAGAATAGTGACTTTGGAATCTGAAGAGAGATTCATATGGATCAAGACAATCACCTTTCTGGATGATGCTAGATGCACAGTTATCATCTTAAGAACTGTCGAGACATACTGATACAGCCATAACGCTATATTCAATTGTAAGTACTTGCACAATCTAGCTGCATAAATATGCCATGAAACATGACTTCTGCATTTGTATTCCATTTCCTAGCCAATTTCTGTACTTATCTGACTTTTGCACCTGTGTGAGAAATTCTTATGTGAAACAAGGTAAATTCATATGCAAAATGATAGAGTTGTTGTGAAAAACTAATATTACCTGGAGAGTTTCTCTGGTGCACAATGAAAGTGAAAGGCTATTCAACATGCTGTTAGAATATTAGAATTCTTATTCTTTTAGGAGTCTTATTCCTATCTTTGTTCCTTATCTGCAGTGCTGAATTTTCCTTGAACATATGCTTCAAGTTTTCTATGATTATTACTATGGGGTATAGTAATTTTGTTGCTTACAAAACTTGAAGGTAGATTGCAAGGTCAGATAGCTTTACTGATTGGGTTTAAAATTAGTCCAAGATATTGGTGGCTGTTATGATGCGACAGTCATTAAGTAATTGGTGGTTATTTGGCCTAATGCTAATGCCACTAAGGAACATGGTGGAAACATTTTCAAGGTACCGAATTTTCCAACTCCAATAATTACATATGACTTCCACATGGATATAAGCTTGTGAAATGAGCTAGATTTGGTAAATTTATCAATTGTTCTTGTGGAGAGCCACCAACCTAAACTATAGGAAAGTTTTATCAAATTGTTAATTGTTATCAAATTTAAGAAATGTAACAACTGTGGGAAAGATTTCTCGTGTACAATTTACTTAGAGTTTAATGATGATGCATTGGCAGTGTAAAATTGTCATTTAATCACAACCCACCGTTTGCATGACTTTCAAGATAGTTTTATAAAAATCAACTGACTTACCATAAATGGAGGGTTGTGATTGAATGACAGTATAGAACTATTTTACATTGTGGGTGCATTAAACTCTTTTACTTAACTCATATCTGACTAGTCCTGGATATTTTGCAGGCCTCCTTGCAACTATTTGTCACCCTTGGAGAGCCTAAAAGCCTTGGGGTTCCCACATGCTAATAATGCTATGCTTGTGGCTGTTCTGCTGTGCAACCCTGGAATCCCCTGCTACATAATGCCTCAAAATATTGCAGCTTCTATTGAAGTGACTGTGGTTGTAGTGTGGGTGCAAGTCTAGCTATAAGAGGAAGACAGTCTTGAGAGTTCTTACCCAGGAAAAATCCTACAAAAGTTTGCACTCCTAGGATTGCATAAAGAATTTATAGTAATTTGATAGGATCTGTGGTTGTTGCCACAATGTCTAGAGGAAGCATGGCTGAATGTGTGCATTTATAGGAAAGATGATTGATAGACAAATCATTCAACCAAGGTCTTGTGCATTACAGAGAAATAAGCAAGGTGAATCGTCATAAAAAATTAATTCCTCAAATTAAAAAGTTTGTTTTTTTGTCCTCTAAATAAAAATTGTATTGTATAGTCTCTTCAATTTAAAAAAACAATTTTTTTAGTCATTCCATCAGAATTTGAAGAACTAAAAAATATTTTAAAAAAATGTAAATATTTTAGTGACTAAAAGAAACAAAAATGTAGTCCTTTTGGTGCAATATGATGCACGGGAAAGTTTTTTTTTTTTTTTTTACCATAAAACACCACTTTCTCTATTCGAAGTTAATGGTTATCTTAATGGAAGTTAATTTTATTTATAAACATTGTTGAATAATTTGCATAATTTCAACTTCGGAAACTCATCAACACATGAACTAAACATTCAGGATCAAGTATATTTTTCCTTAAAAAGCCTGCTTAGAGAAAAATCAAGACTTTACCTTAATAGCGTATTTGATCACATGTTAGGAAGGCATATTTGACGTGTTTTTTCACGTTTCAATAGGAGCTACCAGTTGTAACTTTTGGATCTTTTATTCATTTGACATAATTTTGTTTTGCTCTGTATAACGTGTGTTTAGTTCACAATTTGGAAATATCTTAACGTGTTTGGAAATATGCTTACAGAGCAAAACAAAATTCTGTGCAGAGAAAAGCATGAATTCGGAGACTTCGATATCACAATTTTGAGCTTAAGAACTATAAAAATGTATTCTTCTATTAAAAATCCTTCTTAAAAATATATAACCGATAAAAAAAAATTTAACTGTACATATAGGAACATAAATAAAAGGGAAATGATGCACGTACATTAAAAATATCTGACATAACCCTCACATTCGATAATTGAGTAGTTGAGAAATTTTGGGTTGGGTTTGAAGCAATGGTTAAAGCATCCCAACTACTCAAATTTTGAACTTGAGTGTTACATTAGATTATTTTTATTTGTATGTATCATTCCTCTAAATGAAAATATGAACTTTTTAAAGTTACAACGGATGAATAATCCAACTAACTTTTACTTGAACAAAAACTTTCATTCTTGCTGTCTTGGCAAATGTCTGAAGGCAACAACTGCTTCTGAATACGAGCTGCAAGCTGAGAAACTTTCTCATCCTCTAAATTAAGGCGTCGCCTTAGCAAACTCTAAAAACAAGGATTTTTATTATTGATTAGTGTCCAAAACATGATTACATGCATATCATATCAAAGTTTGAAAAGGAAATAAATATTACCTCAGAAGCCCATAAGCAATCGTATGCTTTACGGGGAATTATGTGAATATGCGTCTGAAATGGCACATTTTATGGTGAAATTAGCCACATTTCAAAATTTGCAAACTTTAGATTCCATTATAGTGCAAGTGACATTAGAGAAGATCTAAAGTCTTACATGATATATTACTTGGCCAGCAGCTGCACCATTGTTGACCAACAGGTTGAATGAACCTATGGAATTATAAGGTTGGCTTAGTGGTTGAAGGGAAAGAGAGAAGTCGTAGGTTCGAATCTCTCTTACTAACAAATTAACAATTAACATTTGTCAATAAAAAAAAAAGGTTGAATGAACTTGCAGAATTCAAAACATCCTATGAAACTGCATGGCATGAGATATAATGTTTATATAGAAGTATCAAAATAGTAGATGATCAGCAGAGCTGATATGAAAATGACAACATGCAGGGTAATTATAATTTTCTCCAAACAAACAACATTAACAAAAGTTTGATATCCTGAATTAAAAATGGCTAAACTACCAAAGATTCATAGAAATCACATTATGAAACAAGAATCTAGTAATGCACAGAAGTTAATGATTTTTCCTCATTGTTGCTAGAAATGCCATAGCAAGGTATCCATAGGATATCGACCAGGCAATTATAATAGCAGATTTCAGATAAATGTAAAAGGCTTGAAGTACATACTACAGCCAGTAGCCTTCATGATTGCATCGCTAATGAAGGGCACTTTTGAACACATTGCAGCTACCACCTGTATCATGATTGCAGGCTAGGTAAATAAGAGCACTGCTACACGTTTGACAAAAATGAAATAAATCAATCAGGACACATGCCTTTAACTTAATAACTAGAGATAGAAAACCTAGCAAAACATAACAACCAATCAAGTTTCAAGACAGGGATGGTACAAATTCATATTTGTAATGTGGAACATTTTTGGGTAAATAAACAGGATCCTTGTTTCACATTTACAAAATATTTATATTGATTAAACATGCAGGTAAACCACTTTGCATATCTTACTATTGCACTTTACAGTAGAGAGCAACAAATTTAGCAGAGTTTTCAAGCTTGATGAAATTGAAAAGAAATTCTGAAACATTCATTAAATCAAAAAGATATGAGCCTCCATTATTATTTTTTTCGTTCATCTCTTGTCATCATGTCCTCTTTATGCATTTTCTGTCTCATCACTAGGATCTTGTGTTTAAAATCAGACATCAGAGAAAAATGAAGAAGATCCTATAGATGCAGATTACTAAGTACCACAAGGCTCACAATCATTTCAAAAGAAAAAACCACCTCACTCACTACTCACAGTCACTACCGTAGGGGTTAGAATTAAGACTTAAACAAGTTATTTCACTGATTAAGTAGAGATACCAGCAAACATGCATGTTATGTCTTAACTTTAAACAATAATAAATATACCTATTTTCATTTAAATTGCCTAATTATTGATAACATAAGTAACATATATCACAAGAACCTTCTTAAAAGAAGTTTTCCTTATGGAGAAAGAATTTATTATTATTGACTTAAAATTATAGTCTAAAGTCAGTAAAGAAGACACAAAACAATAAATTCAATCGTCTTGTACCTATTGAAAATTACTTACTGATGCAGGAGTAGCATCCAGTGAAGGGTAATGAGATTTTGGGATAATAAGAGAGTGCCTAGTAAACACAATGTAGAAGTCAGAAGTAGATAACAAAAAACACACCATGCAGTATAGTTGACAAGGTAAATGGAATTGGATTGTAAACTTGTAGGCAAAGATAATTACCAAAAACAATATGCCATTAACAAACTATAAAATTATCCAACACTCACCATATTTAACCATGGCATTCAAAATGGATATTTCATAATTCCTCAAAAAAACAAAACTTTACATTACTTTCCTCTTATTTTTCTACCATATTAAATTGCAGAGTTAAGAATATTTTATTTTGAAATGTATCACCAGAAAAAGAAAAAGGAAAAAAAAAAAAGAGGCTGTATGGCCTTTTTGTAATTAACTACCCATGGATTTCTCTTCTTCCCTTTTTTCTTCCCATGATCCCTGTTATGCACATTTTTTATTCTTCCTTTCCCCTCAGCCATATACCCAAACCCTACTCTGTTCTTCAAATTTTTGCTCATGATTCTATACTTCAATCACATATCCAATTAACCTAATGCTTAAAATCTTTGGTTCCCTTCCTCTAAATCTTCATGCTCTCTCATTTTATCCTCTTAGAACTGCCCATGAAATAGTCATTGCAACACCAATGCTTTGTATAATTGAGGTTGGAAACAGAGGGAATTGTGCAAAACTTGATGTATCTATTTGTGGCTAACTTGAGCACATGCTATTCATTTAGTATAAAACAAGTATATATTAATATTGACATATTTATGGGGGATCAATGTTAGAACCCCATAGCCATTATTAGAGATAACAGCCTATAAAATGTGATTGAGAGGAAAGAATACCCAATAGATGTTGTCGCCCTAGGAGGATATGGCTATCAATGAGATGAAATCTTCCAAATTTGGTTGCCATATTGTGTGTGTGTGTGTGTGTGTGTGTATTTTATCATGTGTTTATCATTTTTGGGATACCAATATTAGAGAGGAAACTATTGAATTTTCAGCAAATAAAAAAAATCATATTCTTTTGCCTTTGGGATATTATTTGCTTGATGTATTATTGTGATAGATAGGCTTACCAGGCTAAGTAGTTTTTGTGTTAACTTAGTTTGTGAACCAGCCATGGTTTCAAAATGAGTTGTGAGAGATGAAGGGAATGTAAGGGGAAAAAATTAAGGCATCAAATATTAACTGATAGAAGCACTATTAACATTCAATGTCACAACCCGACTATAAAACTGAAAAGTGAAAATACATGCTTCTTATTCCCTCCATGTATAAGTGTATAACCATATGTATATGTTCATAAAATAGTGAAATAATAAAACACAATGCCTCACGATATACCTATATGAAATTGCACCTTGAGACATATGATATGATACCTTACCCATGACTCAGTGGACTAGTATCCAATATGCATAGACACAGGTCATCTTCATAAAGCTGTTTGACAAAATAGTAAGAAAAGCAGGGTCAAAATTATGAGAAAACTTGGTTGAACTGTGTGCCAATTATTAGAAAAGAGTAATGGCAATAAATAAGTACGATGATTGAAAATACATACATGTTTGGATGGAAGAACCAGAAAGAGTAGTATGATTCACAATGTCAACTAGTTCCTGATGTGTAAGCATTAAAGCTAAGGTAGTCTAGTCCTATAAAGATACCACCATGCACAACATCCAAGGAAGGGTTCAACCCATTATCCACCTCTGTAGAGTGTAGTATGTAACCTTTTGCTTGAGTAAGTACTTGTATAGTTGTACTTCAATTGCTTATACTTTTAAACTATGAAACCCCATCTCTAAATCCTTTTCATAAATAGCAGTAAAATTTTCAGGTTCTTGAAGCAAGGTTTCAATTATTCCAATTCAATAGTACTCTCCCTCCCTCTCTAATTTGTTGAACAAAGCACACTTCAACATCAAACTCTGATCAACGATGACTCTCCAATCAATAAAATTTGAAACATTACTAGACAAACACATGTTCCATGTTTCCAATTTATAAGCATAATATTTCATTCCATTGCTTAGCATCTATAAAGCTTGCACCATCAGGCTTAGCTATTATTTTTCTAGCAACATAGTGTTAACACTTAACACACTATTTATTCATCTTTTGGCAACAAAATGAACCAGTAAACACATTTATTGAAGAAAAAAAAATCATAACACTATAAGTTGGAAAACTCATTATGCATCACTAATACAACACGTGCTCCAGCTTTTAAAGATCAATAACATCAAATTGCTCCTTAAACGACAATTAGTCTACATCACTGATTAAAATCAACTCAGTGCAAGGAAACAGTAACTTATTAGAACCATTTTAATCTATATAAGAAAACATTATAATTAATTAGAGGACCTTTCGCGCAACAAAACGAGGGTTTTATTGGCAAATACTAATCGTTGACCACAAAAAAAGAGAAAAGAAAAAGTGGTGTACCTTGACAGCTGGTGAATGGCCACGGATAATCTTGCAGAAAACGCAGTCGTTTTGCAAAGTGTGGGATCTGGTGTCATCGGAATCTGAAGCACAGAGCGAAGCCGAAACAGAAACAGAAACGCGTGGAGCGGGAGGATCCGGAAGTGAACGGGTCGGGTTGATGTGAGCGCAGAAAACGGCAAGTCGTCTGGCTTCAACGGACATGGTTCGTAGCTTTGTAAATCAAAAGCGAAGAGTGATTGATTGCATGGTTAGTGTTTGAAATTGAAGAGAGGAAAAGGAAAACGCAGCAACGACGAAACGAAGGAGCATGAGTCTGTTTTTGAACACATGGCTCGGCGGCTTATCCACACGCGAGGGGGACGATAGATGTGGCGTGGTTGGTTGGTGTGAGTGTATGCTCATTGGTCAACCATTTCTTGTTCTTCCTCTGTCATTGTCAGTCAATGTTCTCAATTACTAATTAGTAGTATTTATTTTCTTTTAACTAAATGACAATTTCTATTTTTAATTTTCATTTTTTAAATTAATTTGACATAGATAAATAAATAAAAAGTTATGCTCCGCTTATGTAAAATTATTTTATATCATAAATTAATTATTATTTTCTATTTATATAAATAATTAATTTTTATAAAATTATTTTAAAAATAATTAAATTAATTATATATTATATCAACATTTTACTCTATAGTGTCTACTTATAATAACACTCATTCTAAAAGTTAACTAGACAATGGCAAGTGGACAAAAAAAAACAATATAAATATATCATTCATCGTTATCATTATCTTAAAGTAATATAAAATAATAAAATAAATATTTTAAATAGTATAATAATTAAAATAAATAATATAATATAAATATTCAAAAAAAAATAACTACAATAAAATAAACCTATCAACTATCATTTTCAATATTAATGGTACACACTTAACTAGGGATGATAATAGATAGGATATAGGTAGGGTATTATAATATTCGTTTCCACACCTTCGTTTGAAAAGTACTTATTTTTGGTTCCATACCCATGTGAGTAGCAATTTCAATCCTCATCTATATGCTTATACTTGTACTTGTAATCCGCACTTTTTATATATATAAAATTAAAAATCATAAAAAAAAAAAAAACTCATATAATATTAAAATCAAACAAATATTGATTTATATAAATAAATAACATTACAAAAATAATCATCCAACGTAAATCTAAACAAAAACTCTAATTAAATGGGAAAAACTAATATATTTTTAAAACTAATTAGTTTATAATTATATATTAAAAATTAAAAATAAAATACAAATAGATATAATATTTTGATTTCATCATCGTAATTAATTTCTCTATATTTTGCAAATGTTTATCTTCATAGTTTATATATTACTTTGAACTACTAATATAAATAGAAATTAAAATATAATAGAATATCAAAATTAACATATAAAAAGAATAATTAAAATAACAAATAGATAATTGAATAATTTAAATAATAAAATTATAATCATATTAATTAATATGTATATATATGCAAGGTGCGAGGTGGGATGGGACGAGGTGGGTAGCATAATACTCGTACCCGCACCCATCTTTGTGAGATTTTTCGGTTAAATATTCACCCCATCCCCAAATGTGCAGATTATTACCCTACCTGTGTATGAGTATTTTTACAGGTGCCCGTAGGGTCTGGGTCTATATTCTCATCCCTACACTTAACACATCCTTGCTAATTCACTTTTTTTATTTGATGAAATTTATTGAAATTATAAATAAGCAGAGGAGAAAATAATAATAAAACTTTAAGTAAAGGGTAAAAGCTAATAAATATTTCAAAGCTAAAAAAGGTGTAAAATATAATAATATAGAAACTAAAAAGCTAGCATCTTAAAAACACTACTTGAAATAACATTTCAAAAAATATTATAAACTACTAAAATAAACTTATTACCCAACACTATTATTATGGTCAAATAAAATTTTCAACAAGTAAAAAAAATAGAAACTAATTCAAAATGTTTGTCAAATATATTTTGTTTTTAATTAATATGGGAATTGGTTTTTTTTTTTTTGCTGACGATGGGAATTGAATTTTGTCAACAAAAAGAAATGGGAATTGAATTTTTCCAACAGTCTCCACTTTTGACATCTTCTAAAGGGATCGACTATTAAGATTTGCGATATTAGTGAAAAAAAGAAGTGCTTGACCAAAGCTAATTATCTATGGTCACAACTCACAACTATTCTTTCCTCCAACAATTAATTCACAACAAGATGAATTATTTATCTAGGTAGGTAAATGAGATTGTGAAATTGACGGTGTAAAATGAGATGCACAATGTTCACGAGTAAAAGCAAAGAAAATATAAGTGCTAATAAATAAATTAATAAATATTTCAAGGATAAAAAAGAAATAAAATACAACAAGCTAAAAAGCTAGATCTTAAAAAGACTACTTAAAGTAGCATCTTAAAAAACAGCACAAGTTGCTAAAAAAGACTTGTTGCCAAACACTATTGATAATATGATAAAATAAAATTTTCAACTATTTCTTTTTAAAAACTAATTGAGAATGGTTGTTAAGCATATTTTGTTTTTAGTTAACATGGGAGTTGAATTTTTTTTCACTGAGGAATGTTAAGCACACATTATTTAATATTTTTTTATTGATTAAAATTTATTAAAAATTAAAAAAAAAAGACATCATTAAATAAGATACAAAATCTATAAAATTATGTAATTTTTAATAAATTTTAACTGATAAAAAAAACTTATTCAAAAGAGTATATTAAATTGTGTTTATTTATGGTTAAATTGGACAAATATTTCTACAAGTATTTTTAGAAAAAAAATATAAAGAAAAAATAAAATTAATTTCTTTTTATAAATTAAAATTTTATTCTTCAATAATTGATTTGTATAAGTTTAATCTTTTTTAGAATAAATTAAATGAAAGTGTTTTTACTAATTAATTACTCTTATTAATTAATTATTAAAAAATATAATTTTAACTTTTAGAGAATTTTTTTTTTTCTTCTCGTAGAAACCATTCTATAATACAGCAGTAGAATTATGTATTCAAACAAACTATAATATTTTTATTTTTCATTTTCCTGTAGCCTTCACCTTTGACATCTTCTAAAGTGACTGTCAAGACGTGTGCTATTAGTAATAAAAGAAGTGGTTAACCAAAGTCAATTTCTGACACGGCTACTCTTTCCTCCAATTTTAACTGATAAACTAGGACTTTAATTTAACAACGTGATGTATTAGATATCTAGGTAGCTAAATGAGATAGTGAATTTCGTGTAAAATGAGAAGCATAATGTTAATGAGTAAAAGAAAAATAATCTCAGTGTCTAGGAACATTTTACCTTTTTAAGTAGGCATTTATATGTTTTTCATAATTTAAATTGTTATAAAAAAAATTAATCGCTAAAAAAACCTCTAGATTTTAGTCTTCCAAAATTTCGAAAATCCTGATTTTAGTCTTTATTTATCAATTTAAATAATACTATTTTTAACAACCAAAAACTGTTAGAATATGTAAAAAATAAGAATTTCAGCAAAAAAATAAAAATAAATAATAACTCTCCACACTCTCACTCACGGAGTCCCTCCTCTGTCCTCAATGCCTCTCCCCTCCCTCCTCGACTTCTTTTCAAGTGTTCTCTATCTCTTCCCCTCCTCCTTTGTCGCCATTATCACCGCTCTACACATCTTAGGACGACGACAAGGTACATATTTAGATGCAGTTGATGCGGAGTAGATATGGACGATGATGCAGAGCAGATTGGGATGCATAACATGTCTGAGCGCAAAATGCGGACAGAACATGTGCAGACGCAAACTACGTGGCTGTGAATGGCGTGAACAGATCGGGGTGCGGACAACGCGGATGCAGACAACGCAGGCACAAACGAGGAGGGGTGGAGATGTGGGGGTGGTGGCGGAGGAGGAGGGAAAGAGGTAAAGAGCAGTGCAAGAGAGATCGAGGAAGAGGAGAGGTAAGGACGGAGGCGGCGAGCGGTGAGGGCGAAGGAGGAACTTCGTGAGTGGGAGTGGTGAAAGATTATTACTTTTTTATTTTTTTTACATATTCTGGCTGTTAAAATTGTAAAAATTAATATTATTTAATTTAAAATATTTAAATTAATGAATAAGTGTTAGCATAATTTTAATCTGTATAATTTTTTAAGAATTATTATATAAAAAATTTGAGATTTTTTAAAAGTTTAGAAAAGGTGTAAAGAAAGTGAAAAAAAAAGAAAGAGAGGTGCTCTTTTAAAATAATAAAAACTTTCATAACTTTCATTATACTTTTCTTTTCTTTAATGTTAAAATTAATCTTTAATAAAATAAAAAAAGAAAGACTTATTTTAATAACTTAAAAATAATTTCTAATAATTTTAATCTAATTTCAAGTTTAATAATCATTATATTAAACTTTTTTTTTATTAAAATTATTTCATAATTAAATGAGCCATTAAATTAAATAATTTAATAATAAGAATTATAATTATAATTTTTGAAAATTTGGAACACTAAAATCTGAAAGTTTTGTTTAGGAAGTAATTTTTTTTTTAAGAATTTGAAGAAATTAAAACATAAAACTTTTTAAGTACTATAAATAATAAGCAATTCTTTGGTTCACATTTCAACTAAATACACCTTCTATGTTTCACATTTCATTAATGAGGAGCATAATTTTAAAATTTTAGAAAAGAACAATAAAATAAAATTCAAATACTTTAAAGAAAAAAAATAATAACAGTTTTTTTTAATGTATAAAAAAAAAAACAAAGATGTATTTTAAGCCATATAAAGTTGTTGAGAACATTCCTTATTACATTTCATCATCGTGGTGTGTTCCTTGTTTAGGGTAAACCATTTTTTTTCCTAATATAGCCTCTTGTGATTTTGAAGTCACGTCGTTGCGTCACGTGAGCAACGTACCACGTGGCACAGCGATGAAAGATCCCAATTCCCAACGGAACCGCACCCTATAAAAGCGTTTCCAAACAAGAAACCACAGCCGTGCCCCGAGCCCCGAGAAACCCGACGCCCCCACCACCGTTGTGGTTGTGGGGTTGGTTTGGTTCTCTCGAGGCACCCGGTCGGGTCGGTCATCCACCAGCAGCAACATGTACGGAGGCGACAGCAGCGACGGGAGCGACAGCGGAGGAGAGGCCCGGTGCGGCGGCGACAACACGCTGGACTTCCGTAACCTGAAGGTGGTGTCGGCCGTGGGGCGCGGCGCGAAAGGGGTGGTGTTTCTGGCGCGGCCGTACGGTGCGGCGGGGAGTGGGGATTGGGTGGCGCTGAAGGTTGTGTCGAAGGCGTTGCTGAGAAAGAAGAACAGAAACGGCGACGGCGGGTGCAAGAGGGTGTCGTTCGAGAGGAACATACTGCGTCGTTTCGATCACCCGCTCTTGCCGCGCTTCCGTGGCTCCTTCGAGACGGAGCAGCTCACCGGCTTCGCCATCGATTATTGCCACGGCGGGAATCTGCATTCTCTCCGGAAGAAGCAATCGGAGAAAACCTTCGGAGAAGAAACTATAAGGTACATGCGATGCGGATCTTCTTTTCAGAAATTCACTTGTAATTCACAGATTAATTAACCTTCTTTTTTGTTTCTTTATGATTGGCCATGCATGCGAGGCTTACAATTCAGATTCGTCTTTTTCCAAATTCGGAATTAGTATCATGCAAGGCTTAAAAGTTGAAAATTTCCTCCCTTTTTCTCTCACTTGCGGGGAAATTAGGAAACTGGAAACTGGAAAATTAAATTAAATAAGCTCCCCCTCTTTCTCTCTCTTTTTTTTTTTATATAATTTTTGCAATAATTTTTAATACTTTATTGAGAATGGTGAATATCAATGATAATTTGATTTTTTTTCTTTTATCTCGTGAATTAGGTTTTACGCAGTGGAGTTGGTCTTAGCGTTGGAGTATTTGCACAAGTTTGGAGTAGTGTACAGGGATTTGAAGCCGGAGAACATCATGATCCAAGAATCAGGTCACATAATGATGGTGGATTTTGACCTCTCCAAGAAGCTTATCCAAAAGTCAAGCTCGTCAAGTGGTAACTCATCGCCGGACTCGTCATCGACGAAGGAAAGGAGAAAGCGAAGGATATCACGATTTAATTGTTATTGTTACTCGGGGATGTCCTTGCTTGACTTGGATATTACGAGACAACTTGACATGATCTCGGCGCGTCGAAGCATGTCGAACTCGGTGGAAAAGTCCAACTCGTTTGTTGGAACTGAGGATTACGTGGCACCCGAGATTATATCAGGTGAAGGACATGACTTCGGAGTTGATTGGTGGTCATTGGGCATCGTTTTGTACGAGATGCTCTACGGAGCGACGCCGTTTAAGGGTGCAAACAGGAAAGAAACATTTCAACGAATTATAACCAAAGAGCCTGATTTGACAGGTGAAATGACTCAATTGAGAGATTTAATTAAGAGGCTGCTTGCGAAAGATCCTAATCGGAGAATTGAGGTTGATGAGATCAAAGAACATGATTTCTTTAAAGGCGTAAACTGGGACACAGTATTGAAAATTGCACGTCCACCACATATTCCGCAAAATGAAATCATGGATTCAATGGGGTTTTCGAGAAACGACGTGGAGTCATTTGTTCATGGGATATTTTTCCTAAAGAATAAAAGCGAGACCGATAATAAAACAAATGAAGGAGAGAAAAAGGGAAATGAAAATGAAAGGCAAAAGGAGGATGAAAATAATCACAATAAAAAGAGTGTGTGGGTTGACAAGTTGAATCAAAATTCCATTAAGGATGATAACTTTTTAGTTTTCTAATTTGATGTTTTTTTAACATTTTTGTTCATCCTACCTGTAAGTAAATCTTATGTCTCTGTATAACTGTGTTGCCTTCTTTCTCTTTTTCTATTGATAATGAGATGATTTAGTTAAACTAAAGTTGGGGAAATATTAACCATAATCAACATGCAAATACTGTTAGAGGCATATTCTACACAATACTCACCATGTAAAATTCGAATTTGTGTGCTTACCCTTGTGGTTAGTCAAGGTTTTATTTTGACATGTTTGCATGGAGCTTCTATTTTGTGGAAGCAATCAAATTGTTAGTGTAGGTATGGAAGATGACAATTGGCTTGATAGACATATAGTGTAGTTTTGTTTTTTTTAGTTCTTGGATAGACATATGGTGTGATTGAGTCGGTATTATAATGCGTTGAAAATTCACAATAGTCTTAAAGGTTGATACAATGTTGTGATAAAAATAAAAATTCAAACAATATGTATAAACACGTTTGCAATTTAATTTGTTCATCCTACATTACATATATACATGTAAGTAAATCATTTTGGAGACTGTGAATGAGTAGGATGTCTTTTGGTTGGGCCATTTTATGGCATGTTATGTTCTTTTGTAGGAACAGGAGTTATTTGTTGAGACGCTGGATATTTGATATTTTTTTTTTATTAGAGTTAAATAACAGGTGGATGTTACAAATGTGCTTTTGTAATTTGGTACCTCTGGACCCTGGTACCTTCTTTTAATATTTTCATATATTTTTTGTAGATCAATTTTTTTAAACTTATTTATTTTAAAAAATATTATTTAAATAAAAAAGTAATTTTTTTTATGTGTTTGTTTAAACTGATTTGGTTTCATGTTCTTTTTAAGAAGTGAATTATATCTTTTTATAAAAAAAAAATCATTTTTTAGAAAAATATTTTTTTAGAAATACTTTTTAATTTTAAATAAATTGGTTCATTATAATGCGAGCGTAATCACCATTAGCTCTACATCACATTTTCTGGCTATAACTCATTTCTAACAAAGGAATATCGTACAACAATAAATCTAGAAAATGATACATAGCTTATGATGTATAAAATGTATAATGGATTTCATTAAATAACAAGGGAATATAGCTTAAAATGAACTACTAATATGAAAGTTTATGTATCATTTCGTTTCCTTGTCTATCTTTATTCATAGATCGACTATTAGCCTTTTCATTTGCATTTTACACTTAAGGTTGATAGACTGTATATTGTTCAATCGAATCTTGACCGATCTAAACTTAATCATCTCCAAATAACTTAAATTAGCTGCTTCACACTTAAGATTAAAAGATTGCACATTGTCCGCTCGAATATTTATCGATCAATCGGCTATGAAACAAGTAAGGATAGAAAGATCAGATTTCTCAATTTTATATAAATGACTCAATTTTATTTTATTTTTTACTTTAGCCTTAAATTAAAAGAAAATTATTTCCCTAATAGAGTTCACTATAATAAAATAGAATTAAAATTACAATTGGTATTAGTAATTGTTAGAATGTATATTATCTTTATATTATTTTGGTAGTTATTATCTTTATATTATCTTCATAGTTATTATCTTTATATTATTTTGTTAGTTATTATTTATCTTTATCTTCATATAATGTAATTAAGATAGTTTCCTTAATATAAATAGAGAATAGGTGTGACTTTCTAACACACATTCAATAAAATACATCATTCTAATAAAAATTGAAGAAAAAGATTGCCTAAAAAAAAAAAATAACCTAGGGAGGAAGAGAGGTGAAATGGAAAATTTCACCTTTTGCACAAAATTTGTATTTTTAGAATATTTATGTAATTCTTTTAAATTATGCTATCCATACTCCCATTGACCATCATAATAAGAAAATGATAGAAGTTTATCTCCTCGCCTCAAATATAAAGGTGAGAAACAAAAGAGACTCTATCTCTATCTCTATCTCTATGATCATCACGTCATTAATGACACTTATATCATGGAACTAGTTCAATAACTAAAAGACTTTATGTATACAATGCTGTGACATCAAATAATCAAACATTGTACCCGGAGAAACAACATTACAAACAAGTTTATATCAATTTTGATAGGAAAAAGTAAAATCTATTTAAACTTTTTAAATAAATTCAAAATTTAGATTAAAAAAAGATTAAAAATTCAAATTTGATATGAAAATTAGTAACACTAAAAATCTTATGTTAAATTTAATGTGTAATTTCTTTCTACCAGCATAGTCATACATCGTCAACGAAATTAGTTTCTAATCTAATGAGTTAGAAATCCTTGTAATCATCAGTATCATTAATAAAGTTTATCTCAGAAATTATTCCAAGTGACCTAAAGATATTATTATACTCAAATATTAAAAAATTATATCAAGTATTTTTTAATTATATAAAATATATAATATTATTATGAATAATATCTTTATATTTATCCATATTTATTAAAATATTATCTCTAGTAATCTAATCTTCTTGTTGTTATATATAGTAGTTTATTTTTATCTCATTTTATACTTATAAATAGGTTATTTTTATCAGAAATAATACAATTTAGTCCCTTTCTGTCTTTTTTTTTTTCATTTTATACTCTCTCGTTCTCTGTTATGGTTTACATTATATTCAATAAATATTACATAATTTATCTAATAAAAGTAATGATCATATTTTTTTTTATTTGTTAATAATTAAAAATCAAAGCATTATCCCGGGGTGAAAATGAAAAAAAGGGAGTTCAGGATCGGAAGTGAGTTGTTGACCAAATAACTGCAAAGATGCACTTTTTCTGTCCTCGTTAGTTAGACTTAGAATTTTCTGTTTTCATTCATTCTCACCTTCACTTTCACACACCTTCACTTTCACACATTCGTCATGTCTCGTGAGTTTTCATTTTCTTTTGTTTTTATAATACTTCTTTAATTTTTTATTTTTTTTTTACTTTTCAATAATATTGATGGAACAAAAGGACCAGAAATGCTACAGAGCACAGTAGACAAGTGTGAGTTGAAAATGCACACTTCTTTTCAATAATACTAATATGCAAGAAGATAAGTTATCATTATTTCTATAAATCTATCGGATAAAAATCAAGTGATTCATATTTTATTTAGGTAAATTGAATTAAAAAAAATTATAAATTGTTCAGTTTCTATTTAATGGTTACAATGCACTAACTGCCACTACAGTAAATCGGGTCCCTCCCTCCCTCTCAGTCCCAGTCATGCATAAAGTCCTCGATCAATCTCTTGTAATGAACTCCACACATAAAGCCTTAACATATACACTACTATCATTACTTCCGCATGTTTTTCCGACACCATGACTAGCGCCAGAACATTCTTGTACAAGTATTGGTGATCGGTTACACTTATTATGATATTTTTATTTTTTAGGGTTAGTTATGTTTTTGTGTCACAAAATTTTACTTTTTGTGATTTTGGTCTCCATCAATAAATAAACATAACTAACGTCTAAAATTATCAGTAGGTATAATAATTATTATGGAAGTACTAAAATTTTGGGAACCAAATGTGTGATAGAAAAAATTTAGGAGACAAAAATTGAAAAAAATTAAAAGTTGAAATTTAAAAAGTACAATTATACCTAAAAAAAATAATAAAAAATCTTAAAATCTAATACATGTGTAACTTATAAAAAGTGAGGCCAAGAACCAATAATAAAGTTTAACATTGTGCATGCTACCAGAGAATCATGTGTTGATAAAACTCTAAATATGGACTTCCTCCTTCCCATTTTAACCGCAATTTTGATCTTTTAGATTATCTCAAAATTATTGATATTATCACTTTTCAACGTATTATTATTATTTTTTTCTAATATACCCTTACATAAAAATAATGAATATATATTTTTTTAAAGTAGGACATTATTCAGAGAGAAAAAATTTATTTGAATACAATAGGTTCAAATAATGTTATATTAATTGTTATTATTGATGTATTAACGTATCCGTAAAAATCTTAAATTTCATTTATCTTTGTGATGGAGACGAAGGGAGTAGTATATAATATGTAATCTTTATGAAAAGAAAATTCTGAAAGTAATAATTAGTCATATTCGAAATTCAATACAGAGAAGATATACTTACGCAGTTATGCACCTTGCGCTGTGTTTGTCTGTCTCATTCTCTTCTCTATCTATTAATACTAACAGTTTCAACATTCCGTGTTCTTCGCTTCTCCCTTTATTCCCAGCCTCACATTGTTAATTTCACCAACTCGTCTCCCTTACCAAACAAACACAGCACAACAAAAAAAAAACTCTTCTCCCATATCTTCTCTCTCTAAAACCCTCTCCCTCTTCTCATTCTCTCTCACATCTTCACCAACAATGGCGGCCTCACCACTTTCTTCTCTATTCATCTTTCTTCCTCTCCTCATCAATATCTTTGCCGCAACGGCGAATTCCCAAACCTGTACCACCCAAATGCTCACAGACAAATCCAATGACAATAAGCTCTACTCCAACTGTGCCGACCTCCCCGTATTGAATTCCTTCCTCTACTGGACGCACAACCCTGCCAACACCTCCCTCTCGGTGGCCTTTGTGGCGGCGCCGCCCGCCCCCGGCGGATGGGTCTCCTGGGGGATCAACCCCAACGCCACCGGCATGGCGGGAGCGCAGGTGCTCGCTGCTTACCAAACCAACGGTGCCGTGACAGTGACAACGTTAGACCTTAAATCCTACAGTGACATTGTTCCTGGAAAGCTAGCGTTCGATGTGTGGGGGATTAGTGGAGAGGAGGTTGGCGGCGTGATTAGAATTTTTGCAAATGTTAAGGTTTCGAATAAGAGAGCGAGGGTGAACCATGTGTGGCAGGTGGGGCCCTCCGTCACTGCAGGGAGGATTGCCAGACATGCATTTGATATCCCCAATTTGAATTCTAGGGGTGTCCTTAGCTTCATAGGTGGTGGTGCTGCTGCTCCCGCCACCGTTGACCCCATTGCCATTAAGAAAAATGTGAGTTTTTATTTTTAAAAAAAGAATTAAAATTAATTGTGATTTGAGAAAAAGACAAAATTTTGATGCAGTTTTTTTTTTTCTTTTGTGAGTTTTATAGTTCGTAGCGGGATTGAATTTTGAGGGTAGTTTTTACTAGGTGGGATTTCCAGGTGAAATTTTAATTATGATTATGGAAGAATAAGAACACGTAGGTCTTTGGTTTAAGAATGTGGAGTTTTGTTTTGTTTTAATTAAGCTTCTTCGGTTTTGCGGAAAATGGATGTATTTTTTCAGGGTGGAGGGGCTTTAATTATTGATTGATTTTTTAGATTTCAAAAGAAGAAAAAATGGATTTTTTTATAGTTAGTTTATGCATGTGATTTCAGAAAGTGGGTGGTTGAAGATTACGATGAGTTTTTGGTTTTGATGTTTTTTTAAAAAAAAAAAATTGTTTTGATCTTTTTTTTTACTTGTTTGCTGTTCGAATTTTAATTGGAGTTTGTTGGTTGACTTTTTATTTTATTTATTTGGGTATTAAAGAAATTGTTTGGTTGATATCTTATTTAAGTTATTGGATAAATTGAAATTTTTCTTAGAGAAAAAAAATATTATGTAGAATAGTTCAATTTTAAGTGAAATTGGAGTGTAATAAAATCTAAAAAAACTTTACTTTTTGTTGTGGTTTTTTTTGAATGACAGATTCATGGAATTCTCAATATTATGAGTTGGGGTGTTTTGTTTCCCTTTGGAGTAATCATAACAAGGTATATGAGAACTTTTCCATCTGCAGATCCAGCTTGGTTATATCTTCATATTAGTTGCCAGTTATCTGCTTATATCATTGGTGTTGCTGGTTGGGCAACTGGTTTGAAACTTGGAAGTGAAACAGTGGGAATTCAATACACTGTTCATCGCAATATTGGAATTATCCTCTTTTGTTTTGCAACTCTCCAGGTAAAAAAAAAACATGCTTAACATTTTTCGATTACCTAGAGAAAATAGTTTAAGTACTAGCATGTGAGAAGGGTTTATATTTGTCATCTGATCACAAATCATCGAGAAAATGAAGAGTGTAATATAATCACCTAAGTAGTTAATGTCAAAGAAAACTAAAATTATAGATGAAGTTTTTTTTAAGCAATGATATCAACTGTTGTATTGTATCCCTCTCCATGTTGCAGGTTTTTGCATTGTTGATGAGGCCAATGAAGGATCACAAGTACAGGTACATCTGGAACATCTACCATCACATCGTTGGGTACAGTGTGATCATCCTTGGAATCATCAACATTTTCAGGGGCTTTAGTATCTTGAAACCTAATCACAAATGGATATCAACTTATACTGGAGTGCTCATTGCACTTGGTGCAATTGCATTGGTCTTGGAAGTCATCACATGGATTGTTGTGTTGAAGAGAAACTCTAAAAAGTCCTCCAAAACCTATGATGGAGAATATAACAACAATGAACAACAATCTTGAGAAGAGTTCATCAACATGTAATTAAGTATATATTTTGTTGAATGTCGAGAGATTTTCGAATGACTACTAAATTAAAAGCTCTGAATTTCTATTTTCACGGAATGTAAAGTTAAACCAAAATTTTCAAAGTGAGCAAATTTGACTTTGACATGATGTGTTGTTTTCTTCTACTACTTCTCTTTTCACTTTTTTTTTTTTTTTTTCTATTTATTAGATTTTAGTATAATGCTTGCGTATACAATAGAATATAGATTTTTCATTCTATCTTTAAATAGGTAGGTTTAAAAAGACTTTTACCACAATTGGAAACTTAAAGAATATAGATTTGAGCTATGTTGTCTTGGCTGTTAATTTCTTAATCCCTTTTTTAGGTTTCAATTATTGCAACAAACGTTTGTTCTTCGGCAATTTGTTCCATGCTCTCAATATGGAAAGCTAGTTTCCCAAGTTAATACGTAAAATACTCTTTGATAGACACTCTTCACTAGGAAATAACAACGAATTTATAGATCCATTTTTGCAAACCTTATCCAGCTAAGCTGGCAACAAAATCGGGCCACAAATGCCATCTCTTATTTTTGCTTCCTATGTATAATCCTAATCAACCACTTAGGAAGATTCCCAAAATGGAGATATCTCAGTATGTGGTTGGTGAATAAATTGAAAATAATGGAACAAACTTTAAAATGTAGAAGAATTTAGTCAGATTTTCCCCTCTCGATTTTTTTCATCTAAAAAACTCAAACTTAAATATTATTTAAGGGATCCAATCCATTATCATTCAGACCAATAATTTATTAGTATATTTAATTATTACTCAAACATTTGTTTTTTAATATGTTTTTTTTATACAATTCTTCTTCATCTTATTCTTTGAATTGAATTCTAAAAAGAGAAATTTTTTTCATGAATACATGCATGGGCTGATTAGACTTGATCCTTGATCACAAATAAATCCTTTAGGAAACTTGTGAACTTTCAAGATGATACATGATCATTAGGGGAGCTTTTGAAAACAAAATGAATGTAATTATAGCTTGGCAACCGTTGGCATGATCATGCACTTCATTTGCATGAGATTTTTAAGTTAATATTTATTTAATTTTTTTTGTTAGTAGATTATATCTTAGTTTTATACATATAATTAATAATAAATATTTGGTTTAATTGTATTTTTTTTGGCAAATTTTACTCCTAACAAATTAATTTGATACTTTTTATCTTTAATTTTTTAAAATTTTGCCTTATTATTTTAGCTTCACATTACATGATTGCAGATTTTATTCTCAAATTTTTAAAAAAAATTGACAAATTTTGTACCCATTTTTTGTATTTTTTTTTTTTTATAAATTTTACATTAAATATTTTTTTTGTCAAAATTTTATTTTCAATTTTTGTAGAAAAAATTCTAATCCTTCCTTACCTCAATTTCTGGATTCATCACTAATTGGGATGTAGTTCCTGACAATTATTCATGCCCTTTTTATTTAATTCGAGGTTTCCCTTAGTTTTTTCTTTTCATTCTTCTTCTATAGTACTTACTTCTTGTTCTACATCTGATTACCATTTATGTGTTAGACGTTTAGGGATGAATTGAAACAAGAACCTATGCATTGGAACCATGTGAGAGGAACCTAAACTTTAATTCACGACAATAATATTAATATTATGTGAATAAAACAAATTAATAAAGTTTTTAATGAATTTAATTAAACACAGAAGCACGATAGTAGAGACTAATTCAATTAGTCACATCTTTTTGAAAGACAACTGAGATCAGATTACTTTAGATTAATTTGTCATTAAAAGCAGGACAAGAAACATTGAATTGTTAATTGATTGGAGTCTTAAATATGAATTTTAACAAATCTTTATCATATCTTATTTTATTTAATTGTTTGAATGAAAACATCACATTTTTGTTTTCAATTTTAAGCATTTTTTAGAAAATAGTTTTGCTAAAAATGTTTTCAAAAATTAAAACAAACGTATTTTCAACTACATTTTTTATTTTTTATTTTTTAAAACAAAAAATAGGGAAACTAAACATCACCTAATCTTCTCAAAATCAATTTAAATATTTTTTTTCAGTTATTTAAGTTTTACTATAATTATAATAATTGATAAGCCAAAAAATAAATTTACATGAATTCGATATTTTATTAATTACTATATAATCGATTATGGAGATTTAACTCAGTTAGTTGAGTACTGTGTGTGAGTATTGTAAACCTAGATGGTATAAACTTTTGCTTATCCAAAGTAACCAAAACATGTTTTATTTTAATTGCTAATAACCAATTTGATTTGATTTTCTTTAGTTCTGCTAAGGTTATGGTCCCTTAGGGACAACAATGTATTGTGCATAACACCCTAACCCTTATCCCCACAATTGCAGCTATATAATGCTTTCACTTTCGTTATTCATACTTTTGTTGTTGCTTTTCCTCTCCTTTCATCATAACTTTGTTTTATCATATTCCCATTCGATGTGATCCATAATGCATGCATGGACCTCATCCTCATTGCTTGGAAATTAATAAGCTGAATTACACAACTAATCACCACGTAGGTACCATGATTAGGGGTGCTAAGAAAAAACCAATTATGAAAAAAATAAATATAACTAATAATAACTAATTATTTAAAAGTGATTATAAAATTATAAGTAGTTTTATAGTTATAGTGATTTCAAATAACTTGTTTTTATTTAAAAATTATTTATGATTATTTTTTAATAACTTATTTATCAAATACTTAAATAAGAAAATAACTAATTATTTATTTATATTTAATTTTATAACTTATTTTAAATATAATAAGTGGTTATATATTTATAATCTGTTTTTAAAAATAATAACTATTTATTCTAAATCATAACTAGTTTTACAAAATTAGTTATAGTTATATTTATATTAACCATTTCAAAACTAATTATTCTTGATTATAGTTATGATTATTAAAATATCCAAATTATCAACACCCTAACTATGATGAATTTCAATTAGTTTTTCAACAAGCAGAGTAATGTTTCGTTGAACATAACCTATGAATTATTTCTTACAGAGCTGTTACCTTTTCGGTCTACTTCATTTGGATCAAGAAAAACAAAAGCAAATTGGACAACATCATTTTAAGCTACACAGTTAGTAGCGGGTGTGCACTTAAGCGGCTCCCTCTCAAAAGGTCATATGCAGTTATGCAACTTGCGCTGTGTCTGTCTGTCTCATTCTCTCTATAAATACTAACAGTTTCAGCATTCCGTGTTCACCACTTCCTCCTTCATTCCCCTGCGTCACATTACTAACTTCACCAACTCATCTCCTCTGCCAAACGGACACCACGCAACAAAAAAAACCACTTCTCTTGTACTCTCTTTCTCTAAAACCCTCTTCCTCTTCTCATTCTCTCTCACATCTCATCTTCATCTTCACCACAACACCAACAATGGCGTCGTCACCACCTTCTTCTCTATTCATCTTTCTTCTCATTTCTCTCTTTGCTGCCACGGCGAATTCCAAAACTTGTACCACCCAAAATCTCACGGACAAATCCAACGATAACAAGCTCTACATCAACTGCGCGGACCTACCCGTGCTGGATTCCTTCCTCCACTGGACGCACAACCCAGCCAACGCCTCCCTCTCGGTGGCCTTCGTGGCGGCGCTGCCTGCCCCCGGCGGATGGGTCTCCTGGGGGATCAACCCCACCGACATGGGCATGGTGGGGGCACAAGTGCTCGCCGGTTACCGAACCGACAAAGCTGTGACAGTAACAACCTTGGACCTTAAATCCTACAGCGACATTGTTCCCGGGAAACTGGCGTTTGATGTGTGGGGGATTAGTGGGGAGGAGGTTGGCGGCGCGATTAGGATTTTCGCGAATGTTAAGGTTCCAAAGAATGGGGAGAGCGTGAACCATGTGTGGCAGGTGGGGCCCTCCGTCACCGCGGGGAGGATTGGTAGGCATGCCTTTGATATCCCCAATTTGAAATCCAGTGGCGTCCTTAGCTTCACGGCTGGTGGTGCCGCCCCTGCCGCCGTCGACCTTGTTACCACCAAGAAAAATGTGAGCTTTTTTTTTTTTTTTTTTTTTTTTCTTTTTTAATTTAAAAAGTAATTAATTTTTACTTTGTAATTTTGAGAAAAAGACAATTAACGGGCGTTGAATTTCGAGGCAGGATTTTTTAGATGAAATTTTTAATTGTGATTAAGGGAGAATAAAATCCGCGTCTATGTCTATGTCTATGGTTTAAGAATATAGTGTTTTTTTTTTAATTGAGTTTTGAGATTTCGAAAAATGGGTGTGTGCCTTTTTTCAAGGGGGGAAGGGTTTTAGTTTTTCATTGGCTTTTCAGATGTGAGAAGAAGAAAAAAAAAAGATTTTTTTTTTTAGTTTTTCTTATTGGGTTTTGAGATTTCAGGGAAGAAAATGATTTTTTATAAAGTTTTTATTTGATTTATGTGATTTTGAAAAAATGGGTGGTTGAAGACAAGTGTGAGTTTTTGGTTTCCATGTTTTTTTTTTAAAACAAATTATTGCTTTGGTCTTTTTTTTTTTTTTCTTACTTGTTTGCAATTCCAATAATTTTAGAGGAAGTTTGTTGATTGATTTTTTTATTTTATTTTACTTTATTTGGGTATTAAAGAAATTGTTTTGTTGATATCTTAGTGATTGAATAGATTGAGATTTTCTTAGAGAAAAAACTTGTGTGTAGAAGGGTTCAATTTTAAGTCAAATTAAATTGTAATAAAATCTAAAAAGCCTTTCTCTTTTGTTGGATAGAATTCAATGTTAATGTGATTTTTCTTGAATGATAGATTCATGGAATTCTAAATGCTATGAGTTGGGGCGTTCTGTTTCCCCTTGGAGTGATAATAGCAAGGTATATGAGGATTTTTTCATCTGTAGATCCAGTCTGGTTCTATCTTCATATCAGTTGTCAGATATCCGCTTATGTCATTGGTGTCGCTGGCTGGGCTAATGGGTTAAAACTTGGAAGCGAATCAGTTGGGATTCAATACTCTGTTCATCGTAATATTGGAATCACCCTCTTTTGTTTTGCAACTCTACAGGTAAAAACATGCCTAATACTTGGAAGGATTTATATTGTCGTCTAATCACAAATCGTCATGATTTTTATTTCATTAAATAATGAGGAGCGTAATGTAAGCAAGTGTTGAAGGAAACTAAAACTATAGATGAATTTTTTTTAACAATGATGTTAACTGGGTATTGTATTGTATCCCTCCATGTTGCAGTTATTTGCATTGTTGTTGAGGCCAATGAAGGATCATAAGTACAGGTACATCTGGAACATCTATCACCACAGTGTTGGGTACATTGTGATTATCCTTGGAATCATCAACATCTTCAGGGGCTTTAGCATATTGAAACCTAATCACAAGTGGATATCAACTTACACTAGGGTGCTTATTACACTTGGTGCAGTTGCATTGGTCTTGGAAGTCATCACATGGATTGTTGTGTTGAAGAGAAAGTCTAAAAAATCTACCAAAACATATGATGGAGGATACAACAACAATGGACAACAATATAGGGAAGAGTCTCTCAATATATAATAAAGTGCGTATCTGAATCAAAAGTTCTAGATTTCTATTTCTCACAGAATGTCAAGTTAAACCAAACATAATTAAAGTAAGCAAATTCGACTTTAACGTTATGTGTTGTCTTCTAAGACTTCTCCTTTCACTTTTTTTTATTTTTTTGTTTATACATCTTTGTATAATGCTTGTGTATAGAATATAGATTTTTTTATCTCTCTCTCTCTGGGTGTATTTCTTAAATCTTTTTTATGTTTCAATTATTGCACCAATAGTTTTAATAAGTAGCTGATTCACCAATAGTTTCCCAACTTAATATCCAAATTATTCTTTGATGGTTACTAACAAGTAATTAGATTTGATTTCCTTAAATAAGTTCTCAAATTCAAATTTTATGAATAAAAAAAATGTAATTAAAAAGAAAGAATTTCACTAAAAATATTTCGTATCAATAACATAATTAAAAAAAAAAAATTACTTTGATGGTCACTACTTATAGGACAATAACAACGAACCAACTCAATTGTGTGGAATTAGTGATCATTGATCCCTTTTTGAAAATCTTATCCAACTCTGCTGGCAACAAAACTAGGCCACAAGTCTATCGCTTATTTTTGATTCCTATGTATAATCCTAATCAATCACTTGGGAAGATTCCCAAAATGGAGATATCTCAGCAAGTGGTTGATCTGACCATTGAAAATAAAGTAAAGAGATTTACTTATTCATTAATTGAAAAGGTAATATTCCTGTCAAAATTTTTTTTTGAAAAGGTAATATTAAAATTTAAATAATATATATAATTTATTATATTTAATTATTACTTAATCGTTTATTTATCAAGAGTTGATTTCATATATATTGTGATTCACTTTTTTTATATATAAAGTTTGTGGTTATTTTAATCACGTCTCATGATACTAATTAGACTAATCAGGTAAGTCCCTGCAATAATTTCACATACTTTATTACGCTAATAAAGCATGCATACATGGAGCAAATTAAAAAGCCACAGTTCTAATTCAAATTATCAACTAGTTCTTGAAAACCTTCTTTTATGTTGTCGGAAGTTATGAACGTGGAAAGGCCTCATTGGCTAGGCTAAGATTTTGAGGGAACCCTTTATTTGCTAATTGACCACAAAAGTCGCACTTTTGCTTATCCAAAATAACCAAATCATGTTTGATTTGATTTGATTTTCTTTAGTTCTCCTAAAGTTATGGTCCCTCATGAACAGCAATGTATTGTGCATAACAACCTAACCCTTATCCCCACAATTGCAACTATATAATGCTTTCACTTTCGTTATTCATACTTTTGTTGTTGCTTTTCCTCTTCTTTCATCATAACTTTGTTTTATCAGATTCCCATGCGATGTGATGCATAATGCATAATGCATGCATGGACCTCTTCCTCCTTATTTCGAAATTAATAAGTTGAAATTATAAAACTAATCACCACGTAGGTACCATGATGAATTTCAATTAGTTTTGGAACAAGCAGCGTAATGTTCGTTGAATACCACCTATGATTTTCTTATGTTGCAAAGTGAAGTTTGATTAAAGTGAATTTACTATACCATAATAATTTATGTTTGAATATTTTTTATTTGTGTACGTATATCGACAAAATAAATTTTATTTGAATATTATAAATTAAAATACATTTTAGTACATAGTTTTATTATAAAATTATAAATATATACATTAAAAGTATTTTTATTCAAATTTGTCCTAAACATAAATTACAAAAATATTTTTAAACGAATCTAAACATCATATCAAACTAACTTTGGGATTCTAAAAAGTATGTTTGAAGTACCTAAACATAAATGTTAATACACGTTGTGGAACGGTTAAAATAATTATGTATATCTAAAGCTTTACACATCTCATTATTGTTTAAGTTGCTTTTTAGTTTATTTATTATTTAACTTGGATAACTAGAAATCGAGAGAGCAATGGATTAATTTGGGTTGCAAGAATACCTCTTTTTTTCATACTCAAATGATTGTTGGAAGAAAGCGGAACAAGATACATGGATTATTTTTGCCCTTTAGAGAGTGGTGCATTGATGATGAGACTCTTCACTTGAAGATGGTTAGTTGTTTTAGTTGTCTCTTTTGTAAATACATGAGGATTGAGACCTTGAATGCACTTGAATCCATGATT
This sequence comes from Amphicarpaea edgeworthii, assembly GCA_014843725.1. Taxonomy (NCBI): domain Eukaryota; kingdom Viridiplantae; phylum Streptophyta; class Magnoliopsida; order Fabales; family Fabaceae; genus Amphicarpaea; species Amphicarpaea edgeworthii. Next base: position 20,231,982 of record CM026327.1, on the reverse strand, counting down.
ACTCTAGAAGAGGATGATGCCAAAGCGTTAACTTGCCTGGAACTAAGCACGAGATTTACCAAGCTCTTATGAGCATGAAGTCTTATAAAGTTCTTGAACCAAATGGGTTCCAACCTATTTTTTACAAAATGTAGTGGGAGACTGTAGGGGAGGATGTTTGGAAGTTCGTCAATTAAGCTTTTGAAATTGGGACGTTCAATGCTAGCGCTACAAAATCATTGACAATTCTTATCCCTAAGGGGAATCAACCTAAGAACATTAAGGAATTTAGACCCATTAGTTTCTGCAATGTCATCTACAAGTTGAGACCTTTCTTGAAATACTGAGCCCAATGTAGAGTAGCTTTATTCCTGGGATAGGCACTACTTATAATGCCATTGTTCTCCGGGAGGTTATTCATGGAATGTTGAAATTGTTGAAGAAGAAAGGGGATGTGATTTTTAAACTAGACTTGGAGAAAGCTTAACATAGGGTTGATTGGAACTTCCTTCAAAGGGTTTTCATCAACTTTGGCTTCCCAGATAGGATCATACAACTTATTATGCATGGGGTGAGTTCATCCTCATTACGTTTTCTTTGGAATGGGAAGCATTCGGTTTCTTTCCCTCTTAAGCAAGGACTTCGGCAAGGCGACCCCCTCTTGCCTTACTTATTCGTGTTATGTATGTAGAGATTGGGATATTTGATCAAGGATGTGGTTGACTAAGGGGACTGGGACCCTATAACGTTAAGAAGGAATGGCCCCAACTTATCCCACTTGATGTTTGTTGACGATGTTATTTTGTTCATCAAAGCCAAGCCTTCCAAAGTGTGTGTTGTTGCTAACATTTTACGTGTTTTTTGTGAAGTGTCAAGCTTCAAAATTAGTTTGGAGAAGTCGAAGGCCTTTCCCTCAAAAGGCGTCACAGTTGTCAGAAAATAGAAGATCAGTGAGATTTCCCACATGGCATTCACGAATAACCTAAGTAAGTATTTGGGGCATAACATGGATAGGGGGAGAGTTACTTCGAATCACTTTGATTTTCTTGTTGAGAAAATCCAAAGAAGGCTAGTTGCTTAGAAAGGTTGTCTCTTGAATAGACCATGTAGAGTGACCTTGGTAAATTCGGTTTTGGCCTCCATTCCATCCTATACCATGTAGCTGCAATGGCTACTAGAGAAGACATGTACAATTCTGGATAAGATGGCTAGAAAATTTATTTGGAGTGGCACCATGGACAAACGAATTCATTTGGTGAAATGGAATAATATCATGCATAAGAGAAAGTATGGGGGTTTGAATATCCACATGGTGAGACAACATAATGTTTCTCTCCTAAGGAAGCTTATTTGGGATATTATGCACTACCCCAAGAAGTTATGGGTGAAAGTGGTCTTGTCAAAATATTCAATGGACGAGCTTGAAGAGCTCTTGATGTGCACAGGCTCTTACCTTATCACTTCCTTCAAGCACGTGTATGATTCTTTCAAGCTTGGGTTCTAGTTGCAAATGGGTCGTGGTGACATCAACTTATGGTTTGACCCTTGGTTGGAAGGAGAACCCATATCGCTAAAGGTCCAGTTCATGCATGTTAGTGACTTGGATCTTAGAGTGTGTGATGTGATACATGAGGAAGGGTGGAATCTAAAGGGAATTTATACCAATATCCCATGGGATATTAAGAAAAAGATGTTGGCTTAGAAGTTTTATTCGCACCATAATATCCTTGATATTGTGATCTAGTTTAGGGATATGTCTGGTGAGTACACAATTAAATCAGGTTATGATTGGCTTGTGGACCAACCGACTAATGAGCTCATGGAAGATTGAAGCAACATTTGGAAGTAGAAACTATCGGAGAATGTGAAATTCTTCATTTAACAGCTTGGGCATAATGTGCTCATGACTCATATGTTGTTGTGGCATATTCTGATGGATGTTGTCTATTCGCGCTATGGATTGGAAGATGAAGATATGTACCATGTGTTCTAGAGGTGTAATGGACCAATAGGGTTTGGTACATGCTGCAGATTCATGTTATTTTTCTAGACTAGCAACAATTAGGTTGCTTGGATTGGGCTAGAACTAAGTCAATGGAGGTGGGTAGGATTCTTCCCCTTGCCCTTTGAGAGATATGGAAGGCTTGAAATCTTTATGTTTTCCAACATATTGTGGCTCAGCCGCATCAGTTTGAGGCTTGAATTCTCCCCTCTCTCGGATTCCGTGGAGTGAACTTTTGCGCTTGCGGGGGTGACCAGTGTGCTGCTCCATTAGGTTCTCGGTGAGTTTCTTGCATTCAATTCTCTAGAGATCAAATTACTGTCCATGTTGATGGTAGCTGTTAGGGAAACCTCGGTCTTGCAAGTTTTGGTGGGTTGTTACGTGACTTGAATGAGGTCTGGATCATGGCTTCTATGATGACATATGAAATACGAACATTGTCAAAGCGGAGCTGATGGGCTTGCTATAGGGGCTGCAAAGGGCATGGGATTTGAATTATACCGATGTTTTGTGCATCTTGGACTCTTTACTTGTCCTCCACCTGATCAAGCAACCATGTCATTGGTGCCATTGATAAGCTGCCATTGTGGAAAGGATAAAATATTTCTTGAAGGAGGATTGAAGTGTCTAGGTGATACATTCCTTGCGAGAGGGGAATCGGTGTGTGGACTTCTTGGCCAAGTTAGGGCCTTCTTCAGGAGCCAGTTTAACTGGAATTCTCTCACCTCTGTTGGAGCTTAGGGATTGGTGATAGCAGACGCCGTGAGGGTTTCAGTTCTTAGAAGCTAGCTTTCCTTTTTCATTGTTTTGTTGTCTTTTCTTACTTTACCAAAAAAAAAACTTGGATAACTAGAATTAAATATATGCAAATAAAGTTTCCTATTGCTTATATAAAATAAATTAATTAATAAAGTAAAGAGATATAGTAGTCATTTGATACTTTTTGTCTAGTTGGACAAATATTCCTCCTTAATTCCTTGCCTCACATTACTAACTTCATCAACTCATCTCCCATATCAAATAAAAAAAACCACTTCTCCCATGCTATCTCTCTAAAACCCTCTCCCTCTTCTCATTCTGAAAAATGAGGCAAGGGTGATGTAATAATGATATCTTTAAAAAATTTCATTTGATTTATGTGATTTCGGAAAATGGGTGGTTGAAGACGGGTGTGAGTTTTTGGTTTTGATTTTTTTTTTATTTCAGAAAAAAAAATTGTTTTGGTTCAATTTTTTTTTTTTACTTGTTTTTCGTTCCAATTATAAAGGAAGTTTGTTGATACTTTTTATTTTATTTTATTGTATTTTATTTGGTCATTAAAGAAATTATTTGTTGATATCTTATTTAAGTTATTGGATAGATTGAGATTTTCTTTTGTGTGAGTTTTATAGTTTGTAATGGGGTTGAATTTTTAGGGCAGTTTTTATTAGGTAGGGTTTCATATAAAATTTTATTTGTGATTATGGGAGAATAAGAACCATGTATGCTTTGGTTTAAGAATGTGGGGTTTTGTTTTGTTTTATTTTAATTGAGTTTCTTCGATTTCATGGTGGAGGGATTTTAACTATTGATTATTTTTTAGATTTTATAGGAAGGAAAAATGGATTTTTTTAAAGTTTTTATTTGGTTTATTGGATAGAATTCAATGTTAATGTGGTGATTTTTCTTGAATGGTAGATTCATGGAATTCTAAATGTTGTGAGTTAGGGTGTTTTGTTTCCCTTTGGAGTGATAATAGCAAGGTATACGAGGACTTTTCCATCTAGAGATCCAACTTGGTTCTATCTTCATATCATTTGTTAGATATTGGAATTTGGAAGCGAATCAGTTGGGATTCAATACTCTATTCATTGTAATATTGGAATCACTCTCTTTTGTTTTTTCAACTCTTCAGGTAAAATAACTTGCTTAACATTCTTCAATTTAATCAAGAAAATAGTTCAAGCACACATTGACAAAATGGTTTATTTACAATGTCGTCTAATCGCAAATCGTCAAGATTTTTAATTCATTGTAATGTAATCACCTAAGTTAACTAAAGATGAAGTTTTTTTTTTTTTTTTTTTTTAATAATGAGGTTAACTGTTGTATGGTATTGTATCCCTCTCCATGTTGTAGGTATTTGTATTGTTGCTCAAGCCAATGAAGGATCACAAGTGTAGGTACATTTGGAACATCTTATCGGAAGGAGACTGAGGCAACCCCTGCTTAACAATGCCATTCACCTTCTGTTATGCCTGGTCCCAGTCACTTTAGAACTGCTTGTCTGCTACCGCCACCTACTTACCCCTAAAACTCTTGTTCTCCCATAAGTTTGCATTTGTAGCATTTCAGATGTTCCACACAGCCGTAGCAAGCAAAGCCGGTCAGCCCCAGTCAAAACTGCCACAGCTGTGAACACTATATCAACAGTAGATTGACATCTCAACCAAAGAGCGTTAATGGCCTCGGCCAACCCCAGTTCAGCCCAAACCTCTTGCACTTTAGAACAACTAAAAAAGAGATGAAAAGAGTTCCCCAACTCGGCATCACACAATAAACAAAGATTAGGGGCAGTTAACACCCTTTTCCTTTAACGTAATGTTTACCACCTATGATTTTCTTACATTGTAAACAAGGATGAAGCCTAGATATTATTCTTTGGGGCCAAATAAAAAAAATTATTGAGTAAATATATATCAATCATAATTGTATATTTTAGAATATTATTATATCATTGATAAATATTTTTAATATACCCAAAAATTCATTTATAATTAAAATAGGTGAAAGTTCATATTTTTTTTTGAATTTTTTTTGTATTATTCCAAAAAAAAAATGTAAGCAAAAATTAAATTATAAGCACTATTTAACACAGAAAATGATTCAAACAAGAAGAATAATCAAGTTGTTTTAATTAAGAGAAATGTTAATGATATTCTATGTGACACTTTCTTTTGAGATTTTTTTTTATGATTTGTTAAAATTTAATCAAAATTATTAATTTTAGTTAGAGTGTAAAAAAAAAAAATATTATCATTAGCACCAATCTTTAACTAAATACTAATTCACTTTTCCAAGCCAAGATTACACATTGATCTTGTTTAAACTTTAAAAGAACAATAATAAATTTTAAAAAGAAAAGATTGAAAAAAAAAAACTCATGTTTATCTCTATAGTGAAAACTTAAAAATAGAAATTAAATATTTATTTTATAAAATAACATTATTTTTATTATAAATATAAAAGTGAAACAAAATATTCATTTACAAATTAAATATTATCAATTAAAAAATTATAAAATAAAATAGTTTATAATTAACACTTAAGTATATATTTTTATTTATAAATTTAAATCTTATCAAATAAAATAAATATTATAATAATAAAATATCATCTACTACTGATAAAAAAAAAACAAATTTAGAACTACAAAAATTAAGGGGGCCTCGGCCCCCAAGCCATAGTGTGGCTCTCCCTTGTTGTAAAGTGAAGTTTGATTAAAGTGAATTTACTATAGCATAATATATGTTTGAATATTTTTTATTTAAAAAAGGAAAGAACTTTCGCGCGTGCAAGAATAATTACAATCGTTTTATTTTTTTTAGAATTTATCATATGGTTCAAATTTTTTCCCTTTTCCTTTACTTATTTTTTCTTTTCTTTTCTATTTTTTTTCTTTATTTGTCCTTATCTTTTACCTTTCTCTTCTCTCTTTCCCGATCTTCTCTCCCTCTCTTTGCATCCATCACCACCGAGCACCACACCGTGTTGCCTCCATCACCTCTCCCCATGATGCTCCCCCTGTTGGTGATGCCCCTCTGCCTCCCTTTGAAATCAACATCGGTGGCTCCAAGCATGGAAGCACGACGTTGGTATGATGCAAATGCAAGAAGGCTGATTCTGATGATCCTTTCTCTCTTTGTATTTTTTGAAGGGTTTTTCTCTCCTTGTAGCAAGAATCATTGATGTTACCAGTTCTTATGTATGAGAGAATCTTCTAATTTGGTTAAAGAAATGAAATTGAATGAATTATAGTTCTTGAGAGAAGAATGATGGATAGTGACATCATTACTATGTCTCTCTTGGCTCATTTTTTAATTTAATTATAGAAATTTATTATTAATATTTTGTACAAAATATATTTTAAATTTATGATGTATGAGTATTTTTATTTTTAATTTCTAATATTTTATTTGATCGATTTTGATTCTTAAAATATTTTTTCGTTTCAGTTTTAATCCCTTCATCTTTCGTTAGTGAATGATCTGTTTTTGATAAATATTATGTGTTTTGAAGTGACACATGATAAAAAAAAATTAAAAAATATATTTCTTTTATTTTTATTTCTTAAAAAATATTTTTTAGAATCAAAATCAATCAAATAAAATATTAAAAATTATAAACAAAAATATTAAATACTTTGCACACAAAATATATTTTACCCTAATATTTTTGTTGATTTATCAAAAGAAAAGAAATTATATATATTCTAATATCTAAAGCACAAAACAAGAAAGAATTACATTACAACTAACTAACATGGAGAACTTACGGTCTCGTAACTTGTTTCAATTGGACACGAGTTCTTTCATAAAAAAAACTCAAATCATTATTCACTTCACAAGCCAAATGTCTGTTAATAAATCTACATTCTATTTAAGTAATATATACAGTTTTTTCATCCATATAGAAATCAAATACATAATATAAATTTATAATATTCATACATTATACATTATGTTCATTCAATCAAGTTAGATTTTTTTAATTTCTTAATAAGATTGATTATATAAAATATATTATAATAAATATATTTATGAATTTTAGTTATATAATTTTTTTTAAAATACATAAGTTAAAACATTAATTAAATATTAAATTTATTAGAAAAGAAAGTAAGAAAAACTTGGTCTTTAATGAAAACATTGGGATTCAAAATGGAATGTCATTTGCGCCACTTCTTTTATTTATTTAATTATTTTGAAATGAAAATAAGACAAATTTTAGAAGCAAATAAAATCCATTTACCCATATTCAACAAAATGTTGGTTATTCAGGCTCTCCAACATCTCTTGTTAATTAGGAACAGAAAACTCAAATTGTCCCTCAAATGGCCTTGCATTTGCACTTTTGTAAAAGGGTTGCAATGTCACATCAACGAGGACAGGAACACTGTTTTCTTTCACTAAATGACCACAGTTCTTCACTTCCTCCTTAATTTCCTACCTCCCATTACTAACTTCACCAACTCATCTCCCCTACGTCACAGACACAACGTAACACAAAAAAAACTACTTCTCCCATGCCATCTCTCTAAAACCCTCTCTCCCTTCTCATTCTTTCTCACATCTCATCTTCATCTTTACCATAACACCAACAATGGCATTGTCACCACCTTCTTCTCTATTCATCTTTCTCCTCATTTCTCTCTTTGCCACCACAGTAAATTCCCAAACCTGCACTACCCAAAATGTCACAGACAAATCCAATGACAACAAGCTCTACATCAACTGTGCGGACCTCCCCGTGTTGGATTCCTTCCTCGACTGGACGCACAACCCAGCCAACGCCTCCCTCTCGGTGGCCTTCGTGGCGGCGTCGCCCGCCCCCGACGGATGGGTCTCCTGGGGAATCAACCCCACCGCCACCGGCATGGCGGGGGCATAGGTGCTCGCCGCGTACCGAACCGATGGCACTGTGACAGTGACAACGTTAGACCTTAAATCCTACAGCAACATTGTAACATTTGATGTGTGGGGGATTAATGGGGAGGAAATTTTCGCGAATGTTAAGGTTCCAAAAAATAGGGAGAGCATGAACCATGTGTGGCAAGTGGGGCCTCCGTCACCGCAGGGAGAATTGGCTCATGCCTTTGATATCCCCAATTTGAATTCCAGGGATGTCCTTAACTTCACGGGTGGTAGTGCCACCGTTGACCCCACTGTCATCAATAAAAATGTGAGTTTTTTTTTTATTGTTTTTTAATTAAAAAATAATTAAATTTTACTTTGAGAAAAAGACAAAATTAACCATCGAGGCAAGTTTTTATTTTATTTTTCTGAAAGGAAGCAAGTTTTTATTAAGATTTATATGTGAAATTTTTAATTGTGATCATGGGAGAATAAGAATCGTGTCTATGTCTTTGGTTTAAGAATGCAGGTTTTGTTTCCATTGATTTTTTATGCAATTTTTGAAAATCAGAGTGTTTTTTTTTATTATGGTAGAGGGGTTTTAGTTTTTGATTGATTTTTTAGATATTGGAAGAAGAAAAAAAGGGATTTTTTTTGTAGTTTTTTTTTTTTTTATTGATTTTTGAGATTCAGGAAAAAAACGTTTTTATTTTATTTCTGTGATTTTGGAAAATGGGTGGAGAGGAGTGTGAGTTTTTGGTTTTGATGTTTTTTATTTATTTTAGAAAAAAAAATTGTTTTGGTCCTATATTTTTTTTTTACTTGTTTCCGGTTCCAATTCTAAAAGGTGTTCATTGATTGACATTTTATTTTATTACAATCTAATTTGACTTAAAATTGATAATAAAATCTAAAAAAACATTTCTCCTATGGGAGAGAATTCAATTTTAATTGTATTTTTCTTGAATAGCAGAATTTATGGAATTTTAAATATGGTGAGTTAGAGTGTTTTATTTTTCCTTGGAATGATATAGTAAGGTATATGAGGACTTTTCCATCCAACTTGGTTCTATCTTCATATCAGTTGTTAGATATTTGCTTATGTTATTGGTGTTGCTGGCTGGACAACTCGGTTGAAACTTAGAACTGAATTAATTAGGTTTCAATATACTGTTCATTGCAATATTAGAATCATCCTTTTTTGTTTTGTAACTCTCCAAGTAAAAAAAAAAATGCCTAATATTCTTCAATTACCTCGAGAAAATAGTTTAAGCACTCATAGCCAGAAGGGTTTACATTACCTGTCAAATCACAAATCATCATGATTTTTAATTCATTAAATAATGAGGTGTGTAATGTAAGCTAGTGTTGAAAAAAACTAAAACTAAAGACGGGATTTTTTTAGCAATGATGTTAACTGTTGTGTTATATTATATTGTATCCCTTCATGTTGTAGGTTTTTGCATTGTTGTTAAGGCCAATGAAAGATCACAAACACAGGTACATCTGGAACATTTATCACCATAGAGTTGGGTACAGTGTGATTATCTTTGGAATCATCAACATCTTCAAGGACTTTAGTATCTTGAAACCTGATAAAAAAATGGATATCAACTTACAATGGAGTGCTCATTGCTCTCGGTGCAATTGCATTGGTCTTAGAAATTATCACATGGATTGTTGTGTTGAAAAGAAAGTCTAAAAAGTCCATCAAAACCTATGATGGAGGATACAACAACAATAGACAATTATATAATAAAGAGTCTCTCAAAATGTAATAAAGTGCATGTGTGATTTAACGTTAAAAGATCTTCCAACAACTATTGAGTAATTTGATACTTCTTGTTTAGTTAACCCACCCATACTATAAATGAATACTATGAAAATAATATACTATGAAAGTTTCTTTGTTTGGAAGAGTTTAATTTGCAAGGTTTTAACACATAGAAATTGGTTGTGCAAAATAAAGAAATAACACTACATATCCATTTCAAAAAGTGCTTTTTTGACTCCAGTAACTAGGAAGATCCCACTTAATTGTATTTAACACTTGCTAGAATTTCTTTAGTTCTAAAATTTGTCTTCTTTTCATGCCAAAATAAATAAATAGATTAATAGATAAAAAAAAAAGTGGCCAAAATGGCCTTCCATTTTGAATCCCTATGTTTTAATTAAATGAAATTAATATATATGTTGGACATTTACCTAGGAATTAAAAAAATATGTAAATTTTGTTTTTGAGATAAAATAATAATAATTTATTAATGATTATTTTACCAATATTTTTGGGGGCGTATTTAGTAAGACTCATTTAAATTCTAGTACTTAAAAGAGACCATTAGGGAGCATTTGGTATATAACTTATTTTATTCCTGAAAATTAGATTTTGAAGGAATTATATATTTCTTTTGGGAATATTACAAATGTGTTTAATATGTTTAAAATATTCTTGAAAATGCTATTATAAATATGACTAAAACATTTTTGCCTTTTACAATAATTTAAAAAAAAAATCTCAAAATTTATATTAATTTTGCATATTATTCTTAGGTATGTCATGATCAATCACAATTCCTTATAAGAGGTATCTTGATGAATGAAGGAAGGATATTGTATATAAACTCTCCTTAATTTTAACTTTTAAGTGATGTGAGACTATCTAGCATATCCGAACAGTGCTTACAAAAACCAATATAAGATTTTAAACTTATATACCTTCTCATCACATATTGCCTTTTACAGGTGCAGATTTAGCAGTTGCAGTTGGTGCAGCTGCAGCTGGTGTAGCGGGAGGGCCTTCTGGGCTTCAACGTCAAACTCGCAATGCGAATTCGTAGTCTCAACTAGGATTTACAAGGAACACTTCAATGGGTTTAGAGAGAAACATTTCAGTAGCTAAGACGCACACGATTTAGAACGAAACAAACATTTCAGCAAAATGTTTTTTTTTTCTATTGTTTTTCTAAAAGAAAATAAATAAAAACATTTTTTAATTAAAAATTAAAATAAGTCTTAATTCCACTTTTGGTCCAATTTTTTTTTTGTTTTAGCCAAAAATAGTAACCAGATCAATGTGTTAATTATTTAGGGGAAAAAAATGTAACTAGATTATTTCTGCATAGTATAAATTTCACGGTGTAGTTATGCACAATATGATTTTATACGGTACAATTAAATTTTATTGTAATTGGAATTTTATTGAAATTTGCCGCATATCATACCACAAATTAAGTTTTACACCGCACATGAGCATTTTACTCGTTTTGAGAAAAAAACTTATGTATTATTAATGTAAAATTATTTTACATTCGTTAGTCAATTACAATTCTCTATTTATGGTAAGATAATTGATTTTTATAAAATTATTTTAAAAGTTATTTGAATGATAAGTTATGATTAACTGATAATATAAAATAATTTTACATTGAGTATTTTACTCTTAAGTTTTAAGATTTTATTTAATTAGTTAAATTAAAATTTTAATTATAAATAATCTCAATATCTATCTAGCCGTTACAAAGTATATTAGCACAAACATCTACTACATGAGTTGCAAATTTTTCTGGCGTAACACTTAGGAATCAAGATTAAGAGTAGTCTCTAAACACCACCACCAACCCAAACGGTATCGTGGACTAGAAGTCGGAACAATATCAAACTCGAATCAGAGCCAATTCTTATTGAATTGAGTCGAGCTGGGTTTAACTCGACTAATTTCCAATCCTTAGTTTCACCATATGACTAAGTTTTGTTAATATGTTGAAAATGAGAGGAGGGTGGGAGGGATGGACAATGATTCTAGGATTCGTATTGTTGGCACTTTTGTCTTGAGCTTTAATTCAACTAGATAAAGACCTATAATGCTGGACTCATAATGCTGGACTCGTGCTAATAAATGAGTAAATTATTTAAATAAGGAATTATGCAATATAACTTATTATTGTAATTTGTTATCATTTTTTTTTTGAATTATGTCATATAAGTTATTATTGTAATTTGTTGATCTTTTACATTGAAGTAATATCTATCTATCTATTTATATCTATATCTATATATAATATAAATCCTAAGATGTAAGTCATACGTTACTACGTCAGTTTATTATTTTTGACACATTAACTTAATTGGTTTAATGTCATTTTATTATTCAATCTCATACTTTTATTCAATCTCCAAATATTTAGTCATCATCTTAAAACATACCCTAAAAAATTTATTTTTCAAGCTAATGAATGTCTTTAATAAGTTAATAAACTATTAAATTGGCATTAAAATTTGTTTATACGTTTTGGATTTCTACTTTCTTGATTTGTCATATTAGTGAAATGCATTTTTTTTGTAGTTCATGTACTTAACAATTGCATATTCAAAAGTAAAATATAGTTAACATTCCATTTGTTAATTCAAATGATTAATATCTTTGAAATTTTTTTTACAAAATCTCTTTCTTGATAATGAAATAAAATAGAATAAGATTAATATTTTATTATTTGTAGCAAGTATGGTAAGAAAAATAACAGGACAAAGAAAACATACTAATTATGTTTCTATAAATCATGTATCAACATGTGATTTTAATTGATTTTTAATATTCTTGATATTTGAATTTATGAACGTTTTTTATTTTTTTATTTTGGGCTTTCAAGTGAGTTTAATATTTTTTATGGGCTTAATACTTATTTAGTTCATATTATTTGTTTTTTGTATTCAAATGAGTCTTGTATTTTTCTAGTCAATTAAGTCTAATTATTTGTTTTCTTACGCTCAATTAAGTTATGATATTATTTATGTAATCAATTAGATCATGTTATTTATTTTTTTGTTGTCAATAGGGTCCTAATATTTGTTAAAAATACCCAATTGGATCTTGTTCATCAACTTCTTTGAGGGAACGACGTTAAAAGAGATGACGGACAATACCCAATTGAGAATTTTTAATAAATATTAGGATCCAATTGAACAAAAAAAACAAATAATATGACCTAATTGATTAGACAAATAATATTAGGATTCAATTGAACACAAAAAACAAATAACAAGAACTAAATGGGCATTAAGCCTTTTTTTTATTTGAATTTATGATTTTTAAAGTATAAACCCTAGACCCTAAACACTAAATTCTTAAACATTGAACCAAAAAACTCTAAATCTTAAAATCATAAACTTTAAGACCCTAAAACTCTACACATTAAATACAAATGTAGGGTTTCATTTATTAAAGCTTAAGGAATGAGGGTAACATAAATGAAACCTTAAGAATTTAGGGTTTCATAAATTAAAGCTTAATGAATGAGGGTGGCGTAAATGAAACCTTAAGGATTTAGGATTTCGTAAATGAAACCCTAAGGGTTTAGGGTATCGTATATTAAAACCTAAGGATTTAAGGTTTTGTAAATGAAAAAAATAAGTATTTAAGGTTTTATAAATGAAACCCAAATGATTTACGATTACGTGAATAAAACCTTAAGGATTTAAGGTTTCGTGGATGAAACTCTATGAATTTAGGCTTTCATGGATGAAACCCTATGAATTTAAGGTTTCTTGGAGGAACCTTAGGGATTTAGGATTTTGTGGATAAAACCTTAAGAATTTAGGGTTTCATGCATAAAACCCTAAGGATTTAAGGTTTAGAGTTTCGTGGATGAAACCCTAAGGATTTAATGGATCAAATACTAAGAATTTAAGGTTTCGTGCATAAAATCCAAAGGATTTAGGGTTTTATGAATGCAACCTAAAAGATTTAAGGTTTCGTAGATACAATAGTAAGGATGTAGGTTTCGTGGATAAAACCTTAAGGAATAAGGGTTTAAGGTTTCGTGGATGAAAACCTAATAATTAAGGATTTAGTGGATTAAATCTTAAGAGTTTTGAGTTTCGTGCATAAAATCCAAAGGATTTAAGGTTTCGTGAAAGCAACATTAAAGATTTAAGGTTTCATGGATATAACACTAAGAATTTAGGATTTCGTGGATGCATCAACTAGACCATAAACCCTAAGGATGTAGGGTTTCGTAGATGCATCCTTCAAGATTTAGGGTTTTGTGTATACAATTCTAAGGATTTTGGGTTTCTTGGATTTAACTTTAAGGATTTCATGGATAAAAGCGTAAGGATTTAGGGTTTAGGGATTCATTGCTACAATTGGTTTCATGGATACAACCCTAAGGATTTTGGATTTCGCGGATGCAACCCTAAGGATTTAAAGTTTCATAAATGAACCCTTACATTATGATATATGGTTTATGGCTTACAATTTATAGTTTTAGAGTTAAATATTTAAGGATTTAGTGTTTAAGGTCTTAGGTTTCATGTTACATTGTTTATGGTTTTATGATTTAGGATTTGAGGATTCTTTCCATGGTTTAGGATTTAAGATTTCACGGTTTAGAATTCAAGATTTCTTTTCATTGTTGAGGATTTCGAATTTCGTTTACGATATAAGTAAAGCTTTTATGGTTTATGATTTAGGGTTTCATTTCATACTTTTGGATTTAACCTTTCATAAATGAAACTTATATTAGGATTTAAAGTTTCATTCACGAAACCCTAAATCATTACAGTTACATCAACGAAACCTTAAATCTTAAGGGTTTCATACACAAAACCCTAGATTCTTAGGGTTGCATCCACGAAACCCCAAATATTTAGGGTTGCATCCACGAAACCTTAAATACTTAAAGTTGTATCAACAAAACCCTAATCCTTAGGGTTTCATCAAAGAAATCCCAAAATCCTTAGAGTTGCATCCACGAAACTCTAAATTCTTAGGGTTACATCCATGAAATCTTAAATACTTAGGGTTGCATCCACGAATCCTAAATTCTTAGGGTTGTATCCACGAAATCGCAAATACTTATGGTTTCATCTTTGAAACCCTAAATCTTTAGGGTTACATCCATGAACCTCAAATCCTTAGTATTGCATCCATAAAACCTTAAATATTTTGACTTGCATGCACGAAACCCTAAATCTTCAAGCTTTCACTAACTAAATCATAAATCCTTAGGGTTTCATCCATGAAACCCTAAACCCTAAATCCATGAGGTTAAATCCAAGAAACCTTAAAATTTTAAGGTTGCATCCATGAAACACTAAATCGTTAGGATTTCATCCACAAAACCCTACATTCATATGGTTTTATCCATGATACCTTAAATCCTTAGGGTTACTTCCACAAAATCCTAAATCCTAAAGGTTACATCCAAAAAACACTAAATCATTAGGATTTGATGCATGAAACTCTAATATCATAGGGTTTCATCCACTAAATCCTAATACTTCAGATTTCATCCATGAAATCCTAATACCTAAATCCATAGGGTTTTTATGTACAAAACCCTAAATCCTTAGGGCTGCATCCATTAAACACTCAATCCATATTTTTAATTTTTTTTCATACTTTTTTAATTTTCATTTTTTTCAAATTTTTTAGACATTAATACTTTTGTTTTTTGTTTTTTATTTTAATTTTAATTTTTTTAATTTCATTTTTCAAAATAAATCAATTTTTTTTATAATTTTCTAAACATTAGTCTTATTTTTTCATATTTTTAAAACTTTCATTTTCTTTTGAAATTTTTAAGACAATACTTTTTTTTCATTTATTTTTAAAAAAAAATTCAAATTTTCTAGACACTTCACTTGTTTTTTTCACATTTGTTTAATTTTTCATATTTTAAAAAAATTTCAACACATTAATCTTGGATTTTCATAAGTTTTAATTTTTCATATTTTTGAAGCCCTGAATACTAGAGTTTCATTTTAGGTTTTAGTGTTTGTGATTATGGTTTTGTTCATGTAATCATAAAGATTGAGAATGAAACCCTAAGGATATGGAGTTTTATAAATGCAACCTTAAAAATTTAGTGTTTCATGGATGCAACCTTTAGGATTTACGCTTTCGTGGATGAAATCCTAAGGGTTTAGGATTGACTAGATGAAACCCTAAGAATTTAGCATTTTGTGTATGCAATCCAAATGGTTAAGGTTTTGTTGATGAAACCTTAAGGATTAGTGTTTCATGAATGCAACCTTAAAAATTTAAGGTTTTGTGGATGAAACTTTATGGATTTAGGGTTTTGTGGTTAAAACCCTAAGGATTTAGGGTTTCAAGGATGAAACCCTAATGATTTAGGATTTAGTTGATTAAAGACTAAGTATTTAGGATTTCATGCACGCAAGCTTAAAGATTAAGTGTTATATTGATGCAACACTAAGGATTTGGGGTTTCATGGATGTAATCCTAAGGATTTAGGGTTTCAAGGATGTAACCCTAAGTATTTGGGGTTTCATGGATGTAACCCTAAGGAAATATGGTTTCATGGATGCAACCCTGAGAATTTAAAGTTTCATGGATGCAACCCTAAGGATTCAAGGGTTTTCATGATGTAAACCTAAGGATTTAGGGTTTAATGCATGAAACCCTTAGGATTTAGTTTTTCTATATGTAACCCTAAGAATTTAAGGTTTCATTAATGCAATCCTAAGTATTTGAGGCTTCGTGGATACAACCCTAAGGATTTTGGGTTTCGTGGATGCAACCACAAAGATTTAGGGTTTCTTGGATGCAACCTCAAGGATTTTAGGGTTTTATTGATGCAACCTTAGGGATTTGTGGGTTTGTTGCTGCAACCCTAAGGATTTAGGGTTTCGTGAATGAAACCATAAATCCTAATATATGTTTCATTTGTGACAGCTTAAATCTAAAAGCATGAAAGGAAACCCTAAATCATAAACCATAAAAGCTTAACCATTATCCTAAATGAAACTTTAAATCCTAAACTGTGAAATGAAACTTTAAATCCTAATATTGGTTTCATTTGTAAAAGCTTAAATCCAAAAGCATGAAAGGAAACCTTAAATCATAAACCATGAAATTAAACCTTAAATTTTAAACAATGAAACCCTAACTCCTTAGGGTTGCATCAACAAAATCCTAAAATCCACAGGGTTGCATTAACGAAATCCTAAATCTTTAAGGTTACATCCATGAAACCCCAAATCCATAGGGTTGCATCCATAAAATTCCAAATACTTAAGGTTGCATCCACGAATCCCTAGATCCTCGAGGTTGCATCTACAAAATCTTAAATCGTCAGGGTTGCATCCACGAATCCAAAATACTTAGGGTTGCATCCATGAAACCCTAAATTCTTAGTATTGCATGCACAAAACCCTAAATTCCTAGGCTTGCATGCACGAAACACTAAATGCTTAGGGTTTCATTCACAAAACTCTAAAGCCTAAATCATTGGGGTTTTATTCATAAAACCTTAAATCCTTGGGGTTAATTCCACAAAAATATTAAATCCTTAGAGCTGCATTGACAAAATCCTACATGCTTAGATTGCATTCATGAAACCCTTAATCCTTAGGGTTGCATTCAGGAAGCCCTAAATCCTTACGGCTGCATCTAAAAACCCTGATTCATTTGGATTTCATGCACAAACACTAAATTCTTAAGATTTCATTAAGTCAATCCTAAATCCTTAATGTTTCATCCACGAAACTGTAAATCCTATGGGTTGCATCCATGAAACCCCATATTCATAGGGTTTCATTCCAATCCTTATGAAAAACGAAGAGTATTGAGTTGAAAATTAAAAAAAAAATTAAATTTAAGAATATGAGAAAACAAGAGTATTAGCTTGAAAATTTTTAAAAAAAATGAAACTTTGAAAAATGAAAAACTGAAAAAAAAACAAGAGAAGTGTCTTGAAAATTTGAATTTAAAAAAAATGAAAATGTCTTAAAAATTTAGAAAGAAAATGAAATTTTAAAAAATTTGAATAATAAGAGTGATATCTAGAAAAATTATGGAAAATGATATTTAAAAAAAAAAAGAGTAATGTCTTGAAAATTTTTAAAAAAATGAAAATTAATAATAAAAAAAAAAAACAAGAGTAATAATGTCTTGAAATTTTGAAAAAATGAAAATTTAAAAAGTATGAAAAATATTAAAAATAAAGATAGAGTTTTTCATGGATGCAATCCTAAAGATTTAGGATTTCGTGGATAAAACCCTAAGGATTTATGGTTGCGGGTTTCATGGATGAAACCCTAAGTACTTAAGGTTTCATTTGAAGTTGTGGGATTTAAGCTTTCACAAATGAAATCTATATTAGGATTTAAGTTTTCATTTCATAGATTAGGATTGATGGTTTCAATTAGGATAGAGGTTAGGCTATTATGGTTTGTGATTTAGGGTTTCATTTCATACTTTTGGATTTCAGGTATCACAAATAAAATCTATATTAGGATTTAAGGTTTCATTCACGAAAACCTAACTCCTTAAGGTTTCATTCACGAAATCCTAAATCATTAGAGTTGTATCAATGAAATCCTAAAATCCTTAGGGTTATCCACAAAACCCCAAATCATTAGGATTACATCTATGAAACCCTAAATACTTAGGATTTCATCAACAAAACCCTAAATATTTAAAGTTGCATCAAGGAATCCCTAAAATCCTTATGGTTGTATTCATGAAATCCTAAATCCTTAGAGTTATATCCACAAAATTCTAAATACTTAGGGTTGCATCCACAAAACTCCAAATCCTTAGTGTTGCATCCATAAAACCCTAAATCTTTAGACTAGCATGAATGAAACCTTAAATCCTTAGGGTTACATCCATGATGCCTTAAATACTTATGGTTGCATCAACGAAACCCCAAATCCTTAGGGTTGCATTCACAAATCCCTAAATCCTTAAGGTTGCATCTACAAAACCTTAAATCCTTAGGGTTGCATCCACAAAACCCCAAATACTTAGGGCTGCATCCACGAAACTATAAATCATCAGGGTTACATCAACAAAACCCTAAATCCTTAGGCTTACATGCACGAAAGACTGAATCCTAAAGCTTTCATCCACTAAATCCTAAATCATTAAGGTTTCATCCATAAAACCTTAAACCCCAAATCATTGGGGTTTTATTCACAAAACCTTAAATTCTTGAGGTTACATCCGCAAAATATTAAATTCTTAGAGTTGCATCCATGAAACCCTACATGCTTAGGGTTGCATTCACAAAACCTTTAATCTTAAGGGTTACATCTACGAAACCTTAAATCTTTATGGTTGCATATAAAAAAAAAACCCTTAATCATTTGCATTTCATGCACAAAACATTAAATTCTTAAGGTTTCATGTAGTCAATCCTAAATCCTTAGGGTTTGATCCACGAAACCGTAAATCCTAAGAGTTGCATCTACAAAAAGCTAAATCTTTAGGGTTGCATTCATGAAACCTCATATCCTTGGGATTTCATTCCCAATACTTATGATTTCATGAACAAAATCCTAAATCATAAACTTTGAAACCTTAAATAAAACCCTAGGATTTATGGCTTCAAAAATATGAAAAATTAAAACATATGAAAAACCAAAAGTAATGTGTTGAAAATTTTTAAAAACTAAAAATTTTAAGAATATGAAAACACAAGAGTATTTTGAAATTTTTTTTTTAAAAATGAAAATTTTAAAATATTTGAAAAAATAAAAAAACAAGAGAAGTATCTTGAAAATTTGATTTTTTTTTTAAAAAATGAAAAAATAAGAGTAATGCCTATATAATTTATGGAAAAAATGATTTTAAAAAAAAATGAAAAAATAAGAGTAATGTCTTGAAATTTTGAAAAAATAAAAACACAAGAGTTGTAATGTCTTGAAAATTTAAAAAGTATGAAAAAAAAATTAAAAATAAGGATTAAGTGTTTCATAGATGTAATCCTAATTATTTAGGGTTTCGAGGATAAAACCTTAAGAATATAGGGTTTCGGATTTCATGAATGAAACCCTAAGTATTTAGGATTTAGTGGATGAAACCCTAAATATTTAGGGTTTCATTTCATACTTTGGGATATAAGCTTTCACAAATGAAACTTATATTAGAATTTAAGGTATCATTTCATAGATTAAGATTTAGGGTTTCAATTAGAATAGAGGTTACGCTTTTATGGTTTGTGATTTAGAGTTTCATTTCATGCTTTTAGATTTAAGCTTTTACAAATAAAATCTTTATTAGGATTTAAGGTTTCATTCACATAACCCCAAATTCTTAGGGTTGCAACAACGAAACCCTAAATCCTTAGGGTTTCATTCATGAAACCCTAAATCATTAGGGTTGCATTAATGAAACCCTAAATCTTTAATGTTCCATCAACAAAACCCTAAAATCTTTAAGGTTACATCCACAAAACCCCAAATCTTTAAAGTTGCATCCATGAAACCCCAAATCCTTAAGGTTACATTTACGAAACTCCAAATACTTAGAGTTGCATCTAGCAATCCCTAAAATCCTTAGGGTTGCATCCATGAAACCTTACATACATAGGATTACATCCACAAAACCTTAAATATTTAGGGCTGCATCCACGAAATCCAAAATTCTTAGTGTTGCATCCATAAAACCCTAAATCTTTAAGCTTGCATGCACGAAACCTTAAATTGTTAAGGTTACATCCACGAAACCTCAAATGCTTAAGGTTGCATCCACAAATCCCTAGATCCTCAGTGTTGCATCTACGAATATGATTATGTTGTTGTTATTATTCTCTCTTGCTTGTATCTATATGTTACCATAACCTCACCCTCCTTCTCCATGTTGTTTGAAATCACTACTTGTTGGCCACTAGGAGGAGTAAACCAAATGAAGGAGTCATAATCTAGAGCAGTAAGAGGATACTAGAAGCGAATCTAGTAATCTGGGAATCTCCCTTTTTATTTGTTTGATTTTGTTTTTGTCATGTTTTGTATATATGCATGCTACTTTAGGGGGACAAGCCTTGTTGGAAACTGTGATTTTAAATTGTCTTTATTTATGTGATAGAAATCTACATCAACTTGTAGTAACAAGACTTTTGAACAACTTAGTCTATGTTTTAAAGTTGTACAACTCGAAAGTTTGAACTTAAGTTTAGTTAATACACACTAAGTTACTTTCTTATACGTCCTTATTATGAATTTTAAACTATAACTTCTCAATTATAATTGATTTAACAGGTACCTATAAGCCATTAAATATTTTATACCATAATAGCATTTTTATTTTAATGAGTTGCTAAACCAATTGATTATCAAGTTTTAAAATCATATGCACTTTTGTATATTTAACTATATAGTATTTATCAAGTGCCTGTTGACCTCTCCCACTTCATATTTTCCGTTGCATACATTTTATAACATTAGAACTGGTTTTATTATTTGAGTTATGAAATTTATTTACGGAAACATCGTTCCGAGTTTTGAAGGTAAACACCTTTACTTCCAAACGCGAAAAATTTTCTCAGTATCTCTCTGACATTTTTCGAGTTGGTTCAAAATTATTAATTTAGTTTTTCCAAAGTTAGTTCTAGCTTTAGCTTGACGAATCCTTACAGAATTTCCTTCAAAAAATAATATTACATAATTTGTAAACTTATACATAATTTTTAAACTTAAAAAATAATGTCCAAAAATATTTTTAAAAAAATTACATAATTTGTAAATTTTCAAAAACAATACATGAGCAAGAGGGAAGAGAGAGAGGGGAGGGGGAGAGAAGAGATGGAAAATTTTAAATTCTCAACTTTTTTGAAAAATTTCAAATTCACTATTTTTAATTAACTAAAATATCCTTTCAAAATAAGCATATTTCAATTTTTTTTTAAATACCACATCAAAATAATTCATTTTATTTCAAAGAATTTGAATTACCCTTTCCAAATGAATTACTCTCTCCAAATGCTTTATTCAAACACACTCTTAGTGTTGCATCCATGCAACCTTAAATCCTTAGGCTTACATGCACAAAACACTAAATCAATGTTTTCATCCATTAAATCTTAAATCATTAGGGTTTCATCCACAAAACCCTACACCCTAAATCATTGAGATTTTATTCACAAAACCATAAATCTTTAGGATTATATCCACAAAATATTAAATTCTTAAAGTTGCATCCACAAATTACTACATGTTTAGGAAAATTACATGTTTAGGATTGCATTCATGAACCTTATATCTTCAACCATTTGTTATTTTAACAATGTGATGTGCATGAGATGAGACCATACCTATTAAGAAATATATATATAATTTAAGAATAGAACTCCTATTACCGTATCAGAAGCCCCAAATATATATACTACTAAACATTCATATAAGAGTGTAAACTATTTCCCCGTTCTTTTCTTCTTCCAGGAAAGGTGGGATAAGGGTCCCAAGTCCTTACAGTTTATAGGTTGAAATAAAAAAGAAAACAAAAAAATATAGTAGCCATCATAGCCAAAAATAAGAGTAAAAAACAAAAATCTAATCTTGAAAGATCCAAAGAAGCATCCAATCCGAGATTAGGTATAACTATAAGCTCATGCTCATCGAGAACAACAAGAAGGACCTTGCTTTGATCCTGCACCATTAGCCAGGCTTACTCGATTCACAGACAACTCAGCCTTATAAGAGTCAGAGTTCAAGACTTTACGGCTGATGTTGTTGTAAATTTCGCGGATAACAATCTCGAAAGCGGTTTGGACATTGGTGGAATCAAGTGCAGATGTCTCCATGAAGAACAAACCTTCTTCTTCTGCAAGACTTTTGCCCTCTTCTGCACTCACCTCTCTAATGTTCTCCAAGTCGCATTTATTTCCCACCAACATTCTTGCTACGATGCTATCATTTTGAGCTGCAGGTAATTTATGCAAGAATCAAACTCTCCATTACAAAATAATACTAATGTGGAAAGGAAACCTCTTATAAGAATTTAAGTTCTTCAAGGCATGTAGCTGATGGATGATAATCATGGCATAGCAAAGATAACAATGCAAGTTTTAAAAGTATATTTTTCCATGTCTTTGACTGACCCCAAAAGGACCAGCAGAACTAACTAGTCCCTTGCAGTAAAGGGTCATGCAGTTGCATCTTTTGCCATTTAAAATTTATAAACTTGACTTGGTTTTATAATTTGATGTATGAAAATATTTTGGATGAAGAAGATTCGTGCGATGAAATTTCAACTGCAGAGAATCTAATTCCCCATCTTTACAAAAGAGCCAGGTGTCAGGCAACAGTCATGAAGCCTGGCAGCTTTTAATCATGAAAAAAATACTTCATTTTTGTTTTTGTTGCTATCTTTGGGAAAGCCATACAAATCTCTCATTTGCCGTGACAATGAGGACAATTAAGCAGCAAGTGTTGATGATTCAAGGGAGCCATGCATCTTTGTACTAGCACAATGTGGGGTCATGGAACTTTTATCAATATAGTACCCGAATATATTATTAAGTCTTGACAGCAGTTACGAAAATAGAAAAAAGATACCCAACTCAGAGTGTTCCTGGTTTTCTAATAAACAAGATTCAAAGCCATTATTAATCTTCAATGATTTTCATATTTAAGCCACTAATGGGGGAGTTCGTATTCGTATCCTAGAGGAATCAGAATTAGGTATACATTATTCTAATTCCAAATTAATAATATATTCTATATCTAATCCTGATAGATGGCAAAGACAATATATCTTACTACACTACGGTACTACCCAAATAAATCAGTTTTGAACAGCAGATTTGGCACATCATTTACGGATTAAAGCTGCACAATCAACCAGTTTAATACCCTACCAATTTTTTTCTACTAAACTCTGCACCACAACCTACACCCCCCACCTGATCTCCATAAATGTTTTTACTTCTTTCAAGATTAAAACCACAAACATCAACATTCATAATATACAACTTTCCCATCAGAATACAAGAGAACTTGCAAAAGGGGAAGGCAACCTTAAATACCATACCCTCTAACATAAAAGCCCACATCCAAAACAAAAATCGGCTATTCAGAATTCCTCAATAAAATCCCATTTTCTTCAATGGCTCTGAACCTATTCTATCACACCCATAACCAAAGACTACAATAAATAACTATAAAGGGCATGCATAGAACGATGATTTAATTATCATATAGTAATACCAATCATATTAGTCCCCGATCAATGAAAATTACAATTTCACTCCTCAATCCTGAAATTAACAACAAAATTAGCCTTAAATAGTCAATTTTTTCCCAGTCAAACTAGTCCATGCCACGATTCTTAATTACACCGATACCATACAACCCACATTTAACACACATTCAGAGACGTAATTTTCCACAAAGGCCTTGTCTTGTTAACCAATGTCCTATGTTAAGAAATCAACAAATAATCAGATGAGTACACTATTTTATCTTTCAATAATTTTTTTTAACGTGTGTCCTTAGCCTTTTTCTTTCCTTAATTAGACACTAACACAACCCATCCTTTATCTTTGGAATCAACGAGAATAGTATAGATCAAGGGGATCTAACTCAGTTGGTTGAATAGAATGCGTGACTGATGTAAACCCCATATGGTACTGTGTTCAAGGATAAAAAAAAAAAAAACTAGAATAGTATAGTGTACTCAATTGGTGTAGCTCGCTTGACAATACACTCTTCTAATTTAGTGGGAAAAGACCCAATTTTGTTTCTCGCAAAATATACCTTGGGAAAGGATGAGGAGTTTAAACGTAACTAAGGAGTGTGTTTGAATAAACTTCCCTAGACAAATTTCTAGCAGAAAAAAAATATAAAAAAAAATAAAATGAGTTTCTCTATTAGCTAAAATTGGTTTCTCATGTAACTTCTGTTAGAGATGTGGGACTTCTACCATTATCCAAGGTAGAAGCAAATTTTAACTTTACGAAGAAACTCATTTTATTTTATTTTTGTATTCTTTTCTTCTAGTTTACCCAAACAGACCCTTCAGACCCTTCGCCCAGACCAATTAGTTTCATAGTCAGCCTAAAGGATCAAAGTTTGTGGAATACATCGGGTCCTACCGAAGAGTCAACGGCGCTAGAGTCAAAGGTCCTAATTACGGTAATTAACGGGAACAAAACTTGAACAGTACTACTCCAGTCGTTTTTAATAAAAATTATTTTATACTCTTAATTATTTTACTAAATGAAAAATCACATTATTGCTCAAAAAGAAAAAACCAAAATGGAATAGTAAATGTAGTAAGATGTAAGAAGTACTGACTAGTGAGTTCTTCGAGCCAGCGCTTGATGCTGTCGAAGGTGCTCCGCCTGGTGATGTCGTAGACAACGAGCGCCCCGACGGCGCCTCTGTAGTAAGCGGAAGTGACGGCGCGAAAGCGCTCTTGTCCAGCGGTGTCCCAGATCTGCGCCTTCACCTCCTTCCCGTCGATCTCCACCACCTGCGTCTGGAACTCCACCCCTATGGTGGCTTTCGAGTTGCTGTCGAACTCGTTCCGCGCGAACCGCGACAGGAGGTTCGACTTCCCCACCGCCGAGTCCCCGATCAGCACTATCTTGAAGAGGTACTCCTCGCCGCCGCCGCTGCCGCCTTCGCCGTTCTCGTCCATCGCGCTGTCAGTGTCTGATTCCGAGCGAGTGGGGTCTTACTACTTATACGGTGAAATGAAGGAGTGGTGTGTGGGTGTCACGTTGGCGTGTGAAAGGAAGAAAAAGAGTTGTGTTGTGTGGATAGAAGATGAAGGACGTGAAGCGAGTAATGTGGGGAGGGGTTTTAGGGAATTTTAATTTAATTTATGGATTTTGGGGCATGCCGCGTGATTGGAGGCGGGGTTTTAGTGATTTTAGGGGGATTTCGCTTGCGGCTTTCTCGATGTGTCCTAAAATGTGAAAAAGGTGGCATTGACTTGTTACTTTACACAGCTTTATTGACTGAATGAGAAATTAAAAACAATGTTTTGAGGAAATAAAAAACTTATTAATTTTTATAATAACCGAGCTGATTTTTAAAAATTTAATTGGTTTTGAGTTTTTTTTTTTCTAAAGTTTGGCTAAATGAATATTTATTTTGTAAAATCAATTTGATTAATTGAATCCCTTTAAAAAAAAAAAAACAGTACAATTTTTTTTTATAACTGGTTTGGGTAATTTTTTTTTATAAACATCGTATAATTATGCATACTGTTTTTTCATACTCCAAATGTTCACAAGTCACAACATGAGTATTGAATAAATTTTCATTTGTGCATGTATACTAAATCCCTTAACATGTGAATAAATTGTTGTTGTTGTTAATTATATCTGAGCTTTCATTTAAAAAAAAAAAAAAACAGTAACTTATATAACTTCGAGACATTTTATAATTATATTTTAGTGTTATTATTCCTTTCGTACATATTTTATATAACTTTTGCAAAATAGCATCACTTTAAGCGAAGAACTAAAACCGCTCATTTTAGATTCTCATGGAATGACTAATGATCTTTGGTAGACATAATACAATAGAATATACAAACAGATAGAATAAGAACAATATATAATAATAACGTGAAAAAGTTTAATCAGATATGAATAACACGATAATGATAAGATAATATCATTGACATTGCCATCAAAATATAGTAAAATTATTGTCAAGTTACTTCTATCGTTTTCGTTACCAAAGTCATTCAACATGTAAACTTTCAATGTTGACCACCCACTGCATAAGTTTACCTTAAAATTATGTTATTAATTAAAATAATTAGACATTTAAAATTACAGTTTCAGAAGCATACATTTCGAAGATCTTATGTATTTTTATTATTAAAATAAATTCATGTTAGTTAAGTTAATTTTATGTAATATCCCCAAATCCTCAATGAACAATAAGAAGCAAGAAAGACCTTCAACCCCCATTGATGATGCACAGAACAACTTTAGTAGGGTAAAGCTCTTCATGATAAAAAAAAATAATAATAATAATAAATAAATAAATAAAAAATGGAGGCTGACTGATTTTATTTCATCCATAACCCCAGAAAAGAAAACTTGGATGATGTTGTTGATTTGCATAGCATTTTTTAGTAGAGATGCCGTTAAAAACACTTCTAACCTGTATCAAAACAGCTCCATAGTCAACAACTTAGCCTAAATGATTCAGAAGAAAATGGGCAATTTATGATCCCCTGAAGCATAGGAAATGATACTTCTTTTGAGTGGTGATATATAGTTTGCCCCATGGAAGGCTGCTGCTCGCAGAATGTTAAAAGGTCCAAAATCAATAGAATAAGCTTTTTGGAAGCCATCAAGGATCGCCATCATCATAATATTTTCTGCTTTCCTCTCTGCTTCATACTTCTTTAACATATTTACCTGCAGACCATCATAAACAAACAAGATTAGCTGATATATAAATATATGTATATATAATAATTGACACTGTCAAATTTGGTAAACTTACGCCTTCAATAACTTTCTACAAATGTTAAAACTTTATCTTAATAATCTTAAAATTTCAGATAATTTAGACATTTGTGTGTGTGTATAACTTAATAGTAGAAATTTACTTATTTTTAAAAAGTTTATTAGACATTAAAAAGTTTCAATTTTTAAATTGTGGGTGAAAAAAAAATAAGTTTATAAATTTTAATATTTGTAGAAAGTTACTAATAGTGTAAATATGCAAAGTTTGATACCAAATCCTATGCCTATGTATACGTGTGTTTTGTGTGTGAGAGATAATATAGGAAATCTTTTGGATTCCAACCAGGAACCAGCAAATGATCACACAAAAACACACACATTACATGACATACCTCTCCAATATCAGTGCCCAAAGCAATCCCCTCTGCAATAATTCTTGAAAGAGAAAATGCATCTCCAAAACCTAAATTAACTCCTTGACCAGCAAGAGGATGGACAGTGTGGGCTGCATCACCAATAAGAACCACGCGTTTTGATGCATAGGAATTGGCATGCCTTAAAGACAAGGGAAACACCATTCTTTGAGATGCCAACCTTGTTACTTTTGGAGGAATTTCAAAGAATTCATTAGTTGATATTGTTGCATCCGTTTTAAACCAAGAGAACATCCTTTGAGTTCCTGATAAGCCTGAGGTAGGACGAGGTCCATGTCCATAATCTAAAGCATAATTCACATCCTTTAAAAATTCTTCCTCGGTAATTGACTTGCGGTTGTTTGACTCTGTTGGACTCATGGTCCAAACAATATTGCTAAACTTATCACCCATGGGTAAAAGAGCAATTGGACCTGTTGGTAGAAAACGTTGCCATGCACACCCATTTTCATAAGTATGTTCTACTGTGCTGATTATTGCATTCTGAGAGTAATTCCATCCAGTTGTTTTGATTCCTGCTAATTCCCTAACATGTGATTTTCCTCCATCAGCGCCAACCTTCAAAACAAGCATCTCTGTAAATAGACATTAAATTATAATAACTACCAGAGGATTGTAATTGGCCTCCAGAATGTAACATATGCTACAGCCATCACAATTAAATTACACGTTTATAGCAATGCAACATAAGACGTTTAAATTACCACCAACTTTGCATATATGCTACTTCCATCACTAAGTTGCAGTTTTGCACCATGACCATGAGCAGATGGTGGTTCTTTGGATGTTGTATTCTCCTCCACCATAGACATAGAGCTTGTATTCAAAGTCATTGAACTTAACCGCAAAGGATAGATTGTTGTCTTGAAATCAGAATCCTGACAGAGAAATTCATAGTTCATGTAATGCAAAAATATGCCCCAGCATGACAAATTTTACTCAGATAATGAGATAAGCAAAGTACTTAATGGGGAAAAAATGGAAGCAGCCCAAACATAGCTAGATCTAGTGACTAACGATCTTGGCATTAAAACATATATCTGAACCAGCTGAATTGCATAAAATTTTAAAACATCCAAGGATATGAAAGTATTTCATTTCATTCACATTTAACACTAGTGTTAGCAAGCTTACTATTCAAAGAGTATTTTATCACACTGAAAGACAATAATATTAAAACTTGAGACCTTCTAGCTAATATATCAGTTATAAATGAACTGGGCCTACTTCAACCCCAAAAACTGGAACAAGTTTGTCCAAGTCTTATAAGGAGTAAGCTGGCAATATTCCCAGCCAATGTAGGACATCTAAGCATTGTAAAAAAAAAGCTCAGTTTTCAAAAGAACAATGTGTCAAGAGAGAAGAGAATTCAAGAACAGGAGCATGATTGAGGAATCCTTACAGTTTCCAATTATGAAAATGAATAATGTAATGAACCTCCAATAGGGAACATTGTCCAAGCGGCTAAATGTTTCATAAAATTACTAGCCAAGTAATTACATGACACACATCAGACAGAAAATTCAAATTTATACCTTTACACATGACAATAAGGCATTATGGAGCACTTTATTCTCTGCCACACACCTAGTGATCATGTTTTTCCAATTAGAAATGTGATAGCTGTTTTGCAAAGCAGTTTCCTTCAATACTTCATATGACATGTTCACACTTACCCTAGAAAGTCTTTATTTACATCTCTTGCATGATATCTAGCATACCCAAAACCAGTATAATCCCAGACCTGCAAAGAGATACAGAACAACTCATGAAATATTAAATAATGGAATAAAAAGTGTAGTTAAAGAAAAATGCATCATTAAGGTGCAGGGAGAATCTACTGCCTTGAGGCAAGAAGCAAAAAATATGTTTAAATAATATTAGGTGCTTAAACTAGGAAAGTGAATAAAATATTTTACATCCAATAACCACCACCACCAAAGCCTTATTCTACTATGTGGAATTGGTTACTTCTATTAACTGACCACTTGAATTTAGAGAATAAAACTGATTGGAGGAAATTGTGTGTCTGTAACAGTCTACCCATAGTCTGTCTATATATATTAAACGTTGGAGTTAATTACAAAGATTCAATCTCAGATACACAATCCTAAATTGGTTCCTAGCTGATTCTACAATATATAATTGAAATCCTACCATAAAATAAAATAAAAAAATATTCCAACATTCCCCCTAAAGTTGGGGTGTATATATTATATCATGTGTGCCAAGCTTGTCAAATGTATATATAACTTGATGACCTAAGAGCCTTTGTGAAAATGCCTACAAGTTGATCATTAGAGTTTACCAATGTTGTAGCAATCTTTGCAAACAATTTTCTCCCAGGGTGGGCAGATCCTTTTTGGTTATTCATGTAGTGAAACAAAACAAATAAATATGGAACTTACCAAGGCACCAAAGGTGTGTGCAAAGGCAAAAATTGGCAAACGGAAAGCACCTGCTGAAGGGTACAAACCCTTCATGCACCTTGCCTTACCACCTTTGATGAAGTTGACATCAATGATTAAATTATAAAATGTTCTATTTCACTTCCTTTATTTAGGACAGAATTGTCCATCTGGCATGTCATCCATTGAGTAAGTAGGGCAAGTAAATTGCAAGACTTCATCATTTTTCAAAATACAAGTTGAGGACCTAGTCTATCAAACT
Organism: Amphicarpaea edgeworthii; assembly: GCA_014843725.1. NCBI lineage: Eukaryota > Viridiplantae > Streptophyta > Magnoliopsida > Fabales > Fabaceae > Amphicarpaea > Amphicarpaea edgeworthii. The sequence goes on along the minus strand of CM026327.1, from coordinate 20,202,104 downwards.
AAATCCCAACTACACTCTCATAAAATAGTAGACAAACAATCATATAAATGATATACACATAATGGAAAAGCATGTCTATTTTGCTCAAAAGCATGTATTTTGAGCTATTCATGAAAGCAGAATTAAAAACTAAAGTGAATGGGAGAGAGAAAAAAAGTTACCTGCATTGTATTAAAATAAGCATGTCTATTTTGCTCAACATATTTCCACGCACCAGCATCTGAAAATAGGCAAAAGTATTCAGAGTCTCTACATAAAACATGTTTTCATCCTTATATCATACAAGCAAAAGTCCAAGTACCTTTGATGCTACAATTTCATTCATGTAACCTAAGAAAGGACTTTATCCCCAATAAAAAGCAAAATGTCACCATGTTGAAGCAATGGCATTCACCACTGGGTCCAATTACTCATTACTTTTACTACTTATTAGTTTTATTTTACACAAAGTGAAATAGTACATGCAGAGAGACAGAGTCAGTGCAGAAAACTTGAGTTATAACTTGGGCACACCAACTTTGAGGTCATGATGACTTGACAGTTATATAGACAAAAGTGAAGTGATAGATTGTCCAATAGAAGAGAATATATTGTGATTTGTGAGTGACATGAATAATCAAATATACATGTAGTGAAAACTGCATTGAGCCAAGAGCAAAGAAAGATACACAGCTAGAATTATGTATTTTACATAATTTTTTTATTGAGGATGGAAGACTCAATCCTCTCATGTGCACATGGTTGTGTGCAAATAAACCAATAGGAATGTTGTGCATTGAACTTTAATGAAGAATAGGATTGCCATTCAGATCTCTTAAGAGCTAGGAAACAATGCTTAGATTCCTACAGCTCTCCAAGGTTTGACATATTTATGATTTCTGTCTTGAACATTGAATATTGCGTTTCAAGGCTAATTTAATTAGACCTTGATGATTATTACTAATTACAATGTATGCTTTATGCATGTAAATGTGAGTCTAATTTTTAATATATTATTTTGTTCCATAATGACATGTACAAATAGGCCATTTTCGTTTAATAAGGTTCTCTATTTTCAAAATCATTATGTTAAGTGATGTTATATTCTCTATAGCTGGACCAAGTTCCAATTGCTACAAGTGCAATTCACTATTAACATCTTTCTCTTTGTTCCCTTATGCTTTGAAGTGGTTTTCCATGGTTCACTATATAGGTTTCACAAGAAAGAAGGAAAACATTTTTTTTGGAAATATGCAGATTATACAATTCTTTTATGTATTTATATTTGGCTAGTGGAACACCTGCATATTTGAGGATGTCCCTACCAGTGGCTGTGACCTTTAATTGGAAAGGATAATGATTTTGGCTTATCACTGCAGTCCTGTTTATTGCTGTTTCAGGGGAGTTGCCATTTCTAGCATGTAGAATAACTCAGCAGCCATACTAGATTCTTGATTTTTATTTTACATATATTCTTGTTGCACCTTGTTTACTCTATTTTGGATAACAACTCATCCTTCACAGTTGGACTTTCCTCCTTTCTCTCTAATAAAAGTTTGCCTTTTCTATTTCTACTGAAGAGACCCCCCCCCCCCCCTCAAAATAAAAAAAAAGAGAATTTGAAATTGAAACCACAATGATAGTAATTAGTGACTAACAAACCTTAAGGATGTTATACCTTGGAGAAAAGATATAGAAGCAGGAGTTACTGTACTGACTCTTGGATCAGGGGGATCTTCCCTGTTGATGTGCAAGCTACTACCCAGAGCTGGATTGCTATCAATAATTGCAACACTCAACTGCTTTGTCATTGGATTACTTGCTGGAAGAAAAAAATATTAGCCAGATTAGAGATTAACATTACTCTCCAGCATCATCATAATCATCATCATCATAAATTAGGTAATTATTTATTTTCATTGTATGTTTTTCTTAATGCATGTTTTGATAAAAGCTTATTTTAAGGAAATAATCACTTTTCTTGACATCTAGAGAGTGATTTTGAAAAAAGGAAAGAAAAGAAATACATTTTCCCAAAAAAAAGTGTTCCCAATCATCATGTTTTTTTACTATTTCCACCTCTATCTCTCATATTTTAATACTTCCATTCATCACCATTATCATTCTTAGCCCGCTTCATGACAAATTACAGAATACAAAAGACATACATAAATAATTGAACAACAAGGATACACAGAATACAAAGACAGACATAAATAATTAACAACAAGGATACAATGAAGTGTTATAGAATAAAAACATAATTTGTCACAACTATAAGCAAATTGTAGATGCAACCTTCCAATTAAATAAGCAGCCTTGTGAATGACAAGTGAAGTAGGTTGAGCCATAATCTTTCTAAATTATCACAAACAAATTGACTATCATATAAATACAAGCTCTGATGCTGTCTTTGATAAAACTGAAGTTATCAAATACCAAACTTTTTGGATGTTTAAAATGCATTGAGATACAATGCTCAAGCCTAACAATTCAATTTATTGATTTCACCTGGAACCTTGCAAGAATAAAATCTAATTATGATTTCAAAGTGCAGAAAGCAAACAGAAATACTTAAATCTAATGAATTACTACAGTCTACAGCTGACTGCTTGGTATAGTTTTATTGACAAAGTGGAGATCACAGCAATCCTATGTGATTTGGAACACACCCAAACTGGCAAACTAAGGACAGATCCAAGTAGGCAGAATTCAAATAAACCATGTCATAATAGTTTAACAGATTCTCAAATATCATATGCATCTGGATTAAAAATCAGTTCATTAGTCACCACAAATTTAGATTAGGAAGAAAAGAAGAAAAAAAGTGAAACCACTATTCGGTTTATTGACTTGGTGAAGACATGATTAGTTATCAATTTTTTCTAAAGCTTATCTACCTACAGCAATTTTTCCCCATGCATTATAGATGAGAACATGATGAAATGTATTGAAGTCTAGATAAAATGACATTGACACACCCATCTCCATGTAGATTATTACCTACCCAAGAAACAAGATAAAGCCATGCCAACCATGCCTCCTCCAACAATAGCAATATCATATTGTGGAATAATTTTGCTAATAGCCTGCTTCTTCTCATGCTCCTGCAAATTATTAAGAATATAAATTGTGCAAGTTTCATTTGCTACTCCATTGGGAAAACATTATCGTTCAATATAAACTAATATAATGATACAATCTGAAATTGATCATTGTATAAAAGCTCATCAAATTGCCAAAAAAGTATCTCCATCACTATAGAAAGACTTAAGTAAGTCTAACCTACAATTCTTGATTGTTTCCTAAAAGTATTAAAGGAAATGGGGATTTGGGGCTACATCTTCCATTGAATATTAAAAGGTATAATTCCTCAATTTGCCAAAAAAAAAAAAAAACTTGGAGAGCAGTATCTTCAAGTAAATTCATACTACATGGTCAATTTAGAAACACAAAAATCACACCTGTTTGATCAAATTATATTGCTAAAATATGAAGTTTCCAAAATCTATTGCAAAATTAACTATCCCAACTTGCTCTAACATTGTCTGAATGAATCGATTTTGAACATTTTCAATCCATAAGGACAAGTAATTGTACCGTATGGTAGAATTGACATATGAAAATGTAACCCAAAACACTAAAATATAGAATAATGGATATGAAATGTTGTTTACTTACATTGGAAACCTCTCCAATAGTGGAACCAGCAACTTTCACAACCTCTGTACAGAAAGACTTTCTTGGAATCTTGAGGGCATGGATATTTGAAACAGTCTTCTTTATCACTCTGTTATATCAGTTACACAGTTAAACCCCAAAACAGTTAAATCCCAAACATCCCCACTAGCATAGCAAGAAACCAGAGAGAGAGGATTCGAATGAAAAAATTGCAGTAAAAGGAAAGGGATTGTTGAAAATAGCGGAAAGGGGAAAAGTATACATACCGGTTCATTGTGTGAATGGAGAAAATGAAACAAGGAGTTATAATGGTTTACACTTAGAAATGCTACAAGAAAGGGTTTGTTTGATATCTACAGCATTTGATTCCAAACCATGGAGGGGCTATGCTATGTGCTGAATACACATTGACACACTGCAAATTGCATAAAAAGTAGACATGTGTGATGCGATTAGAATCAGTGTTACCAGTGATATCGACTCGGTTGGGGTACTGAATCATTGGGTCAGGCATCAACTCAGTGAGTCACTAGTTAACTCGCATAACAAATCTACATTAAAAAAATTCTAAGAAATTCATAATCTGTAAACTTTTTTTTAACCAATCTATAAACTTCTATACTTAAAAAATCATAAAATAATCAAATTATGTTCATTCCATAAGTTCATTCTTCAAATTCAAGTCCATTAGCATGACATAAATTGTAATAGGGAAAGTGGCAAACACTAAACATAATATCAGCAATTCTAAAAATCAACATTAAGCATAACAGCTAAAATCAACACCAAACATAACATGATCATTTAAATCATTGAATTACAATATTGTTTGAGTTTTGACAAAGAGATGAACTATAGATACCATATCCTTTCTAAAACAAACAAAATATAGATGCTTGATTCGTGTAGGATGGGTTCTGGATGGGATATCTTCTAATCTTAGTCTTTTTCGAGGGGTACCACTTGTGCCTAGTACAATAATTTTTTTTCATTTTGCTGATAAAAAAATAGCCATTACCCTGTAACCAGTTAAATTTCATCTTTTTTCTCTCATTGAAGAGTTAGAGACCCATCAAATAAGTAAGGATGTTCATAATAAACACTAACCTTGCTCTTATTTAAATTTCTTTCATTTTTTAAATAATTTGTTTGGATAAATCAATTCAAATATCTGCATATCTGCAATTTCGAATTATTAGTTTGGATGGAGCAATTAAATGTCCTTCATTCTTCCCTCTGTGAAGACTAACACCATCACACCAGCAATCTATCAATTATTTCTCTCTTTCTCATTCGTGTGCATATTCACAAACACATGGTGCTTATCACCTAGCTCAATCTCAAACCCATCAAAACCCGCACCACCAAGAAATCAAAATAGAAAACAAAACATAAATCAAAACTGAAACATATACCAGTGAAAAAATCGAAACATGGAGAGGTTCTAAACTCAGTGTGCCTGGGAACAAAGACAGAGTTTCTAAACCGAGATAGAGAGCGCCGAAGGAGGGAATGGTCCGAAATTCTTTAGTTTTAGAAAGAATTTCAAATTCTACTAATTAAACTAATTGAAATACTTCATAGAATTCCGAAGATTTCAATTTCATTTTTAAAAAAAATGAATTGCTCTTCTAAATTTTCCAAACGTTACGATAACAGGAACAATTCTAAAAATCAACACAGAATAAGAATTTGAAATTTCAGCCAACAAATAAATAAATAGAGAATGAGAGGAGATATACGATGTGTGCCGCGACGGCCTTCTAGTTCCAGACGGCAGCGATGTCTCGCCGGTGACGGAAACCGTAAACCACAAACCGCAATGTGAGTGAGAGACAATGCCAGGGGGAGTGGGCTGTGAGCGTTGATGGTGAGGATGAAGATGAAGTGTAATTTTGTTTCCAATTTGAAACGACATCGTTTCTATGAATAAAAAAGAGGCGTTTGCTATTTACACCACACTATTTTCTAATACACCCCCTCATCAGGTTTTGTTTCCATGAACACAAACCCGATTTCGGTGCAACAAATCTGACGCACGCCAAGTGCCTCGACTTGGTTGCAGTGCGTATTTAGTAATAGCCGAACCAAGTGTCGTATTAATAAATCATATTTTTATTTATCACTATTTTAAATTAATTATTTTAAAATTTAAACATTAATAAATTACTGAACGTTTTTAGACGAAACTTTTTTTTATCTTTCAAAAATATAAAACTTAAAATTTAATGTATCAAAATGTAAAAGCAATCAAATATAATTGATAAAAAGTGATCATAATTAAGTCTTTATTAAAGCCACGAAAGAGAAAACAACTTAACTAGTGGAGTCTCTTACGTGACTTGTTGGCATACATCATACATGATAACAAGTAACAACATAAAGTCGAGCTACTACTGCCCCTTATTTTAGTTCTCTACATTAAACTATGTATCTTAATTATTCCAGAGATAGGAATAGGAGCAAGGTAGCTAGAGGCTTGAGAGGTGAATTACTCGATGAAGTACAATGGATTAGGCAGCTTAAGGGTCCTACTTAAGCTTTTTTTGTCTCCAAGAAGATCACTCCATTGGTCTCCAATGTTTCCAGCGATTCTGTATCCTTGTTTCTCCAGCCTCCTTCTCTCACCTTCTTTGTATGCAAGTGCATTTGGAGTGATAAAATGTGGATCCCTACAACCAAAAATCAAATTATTATTTCAAATTCTCACATCACACTTAAAATAGTTAATTGATTTTTAGTCATGGATTTAAAAGGGAAACTTACTTGAATTAAATCTCACCACCCTGTCACAAAATTAATTCATAAATTAAATATTACATTAACAATAATGAACAATTTCTTGAAAACATCTATTATGTGTGTATATGAATGAATAGTTTATCATGTATGATTTTTTTTTTTTATATTATCATCTAATCACAGGTGGTGGTATATTCGATATAAAAAAAAAATCATATTTTATAAGCTTATGAAAAAAGACTTTTAAGAAAAAAAATGAAATATTTCAGAAATTAAAATTATCTTATGCATAATTAAGTCATAGAATTCATCTTATATAACTTAAGATATAATTTGCAAAAAATATGTATTGGTCACCATGAATGTAGTTCTTTGTCGCTTCGATGCATTTCTCGGGAATGGTTTTCCAATTAACAATGTTGCATGCTTCAATAGGAAGCTTCTAACTCCCGCATTTTATCTCAGATTCGAAAAGGGAACATACCATTGACATTGTCATGATGCTACCACAATCATAGCAACAAAGAAAACAAATACCTTCATTTTCATGATCTCGCTACTCTTTTGTAATTTCTAACTTCATTTAAACTTTAAACTTAATGTTATTTTTGTTCCAATGATTGCAACTTGCAACAAAGAAAAACAAAGGACATTCTCTCTCTTGTAACTTCATACAATTCCCCTAGCTAGTCGAATAAAGTATAAAGAAGAATTTTAAGACACTCTTTCGATAATACTTTCTTCATGATTAATAATTGGTTAAATTCATAAGAAATTATCTATTTTAATGAATCACATTTTTAAATCAAGAGAGTTGAGAATTGTTAAATGATAAGTGAAATTCGCAAAATAATTATATTTGGTTTCCTATTAAATTTGTGACATCATTCGTTAGGAGACACATCCAACGACAATTTGCACAAAAAGAAAGGAGAGATTAGTTGACAAACGTCTTTCGTATAATTTTCAACAAATTTTTAAATGTCTAATATGTTATTTTTAATAAATTTTAATAATTTATATTGAGACAATTAAAATTAGAGTGTCTAAAAAAGAGTCCTAATCAATTAGATAATATAACTTTTTTATATTTGTAGATAATAACGCAATAAAACATATAAAAAAATTACTGAGAATGGATCGAACGATTCCAAGAGTAATTTAAGAAAATAAAATTAATGATATTTTTCTGATTGATTACATTGGTGACTTTTTTAGAATTTTTTTTTTTGGAGAGTGAGAGTCATTTGAACGGGCCGGTAAAATTCATTTGAGGATGTGATCTTTCTCCCAAATATTTTTTTCATATGCACAAATATGAGTATCATATCTCTAATAACATATTTAAAAGAGAAGGTTATAAATCATATCAAACTATGTTATTTATAGATTTTAATACTTTATATGTGAATTTTATTTGTCTCTCATGTATCCTCTCCTTTTTATGTTTTAGTTTGTCTTCTTTCTTCTCCTAATTTGTTCTTTCTTGCCTAGAGGATTTTTATTTTTTTTTCAATCGTGCAACGCATGAAAATCGTGGATTTTATTTTATTTTTATTTTTAGGAAAAATCTTGGATTTGATCGACTAATATTACTTTTGCTAATATTAGCTTAAAAAACTAATTATTAATATTTTTCAATAAAAAAATATTAAAGAGAGAGAATATGAAAATAAATTACACATAAGTAGTTATAATAAAGTTTCTTATTTTTAATTTTTTTTCATTAAAAATAAGTAACTTTTATTTTAAGAAATTTTTATTAATTGGTGTTTAACCCAACTTTTACTTAAAAATATGTTATAAGTTAAAAATAAATTAGATCAAACAATGACGAGGGAAGAAAGGCACGTTTCAAAAGTATAAATATTCAAAGACTAGTTAAATGCTCGTGCTTCGTGATCCTTGTAGGGTTTTATATTTAAAAACTTTATAAAATACGTTTTTAGTCTTTGAAGTATTGGGTATTTTTATTTTTAGTCCATGATGTTTTATTTGACCCATCTTGATCCCAAAGTATTTTTTCCATTTGTTTTTCATCCCTTCATTTAGTTCTGTTAATGAATGATCTGTTTTTTTTTTTGTTTTTTTATAAATGTCACATGTCTCATTAATAAAAAAAAATATCATTAATTAAGTGATACTTGACATTAATTATTTAAAACATTATCGAACATCACGTTACTATTAAAAATTTTATTTATATAAAAATTTTATTATCCTTAAAATATTTTTATATAAATAATTTTTTTCTACAATATTTTATTTTATTTTATAAATATACTTTTTCATTATACAAAATATTTAGTATTTTTTTTATCAAAAAATATTAGTAATTAGACTATTAGTTTAAGTTAAAAATAAATAAATATTAACAAATAATTTAAACAAAGAATAAGAAAAGAATGACCATTGTACGTACGTACGTACATATATGTGTGTGTGTGTGTGTGTGTGTGTGTATATATATATATATATATATATATAGGACGACTCGTATAAAAATTGTTTTTATGTGATAATGAGAACAAGCATTTTTATTCGTTGGATTAAATTAGACGGTAAATATTAACGCACTCATTTAAAATTAACATACACTAGTTTTGAAGAGGAGGAAAATTGTGATTTTGAAACTTGTCAGTGCTAGTTTCAAATAAATATGATTAAAAGTGATACTAGATTAACTTTAGAAATAATTGATAAAATCCCAGATGAAAAAGAAAGAATGAAATACCTAATGAAAAAAAAAAATGCTTCTAGAGCAAAAAGAAGAAGGAAGTAGTAAGAACAGGATAATTTTCAAGGTTATGACTTTGCAAAGATATTAAAACAAGCTGAAAATTAAAATAAAAGGGTTACTATACAAAATCTACAGAGATAAAAGATTTAAAAGAAGAAATTAAATCAATAAAATTAGACCTTCAAGAACTAAAAGGATAGGTACTTGAAGAAACTATCAGTCAATCTACTCAAAATTATGATAGAGAAGATGAAGAAATTACAACAGTAAACATGATTAAAACACTACAATAGAAATGACATGTTAAAATTGCTCTAAAAATAGGAAATACATTTCATAAATATTTTACGGCATTAGTAGATTCTGGTGTTGATCTAAACTGCATTAGAGAATGGTTAATTCCTACTAAATACTATGAAAAAACACAACAAAAACTATTCACGGCTAATAACTCGAATCTACAAGTCCAGTTTAAATTACCAATAGCAAGTATTTGTAATATGGAAAGATGTTTTAAAAATACATTTATTCTATAAAAGGATATATGAGAGGAAATGATTTTAGAAACTCCATTTCTTACACAAATCTATCCTTTTGAAGTATCTAAGGAAGGAATTAAAACAAATGAAATACTATTCGAATTCACAAAACCACCCAAGAGAAAAAGCATCTTAAAAATAAATGAAACCGATTTTCTTAATAAAATTGAAAGTAAATCAAATCAAATAATCTTCTTAAAGTAAGAAATTCTCTATAAATGAGTAGAGGAACAACTAAAAACAAAAAAGATAAAAAAAAAACCAATTCAAAGAATTAATTGAAATATTTTTCAAAGAAGCCTATGCGGAGGTCCCAACTGCCTTCTAGAAAAGAAACTTGTTTATGATAAGTTTGTCTTAAGAGGAAGACTTTCATGAAAGTAAGATTCCCACAAAAGTTCGTCCAATTCAAATGAATAGAGAAACCCTTAAATATTGTAAGAAAGAAATCCAGGTTTTCTGGATAAAGGTCTTATTAGGCCTAGTAAATCTCCATGGAGTTGTGCGACGTTTTATGTTCAAAATGCTTCCGAATTGAAAGGAGGCGAGCCTAGAATGGTTATAAACTATAAACCACTTAACAATGCTTTAAAATGAATTAGGTATCCTTTTACCTAATAAAAGAGATTTAATTGGAAGGCTTCACCAAGCCATTATCTTCTTTAAATTTGACATGAAATCAGGATATTATCAAATCAAGATCAAAGAAGAAGATAAATATAAAATTTACAATTTCATTTGGTCATTACGAATGGAATGTGATGTCCATGGGACTTAAAAATGCCCCATCAGAATTTCAAACATAATGAACTCAATCATAAATCCCTATTTAGACTTTGCTTTAGTCTATTTAGATGATGTGTTAATCTATTCCTCTTTGGTAGAACAACACATAAAACACTTAAATACGTTTAAAAATATAATTAAAGTAAATAGAATTGTGTTATCTGAAAAGAAAATGAAAATAGCTTAAACTAAGATAAGATTTCTAGGGCATGAAATAAATCAAGGCACCATAACTCTAATAGCTAGAAGCATTGAGTTTGCTAGTAAATTCCCAAATGAAATAAGAGATAAAACTCAATTACAAAGGTTCTTAGGATGCTTAAACTATGTAGCTGATTTTATTCCCTATATTAGAATTATTTGTAAACCCTTATTGAATAGGCTTAAGAAAAACCCCAAGCCTTGGACCTCTGAATTAACTAAGACAGTTATTGTAACATCCTACTCACGTTACATAAATAATCAAAGAAAGATTGGATTATATTTTATAAAAACAAAACTCTTTCATTAAACTATTTATTAAAAAGACTGTGAACTTTTTTCGAGTTCCAAAATCAATGAATATAATCAAGCTTAAAGTATAAAACATGAGTTTATAAAATCGAGTTGAATGATTTACAATACCTCATGGTACTTCACTCTTTATAAAAAGAAATATAACTTCAATAATATAAAACTCTCACAACAAAAGCTTAACATAAACCTAAGTTATCCATACATAAAACAAGGCCAAAGAAAAGGAGAAGGAAAATGTAGCTCCAAGCTTGTGCGTGTTCCATCTACAACGGCTCTAAAAGAATTCCACCTGAACCCATCTGCTCCCTTGTACATCAAGGTCAGGATCATCATAATCACAACCACACGTGTCACACGCAAGGGTAAGCTTACCATAATAAATACATATATAGATAAGGCAATTCAAATTACAGAAACGAGAAAGCTAACTATTAACTTCATGGCACAACCATCTCAACCAAATCATACAACACAGTTATAAAATAGACCCATAGCCATGAACAACAGCCACAAATCTATCGCAACATAAATCATCACCTCTCGTTACATCTATTCATCAAATATCACAATCTTCATCAATCATCAAAAGTCACAACCATTCATCAACTATCACATAATCTCATTATACTCATTCAAGAGAAATCATTATCATTACTCAACACCACAAGTCATTGGTCAATCTCAACAACAGATACTGACTCTGCTCCATGGAGACTCAACACAATATGAGCGATCTCCCATAGGCCCCATCCCATAACATAGTCTCACCATCTGACTATTTTGGGAGTCCCTTGGGCTGATCATGTGGGGGAGGTGTGATTTTATCGAAAATAGACAAGTGTATATATTGGCTTACCTCTGTAAGTTTGCAAAATCTTACACCTATAGGGATTCGTCCACTCATCTATTCTATAGGCCCATTCCCGTTAGCCACCACGAAAACCCCAACACTAGGTTGAGAGCCTACCTAGCACTCCCAACTTACGTGCCTACTCATATGCCCGTGCACCAACTGTGCACGCCTATGCACCAACTATGCATACAAGGTATATTTCTGTGCACCAACTATGCACCCACCGTATACCAACGACACATATTTGGAATCATCTCCAGTCTTAGATATGGCACCTCCATACCCGCCATCTCTAATGGCCCAACTTAAGAATCCAAATACATCTCAATAGTCCATATAACAATAACAAGACTTGGATCACTTGAAGTTTGAGATACAATACCTTTGTACCTACCATCTCACTCATGGTCCATCTCAAGTATCCAAGTTTCACACCATCACCATCACCAACAACAACAACATTATATCTCCTATATGTTAAAGGGTCACTAAGCCTCTTGGAAAGTGGTTCTCTACACTCTAACACGCTATTTAGAGTAAAAATACAGGGGTGGTATTTAAGAAGATACCCCACTAAGCGAGACCCTCGAGTCGCTTTAGTGGGACAGAGTCCTAGCGTGGAACTCATCCTCCCAAATATACCATTTTTCATTAACAACAAAAGTCTTCCCAAAGGATATAACTAATTCTTTTTAACATATAGGGACAGTTTCATAACAACTTCACATTCACATCACATACATCGTCATCTCACCAACAATTAATTTTCAATTTCTAAAAACATCGTAATCTTCTTAATATCACATTCAACAAGATCACAATTATATTTCCTCACATACATATTATAAAGATTCATAAAACCACATTATATCCACTGGGAAACTTTCAAGCAGTATTAAAAGTAAAACAAAACACTATGCCTTAATTTAGCTTAAGCATAGAAACTTAACTTAACCAAACATTTAGCTTGGGCTAGAAATTCTAGCTTGAGCTAAAATTGTGCAGACCCAGTTCTATCGAAATTTAGCTAAGACTAAAATCTCTAGCCTAGCTAAAACTGTAGATTCTGCAACTAAAGTTCTTTGAAAATCTTAGCTTCTTGACCCCATTAATGGCTACCCAAGCATCCAAACTCACAACAAACACATCATAAATCATCCCTTAAGCTTATTAACACTAAACCCTAACAAGAACACACAAGATTCAAACCAATCAAACCCATAATCATCATAAAACAAGAAAGGTAGGTTAGCTTTCCTTACCTATTACCATTTCCAACCTAGATTTTGAGAAGAAAAGGGGATCTTGAGCTCTACCAAGGGTTTTCCTCCAATCATCAGCTCCACCGCATCAAACTCATAAACAACCCAAAATAGCACTCAAAAATGGGTTTTACATCAAAATACATAACGAGTCACTCCAACAAAAGGTAAGGAAAAAGAACGAAACAAGGAGGTCGAGGGAGGAAGAAAGAAGTGAGCTTACCACTTCTACAAATAGCCAAGAAACTCTAACTGATGAAAGGAAGTCTCCAATGGTGTGGTTACCAAAGCCCTAGGTTAGAGGAAGGTTTTGAGGAAGATGAAGAAGTGAAGGATATGTGAAAAAGAGGAAGCTTGTATGTGCATTTAAGTTTTGGAGTCACTTAAAGTTTTGCTAGTCAACACCCCCCCCCCCCCCCTTATTATAACTACAGTCCATTATTTATTTTTATTAAAAACAACTACCAAGTCTCACACTCTCACGATTAACAATATAAACATACTATAACACATCAAGCATTAAAAGCATAATATTATTAATCGGTAAACATATCAAATAACATAATTTCAATTTAATTCAACTAATATCCCCAATCAAATATTTAATCATACATTATTAAAATCATAGTGTTATAGTTATCAAGGTAAAATCTCTGGTAAAAACTCTTCCTTGTTTAGGAATACCCCAGCTAGATGCCTTTATGATAGTCGAAATTGATGCCTCGAAGGTCGGATTCGGAGGAATCCTTGAACAGAAATACCCTCAATCTAAAGAACAAATAATTCGTTTTCATTCGGGGGCGTGGAGTGAAACCTAGATTAAATATAGCATTGTAAAAAAGGAAATTTTATCTATAGTGCTATGTATCACAAAATTTCAAAGTGATTTAGTCAATAAAGAGTTTTTATTAAGGGTAGATTGTAAGTCTGCAAAAGAAATTTTGGAAAAATATGTCAAAACATTGTTTCAAAATAGATATTTGCTAGATGACAAAGTCTTTTATCTTGTTTTGATTTCAAAATTGAATTTATAAAAGGAAAACATAATTATATCCCTGATTTTCTAACATGAGAATTTTTATAGGGTCAGACCCCCAAACATGAGGCCTTCGACCCCTTCATCCGCCCTGTCTCTTGATGATTTGACCCCTTCCTTCTCCAAGATGGCAACCAATAAATCCTTAAATAACCTAAGAGTCCTTCCTAAATCTCTAAATGTTCCTTCCTCTTCCAATAGGTTTTCTCCATTAACTACTCCTCAGAAAAACCAAATTATTGATAATCCTCAAAAAACAGAAATTCACAAACCTTTAGATCAACATATAAAAGAGTCATGTCAGAAGATAATTTCTTTAGAGCCTGAATTTGAGCAAATGTCATCTACGGATATTCTAGTTGAATTCTCTCCTGAAGGATGGGGATGGATGCCGAAAGACCAAGATTTAAAAAAGAACAAAAAATTTTATTAGCTCATTTTGTTAGATACTCGATCTGCTAAAATAACTCTAGAGAAAGAAAAAAGGGATTCTTCTGTCATTAATTATTCCAAGTTAAAAATCTTAAAGGTTCTCACTTTGAGAGACTGTAACCAAAACCCAATTAGTGAAAAGAGGTTTTCCCAACCTTTTGACCCTCCCACCTTTAATTATTTTGATTATCAAGAAGCATGGCTCAAGGTTCTCCTTGAACCGAACCCTCATCATTCTTGGTACATTACCTTTAAATATGCCCTTTCAGCCAAAATTCCGACCTGGTTTCAAGATTGTTTCTACTAGTAGGGCCTATAAAAGCCATTCTACCTACTAAGGTAGTCTCAATATATGAAAACTATAAAAAGTTAACTCCCAAATTACTAGTGCATGAAAAGTTAATTAACTTTTGCTCAATAATGGGGTGAGCTGGTTGATGCAACATCTTTATGAATTCTATCAACATAATTCAACTCCTTATCCGAAGGTTTTATACCGCGAGGTAAAAGTTTGTTGGTGGAAGAAATTCGAAGTTAAATTTTTGGAAGATAAGTTTTCTCATTAGAAGATTGGAAAATCATTCCTTCCCCTTACTCCTGAAAAGAAGGCAATCCAGCATCTTGCAATGTCTTTACAACTAGCAGGAAAATCCAAAGAAGAAAAAAGGCAACAACTTTTAGCAACTTTGTCTTCTTTAGACTCAAATGAAGAGGAGGATGTCTTAGAAAGCAAAACCCAATGCAGTAATTTGCATTTGAATAATGAGGATGACTGCATCGGAATTCAAGAAATTACAGACTTGGACCAGCCTTGACTAGGATCCAAGAAAACAATAGAAACATTAAAAATAATTGATGAAGAAGCTCTTAACGAAACAATAGGAGCAATGGACATAGTTACAACAGAAGTTGATCATCTTGGCTATACCACCGTATATACCAAGAAAATACTCATTCGGCTACCTACCTAGAGGCAGTTAGCAAAATTTTCCATCGAAGGTCTACTTTGAAGAAATAAAAGGGCCCACAACGTCACTTCTGTCTTCACAAATGCTTTTGAATTATAGTTTGAAATCCGTCTAAGAAATTTGTATCTGGATTGGATTTAAATAAAAATTGTAATCTATAATTTTGGCATCTGTGGTTGCCATGCTATAAATAAGTGAGTTGAAGAGTTGAGAATTACAACTCTCTTAAGCCTTAAACTCTCTTCTCTCTCTCTACTCCATTGTAACCTTTAAAGCTTTCTCTTTTATAAGTCTGTCTCTTTCAATAAATGCTTTGTCAACACCAATAAATTGCTTAAATAACTGTTGTTTTCTATTTGTCACCTCTCTCTCTATATATATATATATAATATTTTTGTACATTAAAATAAAACTAATAATATTAAAAGAATATTACCATAATTATTTACTTTTTAAAAGTTATCTATTTGATCCTATCATAGTTATGCAATAGTGTTCTGCTCAGCACTGAGTCATCGGCAACATGTTTGAAGAATGGATGCAAGTATTCAAAAGCATAAATTTGTAGATGTCATCAAGCTTTTATTAAACTATTTCAACGCATTAAAATGAGACTCACAAATTGTAAAATAATAAAATTTAAAAATAATAAAGAATATGGAAAATAAAGAATTATTAGAAAGCTAAAAAAGGATGAAGGTATTTTGCAATTACGGAGACAGAGGGATGAATCCATAAATTTTTAGTAAGGGGGCTATAATTTTTTTTTTATAAAATTAAAGATAAAATTTTGAAAAAAATATTTAATGTAAAATTTTTAAAAAAATATAAAAAATGATACAAAATTTGCCAATTTTTTTTAAATACTTAAAGTAAAATTTGTAATCATATGATATAAGAATAAAATGATAGAGTAAAATTTACAAAATTGAAAATAAAAAGTGTTAAGAGTAAAACATATAAAAAATAAAAAATAATTAAACTAAATATTTATTATTAATTATATATATATAACTAAGATATGATACAAAATAAAATTAAATAAATATTAATTTAAAAATCTATTTTTTAAAATAATTTTTTATTTATTGATTTTTTTATTTTATATATATATATAAAAGGAAGGGAGGTGGGTGGGAGCTCAAGCCCCCACTTGTCTCCCGTAGTCTCCCGTAAATCCATTCTTTGGAGACAGTGACTTTAGTAGCTTGGTTTTCTTTTTTTTTTTATATATATATATATATATATATATATATATATATATTTAAATTGAGTAAAAAATTATATAATTAATTAAAGTTAAATTATACTATTAAATTATGTATAAATAGATAAATTTATTAATATTTCTATAATGATTAAAATTATAATTAATATAAAACTAATTGTATTTATTATATTGTAATAACAATTAAGACTATTATCATTTAAAATAAAAATTAGTATCAATTTTATTTATAAGATTAATAAATATTTTTAAAAAAGTACTAGATTTTTAGAAGCTAAGTATTAAAAAAATTATAAGGAAAAAAATCTAATCTCTCATTTAATAACTTTTTGGATCCATCATTGGAGATCAATCACTTCTTTTATTAGGTCCACATTGAATAGATGGATAAAAACGCATAGGTAAGCAACAAATACCACTGTTATTAGTTTTATCATAACTCTCGAGCAATTTTAATCAAAAATCGACTTGTAAACGTAAGGCACAATATCCAAATATCATAGTCAACTATTTTTCTTTTTTACCTTTGACCACTATAAACACGCATTTGAGTAATTACTTAGAAGTTTAGAATAAAGCAACAACAAAAATAAAATGATTAATACAAATAACACTAAGTAATTAAAAAACACCTCAATAATTAGACACAACACCTTAAGACATCTTGCAAAAAGAATAATCTTCACAAGACAAAGACATTTCATGAGAAGCTAAAAAAGATATCATAAGACAACCACTGAGATAAGACAAAGAAAATATTTATGTAATTTTTTAAAACATTATGAATGAAAATATATTTTTAAAATAAAAAATTTATGAATCAAAATAAAAAAATAAAAAACTATAAAAAGTGAGATTAGTAAAAATTTTGGCTACAACTCCAATACGCCTTCTCCCGAGCAATTTTTTTTTCCAGTAACTTAAGCATAGCACACTGTTGTATATTGGTTACCAAAAGCTCCACGAAGATATTCAAGCTCTCGCTTCTGCACCTATCAATTTTAGAACTGAATTTCCTTTTAATTTGTCTACTCCATGTGTTCATTTCGGCTGTACACAAATAATAGAGCTCAGCAAAAACAAAAATCACATCATTTTAAAATTAATGTTAACTAAAATTAATTTTACAATTTTTTTATTATTTAAAATCAATTTTATTAACATTTATCCAAATACATCTTAAGTTTTTTTTTATTATTAGTATTAATGATAATGATTTATCATCAAAATGTTAAATTATTTTAATTGAATTTGTTTAATTAATTTGCGACGATCGACCCGGTGCTACACTGCGCTAAGAATTAGTGCTACTAGTTAGTCTTTGGTTAATTAACTATGAATTATCTATGTTATTTTCGTGAACACCAAAAAATAATTACGGTATTTTTGGGATCACCAAAAAAGAAAATGTACGGTATTTTTGTACGTAATTTCCCATTACAATTATGCTGATTTCGCACTCTACTCTCTTCGATCTTCAAATTTTTTTTATCCGAATTATCTTCCTCTCGTATTTCTTATCACTCTGTTTTTCTCTGCCTAATAATCTGAAGCTAACCTCTCTTTACCCAAATTAGGGTTTCCCTAAACGAACCTCTTTTTTCTTTTTCCGTGTGATGGATACTGATCCTTCTCAAACTCAGCCTCGGCCTCATGATGATTATTTGGAACCTTTCAGGGTTTCTGTTCATCAAATTCTTACCCGAGTCAACCAGGTGCCCAATTCCTTCTTCCTAACACTTTTTCTTTGCAAGTTCGCATCTTTCTCTTCTTCCATGCATATCCTGATTTTTGAAACTCAAGTTAGTTTAGCAGCAACGGTGTTTTAGACTTTTAGTAGAATTAGTGCACCCTAGAAACTTAACTGAATATGAAATCTAATGAACCCATGTTTGCGCTCTATTACGTTGTTATTGTGGTTGTTGTTGTTGTTTCAGTCTTCTTATTAATTGTAGCTTACGATCAGGGGTGTAGCAAAATTGAAGAACATGTGAAAAGTAAAGGAAATTCTTTTAACCACCGCGTGAATAATTTAGCCAACAAATTTGGCATGTAACTAATGTGGTATACGGAAACTATTTGTTTCATGGTGAAATTAATCAATTCAGAGTGAAGCCTACACTTGCTGTGTGTGTACACTCGCTATGTTACAGAACAAAGCAGGGAAAAAAATAAAGGAGAATAAACCCACAAATGACAAGCACTACAAATCAAGTGTTTTTTCTTCCAGGAAGTAAGTGTAAGTACGAGTATTCTGCAGTAATAATCAAACCGCTTTCAAGTTTCGAGTCTGTTCCAATAGAAGTCCCTCAGGTCTCTGAATCAATACCCCTTCATCCTCCTTGGGCAGAGGGGTGGGTATCTGCAAAGACACTTTGACACTCAAGTCAAGGCGAAACCTTTCTCTTCTCACCCTTTTATACATGATGTTCGGTATCATTTAAGACTGATTTAGTTTCCCATTTATTGGAGATTGCCTTCCCCTGAATTTGGGGGGGGGGGGAATTATGGCAGGTCACGCCAATTTTTGAGTTTGATCTGCAATAGCCCTTTTGTTATGATTTTTATTTAGTTTCAATTGACTACTATGTAGAGTGTAGACTTTTAATGGCCAGTGGGAGTGGCCTTAATTTGATGGGATTTTCTTTTCTTTTTTTGGGCCTGGCTTGGTAATGACCACAGATACTTAACCTAGTTTGAATTATGACTTTATTTCCATCTGTTATAGTGTTATACAAATGCAATATATTTCTAGATCCAAACTGTTTTATACCCAGAACCCTATGCTTTGTTCTTGGTGCCATTTCTCTTAGTCTTAACCATAAAATTATGAAGAATTTTGTGTACTTGTTCTTTCTCTGCATCATACTTCTATTACTATTTAGCTGATGTGTAAGTGAAGAATATGTAGATTTCTTTTTATCAATGTTTGAATGTCCAAAGACCCGAGAGTTTAATTTGAAATGTTTGGTGGTAAGTGCAAATTTGCTACCATGCAGTTGTGGGCTTATTGTTAGTTTTGTCCTCTGAAATTCCAAGTTGAAAAAATAATCTTATAATGCCTTGTACAGCTTGAGAAGCAGGTGACTGAGGTTGAACAGTTCTATGAATCCACTGATAATGTTCAAGGTAATAATTCTAAAGGTGGCTCACTTGTAAAAGACAAGAGCAGGGAAAAGCATCTCATTGGCACCAAAAAGCCACTGCAAGATGCATCACATACAGAAGCTGCTGCTGCAAAGAGAATGCAAGAGCTTATGCGCCAATTTTCCACAATATTGCGTCAGGCAAGTGCAAATACTTCGCAACATCTTTTTAATAATCTATATTCTATTTGAATGTACTTTCTCTCAAGTCTCCTTTTATTTGGATTTCATTTTAGTTAAAATCAAGAATTAAACTTGAGGTTTCTGTATTCATCTGTTAGAAAATGTTTTATGCATTTGAGTTGATGTTCTGCCAAAAGGTAATTTTGAGCTTACCTTTCAAAATGTACAGAACATTTTCAATCTCAAAAGTCAAAACTTGAACTTATGCAGTAACTCATTATCCTAGTTTTTTTTTACCGTCAACCACCTTAATCTTTCCATTACCTTTGAACACTAAGCAACTAAGTTTAAGATAAAACATTATGGTGTCATTTGATCCATGTATCTGACCACCCTACTCAGTAGGAAAAAAATGGTTGTTGTTGAGGTGGCCAAGTGGCCAAGTAGCATTGCCCTTGTTTTTACCTTCTTCCACGGGCAATCACTTACAGATGTCCTAGACTAAATTTCAGTTCACCCATACACTTGTCATGCTGCTTGCTGAATGCTGATACCTACAATAAAACATCCATAAGCTTGCCTACACCTGTGTATTTTACTGATTACTTGTAATTAATATTTCCTCAGTTACACTAATTCTTTTGCCTTCATTGTGATGTGTGCAAGACACATGAACAAGCTTTTCAAGCATAAATTCTACAGAGAATAAGTTGCAATTACTAGATCCACAAGAATCTTGTGCTATTTAAACAATGGAAGATAAGATTTATGTAATTGTGTTAAATAAATGTAGTCAAATTTAGTAAAGCTAGGATTAAATTCACAATATACACAAGAGAATCAATTATGGATAGATACTGGGATTAGGTTTACTTGCACATGGTTGTTTAACTCCATTTTTCTGTACAATTATGCAATTTCCTTTCAAAAACCAATTACCCCTTTTAGTTTATTAATGATTAATGGTCAAGTGTCTTTAACAATCTTTTTCCTAATCAAATTCCTTATTTGGTCATTTATGGAACAAGTTAAAGAAAGCATAAAGAGCTGTGGGATTTGTTAATCTAATAACTAAGTGGAAGCGAGAATTGTGAATTAGTCAATTAACAGGCCTCACAATTTCAACATCAATGATTTGGGCTCTTTGCCTTTTTTTTTATAATACAGCTCATAACAAGGGTAGAGTTGGTCCACATATTTCCGGAGTTCATATTTATTTATACAAAATAATATGTTAGATACTTCATAAAATTTAATAATGTTCTTCCCTAAGATTTAAAATTTCTCAAGTAGTGAAATTATTTTTGGTTGCTAATATGGGCTATACTTGTTATTTGGTGTTGTTCCTTCTTTCCTTCCATTTTATGGTCACATACTTTCTCTTAGAAAACTATGACTAATTGATTGTTTAAAAATCTCCAATTTTCAATTTATAGTAAATATTTAGTATCAAAATGTGGATATTACGAACTCAATTTTTTTTTATTGTAATGATATTTCTAAAATGCTTAATTTGTTTTGATTTAATTTATCATTTGGCTAGCATGTCAAATGATGGTCAAAATGAATTCCCCCTTTTCTGTTGAGTATATATTGACCTACCAAGTTTCCTTTGAAAAATCAATCATCAACCAATGATGATACATTTTGAAGTTTTGCAGATAACTCGGCATAGATGGGCTTGCCCATTCATGGATCCTGTAGATGTAGAAGGTCTTGAGCTTCATGACTATTATGAGGTAATGCATTTTCTTCATTTTAAAGCTTTTCTTTGGGTCTACACTCTTTTTTATTCATAATTGACATTTTAAATCTTTTATCTCGCCTATAACCATATATGCTTGAGCCAGCTTTATTGAAAAAAAGATTTAAATATTGGTTTGGTCTGTTCAGCAACTGGTTTCACTAATTGACTATCTATCTGTTATAGCAGTTATTTTTTTGCTGCTTGTCTTTGATTGTATCTCAAAGTAATTTGTTTAATTTTGTGCCCCTAGGTTATTGATAAGCCCATGGATTTCGGTACAATAAAAAGTAAAATGGAAGCTAAGGATGGCACAGGATATAATAATGTCCGGGAGATTTACGCAGATGTAAGGTTGATATTCAAGAATGCAATGAAATACAATGATGAAAAACATGATGTCCATGTTATGGCAAAGACCTTGCTGGAAAAATTTGAGGAAAAATGGCTGCAACTTTTACCTAAAGTTGCTGAGGAGGTAAATTTTCCCTTAATTTTTGAAAATAAAGCTTTCTAATACTAATTTTCAGAGAACCACACCACAAAAGCTAGTTATTGTAGTTACAAAGGACTTAAACCCCACACTAGAATTCCATACTTCGAATGTGAGACTCAAGTCTCACACCTTGCAATTGAATCCTGACATCCTATCATACTCCATATCCCTGCACCCACGCAAACTGGTTGTACACTATCTCTTTGATTAGTTCTGGAGAAACACTGCAATGCCCACATCACTACTTGCTTTGCTTGTTTGCATTTGAGAGATGTGGTGAAAAGCTTTGATATTAATTGATAAGAACCATGGGAGAACCATACCACAAAAGCTACCTGTTGTAGTTGGAGAACCCAAAATCTTGTAAACCCCACAGTCCCACACTAGAATCCCATACTTCCAATGTGGGACTCAAGTCTCATACCTTCCATTGAATCCTAACACTTTCTTACAGATTTGCCAGGTTAAGGGACTTGGTTTAAAGCTCATGATTTTTTAACCTATAAACATGGTTGTCAAAATCATGATCCTCCTATTGAGTTTGGAGGAAGGAACTATGCTGATTCCAGTACAAACTTGTTTCAGCTTGGACATACTGGAATCACATCTCAGCACCTAGAATTACAAGATCATACAATCTGGCCAAACCCACCTTAGCCAGAAATTCACTTGCATGAGCGGCCAAATTTCAGAAAATACCCATCTCAACACAAATCATGCCAACCTGAAACTAGATCAAACCAAAAGTTGTCAACTATGGCCTTGCTATAACTGAATTTTGCTATTGAAATCTGATAATGCTTTGTCTGTAACCGGCAGCAGGTTGCACACATGCAAGATGATCTTAACTGCTTCAATTGTCTTGGTCTGTACCGTGATTCTCGTGGATCTATTGGTGTTGGCATGACAATGGGAAGGCATGCGAAATATGAAAAATCCCCCCACTTACTAAAACGCACTGATTTGTACACACAGCTGTGATACTTGTAGATCTCTTGTTCTGTTTTTAACTTCCTTCTTGTAGCTAGTTCTATTGCTAGTAGTATTTTTTCCATGTGCTCATGGCTCACACTCATGGTCGGAGATTAAGGAGGAAGAAGAGATTGCCAGCTCTGTAGAGGTGTTCAGTGCCCCTCCTCATTCCTGGTCCCAGCCACAAAGGAGGGGGAATGGCAATGTCCTTGAACCTCTTTAGGTATCGTGGTGGTCTAACTTGGGGGGATGAACAATTGCTACATTCTTAAGCTTTCTCAAATCTGCTGAGTTAGCAAGGTACAATTTATGCTAGGAATCTGACTCTGGAAACCATTCTTGGTTTGCTAGGTGTTTCCTATTGCTCATCTATTACCTCGAATTCCAGATCTGGTTTGGAACTTGACTCTTCTTCAACCCCTGCAAGATTCAATTCTCCGGAAATGGTGCACCAAGTCGAGGCAAAGGATAATGCAACCTTGAAGATCATAGGTACATTTGGATATTGAAGGTGTCGAGGACTAAATACTTGGTGACTGAGGGAGATTTCTAGTGGCTTTTAGCAACATTGATCGACTAGGGAGTCCCAATCTTCTGCTTTGGTCATCCCTGGCCAATACCATCACATTTGCGAAATGCGATTGGCCTTCCACATCCTTGAATTATTTGTACTTTTACATGTACAATTTCATCCTCACACCCTCGATGTGTGTTCCTTTCGTTGTCAAATTTTGACATAGCGGTATTGAAGCGAGCCTACGTCTGTCCCAGATCCATCCAAACAACTTTGCTTACATGAAAGCTTTTAGATTAATCTGAGTCATTAGGCCGGCTGCCTACTTTATTGTTGTTCTTGCACTTATTCCAAACTTAGCGTCCCCTGCCATGGGTGTAGTTGGGTGACTTTGAAGAATTGCAATGTGCT
The DNA here is from genome assembly GCA_014843725.1 of Amphicarpaea edgeworthii. Classification (NCBI taxonomy): domain Eukaryota; kingdom Viridiplantae; phylum Streptophyta; class Magnoliopsida; order Fabales; family Fabaceae; genus Amphicarpaea; species Amphicarpaea edgeworthii. The sequence continues at coordinate 20,177,936 of CM026327.1, read as the reverse complement.
AACATTTATAGAGCCTTATGTGGATTCATACAAATGTCGAGGCGTGCCATTTTGAAAGAAAATTATCTTGTTGAAATTCTTCTTTTATAAAAAAAAAAATGAAATTATTATATACAATTTCAGAGGCTGCACTCGTTACAGCTGTGATTTTGGTTTTCCACTTCTCTTATATGATATGTCATTACTTTTCTATAAATGCGTATGGTAGGAAAAGAGACAGTTAGAGGAAGAAGCGCAGGCACAACTAGACATTCAGCTTGCTCAGGAGACCACTTATGCCAATAAGGCTAAAGATATAAGCACTGAGGTTGGTTATTGTTTGCTAGTATTGTGTTTTTCCATGCAAATCATTTGTTTGATGTCACAGCAATATATCAGATATTTTATGCTGTCAACTACCTATTTTTTCAGCTTTATGAGGTTGATTTGCATTTGAAGGGTCTCAAAGAAATGGTGGTTCAAAAGTGCAGGTTTGTGTAACCATTCATCATCTTTCCTTGTCTTTGAGGTCAAATTGGAGTGGAAATTTGTTATTGCATCTGTAAAATTTGTGTTCTATCACTATCAATGGGGTTAAAAATTTATTGAAGTCTTACTCTCGTGACAATATGATTGATGTTAAACTCAAAAGGTGATTAAATTTATGAAAAAATTATGATTTTGTTTAAAATGCAGTGCATATTTTGTTGATTGAAAATTTGATTCAATAAGAAATGGAAAATGAAAACCTCTCTATTTCTAATATTGGAATTAAAGATAAAACAAGTTAAATATGTTTTTCCCAGTTTGTCAAAAGTTGAAAGGTTATTCATATACAATTCAATTGAAAAAACTAGAAGTAGATGATTGTATGTTTTAGCCTTTTAGGCAGTATGACTGATGGCTGTTTTTTTCTTGTTGCTTCCAATTATTTTCAAGCCAAGTATCTAACCACTAGATTCATGTAGTAGTTGTAGTAAAACCATGTCATCCAGTTTTGGAAAATTGCCCTTCTAGAACCCACCAGCTCCTAGATATGGAACATTATGTCTGATTTACTTGCTTGCAATCTTTCAATTATAGTAATGCTCTCCCTTGATTGGCCGTAGATTATTTTCAAATTCATGACTTTTTTTTTTTATGGTATTCAGTTTGTTTTTTCTTTGCTTATCATCCTATGATATTGGGATGGTATTCTGCCTGTTTTTTCTTTGCTTATCATCCTATGATAGTGTTGATTACGCATATTTTGCACTACTTACCGTCGTTGGCAACACTGTAGGAAATTGTCTACTCAAGAGAAGAAAATGCTTGGGACAACTCTGGGCAAATTGTCTTTGGAAAACCTCTATAGGGCATTGGATATTGTTGCTGAGACTAACCCAATCTTCCAACCTACTGGTGATGAAGTGGACCTTGATTTAGATGCTCAGGTCAGTACTGTTAAATTGTTGTCTAGTTGTTAATAATGTTTACTTTTGTCATCTATTGTCAAATTTTGTCTATCCTATATCCAATTTAAGTAGTTCTTTTTGTTTAGCATGTTACACATGTTTTTATCATTATATGCAGAGCGACTACACTCTATGGAGGTTAAAGGCTTTTGTAAGAGATGCACTAGAAGAGCAAGAAAAGGTGGATGGGGGCACATGTGTTCACCCTAATGATAACCCGGATGACAAGAAAAACAAGAGGAGGCGAGATTTTGGTGATTCTTCAGGCAAAACAAACCCCAAAAGGAAGAAACTATCTACATTGTGATTCATTAGTGCCAGCATATGAGGTGTTAATTTAGTGTGATTGAGCTAGAGTTGCTGAAGACAATGAATTGAACGATGCAATAGGAACATTCTATAAATCCTTATATTATATATGGTTGTTAACTGTTATGTTGATGAAGCCAATAAAATTCCTTAATGTACAACAGCTAGGTTTGGCCTCAAGTGTGCTTCATAGGAAGTTTGCTTTTGGATGCAAAACCTTTGCAATTCCGTGAACAGAATAGAGGAAGTTATCTTGGGCAATAGTGTTGTTATCTTGCTGTTCATTCTCAAATTTCAGAAGCATCTATGCCTGTGAATGTGCTGAGAAAGAAAAATCTACATCTTGACCGATCTATTAAGTTCAATGCAGAAGCATAGGAAAAGATTGCGCAAGGAGCAGCTTGGATCACCTACTCAAACTCATTCTTTCTTTGGCAACATATTCATCTTTTAGAGTTGTGATGGGATGTAAACTCCATGTACATAACGATTGTTGATTCATTTGAACATAAGCTAGTATTATTTTAGTGTTCAATATAACTTTCTATTCATTTTGATGCACAATGTCTTTTTTAGAAAAAAAAAACCTTAGTTGTGATTAGGGGTTTAAATGAGCCGAATTATTAATGAACTATTTGAACTTGATTTGTTACTTTCTCATTTAAGTTTGTTTGTTTAATTAAATAAACAAACTCAAATTTGAGATTAGACTTATTATTTAAATGAGCCGAGTTCTTTAAAAGTTTGACATTAAGAATTTGTGAATGATTATATATATATATATATATATAACAAATCCCAATGGAAGGAAAATTTTACACATGTCATTCATATTAAAAGTCTTATGAATATTCTAAAAACTTATTATTTTAAGTAAGAATTTTTTTTTTCGAATTATAAGCTAATTAAACTTAAATTAAAATCTGATTGATAAATAATTAAAATTAAAATCTTATATATAAGCTAACTCAACTTGAATTCAATATATATTAAAATATGGTTGATAAATTATTAAAATTAAAATATAAGATATAAGCTAATTAAACTTGAATTCAAAAAAAAAAAAATTACCAACGTATACATTATGAAATCAATCCTAAAAATAAATAAATTACCAAAACATATTATGCACTTGATACATTTGTATTTGTTTTGCTAACGTTATAAGCTAACAAAAGATATAAATAAATCTTATATAAGATATCATGTCGAACAATTTTATTAAGATCACTACAATATACTATTAAGTCAATCTAAAATCATTTAATTTAAATAATGTTTTGTGATAAATTCAAAAAAAATATATTGAAATTCAAAAAATACTTTGTGTGTATAAATTGAGTATCTATATTCTTAGGTATAGTACAAGTCCATTAAAATGAATCTCTTATGAGCTCTTTTATACCAAAGAGAAAACTTGAATATCCAAATCAAGATAATATATTTGTTTATAGTTTCCCATAAGAATGAGTCAAAAGTTTTTAACTCTTTAGAGATGATTACTAGATGAAGAGATACATTTTTTTTTTTTTTTGTTATCTTTCTCTCCATAACTCAATATTACTATTTTATTTTTCATCTTTCTCTCCATAACCCATTATTATTACTATTTTTAACATAAATGATTTATTATTATTGTCAAGAGAGCAAGATGAATGGATTAGTCAATAAACATTCACTTATAAATTTCAAAGTTAACTAAAAGATGAGAAAGTTTATGTTATCAATTATTTTAAATTTTTTGTATAAAACTAACGTGCAATCTGTTCGAGATTCAATCATTAATAGACGTTCTTATACCATTGTTTCTTTCTCTCATATCAAGGATCACAATTTTAGTAAATCTTTTTTAATTGGTTAGTAATTGTATTTTTCTTTAGATATTTGTTATGTATTTTCTATATCAAATTATTATTTTTTCCTACAAATGTGGTTGAGATTCTCATTGGAGTTGCTCCAGAGAAAGAATATATATGAAAGATGGTAAAAAATCAAAGATGAATTATTGAGTTAGAGAATGAAGGGTAAGTTATGATAAAAAAAAAATTACATTAAATTAATTTTTACTTCAAACTTTGCATTATGTCAACTAATTACTTTTTCTAAAAATTGGAATGAATAGTGAGAAGGTCAATTGTGCTCTTTTTGGTACTTATGTGTTGAATTGAATGCATTTCTTGCTGTGAGAGATGTTGTCAATTCAATTGTTATTGTCTAGTTTGTCAAGGTTAAAACTTTCTTAAGTATGTCACTTAAGAACAATGTATATAATTTAAACAAATCTTATATATTGTCTAATGTTTAACTTGGAGGGAAGGAGGCAAGTCTTTTTAAGGTAGGTTTTGAAGGATGAAGGACAATTAGGACATAATAAAGGAAAAGTTAATAGCAAATCAACAATTAACATTCAAAAAATCCAAATAACACAAAAAACTTAAGATGAAAGTAGAAGGTGCGTACCTGGTTAGGTGATTGAGTGCGAGAAAGTTGTGCCTCTGGCTTTCACCACCTGTTGCTCATCACCATTAGATCGTGGCTATGCTCTCCAACAGTGTGGAGGTGGAGGAATCGCAATTGCTTCTAGGCAATGCATTTGAGTAGAGTCGAGGGACAATGAAGTTGTGTATTTTGATGTTGTGATTTAGGGATTGAAAAATAACTTTGTTTGGTTGAATGGAGAAATAAGAAATGAGTGCTTTAGATTTAGTATGGAGTGTGAGGTGTCTCCTATCTAATATGTGAAATGTAGGATAATTGGAAATCAATGCACCATGTTAAATTAAAAGTAAAGTCTTTTAAAATTATAAAGGGTATGAGATGATAGTTTTGATAGGAAATTGGGTTGTCAGTTAAGAATTTCCTTTTTCTTTATGTTTCTATATAATTTTTGTAATAATGTGGATTGTGTTTTTTTTTTTTTTTTTCTGAATGGATTTCAACAAATTGTGCTTCAAATAGATGAAAGTTTTTAAAGTGTTTGACTTATAAAAAAAATGCAAGATAGCATTGAAAAACAATGAGAAAAACTAAAATAACTTGTGATTTTTTTTTATAAAAATTATACACAAAAGAAAAATTATATGAAATAAAATTTACCTTCCACTAAAAAAACAAAAATTTACTTCAAATTACATTAATATTTAAATTATTAAGTATTTTTTTTTACATTATATAAAAAATGAATCATTATTTTTAATGAAACCAATGTTATATTTTACATATATGGGACACTATCTGTTTATATCATGTGTAAGTCTAAACATTTCGCCCCTTCTCCATGACATAGCCGCCCCCTCCAACATTGTCTTTTTGCCTAAAAATTATTATTTTTAATTAATAATTATTAAGGCACGTTGAAACTTTCCATTAATACACTTAATATATATGATAGTCATGATCTAATTGAATATTTTTAATAAATATTGGAATCAAATTAATTTGATAAAATAATTAACAAACCTAATTAATTAAAAAAATATCACTATCCAATCCAAGATTCTATTATAAGAAACAAATACTAGTGTATTTTTTATACTATCACTTGTTTCTATAACAAGGAAAAAGGTATAAAATTAGAATTAGTGGTCATGGTATCAAGTCTTGGTGGTGAAGATGAATAAAACAACAAACAATGGGATTGGAGTAAATGTATAGTCCTTTTTCTCATAACAGCGTTGAGATCCAAAATTAGCTCACAAACAAAATTGTCAACTATTTACAAAGCGTATAAGTTTGACAAAGCCAGTTCTAGTTTAGTGATAATGAAGGGAAAGCGAAAAACTTTAAGTCAATAAATTTTTGTCTCATACTATACTAGTGGTCTAGTGGATGACTTTGAGAGTTGACCAGCACAGGGTTAACATGCCCTCATTTGTTTCTTATTATTTGTAGGATTTCTCCGTGAAAAATCATTTGCCTTTAGACATTGAGATAAAAAGGCTAAGCACTTATTGTGAAAATAGTTATTGTGAAAATAGTTTTACATGGATCCATTGTTTTTATAATTTATAATAAGTCTGATAATTATCTTTAAAATGATATAAACACAATGTAAACGAAGAATTACAATTGAATGTTAGTTTTCAATTAGTGTAAAACTATTTATACTTTCGTTAAATTATCATTAATCTAATTGAAAACATGTATATGTTATTTCAAGTTAATAGTTTAGGATATATGAGAACTAATAAAGGTTAAGTATTAGAAGGAGCTATTCTTTCGAAGTTCAAATTTTCATCAGAAGATTTTTGCCATGAATTTTCATTAGAAGTTATGAACAACATTTAATTAGTATTTATTTTTTTGTAATTTATGATCACTGCTTCCACCCAAGCTCTCTAGATATTCTTAGTATATTCTCTAGATAACATTCTATCCATCAAAAAACACATTATGAGCTTGAACGCATCATATAATGAATATCGTTATCACTTTCTATTATAACATAAATCGTGACTTCTGCTTCCACCGGCAATCATGGTGGCCACAACCTTATTGCAAGTCACAAATGTCTGCTGAAGGATTCAAATTCAACATTCCACTACGACCCCACATTCGTTTTTTTTTTTTCTTCATAAGAACCACTTATATAGAGCTCCACGGAAAAATATGGCAAGGAAATTAAATCATGTATTTCTCAAACAAAATCATAGTAACATTCTTAACATTCTTCCTATGCATCACTTGGGGTGCAAAAGCTGATGACCCTTTAGGCCAATTCTGCAATGAAAACACCAAAATCGGTAGTGGAGGGAAACTATCGGCCAACATCGATAAAATATTGGCCGACATAATCCTCAAAACTCCCTCTACCGGCTTTGTTGCCACCATGTATGGCATAGATCAGGACAAGGTCTTTGCCCTGGCTCAATGTAGGGGAGATGTTAGCACCCAGGATTGCATCAGTTGCATCCGAGACGCAACGAAACAAATCCGCCAACGTTGTCCGAACCAAGCCGACGCGCGAATTTGGTATGACTACTGCTTCTTAAGGTATAGCAACAAGAGTTTCTTTGGTGAGGTTGACACATCTTTTGGCATATTCTACTTCAATGTTGAAAATGTGACTGACCCTGAAGCCTTCAACAAAGAGCTTGGGGCTCTGATGGATCATGTTAGAGCACAAGCTGTGGTGCCAAGAGAGGAAGGGCTTGGGAAGGGAAAATCTATGTTGTCTCCATTTGTGACACTCTATGCATTGGTGCAATGCACTAGGGACTTGTCTGAGATATCCTGTGCTCAGTGTTTAGCTATTGCAGTGAACAACTTTCCCAATTTTTGCAGCAATCGTAAAGGGTGTAGAGTGCTATACAGTTCTTGTTATGTTAGATATGAACTCTACCCTTTTTTCTTCCCTCTTGATTCCAACAAAACAGGACCTTCTCATACAGCTAGAGTCAGCGTTTATGCTTAAAAAGCCATTCTGCTAAGCTTGGATGGTATATATCAAATTAAGAAGACTTTGTCTCAGTGGTTAATATTAATCAAAGTATACAATTATATTTTATATATAGTCCAAAAGCTTTAGTTATGTTTGATCTGTGTTATGTCTGTAGACATGTGACACGTTTCCCTTAGAAACGTACAAATTAAGTCTAGATCCTGTGATGAGTGATGCGCTTCTAATCCTTTATTGGTGTATTTGTTTAATTTTAAGCAGCAAATTTACAGGTTGTGTGTGATCTTGGCAATGTATTGAATTCGCAACAAATAATACATGAGTAAGTAAAGATTGTAACTCAAGTAAGTTCGCAGATTGAATCGATAACTGAATTACAAAATTAGATGATTATGAACAAATATGAAAGCAAATCCTCATGATCTCTAATTTGCTAATGACTAATCTCTAATCTCTGTTAGGTAATTTGGTTGGTCATTTAGTAGGAATTCTCCTCCAATCATGTGTTTTTTTTTAAACTTTAAAGCTCAAATCTAAAATTTGTTTAAAGGAAGCCAGTTTAGTTAAGAAAGACTAACCACATTTTGGCAGGGATATCCTAGTTTAAGTAGTAAAGGTGTATACAATTGAAAATGACTTAAAATAATTAATTAGTACTTTATCAAACAAGATGTATTTACTTTTCGATAGTTCATAACTTAAGAACTCCAAAATTAAACATGTTTTACTTGGAACAATCATGAGATGAGTGACCTTCTTTCGTGAAAAAATGTGTGAATGAGGACAAAACATGTTGAATAGTTTGTGTTTGTTTGTGTAGACAATCATTGATCTTGAAAAAGCAACGAAATCGGTTGTCAAGGTCTCAAAAAGTTCTAATTACGAAGGGTTTTGGCTTTTGACAATAAAGGGTTCTAACCAATGAAACATTTGAGTGAAGTATCATTGTATGAAGTATCGTAGGATGTGAATTTGTTAAGATGTTGATAACCAGAAATGTTACCAACATCACATACAAAAACCTTAATAGATTTGGCCATTCTGATTTTGGGTTCCTATTGCATTTTTTATTTGAACTTGTGAGATTGAGTTTGAGTGGAAAAGTAGAGGAAATGAGTAGAGGGGAGGAAGAGGTTTTAGCAATGGCACAATGAGCAGTAGGGGTGGCACAGCTCGATCCATTTAGGCCCACCATAAGTAGGTCAAGCCAAATTGACCTGCTATGATAAGGGTGAGCTAGATACCTCAGCCTACTTCGTCGATAAGCGAGCTGTCTCAACAATTTTTTTTAAAAAAATTAACCTATTAAATAAATTAGTAAATTAATTTATACAAAAATTGAATGATAACTTCTTGACTTTTTATGTTTTTTAATTTCATACTAATTACAATATTAACATGATAAAATGATCATATTTATAAAACAAAACATAACAATAACAAATTCATCTAACTTCACTCAATCAAAACTAATAAATATTCAACTTTAAGTTTTTAACAACACAAATGATAAAGTCTCAAATCATAACTAATAATTTATCAAATATGAAATAACAAAATCACAAAACAAATTTATTAATTACCAATATTATCAAACAGGTGGGTGAGGCGGACTAGTGAGAATAAAGTAAAGGGAAAGTGATTGTTTATGTAAGCTTTTACCATGCACCCCATTATAATATAGACACATGTCACTTATATGCACAATCATTAGACACTTGAAGCTACATCGGAGCAACACATAATAACAAATTTCAATTTGAAAATTTAAATTCAAACATTTCTAATTTTATTTTATGGAGATGTAAAATATATTTTAACCTTTTGAAATCAAATATAAAAATATTAAAAAATATTTAAAACTAACCAAGCTTCATTTTTATCAAACACATTTTATTTTTAAAATTACATTTCAAAATTAAAAACTTGCAATCATCCCAAACAAAACCCTAGTCTCTCTTATTCAAATTTAATTCGACTTAAAAAAAAATATAGTATACTTTTTTATGAAAACAAATATAGTGTACTTTTAAAATATAAATATAAACTATAGATACATGCTGTCAATTTATTAGGTGCAAAATATGTTTTTAGTCTTTAAAGTATTGAATATTTTTATTTATAATTTTTAATGTTTCGTTTGACTAGTCTTAATTTTTAAAATATTTTTTTTTGTCCCTTCGTTAGTGAGTTTTGTTATTACATTGATAAATGTTACATGTCTCATTAATTAATTGACACGTATTATTAATTTATTGTTTTAAAAAAAATTATTATTTTTTTATTAATTGAAATATTATTTTTTATTTTATTAAAATTAACAATATTTTTCTTTATAACAAAATAAGTTGAATAAAATTATAAAAATATTTTTTTTTAATAATCGAAATAATTCACATTACTTAACGAGAGAAAATATTCTAAAATTTCTTTTATATATATATATATATATATATTGTAATTTGATTTTATTGAGATTAAAAAAAAAAAAACATGAAAATAAACTTTTAACAAGTAATTTTAGATAATTTATTATAAAAAATTTTATTTTTAATTTTTTTTCATTAAAATTAAATAATTTTTATTTTAAAAGATTTTTATTAATTAATGTTTAATCCAATTTTTAATTAAAGATAACTTATAAATTAAAAATAATCTTGTAATAAATTTATTCTCCTATCTTCTAGCAAGTGATACTCAAGTCATATATGTAACTTTTGATATCCACCCCTTAATTACTACTATTTTTTACCTATTTATTAGGTTTTCTTGTTCCGATTAAAATAACTTAAGACGACACTTATTTTGAGAAAGTTTTTGCAGTCGTCGTCTTCGTCAATCATCATCTCCGGCACAGTGAAAGGTGGTCAATCACATGGTAATTGTGGAAAAGAAGAGAAGCAGTGATAAGGTGTGGAGGGTGCATCATAATATCATGGAATTGGTTCAATCTAAAGGTCATTAATTTTTGTGCATCATACACAGCTTACCTAACTTGCGTGGTAGTCTTCATCCAATAATTTTTGTAGAAATTATTATAAATCTCTCTTAAACAGACTGTTGCTGACATACTCTTTCTCTTCCTTTTTATTTATCTTAAAAGATTGTTATGTAGAAACAAAAATATACAATAAATTTTCTTGATTTTAATAAAATAGTTGTGGAATTTTATATTTTATCTTTTTTCATTTCTCCACACAATAATATGTGTAAATTAATTAAAGATTAGGTGAAAATAATGTACAATTGACAAAAGAGTAATTAATATTATCTTGAACATTAAAAATCACAAATAAAAATAAAATTGATTGTTAAAACGAAACATAGGTAATAATAGATTCTAGTGTCATTTTAAGTATTTTTCATTTATTATGATTACATGATAAGAAATAAAATTAAGATAATAAGAAACGAAATAAATTATTCATTTTTTAAGATATGAAGACTCATTTAAAAAATTAATTTTACCCAACAAATATTTTGTACCAAATCAAGAGATAATATTATATACCAAATATGTCAACCATGTTTGTTATTAACAATTTTATAAGATCAAAAGGTAACGAAAATAAAATCTTGTTTTGATTTTAGATTTCCTTGGTTTCTTGCTCATCCAAACCTTCAATGCAACAAACCAACAACACAACGTTAAGCATTTTAATCTAAGGTGTCAAGAAACATGTGGATTAATTAATGTCCAAAAGAAAATGTGTGGATTATTTAGAACACAAAATTGGTAATGGCTCCAATTGATAATTGACAATGATTACGGCCTTATCTTAATAGAATTTCTTATTAAGACCTCTCAATAAAATGAGGGTGATTGATCCGAGATGAAACAACAACAGAAACGAACAAAATAATTATTTGTCACAGCAGACTCTGTTGATGCAACATGCTAGCTAAAGCTAGAGTCAGAGGCAGGGTGTAGCATGGTGATATTGAAGAAGGTATCTAGAAAAAGAAGCCCTGGTCTATACTCTACAGTGAGAACAGATTGAGAATGAGTCTATACTTTTGTCCTGAGTGATTTTAAGGGTCCGTTTGGTTTGTCACGGATGAGAATGGAAAAAGAGTAAAATGAATAATAAAGGGAGATGAACTTATATTTATACATTCTATTTTAATTCATAACAATAAAACGTTCATCTAATTTTACTTTCATTCCACCAAACCAAACTGAACCGATCTGATAATCTAATACTGTAATTTCAGTTGCGGAAGCTGAGTCTACAAAATGTATGTATGTACTTATCCTACTCCATATAGCTCTTTTACTGTGAATAGTAAAACACTCAGAGAAGTTTCTTGAAATTTCTTATAACTAGTACAGTACACAAAGTTAAGATATAGTAACAGTAGGAACATATAATTCAGAACCATCATTTTATAAGCAAAAAATAGTACTAGTATTTCAAGAAACTTAATGAGCGTTGGTTTATTGAGAATTGGGGGCATTGATTTTTTTAATGTTTAAAAATCAACATACAACATGCAACATTCAATTTTTTTTTTTCAAATACAACATTCAACTTATTTACAATATCCGTCCTATACTACATTTTTTTTTTTTAATCATAATATCAATATAAAGTAATCATTATAGAAAACAATGACTAATATTCATTGAATATCATAAAAAAACAAAATGTAATTATTTTCTTCTTAACCTAATTTATTTTATACTTAAGTTGATCAAAATCCAATTCCTGAATAACTTGATTAAGTGTACTTGTTTCAACCAAATGTTGTTGGTTATCCCCCCACATTAAATGACACACTTTGTCCATATGATTTTGTACATTTATTGAAGATCTTTTTCCCTTCATTGGAATCAGAAGGAAGAAGGGAAGGCACATCTAAAAGAGAGAACCCTAGAAGCATACATTGCTAAATGCTACGGCCATTCGCCCATATGATTCTCTTTAGCATGGAAACACCAGTTTTGCCTAGGCAAAAGGTCAAACCAATCACTATCTTCACTATGGCCAAGCTAACTAGGATATGGGCACTCTTGTAAATTGTAATTCTCGTTGAGTCTAGAATTCCACCATGAGTTACCATTCTGTACCCTCTTGATCATGCTCCTCTGTCTCACTGCACATTTTGGCAGTCTATCTCTTACGGTCATTAATTCACCACAACACCGTTATCTTTCTCTCTCTCTCTCTCTCTCTTCTTCACCCTTTCATCTTTATCTTTCCACAAACTCATATTTATCCCTTAAATACATTCACCATCAACACTCGTAACAAAGCTATTATTATTGCAACACAAAAGGGGAGAGAATGAGAGACACCAATCTACCTGAAGTACTCTTAATACTCTTCACCTTAGTTCTTGCAGCTAGATTCACGCAAGGTCCGTAGTCATGTCACACTCTTCTACATGATTTATTTTTTTTTCATTTCTCACCATGTTTCTTCTATTCTCTATCCTTTTTTTTTTTTTGGTTCTTCTTGTTATACTAAAGAATCCTACTTTAAATTCTCTGTCATTGAAGAGCTTCTTCAATTAAAGAAAATCACTTTTCTCAGTTTGGCAGGTGCTACCATTCTTGTGTACTATTTTGTGTTAAACTTTGTAGAGGAACAATCCAGGCTCAGTTTTTCTTATATTCATAAATTTTAAAGCCACTAGTTTTAAAATTTGTCGCTTTATTCTATTGTTGCAGGAATTAGATCAGAAGAATTGGTATCTCAATCCTCCCAACCCCAAAGAGAGCTAAGTTTGGAGGTAAAGTGAAACACATGATGAATTAGCAATTTGAATTTCTTGGTAGATTTTCCATTTACACTTAAACTTATGCATTGAATATGTGGAATCTCAGGATGGGAATGAAGCATGGAAAATGAGGAATTCTAGGAGACTGATGATTGGGTCCACAGCACCAACTTGTACATACAATGAATGTAGAGGTTGTAAGTATAAATGCAGAGCTGAGCAAGTTCCTGTAGAGGGAAATGACCCAATTAATAGCCCATACCACTACAGATGTGTTTGTCATAGATGATAGTTCATATAATGAATTATAGCATAATGTAACTTTTGAATTCTAGTAGACATTTTAGTTTATCATCTCCATTAAGTCACTGCCAGGAGAACCTTCAATTCCTTATTACTCCCACAATCCTCCTTCCAATGCTGTGGTATGGTTTAGTTATGAGTGCCAGTGCTGAAAGGTGTAAAATTTTTGCATTTGCTATGTTGTCATTCAATTACTAATAAGAAGCCTATTTGCTGTGTTTCATTTTGGTATTTTTTACTATGACTTCTTGAGTGATTCTCTGTTATTAACTTGGTGCCATTTTGTTGCTGTTGTTGTATACTGTTAACCTGATGCAGCCAAAGTCATTGTCAAAAGTATTAGAATTGTTGACGTGTCTCAATTGGCTTATTGTGTAATGAATGCGATTTAATTTCACGCGTGCACATTCTTTCTTACCCCCACCATTTCTGTGTTGGAATGAAAGGAGAGAAGTCTTGACTCTCTGAGTGTCATGTTTGGTTGCCCATCTAAAATCCACATCTAGGTGTTTGGTTTCACTTGATAGAATTTGATTCTAAATTCATAGATCTTAGATATTTTTCCACTAGTTTCACATGGGAGAAGAGTTTAAAGTTGATTTTCAGTCCATTGATTCTAAACTGAAGCAACAACTAATAGTAGCAACAAATGATAAAAAAAAAGTTATACTAAATATTAATTCAAAATAAATTATAACTAAAATCAATATTCATCATCAATTTTATCATTATTCATCCAATCACAAAAGTAATATGTGCTTGGATAAGTGTTAACAAGATTATTTTTGAATTAAATTGATTTTATAAAATTAATTTTGAAGTGATACTATTTATATTTTGTTTTGTTTTAAGAGCAAATTAATAGTGATTCTTAGTATAAATTTTTTTATCCTAGCAAGAGCTATTTCAATTCAAAATTAATTCAGAATTTATAATCGAAGTTTCAACATAAAACCAGACACGTGAAAACTGTCCAAATAAAGTCATGTTAGTTGATATTTTAACGTGATTCTAAGTAATTAAAGGAGAAACCAAACATGCACATAAAAGGAACAAATTGTTGCTTCCGCTGGTCCATGTTGAAGTTTTCTGAAGTGAATCCAACCACGTAGATAAGTTAACCAAGGTAAACTAAAAATGCTCAAGGAAATGACTATGTAACAAGCACAAACATAGTTAAGTATTTGTTATGTCAGAACCATTGTACCCAAACTTACAGGTCAAGATTGAAGCTAATGTTGTAAAGAGTGTTTTGGTTGCTATCAGACATTGCCACTAAATAATGCAACCAGCAGCTTCCCTGTTCTTGTCTTATGGTTATGTAGTAGTGCCATTTAATTTCGTGTGTGCATATATATACCTTCTATTCTAAGCCCCATCATAAATTGTTAGGAAGTCTCACATTTGGTAGACAATTCCACTCAATGTGAATTGATTTTAAGATAGAATCTAACATGATATTAAAATCTATAGTCTATATTGGTAAACGTCTATTCTCACAAGCATATGTGGAGGGAGGTATTGGAAAATCCTATATCGCTTGCCTCAACTCTTGGAGTGGGTTTAGGTTAGGGTTTAGCGTTTTAAGATGGAATTCAAAATGGCAGTCTATGTTGATAAAATCATCTATTCCGGTATGTTCACCCGTTCTTGAGGCATCTGTGGAGGAAAGTATTGAAAAGTCTCACATCGCCTATCTCAACTCTTAGAGTGAAGCCTAGTTAAAATGCTCATGCAAATAACTATGTAACAAGCAAAAACATAGTTTAATACTCTTCTCGATCCTTTTTGTAAGAAACCATTGATAACGTTTTCAACATTATCATCCTTTTCTTACAAAAAAGGACT
The DNA here is from genome assembly GCA_014843725.1 of Amphicarpaea edgeworthii. Classification (NCBI taxonomy): domain Eukaryota; kingdom Viridiplantae; phylum Streptophyta; class Magnoliopsida; order Fabales; family Fabaceae; genus Amphicarpaea; species Amphicarpaea edgeworthii. The sequence continues at coordinate 20,162,921 of CM026327.1, read as the reverse complement.
AGAGGGAGTATTTGTTATGTTAAGAACCATTGTGTATGCAAATTTGATGACCACAAGTGCCAATGAGAAAAGCTGTATGTGTAGCCAATTTCAGATTCTCACAATAGAAGTAAAAAGAGTGAACCATGGCTGCAAGTTGGCACATGAAAGTGGTCCCAAATATCAAGCAGAAGCTACCAAGAGCTCTCACATGGGTGGTAATTTGTTTGAGCACTATTCAATTGCACAAAGTGGCAAAACTAAAATTGAAAAGAGCAGAACATGCATATACGCAGGGAGGTCCCATGTAGTCATGTACTGTGCAAAGAAAGCTAACCCCTTCAGTAGTAAATACGTTGTCATGTGCTTGGCTTCATCTTACCAGTTAATTAGTTACACAGAATCACACAAGTACTTTGACAATCTTCAAAATCAGTGTAGTATTCAATCTAATCATTTTCACTGCACATTCCTGAAATAGATACTCAGGCATTTTATTCATTGAAGATATGCTTAAACAAATGGTGCAAATTAATAAATTGCTCTGGATATACTATAGCCCCATGATTTTTGTTTTAGCCAAATTTTAATAACTTACCACAAATGATATTAGCATTTGCCTGCTCATTATGGTAATAAGAAGTATTTCTCAGTGGCAGCACTTGAATAAAAACTAATATGCATCCAGACATTAAAGTAGTATTTCTCAATAGGTTAGAGACTAATCTCGTTCGCGGCGTGTAATTATTGCTAATTCAAAAAAATTTTGCACACGATGAAAATCAAATACGAATTCTCTCACTAAATAGACTGTTTTCTTACATGTAAATGCAGTAGGGTCTTATACCATTGCACTAACCATAATACATATTGATTTCACTAAAAAGGTAGAACCAAAATTCTCAAACAAACAAAATAAAAAAGATAGAACCAAAAATAACAAGACATGATGCATAACATTCAGAATATGGACATTAAGGCTATCTTTTGATACATTTCTTAATAAATACTTATAAGAAAAGACAATAAAAAGGTAAAATAAATGAAGTATTTTTCATAAGTTAAAACTAGATTTTTAGATAAGCTAAAGGAGTGAATGTTTATTGAGAAGTTTATACCATGAGTACAAAACATCTCCTAAATTCTCATCATGCATGCTTATAATTTATTAGAAAACACAATGTGAATGCTAACTAACTATGAGAAGGAAAAGAACAGTGAATTGGCTGATAGAGAGTGTGATACTAATACTATTAATGGCCCACTATCAGCATCAGCCATCTGAATAGTGGAAACCATATAGCCACGTAACTGAAACTCATCGGCAAGTGTCAATCATTGCTGAATGCAAATGTATGTAGGTAAGACAATAAAAAATGCTTTGGCCAGTCACAATTTTTCCATAAACATGTTTGGTGAAGTGTTACGCCAGCTACAGTTTAAAGAACCTCAAATAGCTAGCTGTCTGGTCACCCAAAAGTAGAATAATGCTGGGATTGTTCACGTCACTGGAAGACACAGCCAAGGACAAGACAGCTTCTATTATTTACACCAGCTGATATAGAAGCATATATGCATGGTGTTAGTTGTTTTGGCCCTTCTCTTTGTCACTCTTTAAATTAATCACGAGGATGAGAAATGGTGATGATCAAGGGTAGTGGTTGTGGTGTCATGAAGTGACACAATCCTAAGGGACTAAAAATTATTGACTCAGCATTTGATGATTCATGTGTATATGAACGAAAGGCTGAGATGCTCAAGTTTAATTTCTTACAGACCAAGTAAGGTTTTAACGTGTCGTAATTAAAATTAATGGACAAGTTCGATCTTGTTTGTGTAATCTTCCTAGAAACTAAACTACCAATGGCAAATTAAAGCGCCATGGACCATGCATGCTAGGGCGGAAATAGGTGTGGACACCTTCTTTGTCTCTTGATGGAAGTTAACTTCAATGAAATCCATGGGTCACAAGTGTGAGAACCTTATTGAAAGGATATGCGAAGTATAATAGAATCTTGAGACATGTTTGATGAGTTCAAAAATTAACTCACTTGTAAAAAAAAAAATATATATTATATATGTTATATGTGTGATATATTTAGACTTATTATTCTAAAAGGATTTCTACAATAGAAAAATATAAAATAAAATAAAATTAATTTAAAAGACGTGATCTTCTATAAATTAATTATTGAAAAATACAATGTTAACTTTTATAAAAGTTAATTTTATTATTTTATTTATATTTTTCTCTCTCCTAAAAGTATTTTTAGAGTTTAAAGTAATATGTCCAAATAAATTTTTAGTCTATGTTTATGTTTATATTTATGCGATTAATTATTATGTGAGAAAGTGTTCCATTTTATGTCATACAGATAAAAATCTAACATATCATTAAAAATAATTATCTTTCTTTTTTTAAGGAATAATTATCTTTATTTATATATATATATATATATATATATATATATATATGTGTGTGTGTGTGTGTGTGTGTGTATGTATATTCTCAATAATACTATTAACTTAGATAAGATGTTAGATTCTTATTGTTGGGTACAAAATGAAATACAATATCGATAATTTCAATCCCACATTTTATAGGCAATATTGCTCTATAAGTTAAATCAAATTAACGGTAAGGATAAAAAGGAGAGAAAAGAAAGAAATATTTGAACACATAAAAAAGGAGAAAAGAAAAAATAAATCAAATTTAATTATTTTAAAAAAGGTTGATTTAACAATAAGTGGGTATACTTAGTAATCGTGGGATGGGATTTGTCTCCTTTAGGATTATAATTAGGATCCTGATAAAAAAAAATATGAGGCCGAAACAACGGGCCGAATCCTGCCTATTAGTATAGATCCAATATGAAAGTAAAAGGATTAAAGAGTTAAATTAAAAATTAGAGGTTTAAATATAAGAGTAAAAAAATGAAATATTTATAAATTAAGTAATTTATTAATAAAAAATTTCATTTGAGTTGTTTAAGATTGAATGACAAAAATTGAGTTGGCTTATAAAAAAATTAAAAAAAAATTATGACCGGAATAAAGAGGAATAAAGAATATATTAACTTCATGAAATATTGGCATATCATGCTTTCTCCACTATATTAAAATATGTTATCTAATACACTATTAATTATTTAACCCTCAAAGTTGGTAGTTACAAGATATAAACTATGCCACTGAAGCTAGAGTGGGTGATTAATTAATTCAAATAATCAATTATAAACGCTAAGCTTAAATGATTGTAGGTGACGTAATAGCTAGATCACATATCTTTGATCAAATCTTATGCTTACCTAAAGAAACATTTGTCAAACAAACATATTTAAAAGAAGATTTGGATCTACTTAGATATATCAATAAATAATATGAAGATATGAAACAAACAAACAAACAGACAAAAACTAACTATAGTAGAATTTATCAATATATTTCTGTCAAAAAAAAAAAATATATCAATACTTATGTAAAGTTCATTAATTGAATTTGTGTCTTTTTCTCTTGTAATATAATATTGCCATATCTGGTCAACAACAAAAAAATACATATCTGAAGCATACCACATTTATTTTAAAATGATTCTCATTTTGACCCATAAATGATTCAATCGAAAATTTCTAATGGTTTGATTGAAAATGAATCAAGGACCGATCCAAACAAAATTTTAAATTCTTAAGATATTTTTTTAAAAGAAATTTCTTAAAATATTATATCAAACATTTACGGATATATTATTTTTGCTCTAGTAACATACACTTTTGTATTTTAATCCTTTTAATTTTTATTTTTTCAAAATAGTCTCTGTAATATTTCATTTTTGGGTATTAATCACTCTATCGTTACTTGGTTGTCAATAATTACGACTTTTAGCCTATTATATAATGACATGTTATTTTTATATGATTTTTTTTTTTTTAACTTAGTCCCTTTAAACTTTTTTTTTTTTTTGTCTTTCTAATATACTTTATTTTTTATTTTAGTTTGTGACTATTTAACCACCTCGATAGTTAAGTAACAACTAGGTAACGACAAAGATTAACGCCAATAAATTAAATATTACAGGAAACTATTTTAAAAGAATTGAAATAAAACATATATTACAAAGTACTAAAAACCTAGCTATTTAAGTTTTATTACAATCCCCGTAAAAAAAAAAGGTTTTACTATAATCATTAATCATTGTCATTGAAGAGTTAAAATTAAAAACACATATTTATTGAATGAGCAAGAAAACATAGTAAAGATAATAAAAATGATTTGGTGACCCTTTCTTTTTTTACAAAAGCGATCGGTGACCCTAGTGCTGTCGTGAATTAAGTAACTATTTTATATTCTCACTAAATGCTAACTTTCAATATGTCATCAATTACATAATTTAGGAATACAAACCTTGTTCTGTAAAAAAAAAAAGGAATACAATTAAACCTTGTTATAACCCAAGTTGTGATATGTGAGTATTTTTCTTATAATTAATCTAGAAACAAAATTGTTTGAATAATACTATATTGATAGTATATATTACTAATATAGTATTATTCAAACAGTATTTAAATTTTTTTATAAGTCAATATATTATTAGTAAAAAAAATGAAACTTATTTAAGCACAAGATGTGCCTAAATAAAGAAACTTGAAGAAGTTACAAAAAAGAGCAACAACCCAAGACAAATTAATATAGTATTATTGAAACAATATTAGTAATGTTTAACAGAAATTTAAGAATATTCACTTTAAAAAAAATTAAATTTAAACATTTAATTAAAATACTTAATTAAACTAAGAATGAACCAAATTTAAGAATCTATAAATCAAACAACTTTCAAACTACTGTATATCAAACATATAAATGTGCTTACTATAATTATATTGATCACGTTTTTCTGTCTCTTTCTTTTTCTGCTTTTTTTTTTTCATTTCTCTTTTCACTACTGTATTGATTGACTACCATATCATCAAGTGTGCAACACATGGATTGATCATAGCCGTAATATATTCTAATTATATATAGTGTCAGAATTGCAATGTGATTTGGGGCACATCTTACTTTCATAATGTAGTAACTTTGCTTCATTTCATTGTTCCTTTTATTTTATTTTATTTTTGTTTTAATTGATAGAATAAAACATGACGTAACAATGGAAAAAAAGGAGAAGGAAAGGGAAAAAAAAAAAAAAAAACATTATGATAAGACCGACTCTAGCGACTTCATCCTTTTGAATCCAATCTATATATGCAAATTGGAATATTAATTACCAGAAATATGCACTCAAATCATAATCATTTTAATGACAAACACCATCAAATCATAATCATTATGATGAATCCAATGATTAATTAAGACCATTTGGAGCTATAGGAGCATTTATAATGTAGACGGATATTTAGACGAATTATTTACAAAAATTTTGAATTTTGTAAGTTTTGTAATTTCACGTAAATTAAAAATTTTATTTAAAAATTTATTAATAATAAAATTGATAAAAAAAAAAGTATTTAATTTAATTTTACAAATCCTATAGTATTTTTAAAAAATATTATTTATAATAATAATTTTTAAATAACAATTATTTATATTTATATCAACAATAATACTTAAATAAGCACATTCATATCACATGTTTAAAATTAAATAATTCATTTAATATTCTTATTAAAATGTTCTAATTATTATCTTTATCTTTCTATAAAAGCATGTCCTAACCCAACTTTGGAGCATTTCGCAAAAGCACACTACTATCATGGATAAGGGATTAGGATTCTCATGCTAGATTTGGGCATGTCATGAGAAAGAAAGAAAAAAAAAAATATTAGAATAATTTTTTTTTTATAGGTTTCATTAATTTTTGGTTATGTATAATTTAATCTCATGACATTGGATTGGTTTATTTAAGCTTATTTAGTAAAATAATCATTTATTTTAATAAAATAAACAATTATTTGAATCTTTAATATGTTTGTTTAAATAGTTTTTACTTAAAATAAGTTATTTTCTACTTATTTAAAGAAGCTAATCCTATCAACTTATGAAATAATCAATTATTTGATAATAACTTATTTTATAAATATTTATTATAATTTTAAACAAATTAACCCATAAATCATAATTCTTAATACAAGAGAACATACAAATTCATAGAGAAAAAAAAAACTATAATATTTTTATCAACGATCTTGATTGGAACCAAACTCTTGTAAGAGTATTAATATTGGTAAATTATTATGTCTCTTGTTTATTTTAGGGTTCTTATGCTTTCATCTTTTAACCTAATCATATTGTGCCACGTCAGCATCCTCTCCACATCAAGTGATAATTAGCATGGTTAAATCCAAACAAGTTATGTCATTTGCCTTTTGGTCTATGATCTAGTTTACAATTTTCACTTTAATTAAATAATTTTTTTTAAATTCTTTTTTTTATTGTATTTTTTTCAAAAATAAGAGACAAAAGCTGCATGATAAAAAAAATTCAAATTTTTATAGTACTTAATGTTTTAGTTACATATATAAACCAAAACAAATTAATAACCTTGAAATATATTAAAATATTACTATTTTAAAGTACTAAAATGTAACTAAAATATAATTTAATGTATCAAAATGAAAATTTTAAAACATAATATATCAAAATATGATTAAAACATAATTTAAAGTATCAAAATGAAACTTTTAAAATATTATGTATAAAAAAATAATATAAAATTTAATAGACTAAAAATTATATTAAACCTAATTAATAAGATGATTCAAACTTATGATTTTAATTACTTAAATAGGTCATGATTTTGGTAAGGGTGATAGTGCGTGTAAAACTATATTTTTACACAGTTAATCAATTATAATATTTCATTTAATATAAGTTGGTTAAATATTATAAAATTATCCTAAAAACTATTAAAAAAAGATAATAATGTAAAATTATTTTATTTAGTACATGATTATTAAACTCTCATGTATAACACTATTTCTTTTTCTTTAATGATGTTTTACAGAGAAATAAAAAATGGTACAATTGACAAATGCATATATAGACTATGAACTTCTGCATACTCATCCATGCCCACGTTCCAGAACACTCATGCCCCCTAGCCCTCCCCTCCCTCCTCCTTAAACATCAATTGATATCAATATTTTATCGATGTAAAATTATTTCATAATGAGAATAAATTAAGATTAACAACCTACTTTTTTTCTTTTTACGACATTTATGTGTCTTGATTACTATTGCCCGCTAATCAATCTTCACCCGATAAACTATATATTTTGTTCTATTACAAAATTTTAGGTTAACAAAGAACTAGCCACTTACAAATCACTGCGTTTTATTTTTTAATTTACAATGCCAAGTATTTGTGGATTTATTTTTTAAAATTTTAGTAAGGAATATTTATTTTTCAAATAAATCATTTATTTTTGTTGAAACTTAATATATTTATATTAATTAAAATTTTCAAAAAATACTAATTAGTCATGATTTTACCTAAGAGCATAATAAATTGTCAAAAATCAATTCAAACAAAGTAAAGGTTAAACGAATGCTATAAAATTTGGACTGCTAATCAATTCAATCAAGGTAGTGAGTTGTTGATCCAACAAATGAATCACTTATTAAATCGAACAAATAAATCAGTATATTACCTAATTTTAGTCCTTTATATATGAAAAAAAAATGTGTGTATTTTTTTTTGTTTCAATTATATATAAAAGCAAGTTAAGACTATCAATTTGAGAAAACAAAAAAATACATATATAGGAAGACTGGAAAAAAGAATAGAATAATAGTGATAAAAAGTAGTAAATTTGTTTGTCTCACAAAATTTAAATTGTTAATATCTTATATATTATTTATGGATTATCTAAGTAACCCCATGTAAAAATGGAGTTATACTATCCAATCCTATGTGACATCTTCTTATTAGATATCTATCTTAGGTTGGCTTAATTTTTAATATTTTGTTTTATGCACAAAATTTTAAATAATCATATATTCATACCATAATTTTTATTAAATTTAAATTATGTCTACTTTTTTTATTTGATTTTTTTTATTGTAATTATATTTATTATGCCCATTTTTAGATTATTATTTTATTTGAAAAAAAAATTTAAGACTTGATATTTTATGATATCTTTGACAATGATATTTTATGCTGTAAAAAAAAAAGACTTTGATATTTGCACAATTAGCAGTTGACTTCTCTGTTCTTATTTTTATTCTTTGTTTCTCATCAAGAGGGCTTCATTCGTCCTTTTTTTTTTCATTGGTTTGATAAGTTTAAAATATTAAGGTTAATAAATCGAGAAGTTTTCTTGAAGAGATCTGGCGTGGATCATTAATTTTGATCTAACGATGTACGTTTATTAAATAAAAAAAAATATAGAAAATATATGTCTAAGAAAAGAGAGAAATGTTAAAAAAAAAAGAGAAATTCTAAGTACTTTAAATAAAAAAAAATTATATAATTTTTTTTTTTACCAGACTAATTAATTGTCCTTAAAAAAAGCATATAACATAATATAAATACGATGAATAATTAATTATAATAATTCATGTAGTATTTTTATGTTCCTTAACATTTGGTTCAGAAAACAATGTTATTTAGCATTATATTTAAATATTTATTGAAAAAATAATAAGTACACTACCAAATTAATTGAGTACTAAAAAATAATATTAATTTAAAAATTCAATTTAATTTAACACTTACAATCAATATTATTTCTTAATTAGGATGTACATCAATCCGAACAAATCTAATAACTCAATGTATTCCAGTTGATTTAAAATGAAAAATTAATATTGTTTTGAATCGAATTAAAAAAATGTAAATTTGATTAGTTAATTTAATTTTTAATTTGAAATATAACATGTTTTTTTACTAGACAAGTACATAAAAATTGTTTTTTAATTAAAAATGTATAAAATTTCATATTATTATAATGTTATCTATTTTACTATCCAAACTTTTAAACTGATATGATTAAGTTGAAATCTCAAACTAAATAAAATTTGATCAAAATCGAACGAATTAAAATAATTAAAATTGATTAAATCAAATATTGTAATTTGAGTTTTGTCTCGAATAAAGTAATTTGATCTAAGTATAATTCAGAGTATCTTTATTGATGTTATGATCAAGGTATCTTTACTATTGCCTCAATCATAGTGTCTATAAATTTGTGATTTTTAGGTCAATCTTTGCTATAATTTTTACCTCAATCTCAACTAAAGTATCTTTTATACAGACTTAGCTTTAATGAGAGTATCTCAACTCACACTTGACTAGAATAATTTGATCTTTAAGTAATTTATCTTTTGATCTCAATATAAGCTAGAGCATGTCACCTCAATATTTGCCTCAACCAATAACATACCAACAATATTATTATACTTGTACACTACCTCTAACACACACTCAACCAAATATAAGGAGACAATATAGTATATTTGAGAGTTAGACTTCAACTTTTCTCGTAACTAAATAAAGAGTCAATGTTAATATTTGTTTCACTCATGTTTATTGCTCGTAAACAAATTAGATTATTATCATACTTTGTTAAGCTAAATAAGCATTTTTTAAATTGTTTTATGAATAACCTAGTATTAAATACATAGTAATATAAAGGGCAAATAGCCAAATTCATTCCCGAAAGTGTAATGCACTGACAAATTCGTCCTTGAAAGATGATAAATTAAAATTTAGTCATTAAATATGTAAAAAGAGTGACATATTAGTCATGCCGTCAAATTTCGTCCATTATGTCTAACATTTGTACTGATTTTACTTTGATTTGTGGACTATATTGGTAGTAAGTGCATCATTAAGGTTCATAGTGACATTGTTTAAATACTTATTTGTCAATAAGTTATAAATTTTTTAAGTATCAAATTTATTTGGTTGCATCTTTCTTGAGTAAGCAACTTAAATAGTATTCTTTCATGTGACAAATTAAGTGCAAGATGCAACATAAGTGTGGACATTAAACATAATGAAAGAAATTTGATGACAAGATTAATATGTTACACTTTTTATACATTCAAGAACTAAATTTTAATTTATCATCTTTTTATGGAGAAATTTGTCAAGAAATTACAAGGACAAATTTGATTATTTACCCTTATGAATGATATACTAAATATACTTTTTGTTTTGATGTAAAATCTAAAATTGAAGTTTTTATTTCTTAAGAAAATACAAAACAAATTTTATCCTAAATGAGTTTTTAAGTTTTAAAAAATAAAATCTATCAAACAACTTCTACTTTTTATTTTAAGTTCTTATTTTATCTTTAACTTAAAAAAGTTATTTTTAAGTTAAAAAATTGGGCCAAACATAACCTTATAAGTAATCTTTTTAAAAAAATGAGTTTATTTTTAATTAGAATTAAAATGGAATTAAAATAAATATAAATATTAAATTTTATTAAAAATAGTTCGATTCATTAAAAATAATTCAATGGTGAAGTATTTGTGAACTGGTGTGCTTTGATAAATAAAATTGGAGAAAATAAAATATCAAGTATTTTAAAAAATTAAATACAAGTAAAAAAATAATCTAAAACAAACATATTAAATATAATTGCAATAAAAAATCAAATAAAAAAAGTGGATAGAATTTAAATGTAATAAAAATAATAGAATGAATATATGATTATTTAAAATTTTGTGTATAAAATAAAATATTAAAAATTAAGCAACATATAAGATAGGATATTTAATAAGAAGATGGCAATTTGGTAATATAACCCTATTTTTACACGAGGTTATTTAGACAAATCCATTATTTATAAGTTTATCCCATTAATTAATGTTGGTAAATAAAATTTAATTCTCAAATCAATAAAATCAAATCAATGTAAAAAAGGAATGCTAATAATATTATTTATAACTTTTGAAATAAAAATATCAGATTATGAAAGGAAAGAAATTATTCGAAAATAAAATAAAAGATATTCAATTTTTTTTTTAATAAAAAGAGTAACAAAAAATAATCTCAACCATAAAAACTATAACAAAACTACAAAAGTAAAATATTTTATCAAAAGATAATACTTAAATATCATTATTTACGTAATCAAATTTCCTAAATAAAATAATTACTTAATAGAGTAATATTTTACCATAAATGTTATTAATTCCCTTTAAATGATTTTTTTATAACATAAAATTGCATACCATATATGTTATTCATTCCCTTTAAAATTTAAATGATGTAACGAAAAGTCAAAGGCAATCTGTAGTATAAAGACATCATTCTACAGTGAAGTGAAGCAACAATATCGATCTCATATTAAAAAATTAGAGATGGCTTCTTCAAAGTTTTTATTTCTGTGTTTGATGTTTTCTCTTTGCTGTGGCTTGCTTTGCTCGTAGCGTTCCCACAGGTACATGTGAATGCATTGCCTATTTTTTGAGATTGTATCGTGTTTTTTTCTCTCTCTCCCTATTTCTTGTTAAATTCCTAAGAATAAATTAAGATCACATCAGAAAGTTTACAACATTTATATCATATAAGTAGATTATTAATTTTTGCCGTGGAAATTTGTAACAATTTCTAATTCACCTTAATTATCATACATGTCTATAGAGCCATCTACTACAAACATTGAACACCCAATTCCAACATATGCCGAGTCATCAAATTTAACGGGTACTTACTTTATATATATAACAGTATTTGTTTTCTTGTACTGATAAATCAAAAATGGTGGTGGCTGATACATATATTATATAAGGGTGTGAGAGGACTATGTTTATTATGAGAGATGAGAAATTTAAATAACAACCATTGATTAAATTTTAATGGTCCATATAATTTTGAATTAAAATTAAATGTGATCTTCACCTTATATTTTTAATTTTTTTTTTTTTTTGTATTTTAAATTATATTTTAGTCTTTGGTATATAATGTTTTAAAAATATCATTTTGATACTTAAAACATAATTTAAAATATTAAAATGAAAATTTTAAAATATTATGTACTAAAATATAATTTAAAGTATCAAAATAAAAATTTTAAAATTTATATAGTAAAATATGACTAAAACATAATTTAAAGCATTAAAATTAAACTTGAAGACTTGACATTGATTAGAATTGGGTTCTTGTGTGTGTCTTCATAGAACACTGGTGATTTTGGCACTAGTTATATACTTACATGCATGGATAAGGAGAATAATTAGAAATTGTTACAAACTCTAAAAGGAAAAATTGAATAATTTATTCCTACATAAAAAAAAAAGTATATAAATATTATAAACTTTCATTAATATACAACATGATAGAATATACAACATGTGGTCTTTGATATATTGAGGTGAAAAAAAAAATTCATTTATGATATAAAGTGAATTAAACGGAATAACATTTATGATATGCAAGTTTATGTTCAAAAAATTATTTAAAGGGAATGAATAGCACTTATGTTTAATATTATTTTTAATCTATTAAGTTTCACTTTTTTTTTTATGTTTTTGATAAATAATATTTTAAAAGTTTCATGTTACATGATTTAGTATTCGTGTTATTGTTTGCTGGTAGGGATGACAATGGGTAGGATATGGGTAACATATTATAGTACTTGTCCTCATATCTGCGTTTGAAAAAAGTATTGTCTTCGGTCTCATATTCGTGCAGGTAGCAATTTCAATCCTCATACCCTCTAGGTACCTATATACCCATACCTGCACCTGTGACCCACACTTTTCATATATATAAAATTGAAAATCATAAAAAAAAAACTCATATATAATATTAAAATCAAACAAACATTGATTTATCAAAACTTAGGTTATAAATAAATAGCATTACAAAAATAATCATTCAACATAAAGATTACAAATGTTCTAATCTAAACAAAAATTATAATTAGACAGAAAAACTAATATATTTTTAAAACTAATTAGTTTATAATTATATATTAAAAATTAAAAATAAAACACAAATAGATATAATATTTTGACTTCATCATCCGAATCAATTTCTCCATATTTTGCAAATGCTTATTTTCATAATTTCTATATTGCTTTGAACCATTAAAACATGATAGAATATTAAAATTAGCATATTAAAATAATAAATAGATAATTAAATAATTTAAATAATAAAATTATAATTATATTAATTAATATGTATGTATATATATATATATATAAAAGATGCGGGGTGGGTACTATAGTACCTGTACCCTGCGCCCATCCTCGTGAGATTTTGCGGGTAAATACCCGCCCCATCCCCATCCCCTATGTGTAAGTTATTACCCTACTTGCGTATGAATATTTTTACGGGTGCTCGTAGGGTCTGGGTCCATGTTGCCATCCCTATTTGCTAGTGTTTAACTATGAACAAATTGGAAAATGACTTTTATATGAATTTAGTATTCTTATAAGTTTATAAACTTTTATATAAGTTTTTGTTAGAACAAATTACACCAACACCTTTTGAGGTTTGCTTCAATTACATGTGTATCCCCTGTTTTTTACCTTTACACAAAATCCCATAACTTTTGGTATCTCATTACAGTTGCACCCCCTTTAATGAAAAAAAAGTTAATTCCGTTAAGTTTTTATGTTATGTGACTAACATATGATTTTTATAATATATTTTTTCTAAAAAATGTCCTTATCTTCTTTTTTTAAACATAGGGGGGGTGTATGTGTAATGTATTAAAAAATTCAGGGGTATATGTGATGATTTTAAAAGTTAAGTGGTACATGTGTGATGCATTTAAAAATTAAGAGGGTACATGTGTGATACCTTTAAAATTTAAGGGGTATATGTGTGATGAGTTAAAAAAGTCGGGGGATACATGAGTGATGAGTTTAAAAGGTTGGGGGATATATGAGGTCATCATCGCCATGGATAGGGTCATTGATGGGGTTGGAAGTCAACACAAACAAGGTCGTCAGGGTTGAAAGTTGTGACAGCGAACGTGGTCGTTGAGCACGAAATAGAAAACTCATGTACAAGAAAAATATCCCTCCTTTGGAAGAACACTAGCACGAAACAGAGGAAGAGGAACAGTTCTCTCCCCTTTAGAAGAACAATATCACGAAACAAAGGAAGATGTTCTCTTTTTGGGTCACTAAAGTATAAGGATAATTATGGGATTTTAAATAAATTAAAAGTAAATATAAATTCATTTAAAAAGCTAACAATAACTTAACACCGTTAAAGCAGGTGACAAAGTAATGATAAAAAAAAGGAGAAGATGCATGTGTAATTGAAGCAAACCTTATGGGGTATTATTGTAATTTGCTCCTTTTGTTTTTATGTATAATATTTAAGTGTTCATGTACTATCAGTGTAAAATAATTTTAAACTATCGATCAATTATAACCTACCAAACTTTTGAAATAATTTCATAAAAGTCAACTGACTTACAATAAATGGAGAGTTGTGATTGACTAACGATATAAAACTATTTTACACCGTTAGTGCATCACCCTTTTCTCATAGTATATTTGAAGTATAGGATGTTTGGTTTTTTTTTTTTTCTTTCTATTTTTCTTAATATTTAGAATCCATTTATTTTTACATATGTATAGTTTTGTTTTGGTAAACTTATTTTTGTATGTGATTAAGGAGGGACCTAGGAATATATGATAAGGGGTCAATTTTTTTTTAAATAGTTTTAAATTTTATATAAATAATTATAAGACTTAAATAAGTTCTAGGTGCCTAAAAATTTATAATCATAATAATTTAAAACTACTTAATGTAATTTATAATCATGTTTCTATTTGTAGTGACTACCACTTTATTTTTTATGTTGCATTCCCTTATCATATTGCATCATCACAATTGAGTTTGAATGATGCAAAACTTGGTGGTCTCCATACTGTGGCTCATCCATCACTTCGTTCCACATTACACGTTTGGAAAACACCCTTCATCACCCAAGTATGGTTCATGCTTATAACCATTCTTCTCACTCGTGCCACAATCACACTTTCTATCGATGAGAACATTGAGAATGCCACGTCATTTATGTTTCTTCACAGGTAGTATAGTGTAATCCCAAACACTACCGTCCACTCCTCATCAAGAGGTGCACTATACTTTGATAAATGCTTCTGCAGCCAATTACCAATCTCATCTTCAAAGAACCCTTCCAGTCCATCAACCTTTGATGAAGCCTTCCAAACCCTTTTAGCAAATATGCATTCCTTGACTGCATGCGTTACTGCTTTAGGTGCCAGTTGACATACTGGATAAAGGTTTGACTCTAACATCCCTCTAGCTTACCTTAAAATATTTGTCACCAATGCCTGTTGTGCTATTTTCCATGCGCGAACACGCATCCTCTTAGGTCCATTCCACTTCCATATTGTATGAAATAATGGATCATTTTGCTTATCATCATGGGCGATGGTCTTATATGCTAAGGCAACCGTGAAGATACCATCATTTGTAGGTTTCCATGCTGGCTTGTCATCCGATAATCCTAGCCCAGGAGGGTCCATCGTAATAATCGCTTAACATATATGATTTGGCACCATCAGACTAAGTTTGGCCATGTCCCACCCTCCATCCAATAAGGTGAAGTCATTAACCATGACCATACTATCGATCTCATCTAGGCTAACAAGAGCATACTCCTCCAACTTGTCATGCATCGGCACCTACGAGTCTTGCCAAAACAAGATGGATGTTCCATTGCTTACTTTCCACACCGTGCACTTTGCACATCATTCCAGACTTGGCTCACACCCCACATGAAATTTAAGCCATGTTGCTTCTTGGTTAACATCGGGGCCACCTTACTTCCACATTTATACTTGGCCTTAAAGATATTTAACCACAATGCAAGTTTGTGCATGCACAATCTCCAACCTGCCTTTTCATTTCGGTTATAGTAAATGAGTCATAAATATAGTTGTTAAAATAAAAAAGGGAAATACAATATAAAAACCCATGACTATAAAGTTTTACTATTAACTTACTTTTAAAATATATTTTTTTTGGTAAAATATGTTTTTGGTCTCCTTAACTTTTTTAATTTTCTATTTTTTATTCCTAGTCTTTTTGAATATTATTCTTAGTTCTTAGACTTTTATTTTGTCAAAAGTTTAATCATTTCGGTCCAAACTCAATTAAGTGTCTAATTTTTTTTATATTTTACTTAACCTTCTACTATGTGTACATTTTTTTTTTTAATTTTCTCAATTATCCAATTTCCTAACCTTAATATCCCAATTTCCTAACCTAAATGGATAATTGGGAAAATAAAAAAAAAAGTTATTTAAAATAAATATATATATATATAGGGGACATTTCAAGTAAGAACAACTTTTAATATGAGAACATGAGAACAAACAATAATAATCCTTGGATTAAAATTAAAAATAATAAACGCATCAGATTAAAACCCCAATTTTAAGTGCATTACTATGAGATTCTACCCCTTCCTCTCTCTCAATTAGGTTGCCCTCATCAGTACAGAGGTAGCAAGAGTTGCCCTCATCACCATGACCACCACCACCAACATGGTTACCACCGCCATTCTTGTCGTCACCAGGGCCATCGTCGCCACCACCATCATAGTCATCATCCTCGTTATTGTTGCCACTACCACCGCTAATGGTGACCATGTTAATGGTGATGGTGGTGGTCATAGTGATGACGATAACTCATGAATAGCCTCTTTCACGAAATTGTAATATGCTTAGATAGGAGAGCAAGGAATAAAGATCATTCAAGTGTGATATGCCCAATAGAGAACGTGCAATTGTGAAAGGAAATTGAATAAAGTCAATTGTGCTTGTTTTGCCTTTGTGTTTGTGTTGTTGGGCAAAAAGGCAGAGAAAAGACCTAATTGAGAGAGAGGGAGGGGTAGGATCTCATAGTGATGTACTTAAGATTGAGATTTTAATCTGATGCGTTTATTATTTTTAATTATAATCCAAGGGTTATTATTATTATTGTTTATTCTCATGTTTTCATATTAAAAGCTGTTCTCACTTGAAACGCCCCATATATATATATATATATATATATATATATATATATACACACACACACACACACGGTAGAAGGTTAATTAAAATATGAAAAAAAAATTAGGCACTTAACTAACCTTGGACAAAAATGACTAAAACTCATGACCAAATAAAAGTCTGGAGATTAAGACCAATCTTTAAAAAGTATAGGGACCAAAAACTGAAAATTGAAAAAAGTTGAGGGACCAAAAACATACTTTTATAATATTGTTCTGGTCTAAAAATTCTAAGGTGATAGAAAGACTAGCCAGAGCAAATGAGAGTGAAATCTGCCTGATTCCATGATCAGACCTTGTTTATATAAGAAATTTAAAGATAAAGATAATATCTTTATTATAAAACAACAAATTAATCTTAAAGATAAAAATAATATCTTTATCTTTTTACAATTATCCTATAAGACTATTCTCTTAATTATCTTTATGATATTATCTCTCAGCTAGGGGGCGGTTAGGATCTCGTTCGGTAGTAAGTAGATCGGCAACCGTCCAATTGGCAAAATGATCGGACAGTACACAGCTCCTCAGCCTTGAGCGCGTAGCGTGAATAGGCTAAAGTTAGTCTTGTCCAAGTAGTCGACCTTTGATTCTTTATCTTCAGCGTTTGTTTGGATAAATAATTGTTCAATCGACAAAATGATTGGACGGCATACAACCCCTTAGCCTTAAGCGCGTAGCGTGAAGAGACTAAATCTTGTTCTATTGAGGCGATTAGTCTTTCTTCCTTTATCTACAATGTCTAGTTGATTGACAATCGTCCAATCAACAATGTGGTCGAATGATACATAGCTCTTTTAGCCTTGAGCATGAAGCGCAAAGATGCTAGATTGGCTTGCCTTTAGTCGGTTGATTTCAGTCCCTCGTTGACTTGTCGTTGGTGTTTGGTTGATTGATCATTCAACTATTGCATGATCGAATTTCTACTAAGCGAGGCATTCATGTATCGTTTGGGCTCCTCAAGATGTTTCTTCTCGTATTCTATGGTGCCATATATCGCATGTTGGTTGGTCTTCCTGTCTCATGCATGTGGGCCACGTGCTTGGCTTTTATAAAGTGCAATTCTGTTGTCGACTTAATTTAAGTACTTTTCATTTTGTCATATCTTTTGTAAATGTCGTATTCCCATTCCCTTTTCATTCCTTTTCATTTTCAAGTTTCTATTTGGATATGTTCCAAGTGCCCTGCATGTTAGCTATAATAGATACCTATTTCAAAATAATATAAGTGTCAGAGGGGGTTTGTAACCTGAGTGTGTTAACTTAACGAAAACTTTAAATGTTCTCAAAAGGATTTTTGATATGCATGCTTTCCCTATCCGTAAACCATATTTTTCTGAGTCGTAAAGCCGTATTTTTTCGAGTCAAATCCGGTGGTATCTGAGTCATCTCTGTACCAAGTCGAATTTGGTGGTATCCAAGTCGAATCTATACTAAGTTGAATCTGGTGGTATCCGAGTCGTCTCTGATTTACTTATACTTTTAATTTATTATGTGTTTATGGTTTTAGGTACTTTTTAATGTAATTAAGTATTTTGACGAAGGTAAACTCATTTTATTGATGAAAAACAAATGGTACATGATGAATGCATGCGGGAATAAAAACCTAAGTGCGGGACCAACCCCCTTTTACTTTATAAATGAACTAAGATGCAAAAAACATGGAAATGTGTAAATACTAAGAAAAGGAAAACTTAGCTGTAGTAGAATTGTAAGCTTTTGGAATTCCATGTTCGAGGGAGTTCTCTACTATCGAGGCATTCTAACCTATAGGCTCCCTTTCCTAGAGCTTCTTTTATTCTGAATGGTCTGGTCCACTTAGCTAAGAGTTTATTATGCAGTTGGGTGAGTTGTGCTTTCTTTAGGACGAGGTCTCCTTTTTGAAATTCTCTGGGAATCACCTTCGAGTTGACTTCACCCCTATTCAGTCTTTTAATGCCATCTCCTTGATGTTCGCGATCTCTCTAATTTTGTCAACCATGTTTAGATCTGCTCGATGACCCTCCTCGGATGCCACTTCCGAGAATCTTTCATATTGTATGGTTGGTTCACTCAGCTCTATTAGTAGCATTGCATCAGTTCTGTATACCAACTTGAAAGGGGTTTCCTTGGTGGTTGAATGTAGGGTGGTGTGGTAGGACCACAAGACTTGGTCTAGTTGTTCGAGCTAGATTGCTTTGGCCTCATCTAGCCTTCTCTTGAAGCCGGAGTGTATTACTTAGTTGGCGGCTTCGGCTTGCCCATTGGCTTATGGGTGCTCAACCAATATGAAGGTGAGATGGATTTTCAAGCTTTCACAAATTTTTTTGACAATGTTGTTGGAGAATTGGGTCCCGTTGTCTACCACTATGAAGCATAGCACGCTGTATCGACACATTATTTGCTTCCAGACAAAGTTTTTGACTTTTTCACCCGTGACGGTGGCAACTGGCTCAACCTCTATCCATTTACTGAAGTAATCGACCGCTACTATTAAATATTTGTATTGCCTTATGCCTTTGGGGAAATGACCCAGGATGTCGATTCCCCATTTGTTGAAAGGCCAAGGGGAGTATACCGAATGAAGGTGTTCGGCCGGGGCTCTCCCGATGTTTGCATGTTGCTGACACTTATCGCATTTCCTTACATGTTCCATGCAATCGGCCTTCAGGGTTGGCCAGTAGTATCTTGCTCGGATGGCCTTGGTGGCGAGTGACCGCCCTCCTATATGGCTTCCACACAATCCCTTGTGCATTTCTTCCAAAGTCCTTTGGGCCTGTTTTCGTGTTAGGCATCGGAGGAGGGGATGGCTGAATCCTCTGCGATAAAGTTTGCCGTTCATGATAGTGTACTTGGAAACTATTTTGTCTATTTTGGTTGCTGATAACCACGTTACTCCTACCTCTTTCGCTAGCCTCATCCTTGCTAAAAGGGCTTCATATTCAGCCTGATTATTGGTGGCTTTGAAATCGAACCTTAGAGATTGCTCGATGAGTACCCCTTCGGGTCCTTCCAATATTATTCCAGCTCCACTTCCCTTGGTGTTCGATGCTCCATCGACCGAGAGGGTCCAGTCAACATTTCTTTCCTCTTTCTCAGGAATGGATAGCTTTGCCATGAAATCTGAGTACTTGTCCTTTCAGTGTGCCTCTTGGTTCGTAGTTCAGGCCATATTTCGACAGTTCTACGACCATTTGACCGTTCTTCCTGCTAGGTTGGGCTTTTGTAGTACTTGCCTAATGGGTAGGTTCGTCTTCACAATTATTGGAAAACATTGGAAGTAGTGCCTGAGCTTCCGAGCGCTAATTAAGACTATTAAGGTGGCTTTTTTCAATTTTCTAGTACCTAGTTTCTGCACCTTGTAGCACTCGACTTACAAAGTAGATTGGCATTTGGATACCATCTCTTTCTTGTACCAAGGTGGTGTTGACAGTCTTCTTTGTTACTAATATGTAGAGCAACAATGGCGAGTCTCTTAAAGGTTTGGTTAGAATCGGGGGGCTTGTTAGTGCGTCTTTCAAATCTTTAAATGCGGCCTCGCATTCATTGGACCATGCAAAGTGTCCCTTTTTTCTTAGGCATTGGAAAAATGGCATGGCTTTGTCCCCAAACTTTGCTAGAAATCGTGATAAGGAGGCTACTCGGCCTAAGAGCTTCTGAACTTCCTTCACATTGCTCGAGCTTTACATGTTTGTTATTGTTGCGCACTTGGTGGGGTTGGCCTCGATTCCTCGATGTGTCAGCATATAGTCGAGGAACTTTCCAGAGTGAACGCCGAATGAGCACTTCTCCGAGTTTAGCTTTATATTGTTTGTTAATTGCATTAAAGAGTTCTTGAAGATCTTTTATGTGTTTTTGGGGTTTGGCCGATTTGACTACCATGTCATCTACATAGGCTTCCACGTTCCGACCTAGCATGTTGCCTAGTATTTTATCCATTATTCTTTGGTAGGTTGCACTCGCATTCTTCAATCCAAATGGCATCACTTTATAGCAATAATTAGCCATAGCCCCCATGAAGGCTGTCTTTGGTTTATCTCGGGGATGCATTCGGATTTGGTTGTACCTTAAGTAGGCGTCCATAAAACTAAGTAATTCGTAACTGGAGGCTCCATCGATTAGAGCATCAATATTGGGAAGGGGATACGAGTCTTCAGGGCATGCTTTATTCAAATCCGTGAAGTCCACGCACATCCTTAACTTTCTCGGATGTGGTCGGCAGCTAAAAGTTTCTCTGTCTCAGCTAGGACTACTTCCTTTTCTCTGGACATAGTCTTCTCTACTTTTATGTAACGAGTTTACTTCTTGGATTGACTGTAAGGCGATGCAGAAAATCTCAAGGTCGATCCCTAGCATGTCTTGTGCTCTCCAGGCAAACGTGTTTTCGTTCTCTTGTAGTAATTGTATGATCGCCCTTTCTGATTCTGGCTCTAACTGAGTGCCAATTTTCACTTTCTTTCCTTCACTTAAGGTGATCTCCTTAGTTTCTTCGGCCGGCTGAGGTGGTGTTCAACGAACACATCTCTCGGATCCAAGTCACAAGGTAAAAAATCCTTCTTGGACTTTTGTCTTGCTTCCACGTTGTTCACTTTTCGTCTATTCCTCATGCTCCATTCGTAGCATTTTCAAGCTATTTCTTGATCTACTCTGATGACTCCTATGATGCCAGAGTCCGTGGGGTATTTCACCTTCAAGTAGGGACTAGATACAATCGTGCCGAGCCAATTCAGTGAAGGTCTCCCTAGCAGGAGATTATATGATGATGGGGCGTCGACCACTAGATACTTTATCATTATTGTCTTTGCCGTTTCATTGGCCCCAAATGTCGTCCTTAGTTCGACATAGCCGTGTACTTTTGCTTGTTCTCTCAAGAAACCGACTAGAACTTCGTCGAACAGTTGTAATCGATTGAGCGGTATCTCCAAGCCGATGAAGGTGTTCCAAAACATCACGTCGACCGAGCTTCCTTGATCGACAAGAGTTTGCTTTACGTTTCTCCTCATCAAAGTGACGTCTATCACAATGGGATCGTGTTCATGGGGGGGTTACACCGAGGTAGTCTTCGTCTGAGAATGTGATCGGAGGAGATGGTATCAGGGAAGGGCTGACGGTTAAAGCCATGATTGATCGTGCATATCTTTTTCTAGAAGCCGAGGTGTAGCCTCCCCCTGAGAAACCTCAGACAATGGTGTTGAAATCACCTAGTGTGGGTTTTTTGTGTTGGTCGTTCATAAGTCTACTTGTTGTTTCCAACTTCCTCTGTGTTCGTGGGGTGATTTCTATCTTTGTTGCCTCACATCTTTCCTTTGCTCATATTTTGCTAGATATCCATCTCGTATTAGCTTTTCAATTTGTCTGATAAGGGTGAAGCATTTTTTGGTATCATGGTCGTGGGCTCTATGGAATTCACACCAAGCTGGGAGGGAAGAATAACAATCGAGTGGCATTTACATCTTTCAGTATTACTCGGCATGGGACATGTAGAGGAGTTGCCTCGAGATGAGATGATTGGGTCATTCTAGTATCATATGGATTTTCATGTTGCCTTGGTCGGATGTGATTTTCATGGTGGGTCCATGCATTCCGAAGATAAGGATAATCCCTCCCCAGTTTTGATTGATGAGTCGAATGATCGATTCTACTTTCTCTTCTTTCTCTCTCCCTTTTCTCTACCATAATCGCTTCAGCTTCTATGTGGTAAGCAGCTCGGGATTGAATTTCTCCCATGGTGTGTGCATTATGATGCACGAGGGATTCTGCAAATTTCCCTGCGTTTAGGCCTTTTACGAAGGCAATGATGAAGAGTCTTTCATCCGGGTTAGCTATTTGGATGATGACTCCGTTGAAGCGGTTCAAGTATTCTTTCAACGATTCTTGAGGTTGCTATTTGAGATCGAAAACGTCAACCACATTGGGTGGCTTTGATTTGTTGGCTGTGAATTACTCTATGAGAACCTGAGAAAAGGATTCGAAAGAGGTAATGTTGCGGTTGGGAAGTCCGTTGAACCAATCCAGCGCCGTTGTGGATAGAGTTTCGACAAACATTTTGCATTTGACGGCATCAAAACCTCCGCTGATTAGTATTTAAGTCCTAAACATCTTTAGATGGCGAATCAAATCTCTTGAGTCACCGAAGGCTGTGATCTTAGGAATTATAAAGTGTGGTGGGATGGATGTCCTCTCAATTACCTCTGAGAAAGGCTGGAAATCTTTCGGGATATCGGTTACCACTTCCTTAGCATGTTTTATGCTTTCCAACTGTTGTTTCAAAGTGCTTTGCTCCGCTTCGACTTCGTCGACCCTTCTCTAGGCATTTTCCATCGCTTGTTTTAGTTGTCGCACTGTCTCCATTAGCTCCTGCAACATGGAGGAGTTGCTTTGCATTGTTCCCTTGAGGGGAGTGTCAGTCGAGCTTGAGTCTGCCATTGTTTTCTTTTGAGTGAGTGGTGTAGAGATTGAAGTTTATCGAGCCCCACAGTGGGCGCCATTGTTTTGGTCTAGAAATTTTGAGGTGATAGAAAGACTAGCCAGAACAAATAAGAGTGGAATCTGTCTACCTTCATGGTCAGACCTTGTTTATATAAGAAATTTAGAGATAAAGATAATATCTTTATTATAAAACAACAAATTAATCTCAAAGATAAAGATAATATCTTTTATCTTTTTACA
This sequence comes from Amphicarpaea edgeworthii, assembly GCA_014843725.1. NCBI lineage: Eukaryota > Viridiplantae > Streptophyta > Magnoliopsida > Fabales > Fabaceae > Amphicarpaea > Amphicarpaea edgeworthii. The sequence continues at coordinate 20,139,289 of CM026327.1, read as the reverse complement.
ATTATCCTATAAGACTATTCTCTTAATTATCTTCATGATATTATCTCTCAACTAGGAGGCGGTTAGGATCTCGTAGTAAGTAGATTGGTAACCATTCTGGTTGGCAAAATGATCGAACGATACACAACCCCTCAACCTTGAGCGCGTAGCGTGAAGAGGCTAAGGTTAGTCTCGTCCAAGTGGTCGATCTTTGATTTTTTATCTTTAGTGTTTGTTTGGATAAACGATCGTTCAATCGACAAAATGATTGGACAATCATAAATTACGTTATTTCAAAATCAAATTTTAATCAATTTTATTTTTATTTAAAATTAATTTTATCAACGATTTATCAAAATTTCAAACACATGCCAAAATTAGTAAAAAAAAATTGTAAAATTATGAAATTTATATATAGAAAGTAAAAATGTCACTTTTTACTTAATTTAGTCAATAATAAATAGTAGGCTAAAAAATAATAATGTGTTGTTAACGTGTCCGTATTTTAAATAAATTAAAAATAATATATTAGCACAATGAAAACATGGGTAACTTTCGTCTCATATCTTTCCACAAATTAAAAGACAAACAAAAGTCGTGCATTCCCTTCCAATTCCAACTATCGAAAACGACTGTGCATCAGCAAGCACCCCTTCCTTTTCTCATCCTTTTTCTTCTCTCCATAGTATATCACCATTATTATTAGTATTTATCATTTATTAATGGCGAAATGACTTTTGGTGGTTTATGTTATTTATTTTGTTTTGATGATTTATTAAAGAAAATCATTTAAAAAATTTATGTTTCAAAAAAGTTTTAAAAATAATTTTATTATTAGTATTAACTTAATATTGTTAATATAATTTTTTTCAACAATTCCATACTGAATGTACAATCACATTGTTAGGACTATTTTGTACTCTTCATTATTTATAAAAAATTACTTAGACATGTAATCTCGTATTTATAAATCTTAGTATAATGCGAATTTTCATTTACGAAATTCAATCTCATTATAATACATGAGATCATCTACAACCTTTGAGTCAACATTACAAACAATTAAAATAAACTTTTTAAAAAATAAAGGTTTAAATAAATTTTAAATCCCTATAAAATTTTTATTTTTTACTTTAAATCTTTATAAAATTTTTGTTATGTTTTAAATCTATATAATATATATATATATATATATATATATATTATTTTAGGTACTTAATATAACATTATCTTAATCGTTAATTAAATGATAAAACATCAATTCAACGTATTTAAATGATTTAACGTTATCAATAAAGACTAAAAACAAAAATATATATTAAAAAAATCCAAAATATAATTAAAATTTGAGAGAAATCAAAAATAAAAAAATAAAACATTTTACATGAATCCAAATATTATTTAAGTAAAAAATAAATTATAAAATTTAACAAAATAAATAAAATAAAAGATAAAAAATTTCATTTGACCATCATATATTCTCGATAGAATCAATGTATTCTATTTCTATTCTCATTTCTTAGTCTTCTTCTCTGTTGTCTTTCTCCACTCTTTTCTCTTTCTCTTTTCTTCAACATGACCGGTGTTGGCGATGAAACCCCCGTTACTCTCGACACGCTGAAGCAGTTAATGGCTCAGTTCGCTAAGGACAGAGACTGGGACCGTTTTCACAGCCCAAGAAACCTTCTTTTGGCTCTGGTATGCTTCTTTTCCACTACCTTCCTCGTTCGTGTGAAAAAAAATGGTTTCTTTTGGGGTTTTTGTTGCACCCTTTTGCGATCTTTTTTGGTTTGTCGTGTAGTTTTTTTTTCTAGGTTTATCGGTTTTTTCCGTTTTTTCTTATGTGGGTAACGTGTTTGGTTGTGATCCATGAAAGAAGGAAGGGTATAGAGAAGAAGAATCTATTCTGTTGTTGTGTTATTGTAATAATTTGTTAATCCGTTTTGTTTTTTTGGGTTTTGTAGACTCACTCACCTGAGTCGCAGATTCTCAATGTTTGCATAAAGATTTCATTTTTCTTTGCAAGTTGACATTTTTTTTAGAGAGGGAGAGGGTTGAAGCCCGTGAAGCTATAAGCTGTCTTTGTCTCTCTGGGTATTGATTTTTTTTTTTAAGGTGAATTTATAATGAAGTTTATGCTTTAATATGGCCTTTAGGATGAATTTTTACCCATATGATTTTATATGATCTTAATTTCATAAAACAACTAATTTTATTTAAAGTTAGTTTGAAGTAGAATAATTTATGTAATGAAATTCTTATCTCAAAAGTCAAAATAATTATATATTTTTCTTTTTGAAATTTTGTAGGTAAACATGGTTGAATTTAATTTTAACTTCATTGTAGTGTAAAGTTTTTATTCAATGTAAATTTTTGTTGTGTATTTTTTGATAAACAATTTAGGTAAACTTGTTTTTGGTTTAGTAAGATAACTAAAAATAATTAGATTTTTTTAACTTTTATATAGTATAAAATCTTTTCATACCGTATTTGATCATTTACCGCACCATTCCTTTATGAATATTACGAAAAAGAGAGGTACTTTTCTCTCTTATAAAACTAAAAACAATAAAATACGAAGGATTTATGAAAATTAAATAGAGTGGTACGAAAAGTGGATATAGACATTAATATTTATGGAATGTAGTTATAGTTACAATCATGATATGACAACTCCATTTATTTATTAATAAATAAATGTAATAGTATATTTTTTATTAGATATTTATGTTAAAATGTTTTATTGAAAGTGTAGGAAAATTAAATCAACCTAGTTTTATCTCAAAATAATTTACACAACTTTTTTAACCGAGAATCAGGGCGATTTGGAATAGATGACTCACTAGTCACTACCCATTCAATTTACTTTTCTTCATAATTTGTATGTCACTGTACTTTTTTTGAGATTTTGACACTTTGTGAAACTCAAACCCTAGTCAAAATCGACTTTGCCATGTCGTTGTTGCCATAGAATTGATAGAGAAGATGTGTAATTTTTTCGGCCTTACGTTTTGCTTTAACCTTTTAACTTTTGTTCCCACCTAGAGTACAAAGTGGGACATAAGCACGTTTAATATTATGCTCAAGGACAAGCTCAACCTGCCATAATAATAATAATAGAGATTAGAGAAAATATGTTATGTGCTGACAGTTCTAATATTCATTGTGTATGTTTGGATGAGTACGAAAGAATTGATTGTGAATTCAATAATTGGATTGATTTTGTAAATTTTATTTTGAATTAGAATTGATTTTGAAGTAACCGTGAGTTAAGATTTGATTTGGATTAAAGTTAATTTTGAAATAAAATTTAATATAAATTTTTAGATTTAACGTAATAATTATTTTGAGTTGCTTCATTTCATCTCAGAAATTTTTTTTCAACGTCAATACACTCATAATAAACTTTTGAATACACTTTCTTCAATTGAATTGAATGAAATTTATTAAAAATAATTTCGTGGGTGTCATTCTATTTATAATTTAGTGTATTTCAAAAAAAGTGTTTTATTGAACCAATTGTTTAAACTTATTCATTTAATAAAATAAATAATTATTTATTTTTTTAAGTATGTTTGTACAAATTATTTGTACTTAACATAAATATTTTATTTATTTATTTAAAGAAAAAAATTATATCACCTTAGAAACAATTTCTTATTTGAAAATTATTTATTTTATAGATATTTATTTTAATTTTAAGAAAAAATGTCGCATTAACACTCCTCTTCATTTTAATTTTATAGACTTTTATGAGAACTACCTTTTGTTAAGTTATCCGCAATTCGTGATTGAATAATAAGGAAAAACTTTTACAATGTTGATAGTTTCATCATTAAACTCAATAATAATAATAATATTAGCATTAGCATGTGAATTGGGTATTTATTTATGAGAAATGTATGTTTGAGAGTGTGATAGTTATCTTTATTTATTTATGTATTGATAGGTGGGTGAAGTAGGAGAATTGTCGGAGATATTTCAGTGGAAAGGAGAGGTTCCAAAGGGTCTTCCAGATTGGAAAGAGGAGGAAAAGGTTCATCTTGGGGAAGAGCTTTCTGATGTTCTGCTTTACCTTGTCAGGCTCTCTGACATTTGTGGCGTTGATCTTGGCAAAGCTGCTTTGAGAAAGGTTCAACTCAATGCTATCAAATACCCTGCTCCTGCAAAAGACGAAGGCCAAGAACAAAATGCCACTACTGATGCTGCTGCTCACTGATATTATTGTGCAATGGTTTATGCAATTACATGGAAAACTACTTTGCTTGTTTTTGTTTTTACTGTTTTGGAAGAATCAAATCCCCTTGACAGATACGAGATATGATGGGAAATCTAATTCTTGCATTTTCGGTTAGGTTACCTTTGTGGATACGTTGGGGACATTTTTGATGCATAATATAAATATTAGTTAGTATCCCGGATTTTCTGCAATCTCATTTATGTTCCTGACCTTTCTTTCGTCTTACTGTGTATTATCATATGGATTTATAAGATTTTAAACTAATCCGTAGTGTCAATGCAGCATAAAATATAAAATACTAATTAGCGTAAATTATAAAATGGTTTCAGCTTTTTTTATTTATTTATTATATACGATTCTTAGTTATTTATTTAATTAAGAGTGTTTAATAGATAATAAATAAATCATTGGATTAAAGTTATGTTAAATGATAAATTAAATAATAACATAATAAAAAATCGTCTTAAGAAATAAATAAATTAATAATCTTTCTTATAAAAAAAAGTAATTAATTAAAATAAAATGAAAAAAAAATAATTATTTTAAAAAAATTATTTTTTATTTTTTATTTAATCTATTTTATTATAATAATTTAGAATTGAATAATTAAAAATAAAAAATATATATAAATATATTTTTTTTAAAATTAAAAATTGATAGGCCAACCGGTCAATCATAGTGAGGTGGGTTGGTCCTTCTGATCCACACTAGTCATAGACAACCTGTTCTGTTTTTAACGAATTAATTCGCTTTACCACCTCTTACATGCATTAAAGTAAAATATAAAATATTTTATTTAACTCATGAAATAAATAAATTGTAAGTAGAATTCAATTTAAATAATGTTATTAAAATATAAATTAAATAATGTAGCAAAGTCGTATTTCAAAAAACATAATTAAGTAAAATGTTTATTAAATTATTTCATGATATTTATAAAAGTAAATATTTTTTTTTTAGTATTAAGCAAATCATTCATCAACGGATTGTATTATTTAGATATGTGATTTCTTTTAGTAGAAAGTTTCGTATTCGATTTTTATCATGTGTAAAAAAAAATTTTGAACCAGCAACAACTATACATTACGAGTGAGATTAATTTTTGATCCAATGAGTTAAAGGACACTCGTGAATTATGCTGGTATCTATAGAAAATGCTATAATAGAATATATTGATGAAATAATGTAGACGGTTAATTTTGATGGTATGAACATAGATACTCACTTATAAATTTGATGTTTATATAATCAATTAAAAATCATATAAAATCTATCCAAATTTAATAAAAAAATAATCCGTTGACATCTCATGATTTTAAATAATAAAAACTTTTTTTTAAAATTATTTAAAATCTTTTCAAATACTATAAAATTTTGTTATTAAAAAAAAATATTAATAATGTTGATGAAATATATAATACTTTTCATAAAAATATTTTAAAATTGATTCAAATTCTAATTCTAATTAAATACATCCTTAGTTTCGATTGATGAGCCGAATTGATTGATGTACGGGAAAATGCTTCTTTTCTTCTCTTATGAAAGAAAGAAAATCAGTGAATAGTGCCTATGTAATATAGGTAGCAAAACAGCCGAAACTATGAATAGTTTGATAGATAGCATAGGCCATAGGCACGAGAATCAGATACCTGACCAAATTGCTGTGCAGATGAATGAGATGATTGATTGATTGATGATCACTCTTTGAATTTTCTAAAGCAGGACTTTAGGTTCTTTATGGGGGAAAGTGAAAGCAGTTAAATTCTTTTATCAAAAATTAAAAGCACATTCAATAAGAAAGAAATTGTAACCACCTTCAAAGTTTAAACACATGAAGTCGGTCCCACTAAGATACAAAGTACTCTAGAATATTTAGTGTGTTCGGATAATTACCAAAATTGATTTTTCTTTCTTGGTTGGTAAGATATGGTAAATTCTACACGCATACTGCATTAGGTAGTCCACACATGTCTATAGGAAATATTTTAAGAAACATGACGGGAAAATGAAATATTATGAGATTATAAATGAAATATTCAATATTTTAGAGTGATAAAAATATATTTGATCTATTTCATTAATATAAAGGTAAATTCAAGCAAGTATCAGCCTAATAGGTGATATACGTGCAGACAAAATTTTTATAACAATTATTAGCCATCGGATAATAATTTTGATTAAATGAGTTGTTCTGATCTTCTATAGGAAATTATGTACGGAATCAAGATTCAATTCCTTTGAATCAGTGAACTATCTTGAATTTTTTGAAATGAATACATTTATCCTTACTCTGTCCACAATTTAGGTCAATGAATGTAACAATCACTAGAGTATTTTGGCTTTAGGCCTATCACCACCTCCCACGAAGGGATTGTTGGGCGCAATTGACGTTTGTTTCATGGAATGTTATTACATTCCTAGAAATAATGGATGATTAATTATAACTAATGAACTAAAATGTAGGGATGACAAAATAATTCCACATCTGCATGTATCACCTCGTATCCACCTTGACTTTGACAGAAAATATCCGTTTTAAGTATGGATAGGGTATTTTACATGGAATGAGGATGGGGATTCGTATCAAACTATACCTATACTTGTATGCGAACCCGTGGTCATGATATATTTTTTATAAGTTTTATGTCACAACATATGTATATGCAATATTATTTCTGGTTATCAAGATTAATGAGAATAATAATTACATGCAATTATATAATAAATTTAAGTTTTATTCTTAAAAAACCCTTTACTTTAAATAGAGTGAGTGTATTGTAATTAAAGTTAAAAATAAAGTAAGAGTATAAAAGAAATTTTACTAAAAAAAAATCTTATGTTGCAGATAAATAGGACAAAAAAAATGAGAGTGTTATTTATATATAAGACAAGAGTAGTATATATTAAATATTTTATTGAATAAATTTTAAAAATATAAATTATTTTTTAAATTAAAATATAATTCATAACTAATATAAATTTATTTTAAAATACATAAATAAATATTAAAATTATAAAAAAAAAACAGTATAATAAATTACCGACTGATATACTCCAACCCGATAAAACCCGACGAAAATGGATATTAAAATATTAAACTTGTACCTTTTATACTTAGCTATGAAAAAACCCATTGCTAATTAATTAGCAATGCTAGTCAAAGGTAAGTCAGTTGATGAAACTAAAGAATAGAAATGTGCACAATATGATCGGTTTGAGTCTGGTTTTTAACCCACTAAGGGCCCAACCACAGTCTAAATTATTTGACTGTGTTTAGGACCTGAAACTTCCAGGTCCAATTGATCAAACATGTCAGTATAAACTTTACATTTTAGTCGACTAAAAAAGTTAACTTACAAATCTTGTCTAGATCTAAAATTTATGAATAAAACTAGTTGTCCTGCATAGGATGACATGTAATTTTTTTTTTTTAATTAGTAGTAAGGAATCGAATTTGATAAAGATTTATAATACTCATATATTTAACTAATCAATTGAGCTAGACTTTTTAGATAGATGACATGTAATCAATGTTTTAAAAATCAGACTGATCACTGAACTAGTAAAGTCACTAGTTTAATGTTTAGTGATTCAACTGTGTTATTGAATTGGTTGAATCAGATTTAATAAAATGATATTTTTAAATTCTTTTAATATAATATACTAAGTAATATTAAACAAAAATAAGTTAAATAATATAATATCATACTTTATAATATTAAAAATTAAACTCTCATTAAAATTATCATAATTGATAATTCATATATGAAACCACGTTTGAAATAGAAAGGATGCATAGCCGAAGATGAAGGGATGCACCATTGGAGGAGACTGAAAAGGGAAGATGAGTGTGTTTGCTCAACATTTGGGTTAAGAGCTTAGAACTCTAAGAATAAAGAGTAACTTCATGTAACTAGTAAAGAGAAAGGAAAAAATAAAATCCCAAACCAAAAACAATGTGGTTTTGTCCATTTAAAAAAAAAATCAAAATGATAGTTATTTTGTCTATTTTAAAAATAAAGTAAAAATTGACAAATCATTAAAACTGGTCAAACAATCAATTTTGATTGATTTTGGACTAGTGCAATCAATTCACCACTAGTTCAATTAAAATCCACTTTTATGTTTATTTCAAATTAAAATCCACTTTTATGTTTATTTCAAATCGGACAAGGCATTAATTCTTGGTTGAACTGGTTGATTCAATTTATTTTAAAAGTCATACATGTAGTTTGATAATGTAAAATATTTTACACTATTACAATTTAATGATTAAATTAATAAAAAAAAATTTTTATACAAAGTTATTAAGAAGGTAAAAATAAGTATAACTCACTCTATCTTCTCATTTTTCTATCAATTTATATATCTATAATTTTATCCATAATATATATATTTAGTTGTTAAATCTTTAATAACTAGTCTATGTTGTACTATTATTCTAAATTAATTGATGGGTCCTACTAATTAGTTCTCTCATGATTACTATGATATACTGTGATGCAGAAATTATTTAACAATGAAAAAGTTGTTACAAACAAAAGTTGGGAGAGTTGGAACAGGATATAATCTAGCTAGCATATGCACATATTACACAAAATAAAGATTTAAAATAGGTTAATGCCCAAAATGACTCAATTCCATTCCATTTAATTACTGGGAGATAGGAATCTGAGCAAATTGAACTACAAAGTATATATCAAAACTATTCAATCCACGTACTTAATCGAATGGAAAATGTAATAAGAGAAAACGATGGTGAAAGGATAAAGAAAAATGATAAAATTCGACTTGAATATACTAGTTTAATTTATATAAAAAGCTTGATTTAGTTTATCTCAGTGATTTATTTTATTTACTTTTCCTATAACCATTTACTGAGAAACTTATCCAAGTTCTCTCCAAATCTTTTCTTTTTATTCAAGAACACGAGTATGTTTTATGAAAAATAATCCTTTTTGAGTTAGAGATATCTTTGTTTAATTAACCTATTGATTTTGTACGATAAATCTCAGTTTACGAACAAAGTACGTAATTAATTAAGCGATAAATACTATATGGTCATAAAGTACTGTACCTATAGGATTTAATTATTATATACTGAAAATGATTATTATCTTCCCTACGATCCAATTAAAGTGCTTTTATGGCCATAGTGGAGCGTCATTATTTAAAAATGAATTTTATTTTTTGAAGAGAATTTAAAAATGAATTAGAGAAACAATATTGTGATAACTTTTCTCCGGTGCATGGGGTTCACTCCATTCCCTGAAGTTTTAATTAAATAAATAGAAACAAAGAGCTTTGCTTCTTCTTTCTGATACCAAGTCACAGGATAATTACTTTTACAAATTATTGTTAATTACAACTCATTTATTAGCGCATCATGGTTAAACTCGAAAAAGAAATCTTACGGCTACCTTAAGTTCATTTTATTCGATCTTAACTTATAAGCATACTCCTCCTAATGATGGCAACCACAACCCTAAACAACTAAAGAAGAAAGAAGAATAAAGGAATTCATGTCAAGCATTATTTTATTTGCAGACTAGAATTATTCCCATAGCATTAGGATTGTTATAATTGCTGCCATTATGACCACTATGATGATGATGAATATGACGTACCTTTTGCACATACTATATAAGAGTTTAGTGTCATGTCATGTTACACAACAACAACAACAACAACAATTTGCTAGGTAAAATATGCTCAAGAGAGGTGGTGTATCAACCATTTCAATGTTGTCATCAAATTCTTCAATGTTGGTAGGGTTGTGCCGTCCCCGGCGACGGCTCCGACGGCGGCGAGGCAGCAGCATCCGGCTAGGGAACAGGAGAAGAGGGTTCTGCCTTGGATCACGACCAGTGGTGCAATGGGGTGTCATGGTTCCTCTTAGGATGTTGAAGAAGATCATCATGGAAATTACACCAAAGGGACATTGGATAGAGGCTTATTGTTGGTCTCTACCTCTTCTCCGTCCCCAACTATTTCCCCTTTGTTAACTACAAGTAATGGATTTTGGGTGTGTTTAATTTACCGGTTAAACAAACACATTCTAAAATAACGTCACCTCAGAAGTAACAATTTCTTATTTATGTTTGAATGTCCGTTTGGGGGAATTAAAACGGTAAACCAAACACACATTTCATCTCCTATCTTTTTTATTTTTTTCCTTTTTTCTTTGCCTCTCCCTCTTGTACTTTCTCCTTCAAAAATGTGAAAAGTAAAATTAAAAGAACGATTCTACAAGGCTTGGTACGTAAAGGAAAAATGTTGTCCCCAGAACTGCCCCCAAAATGTTGTACTGACCTTGGAGAAAGAATCAAGTATACATTACTCGTTTACATTAATGTAATAAGCTATTTTCGTTTTTTTTTAATTACTAACATGTTGAATAGGCACTTGATAATATAGAAGGAAATATACTATAATCATTAAATATATAAAACAAAACTAGCTACATAATGCTAAATATTCATTAAATAAAAAGCAATAGAATTATAATATGAGATTTGATGGTTTAGTTCAATTTTTAATAACAAGATCCGAAAATCGAACCAAACCACGTATATGAACAATTTTTAAGATTTTTAGTTTTTATGATTTTTAGTATAAACTATTTTCAATTTTTTTTTTTTATCAATTTCGACTTTTGTGGATCATAATTAGTTTGGTGTGGTTTTGAATACCCTTACTTGTACCAAATCCTTGGTTTAAATGTTGGGATGATGCACGTTTCGGATGTCATTATCATCAATAAAGTAATAAGATTCAAAACATCAAAAGGCAACCTCTTGAACATGAACCATGGGTTAAAGAGAGCTTTTCCTACAAGACTAGGGAGATTGTAAATGTACAACTAAAACGTGACCTATAAAGGAAATACAAAAGCAAAATGCATACATGTAACTTACACCAAAACAACATACCAATCTTCATGTTCATGCAAATCAAAACCGGTTAGTTTAGCTACTTTTTTCCAAAGTATGAAAACAAGGTTGGTTGTTTATCCTTAGCAGTCTTTGCCTTTTCCTTTTTCTTTGCAGGGTTTGGACTTATCTGGTCATGATTTCCCAATGCTGGCTTTGAATCAGCTGCAAAAGTCTCGTACTCACGCTTAATCGGGAGCACAGAAGCACTTTGAGGATGGGAAGAACCACGGAATTTTAAGTCATTGTCTCCCTCCTCAGCTTTAGCTCCTTCACTCAGGTCTTGTGTATGTTCAGTCTTGACAACTTCAGGACATGATATTTTCTGTTCTGGCTTTGTGTCTTTACTTTCGGTCATGTCTTCTGAATGTTCAGTCTTGACAACTTCAGGACATGATATTTTCTGTTCTGGCTTTGTGACTTTACTTTCAGCTCCCTTTTTTGAAAAGAACATAGAGATTGAAGTGTTCCCTTCTGCTTTTACTTGAATCTGCCAAACATGGGATGATATTTTAAAACTGAAACCATTGTCATTGAGATATCTTAAATGAGAAGTACTAAACAAAGTACAGTCACAAATTATGCTTTTTTGAACATTTTTATGATTCAAAGAACAAGTGAGAATAAAGATCTAGGCAGATACAATTGCAGATTCAGATAAAAGTTGTGTGATTTGTTGATTGAATTACATGTTCAACTCAATACACCAAGACATATTTAAGATGTTGACACTAAGAAACATGAAATGAATGTTCAATTGTCATACCTCCTTTATGCACTCAGGTCCATCAAATGATGGCTTACCCATAGCAGATGTCACTGGGTACCACACCTGGATATTAAAAAAAATGAGGAAACTAAAAATATTGAATGCAATGAATAATGATAGCCTGCAATCTTAACGACATAACTGGTATTAATGAAGAAAATGGCAATTAAAGCCTCAATGTAAAGCTCATACCAAATCAGATTCTTCATATGGCTTCATCACACTCTTAAAACTGGAAGCAGAACTGCTTAGCCAGGTATCAGTTGATTCCTTGCTACCCAAAATAACTGGCATTCTGTCTAAAGAGATACATTTAAAGAACAGATATAAGTATTTCACCAGCATAATATCATGGCCATTCAAATATGATGAATATTTCAGCAGTCATGCTCAATTCCTAAAAGGCAAAAAAGGGAAGGTTTATAATCTAATATATTTATGCTGGCTTGCCTGAAACTGTGTTGGTATGCAAACAATTAGAGAGCACGACTCACCATGAAGCCACTGAAGTGCTGAAGATGAAGAGGTTGTAACAATAGTGAATGTGTAGAGTGTTTCACCTGCAATTAACAATATTACATCAACATAACAAGTGTATAAAGTAAAATAACATGGTCTTTCATATTGGATAAAGTCAATAATTTCTTAAATCTTTCTGCAGAGATTTTTACCTTCAGAATTTTTCCATGAGTCATAAAGGGCGGCAAAGACAAGTGGTCGTCCATCTTTGAAGTGAATATAGTAAGGCTGTTTCTTTGAACCATCCTTTTTCCACTCATAAAATCTTGAACATATATTTTAAAAAAAAATCAATTGAAAGAACTGAACATAAAGCCACAAATAAGCAAAGAATGGATGTAACCATAAAACTTTGGAAAACTTAGATAAACTATAAAAGAAGGAAATCTCGTATTAAAAAGAATACGTTGAACCAAAAGTTTGTAAATAAGAATATGACAGCAATATGATATAAAATGCATAAGAATAAAAGACTAAACATATAATAGGAAAAAAGGATATATATTTAGAATAATGGTTGTCAGGATGGAATTTACCACGTCCTCAATGAAGAATTCATCCCAACCTCAAATATTACTATGTGTAGCAGCACGATAAACACACTGGGAGTGCATTGTCTACACTCTACCCAGCAAGCAGAACTCATTTTGATTCAGCTCAAGCATTTGAAGGAAACATGACAAAACAGGTCTTAAATAGTAAAGAGGAGGTATAATATATTATTGATATGCATTCTTATACTACAATATTAGAGGAAACAGCAAGAGGATAAAAAGCTCCAGCACAGAAGCATTCCCAAACCATGTTAAAGCCAAAGCTAAGAAGAGGTGAGTGAAAATACAATTAAACAAGTAACGCAATACTTACCCTTCTACTGCCACAAGGCACCTGCTTTTAGGAAGCAGACGGCGAAATGATGCCTTTTCATCTATAGATTCAGATCGAGCATTAAACTGCAGTATAGAGCATACTTCACATCAGATTGAGTGCTTTGCTTAACAGATTATTATAATTTAAAGTAGTAGTATTGTAGTCGACAAACTCCAATAATGATTGTAAAAACAGTAAACACAACAAGAAATTCCATAATGAATGTTAGCTAAAATGACATTTCTAACTTCCAAAGTAACAAAGCATCAAGCAAAATTGCCAGGCTCATATTTCATTATGATGATAATTGATATATAAGGGAGGTACTCAAATCGTTCATCCCCTCAAAAAAATTAGTTAAGTCCCATCACTGATCTTCAAGCTCCCCACCCCACCCAATAAAAAAAGGAATTGGAATCCATAAACTATACCATCCTGTAGTGATCAGGTTTCTCAGTTTTCTTTGTAAAACTGGGGATTAAACCCCATTTCATGCAATGAAGAACATAGCCTTCACCACCAGACGCATCTTCTCTACGAACCACTGGCACGTCGAATCCCGGTGATACATTGTAGGCTGGCCTATACCTAAGCAAACAGTCAAATTCAATTGTGAAAAACAAATTCCACACCAACCATTCCATTTCCTTTCGAAAATAAAGCAATATCTTGTTTCATTCATTCATTCATGCCCCAATCATATTTTCCTACAGCAACAATTTTTAACCGACTTGAAGAAACCCCCAACATAAATAAATAGTTTAAAAAAGAAGAAAAAGGAATGAAAATAAAAAAAAGTTCCATTTTTCTTCCATATTGTCATTCGTTCCCAAAACCAGTTCAGACCCACTTGAAGTAATCCCCAACTAACCCCAAAAAAGATAAAAAGGTTTCATTTTTCTTCAACATAGTCAATTAACTAACAGTCATGCAAGCCGCTTTCAAACGCAGCTGCAATGAGCCCAACACGACACAGAGCACTTGTTGTAGCAAAACAGAAAATTCCCAAATAACAAACGAATACTACAAAGGTGTTTTAACGCAAAATTTGTAACAAAATAAAATGGAAAAACATTGGGAAGCCAGAAATAGTTTGATTGACATGTTTTGGTATTAGTTTTACCGGTCAATATGGAGAGTGCGAGTTGGGGCGGCGCTGCGGTGGCAAGCCCTTGGGACATCATCGGCTCTCAGAGTACAACGTGCTCTCCCACACATCTCTCTCTTACTGATGTTTTTTTTTTCCTTTTCTTTCTTCAAGGCGGGAATAGAACACTGCAGAGTTCAGAGAAAACTACTACAGAGGTGATTCAATTCCAGGTTTAAATACTATTTAACAAATAAAATTTATTAACAAATAGTATTAAAAAAAACTCAAATCTATCTATCAAATATAATAAGACATTTTATTTATTTTATTTATGATGTTAACACGTAAGATTATTTGATGTCATTTTTTTTATTATTATTTTCATTAAACTTTGTAAAATTTACAAATAGTGTATAAAATTGAAATATTAAATTGAAGGCATAAATATTAAACTATAAATTCAAACATGTGTATAGAATTGAAATATTAAATTGAAGCATAAATATTAAACTGAAACAAAGTAAAGACAAATTCTACAAATAAACAGACACATTAGTATAACCATAAATGAAAAATTTTCAATAATACTATGTTTTAATGGTATATTATGTAATTACAAAATTATGAGAACTTTCACAAATGTAAAATGTGAACTTTCAACAATACTTTCATTGCTCTAGTAATCGTGGAATAAAATCTGGAAGTATGCAAATGGCATAATTGTAGACTTCAAATCGTAAACTTCTATATTCAACCTTTTTTTTTTTTATCTATCTCACAACTTTCATTTGATTACTTTCATTCATCAAATATGTTTTATAATTTTAGAATAATGTTTGACACTCTATCCATGATATTTTTAGATGCATCTAATGATGTATTATTCTTTTTCAGA
Source organism: Amphicarpaea edgeworthii (assembly GCA_014843725.1). Lineage (NCBI taxonomy): Eukaryota > Viridiplantae > Streptophyta > Magnoliopsida > Fabales > Fabaceae > Amphicarpaea > Amphicarpaea edgeworthii. Next base: position 20,123,995 of record CM026327.1, on the reverse strand, counting down.
GTATTCATATACATTATCTTAAGATTGGAGAGACTGTTTAAACATTTTACAGAAGTAACTCGAGAGGTTAAAATCAACAAAATTGGATCTATATAAGATTGTAAATCATGTTTGTGTAATTTGGATTGGCAACATCACACTCCTTGTTGGGATTATGGTCTTCAATATTTCAATTTATTTTGGCTCATAGAAGCTTCTCTAATTTTATTACGATTGTGCTATTGAATCAGTAGGTTTTTAGGTTTTTTTTTTTAGTGGGACATTTTATTGCATTTCTTAATTATCACATAGTCTCATTTTGTCTGTTTTGTTTTGATTCTAAATTTTGTGATTTATTTCTTAAATTCTCTTCTCAACTCTATTTATTTTATGTATTTAGTTTTGTACTTTCATATTAAATTTCTTATAAAATATTTTCAAGTACCTTAAAATTTATTGCCTTGATGGGTGTTGTGTTAGGATCTTATATCTGAGAAGTTGTGTTATATTTTCAAATCAACTTCATTCTCTTTGAATGGACAATGATCATTTTTTTTTTCTAAACTTGTAGAAACATGCATTAAACTTGGAGACAAGTGGGAACAAGGAACAACTTTGATTTTCTAATGACCTTCGTCATGTTGTCTTTGCTATGCACTTGCAAGAAAAATTGGAAGTATCTATGTAAAGATTGAAAGCTCTAAATTCTGTTAAAGTTTGAACATTCTCTCTATTTGATTTTAATCATAGAGATTGTAGATTATTATTATGGTATTTCTTCTATCTATTTTCTGTGAGAATTTAATTTAATAAATATACTTATTATCTATTTTTACTTGGATTTTAAAGGGAAGATTAACCAATGAATGAAAGGTAAGCTATGGTATTTCATCTATCATCTTTTTCATCGTATTTGTTTGTTCTTGGACTAATGATGCTATTTTTTTTTCTATAACAAGGGTGTTAGAATTGTTGGCTAGGGTACTAAGAAATTGATTGATATTTTATTGATTAGTTTATCGATATAAAATTTAGAATTTAAAAGTTTTCTAAAATGTATGAATTTCATCCTTTTATTCATGAGTCATTCACTATCATTAATGGGTTAAAAGAATAATTAATTGTTTATATGAAACTTTCAATATTTTGATTAAATTTCTTTATTTCACATACTCATTATTTTATTTTTATGAATATTTATTCTCTTACTTTCCTATTTCTTATTTCTTATTTGTTTATATTCTATTTTGTTTCTTGAATAGCTTATAATTTGGAATTGTATTTAATTAGTAGTTAGTATATTAATAATTGTATAATTAAGAGACCAATATTGGGAGACAGATATAGAAAATAATAAATATTATTATTTATAAGAAAAAAGTAGTTTCTTTGCCCAAAACTTTAATAAGTAATTAGTAGCTGATAATTTAAAATTAGATTTAATTAGTTTTGAATATGTATTAATGATTGTTTTAATTTCCACTTAATTAAAATACTGAATATGATTAAATTGTCAGTTTTTTTTAAGGCAAATAAAAAATCTTTAATAATAAATAAGATATCAATTCTTATTGTATGTCCGAATCACTGGCTAAAATATAAGTATTTTATATAATTTGTCTCGAGCAAAGTAGTTATTACGTACAGATTCAATTTAAGTTAATTTAAAATCAAACATGTAAAATGATGGAGAAAAATAGTTACTTAAAATAAATTCATTCATTCAAGAAGGATGTATTTATTTTTAATTAATTTCATGGGTTAAGCTTATCTTATACTTTATTAAATAAATCGTGTAAAGAGATATATTTTTCAAACAAAATCACTTTTACCCTTAATATCACTTTGTTAAGTGATTTTTTACTTGACTTGTAGAACATTTTGTCCAAAAAAAATTCACTTTATTCATTTTTTAAAGAAGTGTGAAAAAATTTAGAAACTGAATTATCATATGCAATTCTAACCTTTACAAAAATTCATTCAAAAAAATCATTAGTTGTATATTGTGTAAAATAATCTTCTTACATGCTATCCTCAAGTGTGTCATGTCAACTATTTTACTACAAAAAATTATTAGTATATGGATAGTATAAGACAATAGTGACTTATAAAATTGATGTGCCTAAAAGAGACATGTTAGAAGATTGTCTTACGCTTAGTATAAGTAAAAATATGATTATATCTAAGTCCATCATTGAGGCATTGTAAATCCATAATAAAATTCACACTCAAGTCTCATGTTCTTTCATTTCTCATAACATTAAGAATAGCGAATGGACACATCTAAATTAGAAAAAATAGACCATATGAACATATAAAGGTAATCCATTTCACATTTTTAAAGGCTAGAATAACACCTCATAATGTCTTTCATTTCTTAATAGTTAATAGGTAAAATCATAATTAGTAAGTAATCTTCTTACCTTCAAAACTATGGCCTCATAAATAAGATATTACAGGTGGACAAGAAAATGAAAATGAGCATGCATACAATGCAAATTCTATTGAAGAAAATAACACTACAAATCCAAAAATCCTATTGCAAATTCAACTCCAATTCCCATATAAGACTTTAATGTTCAAAGTAATTTCCATCAGCATGTCCAACAGAATAACTCTCTGATAACTCTTCATTCCTAGTGCAATTATTTGTTATAGGAGGACTACAAGACTTTAAAATTAGGTGCTTGTGGGACTTTTGTTCGACAAGTTCTTGAATGATTGATTTAAGAAACTAATGAAACACAAATCAGATATGCTTTGAGGAAGTAACTAATTATTTAAATTTTGATAATTAGTTGTTGTTTTTGTTGTCTCCTACATTTAAAATATAATAATCACATATGACAATAGTTGTTGTATAATTAGTTGTTGTATGTATCTGATTCTTTTTCTTAGCATTTGTAATTATTCCATGTGTTAGTCTATATAAACAAAAGAAAATGACAATAGTTCTTTAAAAATTTGAATTTAAACTGTACAATGAAAAATAACATGAAACTTGAACAACTTCAAAGTATAAAAAAGAAAGAAAGTCAAATAGGATTTGAAATTGAAATGAGTTGACTTATCTTTGATGTTAGCAATGGATTTCATCATTTATTGCTTGGCAATTGAAACAACAAATGCTCCACATCCTTATGTAATTTTGTGGTGTCTATCCAATATGATAAAAAAAGGAATTGTTCTACATGATAGAATTGATTAAATTTTTGTTTTCAAGTGGGGTTTTGTTTCTTACTGTGATTAATTTAAGAGTTTTGTTTTCAAGTATTTTTTTAATAGAAATCATCAAGAAATGCATTTTTCAACTGATAATGTACAGATGGAGGGAGGTGTTTTTAATTGAAATACACAAGAACACACTAGAAGAGGGGAGTTAAATAGTCGGTTAAATAAAGTATTAAACTTTTTGCAACAAATATTAGTTGTAAGGTTTCCTATAGAGATATATGAAGGTTTTAAAACAAGCTAACATATCTTTTCAAGACAAAGCTTTTAAAACCTTTTCAAGATGCACAAAGTGTAAAATGAATAATTATAAGCACAAGTACTCTAAACTGCCACTTCTGGCTATAAGTATTCTCTATGCTACTACTGGCTACAAGTATTCTAAACCACTTCTAGTTCTAAGTATAAATCTCCCCCTAAGATTATACTGCCTAAGTATTGTTTGATCACTAAACCACTATTGACTTTCTATTCAAATAATGAATATGATTCAGATAACTCTTAAAGAGAGGATATAAATGAATGAATGAATCTCTGTGAGCTTGTAGAAGATGGTGTTTCTTTTCTCTTAGCTCTCTTTCTCACTTAGGGTTTTCAAGCTTTCTTGCTTTTCAACTCTTGTTCACTTGCTTGTTTTTCCTCAAATATTTTGTTTTGTTTTGTTTTAATTGTTAGTCTTCTCTTTTCATGGAAGCATATATTTATAATAGAGCTTCATAAATTTGAACATTGGAGAAGATTCAATCTGCTTTCTCACAGTTGAATGTTGAAGTTGCTTTAGCCTAAGCTTGATCAGAGGAGAGTAGGCTCCTGTCTTGTCACAACTCTGCTTTAGTTGTAGGCGTGTTTCTCAAAGTTGATTAACCTTTTTAGTTTTACCTACTAGACTTCACATTTCACGAGACAAACAAACAAACATACGAGGTATATATGAAAAGTGTTTCAGTAAGATCTACCTTTCTTTTTGTTTTTAGACACAATGTTCATAAAGTCAAGTTATAATAATTAATCACATTGTTTGTTGAGCAAAGAACTACTCACGATCTACTTAAGAAAGACTCTTATAGTTTGGTCTGACTTTCGCATGGTCTGGTCCAATACTATAACATAGTCCGGTCCAAGACTTTTGCATGGTCTAGTCCAAGACTGTTGCATGGTCTGGTTCGAGACTTTGCATAGTCTGTTCTAAGACTTCTCTTAGTCTGACCTGAGACCATTACATGGTCTATTCCTTCATAATGTTTTCTAATTAAAATTACTTTGGATGCTTGATTTATTATGAAAATGTTTTTAAACATTCAATAACATAGAGTGAGATAGAAGAGATTATACCAGTAGTCTTTGATGATTTTTGATTCCTTGAAATTACTTAATTTTAAACCATTAGTTGATCAAATATTATCACATTTGTTATCATCAAAATCAATCAAAAGTTAAGGGCCAGACATCATCTAATGTCTTGGTTTTAACAGTTTTTGAGAGATATGATTGAGAGGTAGAAGCTACTAGGCGTGCATGTTTTAGACTTTTTAGAGGCACTGATGTTTGTAAACAAAAAGCCTAACAAAGTGTATAGATTAATTCCCCATGTCTTTTCATGCAAACAAAATGTGACGTATATCTTCCATAGTAACACTACATATACTGCAAGACATGATATTAGAAACAAGTTTTTGGGAAATGAATTTTCTTGTAGGCAATGCTTCATTAGAACACTGACACGAAAAATGTAATATTCTCAAGCAACAATGTTTTCCAAGTCAAACTCTGAGACTTGGTTGGATGAATATATTGAGCCTCCAAAAGCTATTTCTAGCCTTTATTTTTTGTTTAAATATGTTACATGCATACCAAACTCACTAGTGTCTTGCATGCACATCACGGTGGTGATCCCATAATTGTATAAAAATGTTTCAAAAGAAGCTAATGTAACAATTGTTTAGTCATGAATTATAATAAGAAAACATTGATGAATATTAAACTCACTTGAAATCCCAAAATAAAATAACGTTGATAAAGAGGCCATAAATTCAAATATCCATAAAATTAAAATCAATTAAAATCACATGTTGGTACATGATTCATAGAAACATAATTACTATGTTTTCTCTATTTCGTTATTTTTCTTACCATACTTGCTACAAATAATAAAATACTAACCTTGTTCTATTTTATTTCATTATCAAGAAAAAGATTTTGTAAAAAGCTTCTCAAAGATATTAGTCATTCCAGCTAACAAATAAAATGTTAACTACATTTTACTTTTGAATATGCCATTGTTAATTATGTGGGAAGCTTCCATGAATTACCAAAAAAATGCATTTCACTAATATGAAAAATTAAGAAAGTAGAAATCCAAAACGTATGAACGAATTTTAATGTCAATTTAATAGTTTAGTAATTTATTAAAGACATTCAATAACTTGGAGAATGATGACTGCAACATAAATTTTCTAGGGTGTGTTTTAAAGTAATGAGTCAATGTTTGGAAATTGAATGAAAGTATGAGTTTGAACAGTGAAATGGAACCTAACCAATTAAACTGATGTGTCAAAAATTAGTAAACTAACGTGGCGGCGTATGGATTTAGGGTTTTATGGCTTATGATTTAAAATTTATAGTTTTAGTTTTCAATATTTAAGGATTTAGTCTTTAGGGTCTAGGGTTTTAAGGTTTAGGATTTAAGGTTTCATGATTTATGATTTATGGTTTCATTCCATGGTTTAGGATTTAGGGTTTCTTTTATATTAAGGTTTCATGGTTTAGAATTCAAGGTTTAATTTCATGGTTTAAGATTTAAGGTTTCATGTAGGATTTAAGGTTAGGCATTCATGATTTAGGATTTAAGGTTTCATTTCATGCTTTAAAATTTAGGGTTTTATAAATGAAACCTATATTAGGATTTAAAAATTCATTCACAAAATCCCAAATCCTTAAGGTTTCTTCAACGAAACCCAAAATTCAAAGGGTTGCATCCACAAAACCCTTAAAGCTTAGGGTTGCATACATGAAACCCTAAATCTTTAAGTTTGCATCCACAAAACCCTAAATCCTTACGATTACATTCACATAACCCTAAATCCTTAAAATTGCATCCATGAAACTGTAGATCCTTAGGGTTACATCTATAAAACCTTAAATCCTTAGGATTTCATGCATGAAACCCTAAATCCTTAGAGTTTCATCTACAAAATTCTAAATCCTCAGGGTTTCATCCACGAAATCCTAAAGTATTAAGGTTTCATCCATGATACCCTAAATCCTTAGATTTACTCCATCAAACCCTAAATCCTTAAGGTTGAATCCATGAAACCTAAAATCCTAAGGGTTGAATCTACAAACCCTAAATAATTAAGGTTGCATCTACAAAATCCTACATCCTTAAGGTTGCATCTAAGAAACCATACATCCTTAGGATTGCTTCTACAAAATCCCAAGTCCTTAAGGTTGCATCTATGAAATTCTAATTCCTTAGGGTTTTATACATGAAACCTTAAATTCTTAAGGTTTCATTTACGAAATTCAAAATCCTTAAATGTTTCATTTACGAAACCTTAAATCCTTAGGTTTTCATTTATGCCATAAATCCTTAGGGTTTCATTTACGAAACCCTAAACCCTTAAGCTTTCATTTACGAAACCCTCAATCATTAAGCTTTAATTTTTGAAACCCTATCTTACATCATCAAATCCTAAATGAAACCATAAGGATTTAGAGTTTCATAAATAAAATCCTACATTAGTATTAAGCATATAGAGTTTTGAGGTTGTAAGGTTTATGGTTTATGATTTTAAGATTTAGAGTTTTCAAGTTCAATGTTTTAGGATTTAGTGTATATAGTCTCAGGTTTATGCTTTAAGATTTTAGGGTTTCGTGTGTTTGTTTAGACTTCATGGTTTAGGATTTAGGGTTTCATTTCATGGTTTATAATTTAGGATTTTGTTCCAAGATTTATGATTTGGGGTTTCTTCACAATTTAAGGTTTTATAGTTTAGGATTTACATTTTCATTTAATGTTTCAGGATTTAGGTTTTATAAATGAAACACTATATTTAGATTTTGGGGTTCATTCATAAAACCTTATATCCTTAGGGTTTTATTTATGAAACCCAAAATCATTAAATCCATCAAATTTCATTAACGAATTCCTAAATCCTTAGGGTTGAATCCAAGAAACCTAAAATCCTTAAGGTTGCATTTACGAAACCCCAAATCCTTTAGGTTTTGTTTATGAAACTCCAAATCTTTTAGGTTTTGTTTATGAAACCCCATATTCTTAGGGTTTCATTCATAATCCTTAGGATTTCATGAACGAAAGTCTAAATCATAAATTATGAAACCTTAATGACCCTATGATTTATAGCTTAAAAAATATGAAATTTTTTTTTATGAAAAACCAAGAGTAATGTGTTAAAATTTTTTTTTAAAAATGAAAATTTTTAAAAATATGAAAAATAAACAAGAGAAATGCCTTGAAATTTTGATTTTTTTTAAAAAACAAATGCAAAAATAATAGTAATGTTTTAACCGTTTTAAAAGAACAAAATTTTAAAATTATGAAAAAATAAGAGTAATGTCTAGAAAATTTATGAGAAAAATGATTTTTTTTTTAAAAAAAAGAGTATTATTGTCTTGAAAATTTAAAAATATGAAAAAAAAAATTAAAATAAGGATTGAGCTTTTTATGGATGCAACCCCAAGGATTTATGGTATATAGGATTTAGTGGATAAAACCTTAAGCAATTGGGGTTTCATGCTACAAATCCTAAGGATTTAGTGTTTCGTGGATAAAATCATATAGGATTTAGGGTTTCAGTGATGAAACACTAAAGATTTATTGTTTTGTAGATGCACCCTTAAGAATATAAGCTTTCATGGATTCAACTTTATGGATTTAGGGGTTAGTTGGTAAAATCCTAAGGATTTATGGTTTTGTGCATGCAAGCCTAAGGTTTTAAGGTTTTATGGATGTAACACCAAGAATTTAGGGTTTCATGGATGCAACCCTAAGGATGTAAGGTTTCGTGGATGCAACCCTAAGGATTTAAGGTTTCTTGAATGCGACCACAAGGATTTAGGGTTTCATGGATGCAACCCTAAGAATTTAGTGTTTCATGCATGCAACCCTAAGGATTTTAGGGTTTCGTTGATGCAACCATAAGGATTTAAGGTTTCATGGATGAAACCTTTAGGATTTAGGATTCCGTGAATGAAACCTTAAGAATTTAAAGTTTTGTGAATGAAACTTTAAATCCTAATATAGGTTTCATTTATGATAACTTAAATCCAAAAGCATGATATGAAACCTTAAATCAAAAACCATAACAACATAACATATATCCTAAATGAAACCCTAAATCCTAAACCATGAAATGAAACCTTGAATTCTAAACCATAAAACCTTAAATCTTAAACCATGGAATGAACCCAAAATTCTTAACTAGAAAACCATAAAAAAATGCAACATGAAATCCTAGACCCTAAACACTACATCCTTAAATATTTAAGGCATAAACCATATATCATAATGTAGGTTTTCATTTATGAAATCCTAAATTCTTAAGGTTGCACCCACAAAACCCTAATACCTTAGGGTTGTCTCCATGAAACCCTAAATCCTTAAGATTACATCCATGAAGCCCTAAATCCATATAGTTACATCCATAAAACCTAATATACTTAGGGTTGCATCCATGAAACCCTAAATCATAAAGGTTACATCCACGAAAACCTAAATACTTAGGCTTATAAGCATGAAATAATAAATCTTTAGGCTTTCATCCATGAAACCCTAAATCCTTAGGGTTGCATCAACAAAACTTAAACCCCAAGCCCTTAGGGCCTCATGCACAAGATCTTAAATTCTTAGGGTTTCATCCATGAAACCCAACATCATTAAGGTTGCATTTACGAAACTTCAAATCCTTTAGGTTTCATTTATGAAACCCCATAATCTTTGGGTTTGATTCCCAATCCTTCAAATTTCATGAATTAAACTCTAAATCATAAACTCTGAGACCCTAAATGAAACCCTATGATTTAAGGCTTCAAAAGTATGATAAAAAAAAAAAAAAAAAACTTATGAAACCCAAAAGTAATGTGTTGAAAATTTTTTAAAAAATGGAAATTTTAAGAATATGAAAAAACAAGAGTATCATCTTGAAAATTAAAAAAAAAAATGAAAATTTTCAACAATGGGAAAAAAAAATAAACAAGAGAAGTGTCTTGAAAATTTGATTTTTTTTTAAAAAAAAATCATCAAAGTAGTTTCTTAAAATTTTGGAAAGAAAATGAAAATTTTAAAAATATGTAGAAATAAAAGTATTGACTATAAAATATATGAAAATATGAATATTTAAAAAAAATGAAAATTGAAAAAACAAGAGTTTTCATGTCTTTAAAATTTAAAAAGTATAAAAAAATTAAAAATAAATATTGAGTGTTTCTTTGATGCAACCCTAAGGATTTAAGGTTTAGGGTTTCATGGATCAAACCCAAAGAAATTAGGGTTTCATGCATCAAATCTTAAAGATTTAGTGTTTCGTGGGTATAACCCTAAAGATTTAGGATTTCGTGAAAGTATCCTTAAGAATTTAGTGTTTCATGGATAAAACTATAAGGATGTAGGGTTTCATGGATGAAACATTGAGGATATATTATTTTGTGGATGCAATCTTTAGTACTTAAGGTTTCATGGATTCAACCTTATGCATTTAGGGTTTTGTCAATAAAACCCTAAAGATTTAAGGTTTAAGATTTCGTGAATGAAACTCTAAAGATTTAGGACATAGTTGATGAAAGTCCAAGGATTTAGGGTTTTTTGCATGCAACCCAGAGGTTATAAGGTTTCATGGATGCAGCGATAAAGATTTAGGGTTTCTTGGATGCAACCCTAAGTATTGGGGCTTTCATGGATGCAACCATAAGAATTTAGGTTTTGTGGATGTAATCTTAAGGATTTATGATTTCATGGGTGCAACCCTAAGAATTTAGGGTTTCATGGATGCAACTCTAAGGATTTTAGGGTTCCATTGATGCAACCCTAAGGATTTAAGATTTTGTTGATGAAACCTTTAAGATTTAAGGATTTGTGAATGAAACCCTTAGGATTTTGGGTTTCATGGATGAAAACCTTAAGATTTAAGGTTTCAAGGATACAACCTTAAGGATTTAGAGTTTGGTGGATGCAACCCTGAGTGTTCAACATTTGGTGGATGCAACCTTAAGAGTGTAAGGTTTTTTGGATTTAATCCTAAGGATTTAGGATTTTGTGGATGTAACTCTAAGAATTTAGGGTTTCATGGATGCAACCCTAAAAATTTAAGGTTTTGTGAATGTAACCTGAAGGATTTAGGATTTCATGGATGAAAGCTTAAGGATTTAGGGTTTCATTAATGAAACCCTAAGGATTTATGGTTTTCTAGATGCACCTATTAGTATTTGAGGTTTCATGGATGCAACCATAAGTATTTGAGGTTTCGTGAATGCAATCTTAAGGATTTTAGGGTTTCGTGGATGCAACCCAAAGAATTTGGGGTTTCATGAATGAAATGGATCAAACCCTTAGAATTTAGGGTTTTGTGGATGAAACCCTTAGCATTTAGAATTTTGTTGATGCAACCCTTAGGATTAAAGGTTTCATGAATGAAACTTTAAATCCTAATATAGGTTTCTTTTATGAAAGTTTAAATAAAAAAGCATGAAGTGAAACCCTAAATTATAAACCATAAAAGCCTAACCTATATCATAAATGATACCCTAAATCCTAAACCATGAAACGAAAATTTGAATTCTAAACCATGAAACCTCATCATAAGCCATGGAATGAGACTCTAAATCTTATACCATAAAACAATAAACAATGAACACAAAACCCTAAACCTTAAACACTTAAATATTTAACTTTAAAACTATAAATATTAAACCATAAGGCATAAACCATAAACTATATATCATAATGTAGGATTTTATTTATGAAACCTTAAATCCTTAAGGTTGTACCTATTAAACTCAAATTTTTTACAATTGCAATCACAAAACCCTAAATTCTTAGTGTTGCATCCATGAAACCCTAAATCCTTAGGATTGCATTTTTTAAACCTTAAATCCTAAGGGTTACATCCACGAAACCCCAAATACTTAGAGTTGTATCCATGAAACACTAAATTCTTAGACATTCATCCACGAAACCCTAAATCATCAAGGTTGCATCAACGAAACCTTAAACCCTAAATCATTAAGGTTGCATTTACAAAATCCTAAATCCTTAGGGTTACATCCACGAAACATTATATCCTTTGGGTTGCATCCATAAAACATTACATGCTTAAGGTTGCATTTACAAGACCATAAATCCTTACATTTGCATCCACAAATCCTTTAATCATTTGGATTGCATGCACGGAATGCTAAATTCGTAGGGTTTCATCTTATAAATCCAAAATCCTTAGGGCTTCATCCACGAATCTGTAAATCCATAGAGTGACATTCACGAAATGTTAAATCCTTGAGGTTGCATCCATAAAACCCTACATCCTTACATCCTTAGAGTTTTATCCACAAAATCATAAATCCTTAAGATTAAATCCATGAAACCCTAAATCCTTATGGTTGTATCTACGAAATCCTAAATCCTTGGTGTTGCATCCATATAACCCTAAATCCTTATGGTTGTATCCACAAAACCCTAAATCCATTGGGTTGCATCCACGAAACCCTTAATCCATAGGCTTTCATACACAAAACCCTATATCCTTCGCTTTCACCCATTAAATCTAAAATCCTTAGGATTTAATCTATGAAACCCTAAACCCCAAATCCTTATTATTTATCCATAAAATCCTAAATTCTTAGGGTTGAATCCAAGAAACCCAAAATCCTTAGGGTTGTATTTATAAAACCTCAAATCCTTCAGGTTTCCTTTTTGAATCCCATATCCTTAGGGTTTCATTCCTAGTCCTTCGGATTTCATGAAAGAAACTCTAAATCATAAATTTTGAAATTCTAAATGAAACTCTTCTATTTAAGGCTTTAAAAACATGAAAAAAATTTAAACTTATGAAAAGCCAAGAGTAATGTGTTGAAATTTTTTTAAAAATTGAAACTTTTAAGAATATGAAAAAACAAGAGAATTAACTTGAAAAATTTTTAAAATATGAAAAATAAGAATATATGAAAAAAAAGTATTGTTTTAAAAATTTGAAAAGAAAATGAAAATTTTAAAAATATGAAAAAAAAAAGAGTAATATCTAGAAAATTTATGAAAAAAATGACCTTTTTTAAAAAAATGAAAACACCAGAGTGATGTCTTGAAAATTTTTAAAAATAAATAAAAAACAAGAGTATGAATGTCTTGAAAATTTAAAAAATTTGAAACAAAATTAAAAATAAGGATAAAGGATTTCATGGCTATATCCTAAAAATTTAGAGTTTTGTGGATAAAACTTTTAGGATTTAAGGTTTAGGGTTTCATGGATGAAACCCTAAGTATTTAGGATTTAGTTTCTGAAACCCTAAATAATTAGGGTTTAATGCATCAAATCCTAAGGATTTAGTGCTTCGTGGATGTAACCTTAAGAGTTTAGGGTTTTGTGGGTAAAACTATCAAGATGTAGGGTTTCATTGATGAAAGGCTAAGAATATATTGCTTAGTGGATGAAACGTTAAGAATTTAAGGTTTTGTAGATGAAACCTTGTGGATTTAGGGTTTTATGGATAAAACCTTGAGGATTTAGGGTTTATGGTTTCGTAAATGAAACCTTGAGGATTTAGTTGATAAAAGCCTAAGGATTTAGGGTTTTATGCATGCAAGCCTAAGGATTTAGGTGTTCATTGATGAAACACCAAGGATGTAAGGTTTCATGGATGCAACATTAAGGATTTAGGGTTTCGTGAATGCAACTTAAAGTATTTAGGGTTTTGTGCATGCACAAGTAAGGATTTAGTGTTTTTTGGATGGTACCCTAAGGATTTATTATTTCATGGATGCAACTCTAAGTATTTAGGGTTTCATGGATGCAACATGAAGGTTTTAGGGTTTCATTGATGCAACACTATCGATTTATGGTTTCATGGATAAAAACTTTAGGATTTAGGGTTTTGTTGATACAACCCTAAGGATTTAGAATTTCGTTGATGTAACCCTAAGGATTTAGTGTTTCGTAGATGCCATCCTAAGGATTCAAGGTTTCATGGATGTAACCTTAAGTATTTTGGGTTTCATGGATGTAACCTTAAGTATTTTGGGTTTCATGAATGCAACCCTAAGGATTTAAGGTTTCATGGATGTAACACTAAGGATTTAAGGTTTTTAGGATGCAACCCTAAGGATTTTAAGGTTTTGTTGATGTGACCCTAAGGATTTATGGTTTCGTATATGAAACCCTTAGGATTTAGGGTTTCGTGGATGAAAATCTTATGATTTAGGTTTTCGTTAATGCAACCCTAAGGATTTAGGGTTTCTTGAATGCAACCATGGAAACAAATCCTAAATCCAAAACCATGGAATGAAACCCCAAATCCTAAACCATAAAACCATAAACAATGCAACACAAAACCTTAAATCCTAAACACTGATTTTTTAAATATTTAACTCTAAAACTATAAATTGTAAACCATACAGCATAAACCATAAACCATATATCGTAATTTAGTTCTTAAGGTTGCACCCACAAAACCTTAATTCCTTAAGGTTGCATCCATGAAACACTAAATCTTTAGTGATGCATCCATGGAACCCTAGATCTTGGGGTTGCATCTATGAAACTCTAAATCCTTAAAATTACATCCACGAAATCCCAAATACTTAGGTTTGCATCCACAAAACCCTTAATCCTAAGGATTGCATCCACAAAACTCTAAATCATTACGCTTACATGCAAGAAACACTAAATCCTTAGACTTTCATCCACGAAACCCAAAATCCTTAAGGTTGCATCAATGAAACCCTAAACCCCACACCTTTAGGGTTTTATTTAGGAAACCCTAAATCCTTAAGGTTACACCCATGAAACGTTAAATCCTTAGGGTTTCATCCATGAAACACTACATGTTTAAAGTTGCATTTACAAAACCCTTAATTCTTAGGTTTGCATCCATAAAATCCTAAATTCTTACAGTTGCATCCACGAAATCCTTAATCATTTGGATTGCATTCATGAAACACTAAATTCTTTGGGTTTCATCTAGTAAATCCTAAGGGTTTCATCCATGAAATCATAAATTGTTAAGGTTGCATCCATGAAATGTTAAATCCTTAGGGTTGCATTTACGAAGCCCTACATCCTTAGTGTCATCCACAAAACCCAAAATTCTTAAGGTTGCATTCATGAAACCCAAAATACTTAGGGTTGCATCCACAAAACCCTAAATCCTTTGTGTCATCCACGAAATCCTAAATCCTTAGGCTATCATGCACGAAACCTATATCCTTAGGCTTTCATCCATTAAATATGAAATCTTTAGAGTTTCATTCACAAAACTCTAAACCCTAAATTCTTACGATTTTTTCCACAAAAACCTAAATCCTTAAGGTTGAATCCAAGAAACCCAAAATCCTTAGGATTGCATCCACGAAACACTAAATCCTTATGGATGCATCTTCAAAATCTTGCATCGTAAATCCTAAATGTTGCATCCACGAAACCTTAAATTCTTAAGGTTACATTCATGAAACCCTAAATCATTTGGATTTTATGCACAAAACCCTAAATTCTTAGGATTTAATCCAATATATCCTTAGGGTTTGATCCACAAAACCCCAAATCCTTAAGGTTTCATCCAATAAATCCTAAATTCATAGGGTTTCATTAACAAAACATTAAATCCTTAAGGTTTCATCCATGAAAACCTAAATCATTAGGGTTTCATTTACATAACCATAAATTAGTTGGGTTTCATTATCAAGAAAGGGATTTGGTAAAAAGCTTCTAAAAGATATTAATCATTCCAGCTAACAAATAGAATGTTAATTGCATTTTACTCTTGACTATGTCATTGTTAATTACATGGGAAACTTCCATGTACTACTAAAAAATGCATTTCACTAATATGACAAAACAAGAAAGTACAAATCCAAAACGTATGACCAAATTTTAATGTCAATTTAATAGTTTAGTAATCGATTAAAGACATTCATTAGCTTGAAGAATGACGGCTGAAACATAAATTTTCTAGGATGATGAGAGAATATTTGAAGATTGAATGAAAGTAAGAGATTGAACAGTAAAATGACACCTAACCAATTAAGTTAATGTGTCGAAAATCAGTAAATTAACGTGGTGTCGTATAACTTTGTATCTCAAGATTTATATTATATAAATAGATATTGTTTCAATGTAAAAAACCAAAAAATTACAATCATAACTTACATTCCATAATTCAAAGAAATGACAACAATAACTTATATTGCATAATTCTTGATTTAAATAATTTACCCATTTATCTGCACAAGCCAGCATTGCGTGAGTCTTTATCTAGTTATATTTAAATTGTGACTTATTTTGACTCATGTCTCACTATGGTTTTAATAGTTGATAGTTACAAAAAAAAAAAAAAAAATAGTTACTTGAAGGATATCAATAAAAATATAAATAAATAGAATAAAATATAAATAATTATTATATATTTATATTATTGAAGGCTTAAAATTCTATGAAAAATGGTATTACCAAATTCATTAAATAATTGCATAGTGTAAAAGTTGAACATGAACAACATAAGCTCATTTGCTCTTTATCTGTCTTTCGGTGGAGACGGCACTTGAATGAAGCTTCATGAGTGTTTGGTGCACACAAGCATTTCTTAGATTTGCATTTGCTTTCTCCTTTTTTTATCTTCAAATTCTCTGTTCCTTTCGTTACCTGCTTCAGCAATTCCATCTTAGACTCATTTTTTACATGTTTGATGCTTTCTTTCACATTCTTCACCACTTTTGCATCTGCCATCTAGTGAATTTTTCTGATTCTGATGACTCACAGACTAAGTGCCAATTTATAAATTGCTTGGTAGCACGGCAAAAAAATTAGAATTTAATTAGTTTAAATATTATTTTTTTTAACACTATCATGCTATCATAAATTGTTATATAAATAAAAATTAATTTTTACTATCATGCTATCGTAAATTATTTTATAATTGAAATTTAATTTTTATTATCATGCTATCACAAATATTATATAATATTTATATAATCGAAAATTGATTTATACAGTGTAAAGCAGAAATTTAATAGGCTTTTTTCAAATTCAGAACAAAAACTGTGCAAGTTGCGTTCAATGCAAAAACTAGGTAAATTTAAGGGCAGTTTGATTACTGTTTCTAAAAACAGTTTTCAATTTTTAAAAAGTAAAAAAATTAAAAAATTTGTTTGTTTGGTAATTTTATAAAAAAAATTCTAAAACTATTCTCAAATCTTACTTTTTAAAACTAAAAATTAGAAAGAGGTTAGTTTTTCTTTTTATTTCTCTTTTCACTCTTGAAAACTAGAGAATTTAAAAGACATGGAGAAAATATTTTTAAGCTCTTGAATAGGTTAAAATTCATCTTGACAAAAAAAAATACTAAAAAAAACAGTGCAAACAAACAAATTTTCTATTTTTTAGTTTTAAAAACAAGTTTTTTTTTTGTTTTCATATTTCTAAAACTGTTTTCAAAATAAAGTTGCCAACAGAATTTTTTTAAAAATTCTTCATCAAAAATAATTTTTTAAAACTGATTTATAAAATAGATTTTAAAAACTAAATGCAAAAGTAAATCAAACAGAGTCCCTTAGTATTTCAACTCAAAATTACTTCTATACCTAAAATTAATTCTTCAACATAAAACTAACCATTCAAACATTTACTTAAAATTATGTTAACTAATATTTCAACATAATTTTAGATGATTTGACTTTTTAAATCGACTTTCAAATTCTGTTCACGCTTTTCTAATGCACGTTATTCCAAAAGTTACAATATGAAGTTTTGAGAAAAAAGTAAAAACATCCATTACCTTTAACTGGATGTTATGTGCAAGTTGAACCTTCCGGCTTCAGCCACTAGAAAGTTGAACCTTTCTCTTGAAGAAGAGTTGGCAGCAAGTTCACAGTAATTACTTTGTTCTGGAACATTGTAAATAAACAAATTATGCATCACAAGGGTGAAAAGAAAAATGTATATTTGACAGTGGAATTGGAAGTGGGAAAGTTCTCCCTAATCCCTTTTCTAAAACTGCAAGGGTTTCATCATGTACACAGCAACACCTAAAAAGTACTAGTAAGAATTACCAACTAAAGCTATCAACATTTTTTCATATCTCACATCAACATATAGACCAAAATACAAAGTCTATAAGCTGAACATGAAACTAAACAGAATCCATTCTAGATAGTTTGATTAGGCTCTCACGTGTTCTATCTTGAGCACAGGAAACCCTACCAAACCTTGGCAGCATCTGAGGCTGAAACTGATCCACTATCTGAAAATGGGAATTCAACCTCAGATTGCTCTTCTTCTTGTTATTTTCTGTGGTTGATGATGACTTCTTCTTCTTGCGATGGAGACGGCACCTGAATGAACCTTCATGAGTTGTTGGTGCACAATAGCACACTTTAGAATGTGGACTTGGTTTGATGCATTTGTTTTCTTTTATGCTCAACTTCTCTGTCCCTTTCCTTACCACATTCAAGGACAACTCGTTTCCACCTTGATTCTTCTTCTGCTGATTCTGATTTTGACCACAAATATTATTGGACTTCTTCTTGGACTTGTTGGAGTCATTTACTTTGTTGCTTTCTATCACACTAGTACTATTCCCCTTGTGATCAATAGTCCTCTTTCTGAACACCTCCTTCACCAATTCTTCTCCTCTTGCACTTGGCATGTTCTGCACTTTGCTGGTTCTGCTCATGATAATAGAAGTGGCAAATCACTTGATAATAGGAGAAAAATAATAATTGGAATACACAGAATATTAGAAACTATTTATTTGCACTATCATGTGACCATAAATTGTTATGTAGTTGAATCAATTTATGCTATCATGTCATCATAAATTGTCATGTAATTGGAAATTATTAAAAAAAAATTGTAATAGTAACTACTTTAAACAGCAATACATGAGGTGATTTCTATACCCAAAAGAGAAGAAATAGGTCAATGGTGACCAAAGGGAGAATATGCTTCCATCTCTATGAATACTAGGGTGATTAAAAAGGAAATTGGAGCCTTAAAATAAAAGAAACACGAGATTATGTATCAGGTTCTAATGAAAATGAGTTAACCCAGATCCACAAAAAAATAGTAGCTGTTTATTTTTAATCAATGTGATTTTGATTATAATTAACAAACCCCACTTCTTAAGTTTCAAGATCCCTGAAAAAATCAAAGAAAATACATAAAGGTGAACACTTGAGGATTGAAACAAAGTTTTCTGTTTTCATTTCATAAAATTACACACAGCAAAAAAAAACCAAGTTTCTGAATTGTACTCTCTCTTTCAATCTTGCTACACGCATAAGAGACGGAACAGCGACGAAGCAATAAATAACACATAATTTTGGGAATTCAAGAAACTAAACAGAGCACATCAATTGAAATTGAAAGAACATAACATACATGAGAGAGGGGTTCTTGGAGTGAGAGTTATGGTGCTGAAAGCTCTTCACTTCTGCAGCCATAGTCGATCGTCGCAGCACCAATTTGCACGTGGGAATTATGGAAGAACTTACAAAAAAAAAAAAAAAAAAAGAGTCGAATTTGTGTGTTGTTGCGATATCAGATTAAGAGATACACTCTGCAGAAAAAAAAAAAAACAGAGAAAGAGATTTCGTGAATCGTGACTGTGAAAAAGAAAAAAGATTTATATGAACAGATCGAATCTTTGAAAGCTCTTGAGAGGGTTACACGTTCTCTCACACATAACGTAGAAACTCGACACTTTGGACTCGAAGAGATTATTGAGGCTACCATTTATAAATTCTACGTATGTACAACTAATTAAACTCTCGAGACCTAAAGTTACTTAGAAATTAAATTGTCACCTTTTTAATCTATCTTTATTTCAAAATTGAATTTGAATATTTTAAATAAAATTATTAATATTTAAAAATAATCTTAAATGACCATGTCAGTTATTTGTTATAAATTTAAAATAAAATTTTAAAATATTTATTTATAATAAATTTTAACTATAAAATGATGTGATTTACTAACTTATTTTTAAGAATAAGTAAGTTAACAACTTACCGTTGTGTTGTATTTTAAAATGTTTATAGTTAAAATTGCACACCAGCTTGCTTCCACGAGCAGAAAAACACTCATTAGGCACCGCCAGTAACAATTTTATCATTAATAAAATAAAATAAAAATCAAATTATCTGATAAAAGAATAATTAATATTCTTTTTATTTTTACTTAATCTTCTTCCTAAAATTTTAATGGTGAAAGATAAAACAGTTTATTTTATTTTAAATAATAATTTTATTGTAGATTTTTAATTTTTATTTTAAATAATAACTTTATAATTCTAAAACGATAGAGTAGTTTGTTCCTTTTAAAATATACTGAATTTTAATATTTCAGTAAAATTTATCAATTAAAATTGAATTTTAAATTTTAAAATTATAAACCTTACAAAATGCTAAATTACTTAAAATCAACGTATTATTTTATATGCAGTAATAAAATTATTATTTGAAATAAAATCAAAAATCAAAATATATTATTTTGAAATTCGAATCATTTTTTAAAATTCAAATTTTATATGTATTTAATGCACTTTAATATAATTTTAAGAAAAAGATTAATTAAAAACAGAAAGAATATTAGAGAATCTAATTTATTTCATTTTATTAATTATAATTTTTTATTAATGGTTATCCAAATATTTATCCCACAAACAATATTCAATAACCACATAGATAATATTCAATAACTACATAGATGAAAAAGAACATGATATATTTGATGATTACCATAAAATCAGCAACAGACCAATCTTAAACACTTGCCAATTATATATATTTTTATAATATGGTTATCATAATTTTTCCACATCTTTAACAGAAGAATAAAATGTTTTTACACCTTCAACATGAATATTAAACTCATCTTGAACGAACAATATGATTCCAACGTCAATCCTCTGCATGGACCTGATGGAAGAAATCCTGTCATGGCTTCCCGTGAAATCTCTAATTCGGTTCAGGTGCGTTTGCAAGTCGTTTAAATCCTTAACCTGCAACCCAACCTTCACGAAACTGCATCTCAAGAGATCACCGAAAACCACCACCCCCCTATTCAGAATCTCTGGGCGCCGCCTCGCACGGTCCGTTGCTCTGTCCTGCTCTGTTCTGGAGAACCCATCATCCTCCGCAGTGGAGTCCATTTCTGAGCCACCTCATTCCCATTCCAGTTCCATCGTTGGTTCCTGCAATGGACTCATCTGTTATGTCACCCATCAGCATAATCACTGTAATAATCTTCTCTATAGAATATCCGTATTTTATCTGTGGAACCCTGTCACTAGAGTAAGATCTATAGATTCGCCCTCACTACTCTTACTCCATGATCAAGGACACTTCACCAGGTTAGTTTTGTTACTTCATTTAATGTTACTATTCCTATAAGGCCGTAATACTCTTTCTTTGTAATCCAACAACCTGTCAACACAAATGATTTATAACTCTTACATGTGACTAGGTACGAGTTTGGTTACGATAACTTGTCGGACACTTACAAGGCGGTGACAATCACTTTCAGCCTCGATGAAACCTCGCCGGCAGCCGAGGTGAGAGTTTGCAGCATAGGACGGGAAGAAGAAGATTGTCGCTGGAGAACCATTCAACAACATTTGCCTGTTTTCTCCATGAATGTCTGCAACCAACCGCACGGTGTATACTTGAAAAATTCTCTTCATTGGCTAACATCTCATTCCGATCAATATATGGTTGCTTCACTTGATCTAAACAAGGAGACATACACGCGGTTCTCGTTGCCGCCGCGTAACGATCACAGAGACCTTGATCCATTGAATCTACATTTGAGTGTTTCGAATGATTCTTTCTCTTTCTCTTACAGCCACGAGGGTTGTTTTGTTGTATGGAAAATGAAGGAGTATGGGAATGGAAATTCTTGGACTCAATTGTTGAGAATACAAACGGAAGATTGGTTTCCAATACATGAATCTCTGATACTGCGCTTCACTGCAAACGGTGGTGGTATCATGATAATGCCAATACGTGGAAAGCATGCCATATTGTACAATCAATTTCGAAGAGATGGTAAAGTTGAGTATGTTCAAATTTCCCCCGGTTTAGCATACATACATGATATTGACTACATACCAAGCCTGGTTTCACCTTGTTCAAGTTAATCAACTATTGTTGTTTTGTAAGACTATGAAGATTCAAATTAATCTATTCATCTGTGTTACTTAGAAATTTGTTTGACTACCTACTTATTGTCTTTGGATAGTCATCAAAATCTATGAACTGTTAAACTTATTTTAATTTTTAATTATTATGTTAAATGAAAATTTACTAAATATATTCATTTTACAAATTTGTTATTTCGGGTAATTCTAATAAAAGATCATATTAATATTGTTTAAAATATTTGAATTCTTGATATAAAATCTATGTAGTTGGTTCTCATAATTTTAAGATTGTGAATGTAATAGAAATATCTGTAAGTTAACAAAATGATCATCCAGTGGCTATTGAGAATGAATCAAATCTGATGGATTTATTGTTTTTATTCTTAGTGTTTTCGATCTCGTTTCTGTAGAAATTAGAGGTGACAAAGTGAATTTGGACTCACTGGCTAGCTAGTCAATCCGTCCAAAAATGACAAGGTGGGTGAATGTTCAAGACTCTCCCAACTCACCAACCTGCCTTAGTTAAGTGATGTTTCTCTAAGACTCTAACCCTAAACGACCAAAGGCAAAAATAGAAATCCTAAACAATCTTGTGGCCTGTCCCTCCCTCCCTCATAGCACCTCCCTAAACCTTGGTTGCGCTACCTCCCTCATCATCGCCTCGCCCTATGTTGATGATTTTCTCAATGTGTTGTGTTGTGTTGCCTGCTATGCTTCTCTCAAACGGGTCAACCCGCTTGTTGGCAGAGTGAGCCAAGCAGTCCAACTCTCAAACGGGTTTGTCACACATAATAGAAACAAGTCATAAAGATTGGAAAAATTAGATCATTCTCAATCACTACTAATTAAGGATTTTTTGTGAAGTTAAGGATTAGTAACATAAAAATATTAAACAGATTTGATAATATGGAAAGTAATTATTTATTGAATTTTGGTTGCTATTCCAAAAAAACAAATAGATTTTTGCTAAAGATGGTATTTTATGAAAATAAGTTGCTTGAAATAATTTACTAAAAATAAACTACTATAGTAAAATCGTTTATCAAACATGTTTATACTTCACTCAAATTAGTTTACAAGCTATCCAAAGGTTTTACCAAACACGGTCTTTAAGAGATGAATATAAGGAGGAATCACATTACACAGAGAGATCTTAAGAAAATTGTTAATACCATATTATTAGTGACTCATTATCATTATTAAATCTTTAAAAAAATAAATAGTGATGATGAGATGTGACTCTCCTAAAATTACTTATTACAACAATTTATAATATTTAAAGTTATTTTTGGTAACTTATGTAGCTTATCGTTATAAATCTCTTTGTAATAAAAAATCGTTATAATTAATTATACATATTTTTAATTTTATCTTATTCTTCTAAATTTAAAAGTAACCGTGACCGCGACGATGTTAGTTTTACGATTCATTCCATGGAGCAAATCGTTCTGTCAACATAAAAGGAATATGCAAAAGAATTAGCTGATATAGACTCATGAACTTTTTTACCAACCCTTTTTTTCTCATTCTTTACACACCTTTTCAAACACAGTTTCTAGTCATAACAATAACAACAACTCAGCCCATAGACCATAGTACATCAAAAAGACTAAAAGAAAAAAGTGAAACAAAAAAAACCATCCTCTAAAATTGGCAAGAAGACCATTCCAAATAATTCCAATGTCATGGCTATAATGAATAATAGTCTTCTTGGACTCAAAATATGATGCCTTAACATGAGCATCATCATCCAATTGAAGTATTATCTATTCCTCTATTTCACGTATATGTACATTGGCATCGACCCATTTTCTCTGAATTTCAAGCAATGCAAGTTGGTAACAAGCAACTAGAAAAGAAGCACAACCCTCTCTTCTGTAGAATGAGAAAGAAAACACAAATTAGAAAGTGAAACCAAAACTTTATCAAAAGATGCAAAGAGTTGCAAACTTGGAAAATAAAAGTAAAAGTGTGTGTGTGTGTGGTGGTGTTAATTGACCTTTTTTTATATATATATATTAATTGACCTTTTTAGCTTTGGCATAAAGAAGCCCCGGTGAGATCTTGTACAAGTCCTCATCAATGGGTTTTGAAGAAGTTGGCCTTGGCAGTGGAGTTGTTGGGCTGGGTGGTTCACTACTACTATCCACATCATCACTGATCCAATGCTTCAATTTCGTTTCTTTTTCATGTTGGTCAACCACCTTTGCCTGAAATGTCAACAACACATTCATTCATTAATTCAAGAACCAAAGCAATGCTTGCTTAACCTAAAGGGTATGGATGCATTTGGTTTAACCTACAATAAGATAAATGAACACATATTTCAATACACATTCATTTTGAGAAATAGAAAGTTCAGTCCTTATCAATCAATTAAAGATTTTTCAACGTTGAACAAACCAAACATGAACTTGTTTATATAAATCTTATGTTTCATTGAATGGAGAAGTAACATTTTTTTTCAAATATACACAAAGTCATGCTACGTGTCTCTCTACCCATGAATTCTCATCTAACAAAGTTGGTTAATTTAATAAAAGAAAATCAAAACTTTAGTTAGTTTATTGTTGCATTAAATAAATCAATCTTTAGTGCACATGAATGGAAGAAAGTACTTGTTGTAAGTAGTTTCATGTATAGGAGATCTAACTTCATTGATTGAACAGTTACGTAAATATTATAAACTTTTCTTATGAAATCGTATTCGAATCATATAGATAAAAAAAAAAAAAAAAAAAAAAGTAGCTCCCGTGTTAATAATTTCTCAGGCTCTGACGCGTGGATCATGGAGCTCATTTAATAATAGTAAGGACTTAGGACATAGAATAGAAGGCCCCATTATAAAGGCAAAATTGCTTTCTACTATTTCAACACTCACTCACAGTCTAACCCCACAGCTATGATTATGATGTTGAATTTCGTTTCCGTGACCACGTACTTTGATAATTTCATGTTCTTTTCAGACACTTTCACTTCTTTTTACAGAAAAAAAAAAGAAGAAAAGAAATTGAAATAAGAGTAGTGATGAGTATTCTAAAATAGGATGGATAGGTGTGAAAAGGAAAAAAGAGGATCGAAAGAAAATAGGGTTAAAATGAGACTAAAAAAATAGTAACTTTTACAGTTTTGTAAACAAAATATTATATTATTATATAGAGTAAATTTTAGATTTTTACAAATAATTAAATGAAAAATCATATACTAACTCGCAGAAATGACTTTTTCCTTGGTTATTTTCAATAAAAATATGCAATCAACAAAATCAGTGAGTTAGAAATAATGGATGGAGTTCATGTTGTTGCAGTTGCAGTTGCAGCTAGCTAGCATAGCATTTTGTTTTTCTTTATCCAAACATAATATGATAGCCAAATGAAAACAGATCTATGTTAGAATTATTTCATTATATAACACTTCTAACAAAATTAACAAATGATAAAGAAAATAATTAAATAAGTTTTTATCTTTAAATTTTTTTTTAATTTGATTTGCTTTGAGTATTTATAACACATCTTCCGTAAATCAAAGTAAAATAAATTTCTTTTAAGAATCCATATAGGAAACCAAAATTTATTTAAACTAAATAAAAAGATATTTAATTAATGAGAAATATTGAATGCATACCCTTCTGCGAGGAACAACGATCATGGCTGGTGTGACAACATTGTTCTCGTACAAATCCCCTGTAACATAAAGGTCACGCTCCTCAGACTCAGAGTAGTTACTACATCGTAGCAAACCGGCTTGTCTCGCTGACTCAAAGCACTGTGTGAAAGGTAAGTTATCGTTCCAATCCCAACTCCCAAATGCTGGCACTTGGCTCTTCTTGTAGTAATATTCCTATCATTACATCAAAAAAATAATTAGAAACCATAGAGAAATTGATATTGCTAGTGATATAGTGTTCACAAAACCAAACATATTTTTTTATATTTTGTTTGATAAGTAGAAATCAAAGACATGTATAAGAAGATGAGAAATGACACAATAAGTAGTGTTCTAATCTCTTCCATTAATATTTTTAACAAAATTAACTCACGGAATGTTAAAGAGATGAAGGAAAAGATCACACTTACTTCCATTGCAGCTGAAATGAGGGAGTAGTGGAGAAGAGTGAGTCACAGAGAATGGTTTAAAAAGAGAAGAAATGCATGTGGGTTGTGACAGTGTGTGTGTGAGAGTGAGAATGAGAGAGAGAGGGTAAGAAAAAAAAGTTTGGGAGTGATGGATGAGATGGGGTATGAGGTATGGGGTGATATATCAAAAGCAAAATAAAGAAACCAGAAAACGAAGTTTCACAGTTTGAGACAGAGGGACAGGGAGGTAAGATGAAAGGTGAGGAGGAGAGGTCGAGAAAGAAAGTGCAAAAGGAGAGAGAGAGACAGAGAGAGCCAGGAGCTACCTTGCTTTTCTTAAGATCCATTTTTAATTCCATCTTCTTCAGCTTTTCTGCTTTTTCACAACTTCTCTTTTTTGTTTTTTTAGGTCAAGTTCTTCAATTCTTTTAATTAATTAGTATGTCAAATGTTGAAGTCATGAACATGTTGGTATTTTAGAAGTTATGCGATTTACATTAATATTTGTAGATGTTTCATGTAATTACATAAATATTTTTTATTTTTTTAAGCATTATTTTTACATTTCTTAAGTTTTGTTCATATAAGATTTGAAATTTTTTAAAAAGAATATCACCTTAACGTTTTGAAACATATATACGGTGGTGTTAGTGTAATGTTTGATAAATAAGATGAGATTAAGTGTAATTTAATCTAACTTTAAAAGGAACTAATGTAATTTACTCTTATAAGTGTGTAATACTAAATTATTTTCTTTTTTTTTAAAGAATTAAATTATTTTCTTAGAGAATAAAAATCTCACTATATTCATTTTTTATAAAAGCCTAAGGGTATGCTTACATGTTTGGATGTTAGTAGAGCTCAATAGCACTTTTTTCTTCCCCAAATAACAAATTCCTTTTTTCCCTAGGGTAAATGGCCAATTTAGACTATGTCTGATTTTTTGTTTGGGATGCTTCAAACTTGTTTGGAAATATGTATTGAAAAATTTTAAAACCACCCGTTTCATACTTTTATCCAAACATAGTTATAAAAGTTGAGAAAGTGCATTTGAAAATTCTAATACATATTTTCAAGTTTCAAGATAAAAAATGAAGATGAAAGAACCTGTACACATATTAAAATCTACAAAAACAGGTTTGAATAAAAAAAAAGTACGCAAACTTAAATTTGGTAAAAGTAAATAAATTTATAATAATGTGATTTATATTTGAATATCTTATGTTTAAAAAAAATTAATTTCAGTATAATAGTAGTATTAATTAAAAGCACTTTTGTTTTCATGTTGTTAATGCAAAAAATACAAATCAAAAGTGTGGAAAACTATTTTTCTAAAAACAACATTGATGTTACTTTTAAGTTGTAACTCACTTTAATTAAAAACCTGACTAAATAAATACTTTGAAGGACAACCAAATATAAATATTAAATTCAGTTTGATAGGATAAAAGAAAATGAGAGGTAACCTAATGGATATTCAAACATGTCCTTGTATTAAGAATAAAAGTACTTTTCACTTTTCCTTACTAACATTCAAACAACATAAAGACAACTTAAGCCTTTCGAGTTAATTCAGTAATAAAATATTTAAAATCTTATTAAATGGTTACAAAAGTCTTCAAATGATTAATTTAATACTATTTTAATACATGTAATTTTGCAAGAATAAATTATGAGTTTTTTTTTCTTTTTGTCTGTATATACATCATACATGTGTGAGGGGGAATATGACCAGACTGAGGACGTAACCTGTCTGTCAGTTTCTGCCTCGTACTGTAGTATCTTCACTTCAAAATGACTTTTAAATTTTATAATATTTACTTTTTTACATTACCATTTTAAAACATTAAAAACTCAACTTATTTAGGATAAAGAAACTTTGTAGTTCATTTTCCAAATGCGCCATGAGTGGCGTTAGGCAATCATAACATTGGTTTCAGTGGTAACAACAACTTGTGTATTCTAACTTTTTAAGTAAATTGTCTAGTATTCAAACTTTTGTAACAAATATGAAATAAATTACTATGAGAGTAGAATATTTATCTTAAACATACCCACGATTTAGAAAGTAAAATATAACAAAATATGACCATTTTATTTTTAATATATTTTTTTTTCATATCTAGTGAATACAAGTCAATACCACTTTATGTTATCAGTAGTTGGTTTTAGTTATATTTAAACAAGGGAATAAGGATATGTTACACTGAGAATGTAACATAATTAGATAGTTATATGATTTTTAAAATAATTTTATAAAAATTAATTGATTTATAATAAAAGTTGGAAAGTAATTATTCTTTTTTGATCAAGTTTGTGTTTCGTACATCCAAGGATTACTGCAAGGAAACACAATTTAAATGTAACCTTTTGAACATAATATAGTAGTAAGAAGAAAGAATCGAATAATTTGGTGGTGGGTGCATTTGTGAAATGAGTCGTCTCTGAACAAAGCACGAGGTGTAAGTTGCGTCTTTTTGTGTTGTGTTGTGGTACACTCCCTTGGCAGTGCAGTGATGGTGTTTTTTTTTTAGCTTTATTTCTCCACACGCGTACCAGCAGTGAACTTGGTGCTTTGTGCAAATGCATGTGTCAATGCTCGTGACTCCTTGCTACTACTCTTCTAGACATCTTGGTCCAACTATTGCAGAGGTCAATTAGTAGGTCAACAACTCATGTTCTATTCAGATTCCGCAGGATGCTTCTTCAATGCTTCACTACTGTCTTTTGCTTTCTGTTTTTTTACCACTGAGAATCTAAGACAGTATTAAGGGTTTATAGCGTCCTGTTTGGTTTTCTATTCATCCACCTTGTTTGTTTGTTTTAAAGTTGATTTGAACGTAGATGAACTTTTATTTTAAAATATATGAAAATAATTTTTAAATTAAAGTAATTTTAAGTGTATTGAAAAATGTAAATTGAGGTTAAAAAAAATAATCTAAACATAACCTTATAAGTTATTATACTCGTGTGGGGAGAGATCCTTGGCAATGACATTATCACTGCAGAAGATATTAACATTTGATTTTTTTTAATATTTTATAAAATAAAAAAATCAATAGTTAGATTTGCCGGATCATGTGGTATAGATCAACTCCCCTCATGCCACACTACACTCTGTTCACGAGCTAAAAACATTTAATACCTTTTGTTTCATCTACTTGATGCATTAAGATCCGTTGATTTATAGTATATTATTAAAAGTAATGTCCGGTTTTTATCTACTATTAAACAAGTTTCTTTTTACTGCAGTTTATGAAAATTACAAATTGATCATTGCAAGGCAAAGTGGTCTTGAGCCCAAAACCAATGGCTTTATTATATGTCAGATTCTGGCGTGTTTTGTTCTACTACTATATCATATGTGTTTCTTTGGTTTGATGTCTCGTCTGGGATCTACATTTGTTAGCAAATTTACATCAAATTTGTGAAATAAATGCAAACGCAAGTATTATACGCTTTGAAATTGACACACATCAAGAACCTCTAACATCCAACTAAAACATGGGTAGTGCACTAGCACCACTAATATTAGTGGCTAATCTAGCACCTTGAATAAGTGGGAAGAATTTATTTAATAAAATTAAAATTAATAATAATTATTATCAAATGTCCAGTTGAATTATTATTTAGTGATATTATCGTTGCAGAGGATGATCTGGACAATAATGGTTAGATTTTACACTTTACTCTCTTGTGTCTTTATGAGACTGTAGGGGATCCTCTCCCATTAACTACTACTATGGTTATCACACATTCTACATATTGTTTATATAAATACATCACAACTTTTTGTATAATTACAACACAAAACTTGCTAGTGGGGAAAACAGTACCATCGAAAATGATTTTGCATAATGAAATGCAAAGTTAAGAACAAAGAAGAATTGTCGTCAAACAATTGTCTCAATGATATCATTTAGTTACAAAGTATTATTGAACATTCAAGGTTTATTTAGGTACATGTCTGTTGTGGATAAGATTTTGATAATTTGGTACAAGCAAAGGCCGAAGGCATGAAATCAAAGAACCTTAACAAAATCTGTCATCTCAAATGCCTATATCTCAAGAAAGATAAGCTCACTTCAACCAAAAGAGATATTTTTGCCAAAGAGATTGCTAATTCCCTTTCCAGGATCACTTTGTTTTACAAGAGACTCTCCAACCAATATCTACAAAAAAAAAAGGAGCAAAATTATGAGTCTTATAAAGAGTAAAATAGTGTGAAACATCTGTTGATTGGTGGTTTACTAAAGTGTTGAAAATTTTGCTAAATATAATCAAACATATAACAAATGTTAGATAGTTGTGATAACCTGACTTATATGGCACAGTTGGCAAACACATGCTAATGAAATTCAACTGTTTTACTCAAAATTATTATTCAAATTGCAACAAACAACATGATTGCAAGGATATGGTGACATGATGATGAGTAATTTGGCTGACACCAACATATTTTGTATCATATTTTTAGTATCTCCGAAAAATCCTCTTAGTATTGTTATGACTGACTCAAATACAAGGGATTTGGAAATGCCATTGGGGTTGCTGTTAGGATTAGGAAGAAGTTGAATCTTTCAATTTCTACCATTTTTCAGGTGCTTATGTTAGAAATGAAATTGTGAATACTCACAGCTTTAACGCCAGCTTCTTGAACATAGGCAATATCTTCAGGGGTGAACAGACCAGATTCCCCAACCATCTATACAAACAATATAACCATCATCAGCATGATGTTGATATTCAAAATAAATTAATATTTCTTTCTTGTAGCTCTAAACAAAGGAAAGGACCACAACATACAATTATGCCTCTCTCATGGATTATTTTGCCTCGCTCTCCTTCAAGAAGTTTCTTTGTGATGCTGATATCCAACTCAAATGTTTCTGCAATCCCCCAAAAGAAAAAGCCACAGTTGATGAGTCAGATCCTCCTCAAGTTTAAATATTCATACATTGGGAGAAGAAGATAAAATAAGTAGAAAACTATTAGTGCTCTCCAACCCCCCTTTACTTTGTTATTATCTGCAATTTTTGTCCTTAATTTTGTTCCAACCAAGAGTCCTATCAACTTTCTTCTGCGTAAAACCCTAAAATTCCCCTTTTCTACTTGAAATCAAAATTAAAACTCATCAAACAAATCATTAAAATTCACCTAAATTTAAAAAAAGAAAAAAATCTCAAAATTTTCTATCTTCAAACCCTAATTTCATATTCTACAAAATCCATTAAATTTTATTAAATGTCAACTAAACTTTTTCCTTCTAAATATTTAAAATTACTTTATATCCTAAATCCATAACCCACAAATATTGAACAGAATGAGAATTTGAAGGTTTCAGATACAAGAAAATTGACAGAGGGACCAGATTTGCTTGATTTTAAAAATTGAGAAACTTAGGGGCCTGTTTGGTTACTGTTTTTAAAAACAGATTTCAGTTTTTGAACATTAGAAAATTAAAAATTTGTTTGATTGGTAATTTTATAAAATTGTTTTCTAAAACTATTCTCTAATCTTACTTTTTAAAACTGAGAAATAGAAAGAGGTTATAATAGTTTTCTTTTTTAACTTCTCTTTTGAAAACTAGTAAAATTTGAAAACACAAGGAGAAAATGATATTTTTGTTAATGACAATTCTGTAATATTTTTAAGCTCCTCAATAGGCTAAAATTCATTTTGACAAAAAAAAAAAAAAATTTAGTACAAACAAACAAGTTTTCTAAGTGAAGCAGATACCATTTCATCAAAAACAAAAAAGTGAGACGGGGGACAGAGAGAGAAGACTGAAGAATGATAAGACATACCAAGATTACGGTTGTTGATGCCAATAAGCTCAATCCCCTCTATTGCAAGAACTCGATCAAATTCCCTTTCATCATGTACCTGTGTGAAAGCAACATAAAATGTAAAAAAATCTTGTTCATCAGGAAATAAAAGATTCTGCATTGTAGACCTAGAATTATAGTGTAAGCACAAATTTGGTTTATCCATTGATGTCTCGTTCCAACATAGGCCTAGTCAATCTAAAGATTCTATACTTTTAAATCTAATAAACATTAAATTGCTTTCATGTACAGAATCATTATATTAAAGAGGTTCTCTGTCTATACATTGCACTATTCAAAACTCAAAGTGGCCCACTTTAGGACCATGTTTACACAAAATGGGATAAACTCAAAACATTGTGACAAGACAGTCCTGACAGGACTAAATTCATATTAAACATCAAATATCAGTAAGCTTAAATTTTTTTGTTAATGTTGAAGTTGAATGTCATTCAAATTTAGGAAACAAATAAAAAAGCACAAACTGTACCTCAACAAGTGCAGTAAGTCCCAGTAATTTGCATATCTTAATCATGTATTTGATGTCAAGATCAGGCAAAACAGAAGCAATTAAAAGGACTGCATCTGCACCTTTAGTTCGAGCGTAGTAGAGTTGCCATGCATCAATGATGAATTCTTTGCACAACAAAGGGCACTGCACATTTTGTCCAGAGTCATCAACATGGTCTACAAAAGGCATTGGATGGTATAATAAATCCAATATCAGGGACTATGCAATTCAAAAAACAAACCTTTACGCCAGCCTTTCTTATTGCCTCAAGATTTTCAAAGCTTCCCTATAGACCAATATTAAGTTGGAGTTAATTTTGTTCCTAATACTCAATCAGCTAAATATTATCTAGCAGTACACAGGTAATAAATTCCAGGTTTGTTGGTTTACCTTGAAATACTTTTCATCCGTCAAAACACTTAGACATGCTGCTCCACCTTTCTCATAAGCTTTAGCAATTTCAACCTATCACATGAACCTCTAAAACTGTCACATATACCATGAAGAGAAGAAATACAAGCTAGCAACAGTGTCAAAAGTTGCTTGAAGGGCAAGATAACAATACTTAGAGATCAAGATACTCAATTAGAAAACATAACATTTCCTGACTGATACATAAATTCAGTACAGGTCCTTATTTTGGGAAGATAAATTTCAAAGCTATAGGATTCACTTCTTAAATGCAATAATAGTGAAAGCAAACAGAGAGTCAATGATAGAGAGAAGCAGGAATTTATTTTGATGGGCATGCATCTCAAATGGGTAGAAAAATAATTAGGGAAGCAAAAAGCTTAAGATGCAAAGAAAAAAAATTGATAGGTAACATAAAACAATTTAAGAGCTATCTCTGCAAACATGACTCGGATCAAGCAGTTATTCTATAACAAGTAGATTCAGGAAGCCAATTAAAAATAAAATTGAATAGACTAACTTTAACCAACAAGAGTAATGGAGTGTAAGCCACTTCAAGCCAACACTAACATTTCCCATATTACATTAGTAACAACTTCATAAACATTACAAATGAATTAAAGAGATAACAATTCTATCCATAAAAATGATATGGGAAAACAAGGCAAACTTACTGGATCAAAGTCTTCTCTCAAGATACCTCTACTTGGTGAGGCCTTCTTCACTTCAGCAATCAACCCTGGCAGTCCAGTTCGTTCGTTGGCTGCCTTTAGAGCGCCAATAAAATCCCTTGCAGGAGGTGCATTGTCAAGAGCTTTCCTCAACACAATGAGGGGTTTTCTTTCTTTAAGCTGTGAAAATCACACAGTCCCCAACAATACATTCAATCCATATGTTGAAAAACAACATATATATTAAGAACAACAGTGTATAGAGAAAATCAATCACAGTACCCGTGAGACTTCTGTGTCCTTGTTCCACACAATCTCTTCCAAAATGTTTCGGGGCGTATTGCCCTCATTTTGCAACCTGAATTGAAAGGGTCCTACGTAATGCAAAGGGGTTCCAGAAGGTGGCATTCTCCTAATTCTTATACCCTGGCTTTCTGCAACCTCATTTTGGAACATACTCACCTCCCACTCTTTAGCTTTGAGAGCCTCTGTCACAGATTCACCAGATTTGCCTACTGCAGCTAAACCATCATTAGACTCCACCTAATCAAAACACCACATAATGCAAAACACACATCACAAATCAACAAGAGTTTCTCATAACATAAAATTTTGCATTCATACACCCTAATTGAACCCAAATTTTACTTCCCTAACATCTATTTCCATTCTCATTGAACCCCAACTCTCAAAGCAAGCAGAAACCCAGATTAATTCATAAGGAGACACACACAAAAGTTAGAAAAGATAGAAATTTTGCAAGAAATCTCACCTGAGCCCGAACAGAAAAGGTTGAAAAGGAGCCTCTTTTATAAAAATTGACTTGGGATGGAAGAATAGAGGTTCTGGGTCTGGAAGAGAGGAAAGAAGTGGCCTGAAAGGGAGCCTTGACAGAAGCCAAACCTTCCATTGAAGCAGGTTGAAGTAAAAAAAAAGGAGGGATTGCGCAGCAACAAAACTCAGATGAAACAGTGGTTGAAATCTAAATCCTACAATACCAACTTCGAAGGATTTGATTAGACAAATATCACATAAACCCTTAACTGTGTTTCAATTAATCCAAAAACTATATAAGCCTACTACTATATAGACTAGTAAATTGACCTAAATGCCCATTTCTTAAGAATTCTCACTAGTTGTCACTTGTCTTGCCAGTTTCTTCAATGTAACTAACTACAAAGCACATTGCACCCACAAGAGAGAGGAAAAATGAATCATTGAACATTGTCTTGAAAATCACTTGTTCTATATCTTTTGAACAACAAGCATAGAAAAGGAACTTGTTATTATAGAACACCCATATAGTTTCAAGATATACCTGATCAATGATCAACGAGATACCTGTAAACAAATACAAGAATGTCAGAAATGTACAGAGGCACAAGCAAAGTATTCTATGTTCTTACCAAGTTTGATTATTTGGCATAATTTATTATGAAAATTACTTTTTTTTTTTCATCTCAAATTTGAAGCCCCTAATCACACTTTATCATTACTAGTATTATTGTTTGATATTTTTCTTTTTAGGGTGTCATTTTGGGGTGTTGATCTCAAATTCTGCCACAAACATACTGCACTCTAGTTTTCCATGCAAGTTATCCGCTAATAACTCACTGTGTAGGTCTTAAACAGACTTTCCGAGGTTGAAATAACAAAGGTTGTGAACTTCACTAGTTCTGATTTAGCACAACTATGTGTTGCAAGGTTGTATATATATACTGGTTCCTAAATTGTTAAATAATTAAACAGCACCAAACATAAGAATGAAATGTTTTACAAGAAATAACAAAATGCTATGAAAATAAGGTGCTTCAGAGCATGAGCAGAGACAAAAGTCATAAAATTCATAATATTATGTAGCAAGTGAGAGAACGAGAGAGAGAGAGAGAGAGAGAGAGAAACCTTGAGATTGAGTGAGCAATTGTGTTTTAGTTGAAAAAACATCACGTGAAAAGGGATTAAGCATGAATTTGTCAACATTTCAATGCCACAAAATGCAATAACCAAACAGTAGGCATGCATGAACATGTACAAAAATCTTACTGAATCATCTTCCTCGTGCCGATTAATTGATTTCAGGCCAAGAAAAACTCACAACGCTAAGATGAATTTCAGAACTTCAAACGAAAGTTAGTGACCAAAGAAACGCGATCCACATCTTTTTTGTTATCGGCCTAAAGATAAAACAAAATCCTCACGTTTAGATTTTGGACTATGACATCACCGAATCCAGCAATTACTTAATGCACCCAAATTTTGCTTGGTGCATTCTCAAATTCCTAATATTCCCTTTTTACGCTTCTTCTTCTACTTCTTCCTCTCCCAAGCAAACCTCCATGACCACCACATCCACCGGCCACCACCACCCAACACGTGAACCTCAACGCCGCACCGAACCACCATTCCGCTTCATCACTCTTATATAATTACGGATTACTCAATCCGTAATACACTCCACTTTCTACTTTGGCACCGTTCCATTCCCAACACTGACCACTACCTCTCTAAACTCCTTAGACTCAAGTCAACGGTCAACCGCCTTATACTTTTCAACCATGGCTGATGAAACCATTCTTCACAATGATGAGGAAGATGGAAAGAAGTGAATAGGCAAGGTGAGCAGGGTAAGATGGGGACTTTACAAATTTTTGGTGCATCAAAACAAAAATAGATGCATTAATTCACTATCATCCGGATTCACATTAAAAAAAAATCACAGATGAAGTATCCCAATTCTAAACTTTTCATCATTCAATTAGGCTAAATTGTTTGTCCAGTTTTTTTCATTGATCGATTTTGGTTTTCTTACTTTTAAATTGATAATCTTGTTCTCTTTAATTTTAAGAATTGAAAATTTTGATTTCTAGATCGATTATTAATAAATAATTATAATTAACATAGTTATTAAAAGTTAATTATAAATTAACTAAAAATTAGTAATTATTTAAAGGGATTAAAGGTAATTTTTTTAAAATATATTTTTTTTAATATTAAAAATATTTTTTTCAATGATTGATAATCAACAATTTTTTTAATGTTAAAAATAATTTTTTTTAATCGTGTAAAAAATGATTATAATTTTTAATTAATCCAATAATTCTATTAATCATAATTATTAATTAATAATTGATTAAAATACTAAAATTATCAATTTTTAAAATCAAAATTATAATTAAACCTTCTAATTATACAATTGCCATATGTTCTTCCTTAAATTAAGTGAGGAAAGATAGAGTAAAAAAAATAAGGTTTTTTTTTTTGGGGTATTCTTTCATGCAACTCCAATTTGATTCCTAGACCTCCTTTTTCCTTCCGGAATGACCCATCCATAAGGTAAATTTGTATTAACGTTCAACATCATCAAACGTATATTAAATCCAATCCAACTAAATACATACTTCACCGTTGAGAAACTTTGAACATTGTGCAACCATTATGGATGTGTTTGCAAAAACTTCCAAAAATAACAATAAGGGTGTTACTTTTATGTTGATTTCTATGAAAATATATTTTCTTATGAGTATTTACATCTTTGGGAGTATAATGACCATTTTTTATTTTATTTATTGTAGTAAATAGGATTATATTTTTATTTATAATATAAACTTATTATATAATTTATAATATTACTGATGTAACATATCGTTGAGGGTTTTATTCCCATACATCAGTAATAACCCAACAATAAGTGACTGAAACCTAAAAAATAAATACCATCACTTTATTTTAGCATCTTTTCAAAATGAATCATACACGATAAAATGGATATCTAAACATACATTAAACCAAACACACCATAAGCCCTTTAAACAGTCAACTGTCAAACACATTCCTTAAGTTCCAACTTGCAGCCTTGGTAACCCAAAAACTACGTTATAAGGTATTAGTCCCTTCCGTTCAAATCCGTCCGCAGCTAGTCCCTTATATTTAATTACGAGCAACTGAATCTTATTACTTATTCATTGGTTACTCTCTTCTCTTGTATAGTATATATTTGTATGTTATTATATTACATATATAACATCATTCATTTACTAATTGAATGTTGAAGCACATTGTGCTGATCTTCTATGTGAGACAATACACGTATATGTATTATTGGTAGAGCATCTTTAATGGAATTTTTTCT
The DNA here is from genome assembly GCA_014843725.1 of Amphicarpaea edgeworthii. Classification (NCBI taxonomy): domain Eukaryota; kingdom Viridiplantae; phylum Streptophyta; class Magnoliopsida; order Fabales; family Fabaceae; genus Amphicarpaea; species Amphicarpaea edgeworthii. Next base: position 20,086,802 of record CM026327.1, on the reverse strand, counting down.
TTTAATTATTTTTTTCTTCCATAAAATTTAAACTTGAGACCTTGTTGGACAAATTTCTTACCCTTCCAACCAACGAAATATACATGAAAGATTATATTTTTTTCTAACATCATGGTTCTATACTTGAAAAAAAAAAATCATGGTTCTATACATTAAATATATTGGATGCCATACTCCATTTTCCAATTATTAATAGACTTTTTGACCAAAAGTGCTACTCACTCACTAACAAATTCAAACACACCATCATTCTCAATCATTTAAATACACAGAATATACAAACCAAGAATAAGTAATTAAGCATAGCTACATATATTGTTCCACACACAAAAAAAAAATTGAGTACAAATACTATATTCCTTTTTCTCAACAGGTCATTTGCAGAAAAAAGATTATAACACACAAACAAAGAGAGAACGAATGAATAAACTCTCCAAATTAAAAACAGTAAACCACCCCGAACAGGACTCAACAGTTATCCGGGGGTGTGAGATTGCACTTGGCAGGAAGTGTTGAAGCAAGAGTTGGGTCAATTCCAAGAAAAGGCAACTCAGATGAGTTCTTGTAAGAGCAAAGGCATTCCAAGTCAGCATTAGCCAGAGCCTTGCAGCACTCAGGGGTTGGATCAGCTGGGTTTGGTGGAGTCACTGAGGGCTTGCAAGCTTCCAATCCATCTTCATCCATCTTGCACAGACTAAGACCACCTTTGGTCCCTTTCCACATAGAAGATGCCATCACCACCACCACCATTAGTAGTGCTGCCACTAACTTCTTTTGTTCCATTATCCTCCTAGCTACCTAGCTTGATCAGCACAACACAATTTTCACAAAGGTTGAATTGATGACTTGTGTTTGGATCTATGATTTTGTAGCTTGGTTATAAATAGGGGAAGAACTTTAAAATTGACCACATGTTATGGACACCCGTGAACAAGAATTGGCAGCATGTGGATGTGGAGGAGTCACGGGTGCAATTCTTGTGCCATTTTGATTTTTACTACTATATACTATTATATAGTAAGTATGATTTCTAATCATATACATTTGTGAAGTGGAATTTTCATGTGGGGTTGTAATTTTCAATAATTGTCTCGTCTCATTCGGAGTTACATGAAATTTTTATGGGCACATTGCTCAAGTTTGAATGGAAAGAGTAACGAAAATCAGTTGTGTCTAATAGTTCAAATTGAGTTTATTTGGGATTCAATGGATTCTCTTTTTCTAATCTGCACCCACCCAATAGTATTCCTAAAATAGCCTTATTAAATGAAAATATAATGAGGATATTTTAGGAATATTATAAAAGGGTGGGGTGTATCAGCAAAAAATGGGATGCATAAATAATTTCCCTGATTTGGTTTTCCACGCCTAACATTGGGCCTTTATGGTTCACTAAATATCATGGGAGTTGCTATTCTTGACTCCTAAATTATTATTTTCACCCTAGTTTTTTTAAAAAAATATTAGAAAAAGACCTCCTTACCCTAAGCCATTTCCATTTTTTTTTGGGTATCATGCTATTGGTCAATATTTGAATTCTGAATCCCTTTCATTAAGGAGTACAAACTACTATCACTTGAACTAATAATGGTTGATTAGTCATTTCCATTTAAATTCAAATAATAAATACACAATGAAATAATTTTATTGTGTATCTAGGTTTAAGGATGGCAAAATGGACGACTAGTCCGGTCTATTGGACCAAACAGTCAAAGCGAGTTGGCTTACATACTTGTGAACCTCAATTTCTTAGGTCTAACTCGACCATATATCGGGTTACTGGACTTTCAGACCAAAATGAACTATTTTAAAAATTAAAAATAAATAATAATAATAATAATAAAAGAAGTTTTTGTAAAAAAAAAAATGAAAACAAATATAATTCAAAATATAAATTTATAATTTAGAAAACAAAATTATTACTCAAAATTTTTTAGCACAATTTATATCTTAATTGCATTACAAGATCAATCTCTTCCTTTATAAGATTTTTTTATTATATGTTTTAATTAAATTTTGTGTAATTTCTCGTTATTTATATAATACGTGTGAAGAAACTACATTGATATATATACCATTAAAGCATTCCAACATTATACATACAATCTCATATATAAAACTTTCCAACATGCATTATATTATATTTATTTTATATTATATTTATTTTATGTGGCATATATAACATTTTTATATATTATAAAACAAAAAAAAAACTATTATAACATGAAGTTATGGGTGATTGCATTCATACAACGGTTTCATATTATCAATTATGCTATTTTCTTTTTAGTATGATATGTTATATATTTAATTTTTAATATTAATTATTGAATCAGCCCAAGATTCATAGGACCAATCCAGAGCAAGTCTAATTAACCTATTGTATTAATATTATCAATTATGCTATTTTCTTTTTAGTATGATATGTTATATATTTAATTTTTAATATTAATTATTGAATTAGTCCAAGACTCATAGGACCAATCCAGAGCAAGTCTAATTAACCTACTGTATTAATTGGAGTGGATCAAAAAGACTTGTTTCTATATGAACTTCATTTTTTTGAAGTCTAGTTTGACTTTAATTGTGAGTCGGTCCACTGGATTAGACCCATTTTGTCACCTTTATTTAAGTTTAGGTACATCATAATAATTTTAAAAAAAAAAATACGTGTTTTATTACCGAAATATCTTAATATGTAAAAGACTTTACTATGAATTATTTTAGTTAATTATTCTTGTATCAATTATTGTTATTACTATCACCACTTTATTACGTGTGTTGATTTTAGTGATGTTATAACACAATTACTATTGTATCATTGTAATATGATTCAGGTTCTGTTTTGGTCCATTTAGTATGTTGTTTATCAAACCATGTTAAATGTTGTTTATCAAACAAAACAACGGAAACACGACTGTATGGTACAAGTGGACAATAGAATGTTTTGTTGAATATGTATTTTTACCTTGAATATAATCGCAACAGTACAAAAATGGAATCATGTTTGTGTGAGAATTAATCAGTTGAAAATATAAAAAAAAAAAAAAAATTACAATAACAATAACAATAAAATAATATAATATATAAAATTTAAACTGGGCATAGATATGGCCCGACCCCACAGGCTCACACACCATTTCATTTTCATGGGAGTGTCAATAAACAAAATTATTTGGTGGGACCCAGAAATCACAGTACGTACCTGCATCTAGGAAATTAGACTGAATTGAAAATGGATGGCCAAGAAAATATTTAATGGTTGAAAAAATAAACTTGGAGAGTGACTTGTTTAATGTTGGCTTATTAACATTATATAACTTTATTTTAAAATTGTAGTTTGAACTTTGAATTAGTTTTTTTTTCTTTTATTATAATATTTGGTATGAAATTCTATTTGATGAAATTTAATAAGATTCTTTTTTTTCAATCACTTTTTTTTTATTCAGACTTTTTTTATTATTATTCAGATTTGAACTTGAAACTTTAATTAAAAAGATATGAATCAACTACTTATTATAACTTTAAATTCGTTTTAGTAACCAGCATAGATCAATATTTTAGTGGATATTATTCCAAACCAAATAAGTTATGTTAAAAGGAACAAGTTCTACTGAAATCAATTTACAGAATAGAAATGTTTAATTTTTGTCTTGCTAAACAGGAAACAAAAGAAGCATGTCCAAAACACAATCGAGAATCGACCATAACGAGGATTCGATTATATTCTATTGTATTTCCCTTTGGTATTTACCACAAAATGTCACCTATGGAGGGGGGTGGGGGACCACACTAGAAAGTAGAAACGAAGGCATTTCCAGTGGTATGGGATGGTATGTTATGGTATGGTACTACGAAATATGAAATGCGTGAACACTGCCAACAACACAATAACAAATCTTAACTAAACCGGTTCTATACTTCCCTTGCCATCTCACGCTGCCCCATTTCCACAATTGGACACCACAAGTATACCACCACAACATAATGGTGTGTTTGTTTGATTTGAAAGATGAGGATGAAAGTCAAGAGGTAAGAAACAAGGTAAAAGTGAAAAATGATACATGAAATATGTAAAAGGGATTAAAATAAAATGAAATTAGTGGATTTAACATGAATTATTGTCATTTTAAAGATGTGAGAAAAATGAGTGAAATTACTTTCATCTCTTTTCATTTAATTTTTATTCTTTTATTACTTATCTAATTATTTTAATGCAAAATTTTCATATTTTTTTTTATCTCATTTTCATCTATTTTTCATCCCCTGCAATTTTATCTTTTTTCATTCTTCTCTATCAAACATATCCTAAATTATGCAACATTTTATTTTAAAGGATAACTTACTAAATATTAATTTTTGTTAAAGAATTTGAATGAACCATCTATTTTTTTTTTCTCTCTTTTATCACCAATTCGACGTTATAAAGTTACTTTGTTATAAAGTAACAAATAGTTTGGACTCGTTAAATAGAACATGTTGGGAGAGGAGTCTCTCTTTACTTTTAGAAATATACTTCTTCCAAGCATTAATTGTCTTGATTTCATTTTATTCCTTATTAAAAAGTAATCATATAGGAAATACTTTCAGATATTAGAAGTGGATATTTATTTTAAACAAATATTCATGTATCAGTTCATTATATGAGAAACTAACTTTCTTCCTCACTTGGTTTACTATTTTGGTGTCTGTTTGACTGCTTAAATTCAAGTTCAACAACAACAAAAATTAATTAGTCAAGAGCAAAAAGCTTGTGTGTAATTTTTTCTAGGAATACAGCAACACACTAATTCAAACATACTTATATAAAAAAATGTTATACATTTTCAAGATATAAAATTATATTTACTATTTACATTTGACGTTTAAGAGTTAAAAAATCGTACAAAAGATAGATACAATATTACTCTAAGAATGTGTTTTTTTCGTGAGTTAAGAATTCATCCAATGAACTTATAAATTTATTTATTTGGACTTTGTAAAAACAAACCAAAGTTCGTTAGTTCCTTTTTTTTTTTTAAGAACATTGTCAGTTACATTGTTTCTCTTCATATTTTATTTAGTTATTAAAATGGGACAATAATTAGCTAGTATATACATTAGGAATACTAATCAACACTACGCAAAACTCTATATTTCCGTAATTTTAAAATAACACTGTTTAAAATCCTCAATTTTCGCAATAAGCGCCAGAATTAAAAATAAACAAAATATTCAGAACTACAACAACATTATCCATATAAACCATTAATAAATCCCTTATATCCATAAAGGAACTATTAATAAATCCCTTATACTACCAAAGAGACAAAGTGTATGAAACAAAACAAAACACTAATCAACAGTTAAAACTTAAAAGTAGAGGCCGGTTGTTTTTAATTAGTCAACTAAAAAGTCATTCATAATGGGTCAAATGACAAAACAAGAACCACAATTTCAAAATAGAAACATAGAATAACCCATAAACCATTAGATTAGAAGATTAATTAATAATAATAATAACCCACTAAGATACCAACGAGACTGAAGAGAGACCTGTCTTAAGTGGACACGTGTGGGTCCTTTTCCTACTACTTCAACTAAAATTAAACTGAAAATCTCAACCGTCATAAAACAACAATAAACGATCTAAACGGCCATCAAGCCTCCACGTCAGCACACTTCTTCCCGGGAGTGCAGAAGAGCCAAACAAAACCGTACGGATCCTTCACCCTCCCCACGCGCCCACCGTAGCACGCGCCTTCACCTTCCGCCACTTCACCCTCCGCAACTGCTCCAGCACTCACAGCTTTCGCTATCGCTCCTTCCACGTCCTCCGTCTCCAAGCACAAAACGACACCGTTTCCTCCCGCCTTCGCTCTGAAACAACAAACGAGTGGAGAACACGGTAAAAAACCGAAAGTTATGAGAAAACAAACACCAAAACCGCGGAAATAGCGCTATGAATACAACATAGATAAAGGACAGAGTCCAAAAGTAAGAACAGGAACTAACTACGGAAGAATAATAAAGACAAAAAGGAAATCACGATTTACGAAGAAAAAACCATTTATATTATTCTTATTCATATTTCATAGATCGAGTGAATACAAAACAAATATACACGAAAAAAACCATGAAGCAGCATAAACCAAAGCGTGAACGAAAAATGACTAGAATCTTACGAAATGAAAAAAAAAACAGTTAATATTCATAGATCTAGCTGGAAATGAACGAGAGTATGAGAAAACTCACGCTGAAGCTGAGTCGTCAACGAGGTCGGCGACGAGAATGGTGGAGGAAGCGATTTTGAGCTCTGCGGAGAGTATGAGAGGAAGCTCGTGCTCCGCTTTGCGCTTAGGGTTGAGCGTACGGCCAACTTCTTCAGCGCCAAACGCGGCCTTGTAGAACAAAACGGCGTCGTTGGCCTTGGGAGCTTCCACCAGGAGCTGCGGCTTCACAGCGACAAACGACACTGCAGCAGCAGCGGCATTCTCCGACACACCGTTTTGAGCATCTTGCTGAGCCATTGGAGAGAGAGACAAACCCAAACCCTAAGAGAGAGAAAAGGAGAAGACTAAGAAGAGGAAGACGAAGAAAATGAAGTGAGCGTGAAGAAGGGAGTGATGGTGGGACAGTGCTTATATAGAGGCGGGGGAGCGGAAACGCTTCGGGGGCAAAATGGGGATTGTGGGGAAAATGTGAGTTCAGTGCGTTGCTTTTATGCTTTACCAATTTTATTTTATTTTTAAATAAAATTAAAAAAGAAGGATTTGATTTTTGGATAAAGGGGGCAGTGAGTTTGGCCCTGGTTGTGGGTTTTATTTACGAAGCGACGCCATTATGAGGCTAACGGTCTTTTCGAATGACATCTTTGGACTTGTAAGGCCACGCGCAATAAACATAGCGCAACCACCACGCGCCGTTTTGATGCCAACTTTGTTTTGTTTGTAAGAAAGAAACAAAGCAATGCGTTTTTTTTTTTTATATTTTAAAATTATTTTAATTTTTTTTTTATTAAGAATGCACTTGGAAATTCAACACAACGACACGGTCAGGACTATGCTTGTACGAGAAAGAATGAAATCAAATAAATAAATAAATAAATATATATATATATATATATATATATATTGATTCCCTGTTTAAATTACTATAAAAATAAGATGAAACTGAATAAAATATATTTTTTCTTGTCTTGAAAAAATGAGATGAAACATACTGTATATGTTGTTGTAAAATATTTAAATATAGTTTTGTTGCATTTTTGTGCTGCAATGTTGCATATGTACTGTTGAAACATTTATATTTTAGTGTATCCCATTTGTTCAGTTCCATTATATCAATTTAAAGTTAAACATTTCTGTAGTATTTTTTGTTATTTCTTCAGCTAACTAACTAACTAATTGATAATTCAGTTATTTTATGTTTTATCATTTAGTTAGTTATAGGTAGATCTATATATTTCTTCTATTTTTTTAGCCTAGTTTCTATTAGAGAAAGAGATAGAACGTAATTACTCTTGTATTTGTAAGATTGTTTCATGTAACTTTGTTCATGACAAGATTGAATCTTAAGAGTGTATTTTATTATGTTTGAAGAGACAAAGAGTTCTCTAGTTCTGTATTAAATCAGTGTTTTTATTTTTATTTTGTTCATAATTTATCTTTTACTTTTTCTATTTTCATCTACATATTTTGTGAGTGATGTATCAAATCCTGACACAATAAATATATATATATATATATATATATATATATATATATATATATTATCATTTAATTATCAATGGTGTAATGTAATTAAGTGGTAAGTCTTAATCATGTAAGCTTAAAACACTCAAATTTAAATGTTGGTGTTGGCATCAAATAATTTGATCGCTAGTTTTTTAAATAAAGCTTATCTACATTCATTAATTATGCCTCTCCCAAGTAGAGTCTAAACACCTCACAAGGCAAACGCATCACACAAGACCAGTTTGAGTAGTAGCTTCTAGGTTAGTCATTTGTTTAAAAAATTTACAAGTTTGATCGGACTAGTTACATAATCGATCCGATATATGATTCAACCCAATTAGATCTTTAGTTTGTAGTTGAATCGGTTTAACCAGTTAGATTGATTCAAGTTTTAAAACACTTATCTTAATCCTTTTATGTAGAGAATATTTTTTTATAGAATTTGTCAAAAAAGAGAACAAAGAAAAAATGAGAGAAAGAAGTTAAATGATTGAGTTGCCTACTTCATCAAAAGGCATGCTTAGTTCAAGTTGTAGTGTACTCCTTTTGAAATGAAAAATATGAAAAATATAAGAAAAAAATGGTACGTTAGTTGGTTGGACTAAAATATAAATAAATTTTAACTAACTATTTATTATTAATGATATTATTTCTAAAATATTATCTATTTAATTATAGTTTTATTTCTAATCATTCATCTTTTCTTTTCCTAAACAATTAAATGAGTACAAGTTAGTGATACTCATTTATGTTACATTTAATATGCCTAACAAATACCTCATCAATAGATGAAGAAAGTCTTTTAGAGACCAGGATTACTTATCAAGTCTATAGATACTCAGATTTTCAAATGATAAACATACAAAACTCATCTCCAAGCATTCTTTGAACATCCAGAATATTTGTTAAATTTTTTCAAGTTTAGTTTCAATCTCTCGAAACATAATAAATATACAGGAAACCAAAATTATAAATTTTAGAAACTAGGAAAACCTAATTTTATAATTAAAAATTAGAGGATAAAAATCATCATTTTACAAAGTCAAGAGGAATAAAATTGCAATTAACCATAAATTCAAAAAGATATAAATTAATATGATATGAATATTATGTCTATTTGCAAATATATTTTATATAATATTTAATATATTAAAAGGTTATTTTAGCTCAGCTGGTACAGCGCATGGTTTTTAACCATGTGGTCGTGGGTTTGATTCCCACAGACGGCGATTTGTTTAACATTTATTTTTAAATGTTCATTTCCTAAACCAAAATCTTCTTAGGAACCATTAATTTACCTTGATCTTCTTGTAATCTATAATGAGTAGTGAGTTCAATTATTATTTATATATAAGATCATAACAAAAACGTGTTCACAAGTCATATTTACATGCTCCCATTCTCCTCTGCCGATGAATCAGAAGCAGAGTCATCCAGTGTTGAATTTGATGTAGTCTCCAATTGACTCCCACTCTCAGTGTCTGAATTTCCTACTCTTCTTTCCACCAGAGGGTGCTTTAAGAACCAATACATTATACTAGCTGTGAGTGTTAGGATCATCTTTTGATTCACCTGCAATTTGAAAAATAGCATTGATAAATTCCCATAAACACTTTTTTGACAGTTATGTGATAGTTTGTGAAAAAGAAAAATGATTATCAAGGTTTTAAAAATCAGATTACAACTACAGTTAAAATAGGTATTTCCAAACATGCACTAAAACTAAACTAATGTTTCAGTAATTGTAAGCAAAAAGTGAATGTTCATTAAATGTTTTTGAAGTCAATAACAGAGAAGCTCAATACGAAGGTTAAAAAGAGAATAGGAGGGAGCAATGATACAGTAATGATTCCAACAACTACCTCAGTGATATCTTCGGGAAGCAAGAATATTGAACATCCAAGCTTTCTTGCAATACTGATAATGTAGGTGGCATTCATCATTTTTTCCTGATCTGCATAATTTAAAAACCAACCATGAAGCATTTCTTAACACAAATCTTCTCCATAATTTAATAATCTAATTAGATGGAACATTATCATTTCAGTCTGTATAAGGAGACTCAGAAAACAAGCATGCAAGCCGAACATTTATAAAGAGTAGAAAGAAAACATACCGGTTACTCCTTTTGTTACAAGACCCCAATTTACAGCTCTAGGTTGCACAGAGCTAAGAAGCTCAAGGAAAAAAATTCCATCTGATAAACTTTTATGCTGCAATTTGAAATAATTATAATAATTAATGAACCTAATTCTGTAATCTTTCAGTTCCTGAATAAATTATACATACTATTAATCCAAAGAGCAAAATGAAACACAAACTCTATATACCTATAAGATTATTGAGAAAAGAAATTAAATTAGTTAAAGAAAATTATTCTATAAACATTGCTAGATTATCGTGAGATTAAGGATAATACTGATGGCTTTGGTTCTGCATCATCAACCAAGCCACCAAACCATCAACACATTGACAGATCAGTTCAACATGCTAGTTTTCATATTGGCATCACATACACACTTTACCAGTTTTGTACTAGAAAAATTATCTGTTTTAGCCTTTTAGGGCTACAAAGGAGCTTCTAGCTACAAAATTAGGGTAGAATTTTCATCCAAGATCAACCTTTTCACGTTCCATATTACAAAAATCCCCCTTAGAAGCATATGAATAATTGCATATGCAATCTAACTTGTGATTTACATGATATAATCCTAGTAAAATAAAATTGTGATGTTTTTTTAGGAATTAACTATTTGTCATACAAAAGTACAGTAGCTCTTTATTCAGCAAACATTAGGAATTTAGGCATACAGCAATAAAAATCTTGTGAATATTAAAAACAAACTGTTACTATTACTGATAATTAATAATGAACAAGATTAGGGTAAAGTAAACCAATGAACATGATAGTCAGTCTTTTGCAGCATGCAGCAGATGGTTAAATGAATATATATATATAGGGGGGGCATTTCAAGTGAGAACGTCTTTTAAATGAGAACAAACAGATTAAAATTAAAAATAATAAATTAAAACTTCAATTTTAAGTGCATCACCATGAGATCCTATTACCGCTACCACCACCAACAACATGGTTACTACCACCGTTTTTGTCACCATCAGGGCCATTGTTGCCACCACCATCATGGTCGTCGTTCCCATTGTTGCCGCCACCACCACCGTCAACGACGGTGGTGGCGGCGACAAGAATAAAGACGACGACCATGATGGTGGTGATGATAATGGCTTTGACGGTGGTGACCATGATGGCCGTCAAGAGTTGCCGCCATCATTATGACCACTGCCACCACCATCAACATGGTCACCACCGTTAGGACCACCGTCGCCGCCAGTTTTGTTGCCGCCATGACGGTGGTCCTGACGGTTGCAAGAACGATGGTGGTGATGGTGGTGGCAGTGACGGTAACAAGGCAGTGGTCATAGTGATGAGGGTGGTATTTTGCCTGTGCTATTGGAAAAAAATGCAAGGAAAAAAATTAATTGAGAGAGAGAGGGGATAGGATCTCATGTGATACACTTAAAATTGAAATTTTAATTTTTTAATTTTAATCCAAGATTATTATTGTTTGTTCTCATTTAAAAGTTGTTCAAACTTGAAACGCCCGCTATATATATATATATTATTTTCAAAATACCTTGAAACTATCCATTCGACTTTGACTTCCTGAACTGATCACTTTGCTGTTTGCCCATTGCAGAATATCAGCATCAGTTATTTCCTTCCCATGAGAGTGAAATCTCAAGTTCTTCAGAAGTTGAAGGATGTTGTATCGCATCAATTGCCACAAATATGCTGAAAATTAATAAATTAACCATATTGTGAAAGGTTTCATAGAAGGTGTATACAAGAACAATGAATTGATTGGCATAAGTTCAATAGATAACAGTACAAAATTTTCAGGTGAACATACCTAGTATTAATTTTTTATAACCCTGCACAATGTCATTCCCAGCAACATTTACCAGGGAAAATTTAAGTTGTTTCCCTATTTTCACAACTTGGTTGCAATTCTCTACTTTTTTAAATGGCAACTTAATAGGTGGCTTGTTAGCAACCTTCCAATTAACAATCCCTGGTGACACCTTGTCCAGAGTCTCCAAAAGTACCCACCTGTAAAGAAGTAAATCACCCCATTTAAAAAATATAAATCTCAAATGAAAAATAAGTAAACTATCTTCAAATCAAGAATCATGTAACTCAATTCCTATATCTCATTTTTTTTTTCTTTGTAGGAATCGAAAATGGTATCAAGGAATTTGCAACATTCACACACTCTACCCAATTAGCTGAGCTAGAACCCTTGATAAAGTTTAAACATAAACTGATATTCGTTGAGTAATTATAACATTCTTCAGCAGATAGAAATTAGAAAAATAAAATACAAAATTGAATCAATCAAACAGTTTTTAATTATACAGACAGCAAGAAGACCAAACATTCATATTTAAAATCTTTAAGAGATATAGTGAAAGAATGGTACTCTACCCGTTTCTGACATCCTCAAAGACATTGTTGATATATGTTGAATTTCCGAGGCTATTGATCCAGAGGCGAAATGCTCTCTCTTCTCTGGAGTCTTGAGTGTCATCTAGCAAGTTTTCAAGGAGAGAACTTTGTTTTGCTCGGGTGGAAAGTCCATTTCTGTATGAAGGAAGTTGAGTTAGCTTGCATATTTTTCTCAAACCCCAAAACATAAATTTGCATATTCCAACTTTTTAATAAACCTACAAGGTGGAAAAAAAATAGCATACATAGGGCAATCAAATCATATTCAAAACCAATATAGGAACTAAAGAACTAGATGAACATTGGTCACTAGATGTTTAAAAAAGTACACTTGTTTGGATAAATTTCTCCATAAGCACTTCTAAGAGATGAAAATAAGAAGAAAAAAATGAAATAAGCTTAAATTAGCTTATGCATAAGTTAAAAATCGTCTTTTAGAGAAGATAATATGAGAGAACTTTTACAATTTAGCTTATGCATATACTAACTTTAGCATATGGAAAAGCTCATTTTATTTTTATTTTCTTCTCCTGAATGAGGTTATGAAGAAGTTTATCCAAACAGGTACTCGGCAAACTTTTTATGGCTTATCTAACACCAACAACTCAAACAGAAAACAGTTTAAACAAATAACGTGTGCAATAGAAGAAAGATTATTATCACCTGTGTTGGAAAATATGTGCAACAAAAGCAAGGTTAAGATTTGGGGAGCCCTCAACTATATCTCTAGCAGTTATGTATCGCTTGCAACCCATCTTATCAGCATGTTCAAGAACTAATTTTGCTCGTTCATAAGGATTTTTGACAGCCAACGTAGACGGATTAGTGTATTCTGGTGCAAGAACATTTAGAAGGTGAGCATAAGCCTCTGCATCCTGCAGCGTCAAAACCATATATGTTAGGAAGTCTCACATCGCCTGTCTCAACTCTTAAGGTGCAACTTATATCTGTTGGGCAACTTCCCTTAGCCAATTAGTTTAAAGTTGAAATCTAACACTAATAATGACTCATAATTTCCTGTATTTCCAACATTTAGTTACCTACTTTTTCAACTTGAGAAGGCATAAAAAATCAGTAGAAAACTGCACAAAGAATCCTGCAAGAAATGTGTTTGATTCAAAAAATTCCATATGACATATTTCACTTTTATTAACAAAACACACTTTTAACATCAAATAGTGCTTGTCAGGGGAAAAAACTGTCCTAAACATTCCAAGCAAAGGATAGCATAAGTACATTTATGTTTCCAAAACTCACTTACCCTAACATCAGAGGAGAAGTTTGTGATTATCTTCTTGTAACCTGCTTTCTTCAAATGGAAATTCATCCACCTTAACAAGATCTTTTCTGGTGCTAGACTCATCAACTCTTCCATACCCTGTTATTTCAGAAATATGAAGGTAACAAATACAACAATGATGAAAAGTATGAAAAGACAATGAAAACAAGTATTTATTTACCTCACTATCATTGACCAACTCCACAAGCTGTGGAGTTTTCTTTAGGTTCAGATCCGCCAATAATTGTATCTAATATAGCAACCACCATTAGGAATGTCAAAAGTTTTGCCTCTCAAAAATTCATATGCTGCATGCAGTCTCTACTAATTTCATAGGATATGATAATAAATTTTACAAATCTAAACCAAATGATTTGGAACATAAGAATCAATTATCATTTACCTTAATAATCTGTGAAATCAATCCAAGCACCAGATGACGCTGGAATTAAAACAAAACAAATGAGATACCAAGGCAAAAAATGAAAAAAAGTGAAGGAAAAAAAATCTCAATAGCAGAGTGATGGAAGATTTATTTCTAATCTAATATGATAAATAATTCTGAGATTCATTGTCACAGACTCACAGCATTCCAGTTACTGAGGAATAGAAAGGCTTTAATGTAAACACCATATATAGCATGTTATGAAAATAAGATACATGCTAGTGAAAATGCTCCTTTTATGTGCAAAAATTGGAAAGGCACTCAAACATACCCTTCCTTCAATGAAGTCTTGAGTTCCAATGTTGACTACTGTACATCCAATTGCTTTAGCTGAGTTGAGGCAAAGTGTGTGGTTTTCATTCCTTTCCCATGGATTAAGTAATCGTTTTGTATTGATCGCTCGTTCATCAATAGTCCTTGGAACTGCCACATTAATAAGCTTACTGCAACAAATGTAATTCACATGTAAAAAATGAGAAGAAAAAAAAGGTCATAAACAGCAACACAAGAAGATAAACAATAAATGTATAGTACCAAAGAAGAACACCATCTTTTGCAATTTCAAATAGGTCATTGGTTGAAGCATCAATAGGAAGGCATTTCTTGAGGAACTCATCTCCTGCAAGATAGTTATTTATATGTGCAACATACGATGCCTTCTCAGATTCGCTTATCGTGTGAAGCAATGTGGTAGTGGCAGCCTTGAGGAATGCTGAGGAGTTTTTTGCATTACTCCCTGTCCTAGAACTTGCAAAAGTTTGTAGTTTCAAGTAAACCTGTGATCATTATAACACCACTCTTTGTAATCACTCAAATTAAACTTTGATTTGTCACAACTACTGAAAAATCATTTCACTCTTGTAAAAAAGATGAACCAGTTCCAAATTCAATTCCCCTTATGGTCTTTATTAGTCACTAAAGCAAATGAAATACTCCCAAATAATGGTTACAGTTCAAAATGTGCAGCAGCAAAATGAAAGAAAAAAGAAATTCTCCAAGTTTCTGCTAAATGCAGATTAAATGTTCTTTTCCAATTAGTCCTCTTTTTTCCTTGTGCCAAAAAAATTTATAATATAAATATATATCTTTTGGATCAAGGATTCAAATAATAGGAAAATTGGAAAATCTATATACTCATCCCCTAAAATTCCACCAAAGCTCAAATGATACTATGTTGGCCTTTTAGTTATAAAGCAAAGAAAAGCACCAGTTAACACTAATTTCATTTCTCTTCTTTCCAATTCATAGATATTGAAATTGAAATTCAATATATATGAAGGGTAGAATAGATCAAGAAAAGAAAAGAAAAGCGATATCTAAAAAGTAAAAGGATCCAGAATTCTGAAAAAGTTGGTGCTAGAAAGGAGCAGAAGCAGATGATAAAGCTGACCTTGAGAAACAATTCAAAATCGACCTCTTCACCTGTGGTCTGATACAAATCCTGAATATGAGAATCTCTCTCTTCTTCACTCAGATTCTCTCCCACAACCTTCAACTTTGCCATCTTGGAAGCCAAGTCTCCAACCGTGAGCCTTCCACTCTCCCTCCTCATGCTCACAAACTGCACCAACCACCCCAATTGCAATAACAACATCAAGTTCCAATCTCTCAGGGAAAACAACATTGAATATTCAAAAAGTTCCATCCTTGTTGCATACCAACATGAAGAACTAACTTACTTGGGATTTCAAGCCGCGAAGCTCCACCTGAGTGAACTGGTTTTGAAGCCATGGATCTGAAACAAGAATGCCCCAGTGAACAGACATGTCTATGAGCTATTTAACTGTTATCCAAGTCTGGTTCTTGCACAAAATGCAGAATAAGAGAGAGAGAGAGAGAGAGAGAGAGAGAGCTTGTGTTTCTGGTTTTCTCTAACACAAGTTGCTTTCTCACTTTCTCACAGTTTCTCTCTCTCTCTCTTGAGTTTATAAAAAGTAGAAAGGAAAAGGGTAGGAGAGTGTCACAGAAGAAGGAGTTGGAAGAAGGCCTTAGGCCAACACTTTGGGACAGGGAAGAGCTGTCACAGTTCAAAGTTGCTCTGGTGGTGGGAGAGAGAGATAGAGAATTCAAATTATTATTACACAAAAAATGAGTGCCATTATCTAACTAAGTCCCTAGTTCTAGTTCCTCAAAACTTTGGATGGGGCCCCTTTGTTGCCGTTAAAAGAAAATTTTCAAAACTTTTCATCAGCATCTTTAATCATTATACTATTATTTTAGGATTTAGTACCATACCATTTAATTATTATATTAGACATGTAATTAGTTTGAGTTTAGATAAAGTTTTTCTTTTTAAGTTATATCTCTATCTCTATAGGTGTGTTTGTATCAGTGTTGAAACCACATTACTTTCAACATTGAATGAAAAAATTGTGTAATCTAAATTCTAATGCAAAAATTTTAAAGCAACAATATTTTGGTTTGCTGGTCATTTATCTTAAACGTATTGGAACAGGTGTTACCAATTCTAAACAAATACATTTCTCTTTAAGGTGCATGTTTAGATTTTCATTTGGAAACTCTAAAGTCAGTTTTGTATAAATTTTGAGGTAAATCTAACTATTCACTACAATCAGAAAATAAAAATAAGAGTTGAAATATTTTTTCAAATTTAATTCGAGAATTTCATATGTAATCCAAATACACTAATTATGTTTGGATTTTAGTTTGTAAATCTCATTCACACTTTCCAAAACTTTTTACCTAATATTAATTCAAAAATTTCATGACATAGCTTCTTAATAAAAATCAATTGCATTTAACTGAACACCTACACAAACACACATTATAGCTTTTATTTGAAAGTTGTAGAGTTGGATTAAACTTATTTCTAAACACATATTATAAATGTTTCTATTGGAGTTGAAAAAACACAACTCATTAAACTCAAAGCAAGTCCCACCTTGTTTTTGTTTTTTTACATTAGAAAGTGAATGGTCATCAAACACACTATTTTGTTACATTATAATCTTAATTCTTAAACTAGGTTTTTCAAAATCAAGTGGACTTACTTAGGTCTTTTTTTGGGTAGTTATAAGTTTTTATTTATGATTTTAAAATGCAATTTTAAAACAAAACATATTCGATAAAAAGTTAAATTGAGTTGAATTTTAACTTAATTTTGAAACATTTAACATTTTTTTCAAAACAATAAAATTTGGCTTTTAATTTTAAAAAATATTTTCATCACCGTCATTATTTTCATCTCCACAATTGTCACCACCACACGTTGTCATTGTCAACACCACCATAACTTCATTGTCACCTTCATCGTTATCATTATCACCATTATCATCGTCATTATTCTTACAACTACTATTTCACCATTACCATTATTACCACTACTATCACACTGTTACCGACACTACCATTGTTGTTGTCAACGCTACTACCATACCACATCATCGTTGACACCATCACACTACCGTCGTCGTTGTCATCACATCAATATTATTATCATTATCTTTGCAACCACTATTGCACCACCACCACACTGTCATTGGTGCAATTACCACTATTGTCATCACCACACTATTGTTGTCACCACCACTATCATCATGGTTGTTTTTACCACCATCATTCAACCACTGTTGTCATTATAACTATCATTCCACCGTCAACGTCATTGTTATCATTATCATTGTCGTTGTCTTTGTCACCATTATTCAACCACTGTTAATTACCATCAGTGTTACTATTTTTATTTAAACATATTTTAATTGTCTTTAATTTTAATTTTTATTTTGAATTTTATTAGTTTGCATTTTATAATAGGCTTTAAAAAATTCAAAACAATAATAATTGAAACTTACAACTCAAAACTAAAATCTATTTTGATTTTTAAAAATTTTAAAACTGAAAATAATAAATCACCCCAATAAGACCTTTAATTATTAAGGGAATATGATCATTTTAAATTCTATTCTTATTGTATAGAAACTAACTGTCTTTCTGAGTGAAATTGTTTTCCATGTAATTAAGTTTTGGTGTCTGCAATTGTTTTAAATTTTAACAAAGTTGAAATATTGTTGTAACTTAAATTATAGTGATGATTGTTAGTTCCACAAGTTTTCGTATATGCAGATATTAAATAATTTGTTTTTTTTACTAAATAGATTGTTTTGAAAAAATAAGTTTTTGCATCTGACAAAATCACACAAATAATTTTTCATTAAATATATTCTTCTGAGAACGTATATGAATGCAAGATGTCTGTCAATTCCTCTTTCTTACACATTTACTTTACGTTTATGATCATGTGATCGTACCACATGAAAACAATGAATTCCATTAAACTTGGAAGAGAAGAGTGAGTGGCAACTGGCAACTAACCAGCTCGAACTATAATTGCAAAGGGAGCCTTTGTATCCCACGAGGATAACGACACTTGAGAACAATATCAATCGAGTATGTGACAAAACAAAACACTAATTAAAAATTATACATAGGCTATATAAAATAAAACTTACGTTGTTTTCTAATTTGTCTAATAATAGCTGCTATCCACAAAGATGGCTTTCACATATCTTTGTAACTTCAAATTGTTTTGGAGGGATTAACGTTTAGATTAGATTATTTAATTATGATAACCTTTTTTAGTTGTCAATGTGGCCTGAACAATAGACCTGTTACCTCTAAAGCAGAGGTTTGATAGATACTACTTTGATCCTTAATTCAAACAGTATTCAATGAACTGCTTGCTTTTAAGAAGGAATTTGTAATTTGTAGTTAGGTTTTTCAATAAAGAAGAAAAATTATTAAGAAGGAAAAATATTTTACATATATGAATTGATTTTTACAAAATCAAGATAATTGTAAAATCAATTTTACAAAATACAAAGACTGCTCAAACTTACACCAAGTCATTTTCAAGGTTTTATTTATGAATCAAGATAATGAATGCCTTTCTTTAGATGTTTGAAGAAATAGAAAGAAAGAAAAAAGAAAATAATTAGGAAAAAAGAGAAAATAGATAAATTTTTTTTTAGTAAACTATTAATTATTTATATTAAAAATTATAGAAAAGAAAAATAAAAAGATTAAAATAAATTTTTGATCCTTTATTTACATTTTAGGTTTTAAATTAATTCCTTCTGTAATAAAAGTTTAACTCCAGTACTTTATAGTGAATTTGTTAGATCAATTTAGTTCTTTCATCAATTTTAATTTTGTTCTAACGACATCAATTTTGGTTGACATGATATATCTTTACAGATTATCATGTTACTAAATAGTTCAAAATAGTGTGGTAAACTATCAAAACATGATAAAAGGTGAGAATCTAGTCAATAAAAAGTTACTTTATTTTTGTAAAAAAAAATTATTTATCAATCATTTTCAAATAATTTTTTTTAAAAATAATTTTATATCGTTGTTCAATCACAATTCTCAATTTAGGTTAAATAAATTAATTTTATAAAATTATTTTAAAAATCATTTAAACAATAAATTATTGTACATTAATATTAAACTCTTCAAATTAACATGAAAAAAATTTAACATGTGAAAAATACTTATAATATATTTCAAACCAAGCTAAAGCCCTCCCTCCCCCTTAATATATTAATAAAAAGGTGAAATTAACATACTCTTATCTTTTGTGACTGAAAAATCTTGGGTTTGCATGTTTCTTTGCCTTGTTCAATTAACCTGTGTCCATAATAATTGTTGTTTGTATACTGAAAAGAACTCATTAACCAGAAAGGGTACAGTTGTGGAGCACTAATTTGAAAAGACTTCTCACGTGGGCTACTCAACTTTTTGTAATTGGAAGAGTAGCAATCACACCACAACACAAGCAAAAGGCAAAGATGGGGTCTCATCACATCACAATTCACAATAGAAGAAGAAAACTTCTAAAGAGGTAACTCACTCAATCTGTAAAACACACATGAGAGCCACCACCAACAACAACACTGGGTGGGCCAAACCTAATGTCAAAATGTGGAGTAGTCAACACTAACTCCCTGTTTGCTTTTCAAAATAATAATAATAATTCAAACATTTTTTAATTAAAAATACATGTTCTAATAATATAAATATATGTTTTGATGATTTTGTATAGCATTTTAACCAATTAAGCCACCGATTGAGTAATACTATATTCGATCCTCGTATATAAAATCTTGAATTCGAGTATGTAAATAAAAAAAATATAACTGAAGAGATACTAATAAAAGAAATATAAGATCTTAATTATATTTGATGAATCAAAATAATTTGGCTGCACTTTTGGTCTCAAATTATAATTAAATATCAAATTTAGTTTTATGAAAAGTTTTAATTTGATTTCCAATTATTTAAAATGCATCAATTTGGTCTTTGTTTTTTTGTTATATTTTACTATTTACATCATACTTTTATTAAATACAGTGATACTATGAATTATTTACTAAGGTTATTCAAAAAATAAAAAAGAATTATTACAAAAAAACAAAAGTTCACATTGCTTAAGTATACCCTGATATTGCATGTAACAAAGAGGTCTCATTGCCCTACGTATCAGAGTGGAGCCTTCCCACACGTGGTATTGCTAACTGGACACTTCAAGGCTTCATCATTGTTTCCTGATTTTGGGGGCCATTGGCTTCCTGTGTGTAGTTAAAGATTGATTAGTGTTGTTTGGCTATTGTAATTCAAATTATTTAAATATTTGTAACTAATCACGCCAACACTATATAGATAATGTAAATTAGGGTTTTCTTATTTATTATAATGGTAGTACAACGAATATATATATATATATATATATATATATATATATATATATATATATATATACACATTATTTTTTGTCATCTGTACAAATTAAAGATAATATCAGATAGTTTATAATATTTACGTATCATACTTAATTAACTAAGTTAAACGGCCTTATTATATAAAGATAATATCACAAAGTTTATAACATTTATGTATCATACTTAATTAATTGAGTAAGACGGCCTTATTACATATAATTAGTCAAAAGATAGAATAAGAGATTAGTTAGAAGTAATTAAATAATTTGAATTGTAATTTCCTAACTAATCACACCAACATACGGTTTATACCTTAAAATTTTACTTAAATGATCTGTTTTATAAAATAAAAACTTAAATTATTTTTTACAAATTTTCAAGGATGATCGTAAGTTTTCGATTTATAGTTTTGAAATACAATTTTAAAATAAAATACTTTCTGGAAAAAATGGAGTTGGGTTGGATTTTAATTTAATTTTGAAATAGTTTTACATTATTTTCAAAATAATAAAAAAAAATTTGTGAATTTAATTTTTAATTTTAAAAAATATATTTTCATCACTATCACCATCAATCCATCACCACTCTTACTTACCACCACCACACCATTGTCGTCGTCACTACCACTACCTTATTGTTGTTTTTATTGTCGCCACCACCACACCATCCTCATCGCTATTACCACTACCATCGTTATTATTTTTGTAACCATTATTCAATCATTGTTGTCATCACAACCACCATTTCACTACCACCGTCGCCACTGCCACATCATTGTTGTCATTGACATGACCATCACCACTCCTACTTGACGCTACCACACCATCACCGCCACTACACCATCGTCATTATTTTTGCAACCATCATTCAATCATTGTTGTTATTACAGTCATTATTTCACCACCACCGTCACTACTACCACCGCCACATTGTTGTTGTCATCAACATGATCATTACCACACCGTTGTCGTCATTGCCATCACCATTGTTGCCGTCACCACTACCATATCATCGCTGCTACCACCACACCATTGTCTCTAAGACCATACCATCATTGCCACCACCATTACCATTGTGATTGTCTTCGCCACTGTCAACACCCAATTTTATCCGTCTAATTATCGTTTATAATTATTATTATTATTATTATTGTTGTTATTATTATTATCCCACAAGTTTAGCTTGTTACATAAAAAAAATGAAAGAATGAAAGGGGAAAGAAAAAATGAAGAAGAATACATAATAATATAATGATAGACAAGAAACCCAAATTTTTTCTCATTTGTTCTCCAAGTTACATAGCTACAAGCCTCTTTACAATAAGTACAGTTTTTACAATAAGTGCCCAAATCAAGCACAAGAAAAAGAAAAAAGGAAAAAGAAGTAGTGAGAAGCATAAGCAAAAAGAAGAAGAAAAAGAAGCAGCCAGAAGAAAAAAAAAAGAAAAAAGAAAAGAATGTAGCAACTCCATCAACAACTTTATCAATCCATTAGTAATTCCCTCAGTAGCTCCATCATCATGTAGGCACAACACTAGGTGTTGATTTTGTCAAACATTGCAGCTGCAAAAGAAAAAAGAAATGATTAAGCAAAGAGGAAACCCTCCTAGCAAGGAAACCTCATACCTATATATAGAGACAGCAACAACACCAAAAAAGGGGGATCGATATCAAAAAAGGCAGAGAGAAAAAAGACAGCAAGCATCAAAGAAAAATACAGAGATCAGAGAGAAAAAAAGGCATAACAAGCAAAAAAGAAAAACACCAGGATCAGAAAAAAAGAGAAAAAAATAGAGAACAGAACAACAAGAATAGAGAAGAGAAAAGATCAGAAAAGCATAGCAATACAACAAAAAAAGAGCAATACAAAAAGGGAATAGCAAAGGAAGAACAACAAGAACAAAGGCTAACAAGTTTCTTTCAATCTTTCAATCTTCATGTAATCTTCATCATGTATTAGCTTTTCTTCTATGTTTGATTGTAAGCAATGTACTAGTTTGAAATCTATTTGTTGTTTGAATCTATTTGCTCAAAAATGATAAAAAAGATATGAATCTGGAAAGAAAAGTACTATGTTTAATTAACCAACAAATCACAATCATAAGCAGAGCTAGAGACTACATACCAAATACAGATATAAAAACGTGATCAGAGACATAAACAAAGACAAATTCAAAACACCAAAGAACACCAGAATCATTGAGCTCAATCCCTCAATCCCAAACAGAGCCACCACAAAGTAAAGCATGAGCAAATCAGATAAACCAATCAAATAGATGAACCATAATCAAATAGAGTAATCAGTTCCAAGAAAACGAAAGAAAAAACGGAGAAAGGAGAAGAGAGGAAGGACTACACCTCATCCCGCGAGCGAGCTCCATCGCCCTCGAGCCACCACCCCGTGACCTCCCTTGTCTGCCAAACCACCCAGACACCATCCCCACCAAACCTCACCCCATGGCTGCCATCGACGTCGCCTTACGCACCCCTCTGCACCAGCCACACCCTTGTCGCACCTCACGATCTCCAACCAAACACCCAACTTGACTATGGCGCCACCCCACGATCCCTTGCGCTGTGGCCTCCGCCACCATGTCCACTACGACCTCGCCCTTTTCCCCCTTTCTCTCCTCTCTCGTGAGCCCTAGGGTTTGTTTGTGAACCAAGCAACTGAGGGAGGAGGATGAGAACCCCTTAGTTTTCTAATTTTGTGTTTTGGGTCAGCCTTTTATTTACACCCCCCATATTACTAAATTACAACTTTCACGTTTTGGGCCCTTTTCTATTTACATCTCCAGTATTACTAAGTTGCAACGCATCCGTTTTGGGCCAACCTTTTACTTACAACAACACTTACAATTACTAAGTTGCACTTTCTTTTCTTTTTTTTAATTATCAATAGTTGTCTAAATTAAAATCATTTCAAAAAAATAAAGATGAATTGACTTGGGTGTACACCTCTATCAATTTTTCAAAGTGTCATTTTAGGATAAATGAGTTATCACAGCTCAAGAGTCCTAAAGTAATAAAAATAATATCTCTCCTTCTTTTCTTTAATAAAAGTAATCTTTATAGAAAAATAAATTATTCTTTTCTAGTAATGTTTTGGTGAGATAAATATTTAAATATTATAAAAGATTCTTGCTTAATTAATTAAAGGTACCGTCTTTGTGACGGACGTTGTAGGGTGCTAATATCTTCTCTACACATAATAGACTCTGGAACTCAAATCTGGTTTCGAAGACCATTTTTTTTTTTCTAAAAAAGGTTTTTCCGATGTTTTCCTTAATAAGTATTAGTGGCGACTCCTCTGATCCATATAATCGAATTTTCATCGCTATCCTGCTGTGACCCAAGTTGCGACAGCCACTATTATTCAATCATCGATATCGTCATAACCATCATTCCATTGCCAACATTATCATCATCGTCATCGCCACCACCACCACTATCATACCATTGTCACTACCGTCATCACCACCATCACACTATTGTCGTTGTCACTACATTCAATCATCATTAACATTGCTGTCTTCCAATTTATAACAACTTTTTAAAAATTAAAAATTAAGAATAAACTGAAACTAAAAATAAAAATTGGTTTCACTACACTATTATCGTCGTCACCACTATTATTATTATTGTTATTGTCTTTGTCATCCTTGTTCAACTACCGCCAATGTTTTTCGTCATTGTTTTTTATTTAAGCGTAATTTAATCGTTTTTTAATTGAAACTCAAAACTAAAATTAATTTCAATTTTTGATTAAAACTTAAAACAATAAACGACACTTAACAAAAATTAAGGTTACCAACTTTTACATCACTACTCTTCTTAATCATAACGCTTAAAGTGAAATGTAGTTTTAGAATTTGCCTAGCAAGAGTCTGATCCATAGTCCATACTCCATAGCCCAGAAAATGATGGGCTAAAATTAGAACTTTGTGGGGGCAAAATCAATTACGTATATTTCTAACAAGAAAATATTTGGGCTAAATGAAGGCCTAGCGTCAAATTATAAAGATTCACTTATAAAATTGACGATGGTTACATTTACCTTCATATTTAATAATATATCTCTCATTATATTTATTTTTTCAAAAATATCCAATTGCATACCTCCCATACCGTGACTTTCTTGCTTTTTGCCAATCTATCATTAAAGTCATCCCATTTGATGTATATGCAAACCTTCAAATTTCTTCCATATCTTTCTCTTCTTCTCCCTGCATTCCATACTCAAATTAAAGGGATTTTTTTTTTTATTGAAAATTAAACTTTCCTCTTTCTTGCTGAAGTCGTGGGGCGAGTCCTCAACTGTTGAGGACCGTGATGGATAACTGTTGTGATCTGAAACCTCCGCATTATATCTATAGAAATTGAATCTCAAATTTTGATTTTATGAATTTGAACTAAATCGATTTATCCAATTATACTAAATTGGTTTGGTGGGAGAGAGCGGAAAAGATTATTCTTTTTTTTTTTCTTAGTTAATATTGTACCAGAAGTACTAAATCATTATAAACGAAATTGTTTAGTAACTACCACCCTACTACAAATTGCTACAAGTTAGAACATAGTTATACCAAATTAAAGAGATGATTATGGTATAACCAAAATTAACTAGAACCCCACAACCAGATCCAAAAAACGTTAGTGGCCCAAAACATTATAAAAATCTTACTCGAATGAGATTGCTGTCGGCTTTTGTATTGAAATAGTGTATTTTTTTTTTCAAAAATATCGAAATGGACACTTTCCAAATATTTTATGAAAATGGATAAGTCGTGCTTTTGAATACAACTTTATACATAAAAAATCGTGTTTTGAAGTACGACGTTATTTTGAAAAAAATAATTGTGAAAGTGGTTCATTTAAATATATTTTTATTTTTTTTATTTTTAATTATTGAAGTGGTGCTCTCAAAGACAACTTCAATTTTTTACAAAAAAATAAAATAAAATAAAGTCATGCATGGGTGGGCGATTTTTTATATATTACAATATTATACGATATTTTGTATTTTTACAAAAAAAAAAAATCATGCATGGGTGGATGATTTTTTATATATTACAATATTATAAAATATTTTACATTTTTACAAAAATAAAAATAAATTAAAATTGTGCATGGGTGGACAATTTTTTATATATTATAATATTTTACAATATTCATAATAAAAAAAGATTATTTGTGGGAGGATGTCCCACATGTGGATCTTCTTTTGTGTCAACGTGGTCTTTCTTGTGATTGTTGAGTTGGTTCCTACTGCCCTCGTTTATGACCACATTGAGTCGATTGTACTCTCTTCGTTGTAGTATCATTATGTATATTCATTTGTTGAGGTAAAGAGGACACGTTTACATGATGAATGTTTTGACCACCACCACCATTATTATTATCTTCATCTTCATCGTCATCATCATTATTATCATCTTCATCTTCTTTGTCATTGACATCAAACATGTCCCTAATTTAAGTAGGCATTGTGGGACGATAATAATTCATTAATGATGACGGATTGTATGCAGACGATGGTGTGGAAGAATATGTTGCAAACATATTCGAATGTCTAGGAAAAATATCAGAACTAGAAGGAATTTGATGAAATGAGTATTGAGAGGTGTATGTTGAGAATCCCCGTGGTTGAAAAGTCTATTGATCATGATGGGTCATGTATTTAGAGAAATTCGTTGGTTGATAACTAGATTGCCCAACAGATGGTTGATGTTGGGGCATATTCAAATACACAAGAACACACTAAAAGGGGGGGTTGAATAGTGGGTTAAAAACTTTTTTGCAAATACTATTAGTTCACAAGTAGCCTTCTTAGATATATGTAAGTTTAAATCAGCAAATAATTCCTTGTAAAGCAAAGTTTTGAAAGCCTTTTCAAAAGAGCACAGTAGGCAAGATAAATATATGTAATCATAAGACATCAAATGAGAGCTTGTTTTATACTGGTTCACTGAACCTGAGTTACGTCCAGTTCTTCTTTAACAACTGTTAAAGAGTTTCACTACAATCAACTGATTACAAAACAAGTATTTTTTACTACCACTTCTGGCTACAAGTATTCTCTATGCCACTACTTGGCTACAAGTATTCTAAACTACTTCTGGTTATAAGTATGAATCTCCCTATTAGATTATACTTCCTAAGTATTCTTTTATCATTAAGCCACTTTTGACTTTTTATACAAATATATATAAGATTCAAATAACTCTCAAAGAGTGGATAAGAACAAGTGTTGAATCTGTATGAGCTTGTAAAAGATGGGTATTCTCTTTTCTCTCAACTCTTATTTCTTTTTCTTTTTCTCAAGGTGTTTTTCTTGTTGTTCAGATTACTTTGAATGGTTTCGTTTTGTTCATTAGCATTTCATCTTTTTTTGCTCATTGCATTGAAGCATCTTTATATAGTAAGCTTCATGGATTTGAATGTTGGAGAAGATAGATTTTCGTTGTCTCACAGAAGAGTGTTGAAGTTGCTTTGACTGTGCTTGATGTGAGTGAAGCATGTTTCTATCACTGTCACTGTCACATTTGGCTTTTAGCTTATGGTGTGCATTTCAAAGCTAATTAGTCTTTTGGTTGTACCTACACACTTCACACAATTCGAGACATGCAAACAATACGAGGAAAAAAAGAAAGTAAGTTCAGAGAGTATCTCCCTTTCTTTATGTAACAACAGTGCCTTTATTTGTGTAAAGAATTAATTATAAAACACATATGACAGATTATGTTCTGTTCTTGCACAAACAACATCTGGCTTAACTGACATAGTCTGGTCTGACTAAGCATGGTTTGTTCCTGCACAGACAACGTTTGGCTTAACAAACATAGTCTGGAATGAAAGACATGGTTTAGAATGAAAGATATGGTCTGGCCTAGCTTCAGACATCCTCTGGCCTAGTTTAATCAT
Source organism: Amphicarpaea edgeworthii (assembly GCA_014843725.1). Lineage (NCBI taxonomy): Eukaryota > Viridiplantae > Streptophyta > Magnoliopsida > Fabales > Fabaceae > Amphicarpaea > Amphicarpaea edgeworthii. The sequence continues at coordinate 20,059,175 of CM026327.1, read as the reverse complement.
GGTTTGTCTTGACTATGCATTGTCTGACCGTATTCCATACATGGTCTGGTTTAGTACATATGCATAGTCTGGTCCTAGACTTGTGTTATTTGTCCCAAGACTTTACATAGTCTGTCCGAGACTGTTGTATGGTCTGGTCTTAGACTTTGCATGAGTCTTTTTAAGACTTAGCATGGTTTGTTCCAAGACTGTACCGTTTGATCTAATGAATTTTGCATGGACAGTTCCAAAGCTTATTTTAGTCTTATTAAAAGCATTTTATAGTGTTTGATAAATTGTTATGAGCTATTAGACATTTAAGATATAGAGTGTTATTGAGAGATTATACCATTTGTCTGTTGATCAATTTTGATTCCCTGAAATTACTTAATTTCAAATCATTAGTTGATCAAATATTATCACATTTGTTATCATCAAAACCCATTAAAGGATTAGGGGCCAGACATCATCCAATGTCTTGGTTCTAACACATATATTCGGAAAAACCCGCTGGTTGGTGAGTACTTTGCGTATATTCTGAGAAATTGTGTTCTGCTTGTAGTTCATCCTATGAAAGAAAAGATGAATAATTAAAGATAATTTTTACATGTTACAATATAATTTTTGTTATGTAATTATCATAATGTATACTTACTTCCTCAGTAGATGGTGACTCCAAACATGATATGTATCATATAGTTTTTTATATATATCATTGCATATATTTTGAATTTTCATGCAAATATCCATGTTGTTGTTGACCTTGAACTATATGATTTTGACGATCATTCCACTTAGCAATCCATGTTTGGTGATATTCAGGCCAAAATCTGTTCGCTCTTCCTCTCATATCTTCTTTGTGGAGTTGACCTAAATTTATCCAATCTTGTGGAATAGTTTGTTGTATACCAAATTGCCTCATGACTCGGTCTTTTGGATGCCACTCGACAATTGCAAAACATGAGAAGTACTGTTGCACGAGCAATAGGAGATACATGGACATTTATTAATCGCCTTATTGAAACCTTACAATAAGGAGTCCATAAAAACTGTAAAACAAATTTTATTAGTGTAACATAATGATTTTTTAAGAATATCAACTTTATTATAATTTTATAAAAATCTTAACCTCCTTTTGTTATAACTGATCAAATGTATGACGTATGAGATGTACTGCATAAGTGGGGGTGGTAGTTTTTTTTCATGGGACGAGTCCACCTTGCATGAAAACAAAATATTTGTAATATTAATGATATAAAATGTTAAAAAACATCATTAATAATAATATAATTTGGCATACCTACGCGCAAGAGGAAATCCTATTCCCTATTGAATCTCTTCATCTGTGTATTCTTGTATGCTTGGAGAAATGCATGTAATCCGATCCCATGCCCATGATTGGAGGAGCAACATGCATCCTCCAATACTTTCTTGCTTATATTCAACCCCATGGTCCAAAGTTCGATAGAGTGAAGCCAAAATCGTTGAACCCCAACTATGATAATTGGCACATGTTAAGTTTTGCAATAATAATAGATACATCAAATGAACTTTTGATGTTGATGTATTTGGAATAAAAAATCCTCCTATTAGCATCATCATGTTGGACAATTACAAGTTTATCAGCAGTAATAGGAAGTTCTTGGAATACACTATTAAGCTATGATAATTTTATCCAATTCCCCTGTTACACATCCTTCCGGTGGAATGGTGCCTAATAAAGTTCCACAGACATTAACCAAATCACCACTACTAATACTAGTTACAAGCTCTCCATTAATTCTAAGGCCAAGTTGCAAAGCCACATTTTCTAACGTGACTGTTGTTTCCACGTATGGAAAATGAAATGTATGAGTTTCGACTCTCCATCGTTCCACTAAGGCTGTAATTAAATGATGATTAATATCAATTTTACCAATGGTCAATACGTGACCAAAACTAGCCTCATCAATTAAGTGTCTTACATGAGGATCTAACAACTCTAAATTTTTAAATGCCCATATTGCATGGCACCTTGGGTGAATAAGTCTTTCTTTGCCATCGTGTATTTTGGCTGAAATATACTTATGTTGCAATTGCAACAAAGAAGGATCTATTGGGCCTGCTTGGTAATTAACCATATCTACACAAGTATCACATTAATAAAATTGTACTCATTAAATTATTTATAATGTAAATAATTAAAAAACAAAGAAGTACAATAAAAATAAAATACAATAAAGGGCTATAAGCACGAGAGAAGAAGAATGATTAATAAGATACTTGACTTTTCACGAAACAATATCTTTTAAAGCCAAAGTTGGAGAAGCAATATCTTTTAGAGCTAAAGTTGGTGAAGCAAATCTTTTATAGTAAGTGAGTAAAATACTTGTGGTGCATTCATGTTTATAAGGAAGGAGAGAAAGTAAATCTTTCACGTGCCAAAAGATTACACCTTTCTTTACATGCAGCAGGAAAGATTCTCTTTATTCACTTCATGGTTGCCTAGCATGATTTTACTTCACATGCTCCTTCACTTCATGACACTCAAGCATGATTTAACTTCACATGTAGGATTCTCATTCACTTCATGACACTCACCATGATTTCACTTCACATGAAAGTAAGATTCTCCTTTCATAGCTAGCATGATTCTACTTTGCTTCATAGCTACACCAAAGGCCTTCGCATGATAAACTGTTGTTGGATTCTTGGTTGCTTTAGAAAAAAAATTGATTTGATTGAAGATCATGAGTGTTCTTAAAAGCTTCAATTGAGAATCTTGAAAAAAAAAGCATGACACTACAGAGCATAGCATGATGTGTGTTGTCGAAGAAAAACCTTCACATTATATGACAAAAGTGTATTTTTTTAATATAGAAACAATGAAGTCGTACCTGAAAACACAACTTCACTTTATTCACTTAGAAGTTGTACCTCCATGACTTTAGTTATAAAGAAGTTGTGCCTTCATGTATGACTTTACTTTATTCACTTAGAAGTTATACCTCCATGCACGAATTTAGTTGCAAATAAGTCGTGCCTCCATGTACAACTTTAATCTCCGTATTTTCTGTTAAATATGGGATGTGGTTTCACTATTTTAACGTTCACCTCGAGATTATCTATTATACACAAGGTCTTGTCCTGCTTACAATGTTTTCTTAATTTATGTTATGTTTATTGTTTTCTTTTTTATCTACTGTGATTCATTTTCTTGTTTGTATTTATAGATGGCTACATTTAACGCAGAACCAGTCATAAGAAATAATGTTAGTGACTTTAGTGAAGAGGAGGAGCAAGATCAAGTCCCCCATGAAGCAAACAATGGTGCAGAAGGGCCCTCTAGTTCCTCATCCTTTTTTGGTAACTTTAACGATCTATTATTCGAAGAACCAGAATTTTCAAACCGTTATGGAAAAAGAAGAAATGACAATATTTCCAAAGGCATGACATTTGAGTCCAAAGCTGCAACTTTGAGTGCAATTAAACAATTTCATGTTGATCATGGAGTTACTTATACTGTTCACGAGTCTAAGGTTGACAAATATGTTGGTAGGTGTACACAATATGGACATGGTTGTCAATGACAAATTAGAGCATCATTTAGTAAAATTCGTAAAACATAGGAGATACAAAAAATTGAAAGTGTTCACACTTGCACCACTACAATGCTTTCTCAAGATCATCAAAATTTAGATTCAAGTGAAATTGCTAATGGTGTCTATGAGTTAGTAAATGCAAATCCTTCTATCTCAATGAAATCATTGATTGCAGATATGCAAAGTCGTTATGGTTACACTGTCACATATACAAAGGCATGGATGGCGAAACAAAAAGCTCTTATAGGAGCATTTGGAGAATGGAAAGAATCATTTCATGAACTACCTAGATGGATGTAAGTTGTCCAACAAGTTTTGCCAAGTACAATTGTGGAATACAAAGCAACTCCAAAAGTTGTTGATGGTGTAGAAGTCCCCAATACTTTCATTCTTGATCGTGTGTTTTGGTCTTTTAAGCCATGTATTAAAGAATTCAAATATTGCAAGCCAATTGTACAAGTTGATGGGACATTTTTAACAGGGAATTATCAGGCTACTTTATTGACTGCCATTGCACAAGATGGAAATCAAAACATGTTTCCGCTTGCATTTGCAATTGTTGAAGGTGAGACAAAGGAAGCTTGGATGTGGTTTTTTTAGAATTTGCGTACATATGTCACACCTCAACAAAATTTATGCATCATATCTGATAGAGGAAAATGTTTGTTATCAACATTACGATCTGAAGAACTTAGGTGGAACGCAACAGGTTTAAAATCAGTGTACTGCGTTTGACATATTGCATCAAAATTTAATAAAAAATTTCATAACGTTGACCTCAAAAAACAAGTCATTAATATGGGTAAACATCTTCTTTTTTTTATTTAATTTAATTATTTATTTTATTACTTTTAAATTTATTTATTTCTTTCTTTTTTACATAGGATATGAGATGAAACAACCAAGATTTGAGGCAAAGTTGCTTGTAATGAAATCAGAGTTTCAACAAGTAGCAGAATGGTTAGAGAATATTCTAAGGGAGAAATGGATTCAAGCCTATGATGGTGGCAAACGATATGGCCATATGACAACCAACCTTGCTGAGTGTATGAATTTTGTTTTAAAAGGTGCATGATCCTTACCTATAAGTGCCTTGGTGAAAACAACATTTGAAAGAATAAATTTGTGGTTTCTTGAGAGAGGGCACTTCATATGTTAAGGGCAAGACACATATATTTAGAAGATGTGTATGTCATGTTGCAAGAAAATCAACATCGTGCTACCATGCATCACATTGAAAGGTACACTAGGGAATCACGTGAGTTTGAGGTAAAAGAGCAAGTAAATCCCCGACTTGGTGGACGAGCAATGACCTACACTATCAAATTGAATGAATGGTGGTGTGATTGTGGGGAATTTCAAGCACTTAGACTTCCTTGTTCACATGTTATTGCAGCATGTGTCTCTTGCTGTTTAGAGTGTTATTTGTTTGATGACCTTATATACAAGTTACCAAATATTTACAAGGCTTATGAACATCAGTTTCATTCCATAGGAAATAAAGATTATTGGTCTCAGTATACGAGTCCATTTTTTAAACACAATCCAGCAATGCGATGGGAACAAGCCGGAAGACCAATTATTACTCGCATACATAATGAAATGGATGAACTGGTTCCAAATAAACCTAAAAAATGTTTATTATGTAAAACTAAAGGACATCATCGTGGTAATTGCCCATATAAGCAATCAAATGGCTGAAATTTCTTATCTTTGCCTTGTAATATTTTATTTTATTTTCATGCTGAATTAAGTTTATGATTTTAACTTTATATAAAATTACTTATTTATAATTTTACTATTAATTAAGTTTAATTCTTTATGATTTTGTTGTATTAAAATAATATATCTTGTAATTATTTATTAATTTATAAATAATTTCAATGAGATAGTAGAAATAAAAACATAAAATTGTGTGTGATTTATTCTAATCATAACTTTTTAAAAAATCAAATCGTCAATGGAAGTACGACTTTCATTTTTTTTAATAAAAAAAAGTTAAAGTTGTGTTTCAAAACACTGTTTCAATAAAATTAAAAAAAAAAAAATCAAAAATCATGTTTGAGTGGACGACTTTTACATTAAAAAAAAAAAAAGTGAAGTCGTATTTTAAAAAATAATTTTTTACGTAATAAAGTCACATTCAAAAGTACGACTTATTCATTTTCATAAAATATTTGAAAAGTGATCATTTTCGTAAATTTTGAAAAAAAATTCACCATTTTAGTACAAAAGCCAGTTACTATCCCTATGCATTGTATATTTCAATTCCACTATATTGAAACCATGGTACCAACCAAATTTAAAGCTCGACCACCAACCTACTATCATTAATGTCACACTACCTATCTACATCCAATCCTTACCAATTTCCGCATCTGTACGAGTCTAAGATATAAGAGTCTCAGCAAACACTCCATTGCACATATGAGCAGCAAAATGAGGTGTCTGTGTTTTTCATCCAAGACTATAACAAAGGATATTTTTGAAAAAATAAATATAACAGGAAGTATACTATTATTTACAAAGGTAAATATAATAATTGCCTATAAAATTTACACATGACTCACTTTTACGTAAAATCACTTGATATTGTCTTTGATAATACTGTTTTCAATTCTTAGGGATAAAATAAAACTTTTATTTGTTAAATATATATATATATATATATATATATATATATATATTTATTTTTATTTTTTTTAATTTTTTTTTTTTAATTTAAATTTTTAAGGAAGTTATTTCCTTAATGACTATTTGAAGAAGTTATTTCCTTCACAACTATTTTTGGAGAAGTTATTTCCTTAACAGTTATATACTTTTGTCTATATATACTTTTTCTGAGCATGGAAAATGAAAGACTGGAAAAAAGAGCAATTGTTATAAACTATTATTATATTTTATAAAAAAGAGAAAGAACATTGGTGTTAAGAAGGTTTGGGGATCCTATTGTTGCATTCGATTGGTCCAACAAATTATCGTATCTTGGGAGAGGAGTGTAGAAAATACAGATCCTCCATTGCAATGGGGGCGTTTTCTATCTAAGGATAGCCCACAGTGTGTGCTTCAACCCAAACTACACTTAAAACCTTTCATTTATATTTATTTAGTCTTTGTACTTATTGAATAATTTATTAAAACATTCTCTTATTATTCAATGTTGTTCTATCACTAAAATTAGTTTGTTACTATACCTTGATTTTTTTCCCTAGTGTGTGTTCTCATTACTATATTTCCAACATTATTTATGTCTTACATGTGGATATAATGATCATCATTTATTTGCTTAATTTAGACTCTTCATTTTGCTTTCATTTTATTTTTATCCATTAAATTTATATTGAAACATGCACATAGCATTTTGAACTTTGGTAATTTTTTTTTAATTAGTGAAACACAATCATTATCTATATATAACGTGCAACTTTCCAAGATACATAAGAATTTTGAGTTACAAAAAATATTCCTACCCTATATATTCAACTTTGTTGCAAATATAACACAAGTTATAACAATACACTATAATGGTATTGATTCATCATTCATGGGCAGGGTTTATTCCTTTTTTTTTTGTGGTCCATTCACTCCATTGGTATTTTCCGTCTTTGTAATGTGCATTTTGTCGGTCTTAAAAGAGATTTTTGGTTTATTACGTACTTTGGTTCTTCACCTGTTTCTTATGTAAATGTAAACACACAAAAATCGAGTAGAAGCTGCTGAGCAAAGGGAAACACTATTAGCTTTGGGCTTACTGTTTTTCAGACATTTGTATCTATCAATTATCAAATATAACTTCATGAAACAAAACAAAAGATCATGATTCTTAAAGTGAATATTGAAACCTACCAGTGTTTGAGGTATATAAGTTGCACCACATGTACTACTGCAAAGTTTAATTACTTAGCTACCATAGTCATAGTTTCAACTTTGAAATTGTTCAACTAACTAATTTGTAACTAGGTTTAGGAGACCTAACCCATAAGCATTCGAGGTATAAATTTAATATGTACAACATTAGGTCTAAGCTTTGATTTTTATAGACATTCATTCAGTGTCACTGAACCTTTAATTTCAATAAGTCCATTATCCCAGTGTAAGGGATAGGTTGGATATGGACCAATAATGACACATAACCCCAGTCTCAAGTTCGAGAAGTATGAAAAGATTAAATTAATATAAGAATCGATTAGGAAATGACTGAGCGGCGGGTACAGAAATGCTTTCAGTACAATAGCTTGTAATTAACATAATCTATTATTGTCAATTATATTGATCATAACTTTCCCGATAAATCAAACTAAATATATAGAAATAATTCAATATCAGAACTTGGACTCTTACAATAACAATTGCAGAAATATAGTAAGCAAGATGAGAATGCAATCATCTCAGTTTAAACGAGATTCAAGAGTTGACCACCTGCAAAGTTATAAGCAGCCTTTTCATACATTCAAGCTCAATAATTTTGAATTCTGATCGAGGGATCCAAAGTAAAAAACAATTAATTGCAAAAAACTAACCAAAACTATTAACAATGAGATGCAAAAGCTGTTATATGCAGCTTCATATATCAATATATTAAGAGACTCCAACATTAATTGATTTAGTGTATGATTTTTCCACACATTAAAAAAATATCAAGGTACACTCACACACTCACTCACTACTCAGACTAACTTCCTTTTTTGGGTTTAATTTATACAGAGGAGGTTAGATTAGTGCGAACATATATAACTGACTGGCCTGAGCACTAAGACTTCTAGGGCAATGAATACAATCAAATAAGAAAGGTGGTTGCCATATTAAATTAAACCAACTCATCTGACAAAATTGGTATAACTAAAATAACAAATTCATAATAACTAGACTTAACATTGAAGGTTGAAAAGTGGAAGCTATGTTTCAACTTTCAATTCTAACATGCTATGGTAGCCATAGTTTGCACATTGTGTCATTTTCTCCCGCAATAACCTCTGGTAGTAGCTTTTGCCTAAATACAATAGAAGTAATAAAAGTGGACATTCAGTATTTAAGAAGTTGGTTCAAGAAATGAAAATAGAGAGTAAAGATAGATTTTTCATAACATGCACAGAAAAGGGTAGCTGTCTTAAGGAACTTTTCTGTTAGATTCATTGATAAAAAAAAAACTTAAACCTTAACATAAATTTTATAAGGCTCTACAGCAAGAAACTAACTAAGAACTTATATAAGCAGATCGAAAATTGTTTAACTGAATTAGCCTTCTGTATACTGTGGATGATGCTTGCATTGACCCTATCATACACATGGTTAAGTGAACACAAGTTTCATTACTCTGAGTCTGAGGTACTAGTTACTGTGTTGTACAATTAATGTTAACAAGCTCACACACTATAGGAATATCGCATATGCAAGTTAGTTCCTACTTCGACATTCCAACTCAAGAAGGTATATACAGGAAGGAATATGCTAAAGCATCGACATCAAGGTAATTTCTCATCTCAATTATTTTATAAATAATATGATTTGTCATTTTTCATTTTTTTTTTCCAATTTAGACTACCATATCAATGGCCATTTGACACTAACTATTCGACAAATTTCAGGACCATTTTCTTTATTATATATACTTCCTCTATATATTTTTTAAAAAAAAATGTTTAAACTAGTAAACTGTTATAATTTCAACAGTAAATAATTTTCAAAAAAGCTGCAACTTTAATTATTTTTTCAACAAATCCTGAAATTCATATATCAATGGATAGTTAACAAAATTATGAAAATTTGTAAATCCAAATAATATAATTATATATAAATAATTAAAGTTAAAAGATATATAATCCATAATCACAAATGTAATAATTTAAAGTTCATTGTTTTTTTTTCTTTAGAATAATAAGTTTCTTTCTTTGTGTGTATTATTAAACAAATGTATCCAGAAAATTTAACTCAATTAGTTGAGCAAGCATATAAGTGTTGTAAAATGTAAATCATTTTATATTAAAAAACTGTTTGGACACACTATTTTAGAAGAAATTTTAGGAGAGAAAAATATAAAGAAAAAATAAAATTAATTTTTCTATAAGTTAAATATAAAAAATAAAAAACAAAAAAACAAATGCCAGCGGCAATAGGATAAGTGCTAAGGCCATGTATGGCCTTAAATGCTTATATGAAAACTGAAAGGTCTGGTTTGGTCACAGTCACAAACCCGTAGACACGGATTTCTTAGGCTTGAAAGCAACATGTAGTAGTAGTTCTGTGAATCCCGCGGAAATTCATTCATTTACGTTTTCTTTTTGTCTTGGTGTTTCCTTCTTGACTTTTGTTTCCAAATAAGAAGTTTCATTTCTATAATAGTTAGGGGTTCTAATCTCAACTCTTGTGTATGTGTGTATGTAAAAAAAATTGGTTGTGAAGGGGCAACCCACCTTTAAGTGCTTTCAAATCCTTTGAAGGAAATATATATGTTAGACAAAGTGGCAGGACCTAAGAGGTGGTGGTGAATTGAATCTTCAAAATTTTCAAGGTCCCAAAAACAACTTTCTCAATTCAACTTTAAGAAAATATTTCTAAAGATTTTTAATCATTTGATTTCACAATAGGATATGTGAATGGAATATGCAATCAATCACATTATCATGAAGTAAATGAGTGAGGGATAGAGAGAATAAAGTCATCAAGATTTTTACACTAGTTTAATTACTCCACTTTGATCTAAGTTCAGCTACCAACCAACCTTGTTACGAGTTTTCACTAGTAGTTCAAGTGTTTACAAACACACAACAATCATAAAACCCACAAGGTTATTGAACCCCTTATAGTAAACTTGTAGATATACAAAACACAATTACAAATATTGAAAAGTTTAGCTAAATTGCAATGTTTCTTGTTTTAAATGTAATGTTTGATACCTAATTTTATAAATTAACAATCTTGATTAATCTAATAAATTATAAACTAATAATTATTTGTGATCAAAGTAATGTTAGCGACAGTTACTCTAATATTGTATTAATATTTTTCTTGTGATTAATAGAATCGTTAAATTAATTATAAATCTTCAATAATATAATAGGTATGATATCTAGTTACTAATAATATATAAATCAATTGAATGAATAAAATATGTTAGGACATGTTTAGTTTAAAATTATAAATATTTTACTTGCATTCTAATATTTGATCATTTTATAGAAGTATTTTAAACATACATTTCCACTTCAAACTGTTGCTATTGTTGGAAACTTTTGTGAGATGTGTTGGATTTATACTGATAAAAGAAAAAAAAGTAATAATAGGTCTAGAAGAGTATATATATACTTACATTCATCCTGCCCTGCCCTTACATTATACCTGTATAATCCCCAACCAACGGAGCGAGTCACTCACAGCCAGCCATGTCTCACTCAATTCAAGTAATAATAATAAGTATCCGATTCCACACAATCGTCGCTGTCCTACTCTAACTTTCACTTTCTCATATCACAAATCCCATACCTTCTTCATATCATACATATGCCAAACTCTTTCCATAAAACCTCATCTTCTCACACCTTCTCTCATTTCTTCCTCTCTCTCTAACCTCATCTCACCGGCGCCGCCGCCTCCACTCTCATCGCCGGCGTCTCCCTATCAATGGCCTCAATCCCGCTTGCATGTTCCACCGCAAACCCGAAGCTCCTCCTCCACTCCCCGCCGCCACCCCTCCTGCCCCGCCGCGCGTCCTCCTGGAGGCTCCAGCGGAGAGGCGGCGGTGCCACGTCGAGCTTCGCGTGCTCCACTTCGCAGCTCCGCGGCGGATTCGGGCTGTTCAGGTTCCACCGGAGGCAGGGGAAATTCTCCTTGCTCTCTTTCGGCGGCGACGACGGAAGCGATGTTGGTGAGGCGAGGGAACGAGACTTGTCTCAGCTTTTGTCTGCATTGCTTCCCGTTGTTGTTGTTGCCACTGCCGTTGCCGCTCTAGCTCAACCTTCCACGTTTACTTGGTGCGCTTCTCTTTCGTCTTGTCACTTTGTTTTTTCTTTTCTTTCTAATCTTCAAAACTCTCTCTAACACGTGATTTGTTTTGAATAAAAAACATGTATATTTAATTATGAAATTTATTAAAAATTATCAATTTTTGCATGTATATACTAAATCAAGAAAGAAAATCCTTATGATATACCTGAAATCCACATCGAAGTTAATGATTTTTATTAATGTTTAACCAATCAATTACTTAAAGTCCATTTTTAAAACAGCATTTCTCTCAAAATATTGCACGAACGCTCTTTTAAGTTTGTTTTGTGTGTGGCTGTTCTCGTTTCTCGCCGTCTGTCTTTAAAAAAAAAAAAAAATTATTGATTACAAAATTGACAGCAGTTGTTTTTATGTAATAAAGTAGTTTTTAATTAACGATTTATTTAGCAACACCCTTGTTTTAACCGGTTTTTTTAATTGTGCTTCAACCATTGTTTATTTTATGACATTAGACTTGTGTCTATACTTTTGTTTGAGGACAAAACTTAGATGATATTCTATATTTGCTTGTTGTTTATTGGAGAATAACACTAAAAACATGGTTGAGAGGATAGAACTTCACTCAAGATGATCGGTTCTTATTGACAAAGTTGATGAATATTTCATATTAATAATATGCACATGAGAGAAATTGCATCTAAGATTTTTTATTCTATTGTGTATATCAGAATTTTGTGACGCTACAATGCAGTTATGATGTGTTTGATTAATGGCTTGTAGGATAGTACTAGGCAGTGGACACAGTTTTTATGATACTCTAACTGTGACTGGTCTTTATCTGTGAATATATTACTGAATCAAAGTTATTTTATTTTTCAGTTGTAGTTGTTCACTTGTTCTTTGTTTTCTCTCTTTTCCAGTTAGAATTTGTAATTTTGTTATTCAGTTAGAGCATGTACAGTGGTAATAGTATAGAAATTGAAGAAATGATTGAGGTCTTTTTAACTTGAGCAGGGTATCTAAAGAGTTATATGCTCCTGCTCTTGGTGGGATTATGTTGTCTATTGGAATAAGACTATCCATAGATGACTTTGCTCTTGCAGTTAAGAGGTACAACTTTCATTACTACTTTCTTTATTTTGCTGCTTAATTTTTGAACACGTGAAGTCTTGGAGCTTGTTCCAATGTTCATTGTTTTCATTTTGCTGCAGACCTTTGCCACTTGCCATTGGGTTTATTGCGCAATATGGTCTTAAGCCCGTTCTTGGGATCTTGGTTGCAAAGGCTTTTGGTTTGTCTAGGATGTTTTATGCGGGCTTTGTCCTCACAGCTTGTGTTTCTGGGGCTCAGCTATCCAGCTATGCAAACTTCTTAAGCAAAGGGGATGTAGCCCTGGGCATTCTTCTCACAAGCTATACCACAATTGCATCAGTTATTGTTACACCTTTGTTAACCGGTCTTCTGATTGGATCAGTGGTGCCAGTTGATGCAGTTGCCATGTCAAAGTCAATTCTGCAGGTGTGTTAGTGATTAGTGAGGTGCTTCTCTTCTATGATATTCTACTCGAATTTGACTTAATGACAGGTTTAGTTGTAAATATTTGGCAGGTTGTTCTTGTTCCGGTGACACTTGGTCTTCTTCTCAATACATATGCAAAGCCAGTTGTGTCTGTTCTTCAACCTGTAATGCCCTTTGTTGCTATGATTTGTACTTCACTGTGCATTGGCAGCCCTCTTGCTTTAAACAGGACTCAAATTCTGTCAGGCGAAGGTCTTAGATTGGTTTTTCCAGTATTAACATTTCATGTTGTTGCCTTCACTTTAGGATATTGGTTCTCAAAGATTCCACCCTTGAGGTATGTTCACTTTTATAAACAGATTACCAAAGAAAAAGCCTAAATTATAATGCATGAATGCATAGTTATATTTGTTCATCAGGTGGCCTCTTAATAACTAGTTTAGTGATTATATCTGCATTTTTTTATGTACTAGGCCATCCAAGCTTCTAATTGGCAAATAGATATGTCTTGATGAAGATTATTGAAATTGGCAAATACATTAAAATATATGTTTTAATGAAGAGCTTTAAAGTTATATCTTGTATTCTTTCAGAAAACATATTCTACTTGGTTATATGACTATATCTATTGGCTGTATTTGAATTGAATGGTTTGTTTTATTTTTATTAAGATATTCCATACTGAAGTTGACTGTTTCAGCATCTTCATTTGATATATCAGAGATCTCAGATGAAATGATTACGATGATACATATAAAGAGGAAATTATTATATTTCTGACTCAGATTTATTGCTTTGAAAACTATCTTTGGAAATTTGTTCTCTAACAAAATTTTCTTGCAATAACTTTTATTCTCAAGATGGTTGAGTAAAACACTTGTGAATCAAGAATATTTTACCATATGCCACATTTCAAATTGACTGACATAATCAATAATACTGTCTCACAGGCAGGAAGAACAGGTGAGCAGGACAATTTCACTATGCACTGGAATGCAGAGTTCCACTCTTGCAGGCCTTCTTGCAACCCAATTTTTGGATAGTAGTCAGGCAGTTCCTCCTGCATGTTCTGTCATTGCTATGGCTATAATGGGTCTTTGTCTTGCCTCTTTTTGGGGAAGTGGCCTTGTAATTAGAAACCTGTTCCCATTACCTCCACTCAGAACCAATTCTGCTGTGAAAACTTAACTTCTTTTTGTGTCATTGAGGCTTATTTTTTAGCATCAGTTGTAGTCTGGAAACTTGATAAATTTGATCTTATGGTACAAATTACAGATGGCTAGGAAAGGTAGGTAGATTAATAGGAAAAAATTAAAGTGTATAGGTTAGTCGAATACAAATCAGAAAGACAGAGGTTTCATTAGTAACATTGTATCCTGAGAAAAAATTTACATAGTAATGGGGGGTATAGATGCATAGATACTATCAATTGTTACCTAGCTGGAAATCAGTACACTTATTCTGTACATAAACTCAAACTATGTCATAGATCATATACCAAGTAACAGTTTTCTCTCCGTCCTTCTCTCTGCGTTTCTTCCATTGTGTGAACCCATGATTTTTTCAAAAAAGGTTGTGGCCAAACTCTCTTCTTCATTTTGCAGGGAATGCTCTGTTTTATGTTTAAAGTTTTTCTATAAATAATGAGGCAATGTTTTGAAGAATTTAATGGGGATGCACTTGCAATATAATAAAATCATTTTATATTGTGGTTGCATCACAATCCTTTATTAATGGTGATGCATTGACATTATAAAATTATTTTACACTATCAATACATCACTTCTTTTCTCTATTTTGAATTATTATTATGAGAATTTCTCATTTTTATAAATAAGATGGATGTATAACAATGGTGGGTCAATATGGAAGTGGATTGTAATCTCAAGTGAATTTTACTTGCAATTAGGGTGGGAACAGGTTATATCATGCTAAACTTTTTTTGCAAATAAATTAGGGTAATAGAACTTTTATAAAGGATAGGCTAATTATCTTTTAGGAAATAAATTAAGACTTTTATAAAATTATATTTGATTAAAAATATTAAGTTTTAGATCATTCAAAAAGGTAGTTAAGTGTAATAGGCTGACCTATTTAATTAAATATAAATAATATTTTTTATCAGTATTATTATTGTATTAAATTTCTTATATGCACTAAAAATTCTTTATTTATGTAGCATTTCAAATATTAAGTACATTGAGTTATTTAAAGATCTTATTGTAAAATATGTTTTTAAGTAAGCTATCAAGAAAGTCATATTAGATTTATTTTATTTTATTTTAGGGAGAGTCATATTAGATCTTAAATATATGCTTACACCATATAACCAATTTAGATTCGACTTTATAAAACAGCTTACCTATTTCTTCCTTTGTCTCTTTGACCTTAAATAGCAGCGGTTATAATTTTCATTATTTATAATTGATTTTGTTTAAATTTTTTCCTTGTCAGCTATTAGCCTAGTAGTGTATTTAGGGATAGGTTAGGTCTGTCTAAAAGATTTAATATAACTAAGTTAAGGCATCAAGTTAGACTGAAAAAAATAAGAACAGGTATAAAAAAATCTATGACAAACATGTTAAACCTATTTAAGTAAAATCTTATTTGAACAACTTATTTTCACTGCTACTTCCAATATCAAGATTTTAATTCTGCGGAGATTTTTTTTTTTTGATAACCATTACATTGGTGCCGAGTATATGACTTTTGCTAATCATTAATCTTTAAAAAAAATCTAGTTTGTTATCTTTAGTGAAGTTTTTTTTATCTTAACCATAATCATACAATTCAAACTTAAAATCTTATTTAAGAGACCAAATTTAATAATATTAAAAATAAAATAATCTTAAATAAGAGGAATGTCTACCTAATATTATTATTATTATTTTATTTCTTTTCACTTCTTCTTTTTAAACGAAAAATAAAGGGAAAGGAAAAGAACAAAATAGCATACATATTTAAAGAAATAAAAAGAAAAAATATATATTTTTTGAATTCTTTCCTATTTAATTTTTATGGACATTAAATATTGGGACGTCACTTAGTCTAATAGAAAAATGAAGATAATATGCAATAATGTTCACAAAGGGACAAAGCTCGTCGTGGGACAACTCGTTACCTGAAATGAAGCATTAGAGATCAAAGGGATAATTATATCACGGCATTACAATGAAAAAGATACAATAAAGGTTATATTTAGCATAAATAGAAGACAAGATAGTTCAAAATTAATTTATATGACTTTTCAGATAATTTTATAAAAGTCAATTAATTTATTTGAGAAGGTTTTGATTACCCAATAATAAAACTTTTTATACTAACACTATCTTTATTCTCCTATTATTAATGAAAATTATACTAAATCTGTCTCTAAACATCTTTTGAAACCCTAGATAGAACTTCGAGTTTGGTTATGTCCAAATTGAAGTTAAAGTTTATAATTTGTTGGAGAGAATGATAGACCCCAAGACTAATCAGATTGTGCTAAGATATCTAAGTTCTTCTGTCTTAGTAAGGGTGCTAGAATTGTCGAATATATGCATTCTAAATTCTTGAGTTCGATTCAACGTGGTTAATGTTTCTTTACCTCGGCCTAGTCTTGATAACAGTGTTTCATCTATTATATTATGCTATGAAATCTTAATGCATATGATAGTATGATACATTGATACATGACATTTATATCTATGATATGTGAATGCAATATGCGAGGTGTATATGAGTTTTTAAGTTAAAGCTACATCATTCAACATGTGTGCCTATGTGTATATAGAACATGTGATTGGGTGTGGCATGTTCGTGTGACTTAGTTATATATATAAAAGTAGCTTTTGTGTTGAATCCAAAATTTTACAGTGAATTTTATTCTAAGGCATTTAGTGTAACTAGTTTGATTGGTGGTGAGAGTTGAGAGATTAAGGTCGTGATTCTAAAGTTGTTTATTGGTGAGATCTCTCAAGGTTAATGGTCATCAGGTCCAACAAAATTTCAAATAGTTCTAGTGTGAGAAAAAAAAATTCACTTCGAAAAGAAAATCAATGAAAATATATATATATATATATATATATATATATATATATATGTGTGTATAAATTAGTCGTTTCAAGTGAGAACAATGAAAATACGAGAACAAACAATAATATTGGACTAAAATTAAAAATAATAAATACATCAGATTAAAATTTCAAATTTTAAGTACATCATTATGACATTTATCCCCCCTCTCTCTCAATTACGTTTTCTCATACTTTTTATTCAATTATTGACGGCACAAAAACAGCATAACCATGACCACCCACCGTTGCCAATACCACCACCAACATAATTACTATCATAGTTCTTGCCACTGTTACCCAATTATGATATGCTTAATGAAGAACGTGTAATTGTGAAAAGAAGTTGAATAGATATTCAATTGTGTTTGTTTTGCCTATGTTCTGTTGAAAAAAATGTAGAAAAAAAACCTAATTGAGAGAAAAGTCAAAATTAGAAACTCTCTCTCATGAAATTGTATGTGCTTAGATAAGAGAGTAGGGAATAAATATTCAATTGTGATATGCCTAGTGGAGAATGTAAATTTGAATAGAGATTCAATTGTACTTGTTTCGCCTCTGATGTGCTTGTACTATTAGAAAAAAAAACCTAATTGAGAGAGAGAGAATGAGAGATAAGATTTCATAGTGATACACTTAAAATTGAAGTTTTAATCTGATGCGTTTATTATTTTTAATTTTAATTCAAAAGTTATTATTATTTGTTCTTATTTAAAAACTATTATCACTTAAAACGTCCCATATATAAGGAATTTCCTAATTAGCACATGTTTTTCAGTATGAATGCATTAGCAATGTGCACTAAAATTTTTGAACAAAAAAATCATCAATCTTTCATTTAAATCAACACAAATTAAAAGGATCTTTGTATAATTTACTAGAAAAATTAGACAATTAGCATTAAATATTTTAAAATTCAAATTCAAATTTAATGCAAAATCATCACCATCACCATAACTACCACTGGTATCACCAAGACCGTTGTTGTTGCTGCCAAGATCACCACTATAGCCATCGCCTTGACCACTACGACCACCACCACCTCCCCAGTTATGTCGTGGTTGTCGTTGCAACCGCCACCATGTCGTCGATTGTAGATTTAATTTTTAATTAATTAATCTTTTAGAGATATTTTTGTTATCTTAAATTTAAATTTGAATTTTAAAATATTTAATGTTAATCTTTATAATAAATTACACAAATATCATTTTAATTTGTGTTGATTTACAGTCGATTGTAGATTTAATTTTTAATTGATTAATCTTTTAGAGATATTTTTGTTATCTTAAATTTAAATTTGAATTTTAAAATATTTAATGTTAATCTTTGTAATAAATTACACAAATATCATTTTAATTTGTGTTGATTTACATGAAAGATTGATAATTTTTTTATAAAAAAAAAATTTAATGTACATTACTAATACGTTGGTACCGAAAATCGATGTGTGCATATTAACCAACTCATTTCTCTCTCTCTCTATCTATCTATATATATATATATATATATATATATATATATATTAAGAGGATCGTTAATTGAGTATGATATGTAGATATTGTTATAAACATCATCTTGACAATGTGTATTGTTTTGCATGGGCTGATAAAATATATATCCAAATGTAGCATAACTCTTCGACTTTGATATTAAAAAAAAAATCTATCGCTTTCGAAACACCTGTCCCACTTAAAAAAATATCCACCCATCGCATAGATACATAGATATTTCGATAATTCAAAACTTTTCTATCTTGATCCAACATAATTTGGCAAGAGTAAAACTGCATATGCTGTTGGAAAAAAAATTAAAAACATGTGGGTTTCATAAAATTAAAACTTAAATAATTTTCTTCTTATATCTATTTCTTTCTAGAACATGCAATTCAATGAAAAACATCTTAACTCATCAATTGGAGTCTTC
Organism: Amphicarpaea edgeworthii; assembly: GCA_014843725.1. Lineage (NCBI taxonomy): Eukaryota > Viridiplantae > Streptophyta > Magnoliopsida > Fabales > Fabaceae > Amphicarpaea > Amphicarpaea edgeworthii. The sequence continues at coordinate 20,040,178 of CM026327.1, read as the reverse complement.
ATTGTGTTCTCCCAAATGATATTTTTAATTAAACTAATATTCATCGATAAAAAAAAAATCTTAAAAAAAAAAAACCAAAGTAAAGCTAGATCAATTTCAACGGAAAAAATGTTTTATTGTCTCTGATTTCAACATAGACCTATCCTCTAGAATGAATGCATTAGCATAATCATCATAGATTGGTGGAGAAAAAACATGCCTATCCTCTAGAATGCATTAGCATAATTAACATAGTTTGGTGGAGAAATAATTCCCATGATGCAGACCGAACAATATATCTTTATGTGAATTCGTCAACCTCCAATCTAGTGGTTTGATTGACCTTGGGAACTTTTGCATCACGTGTTGCATAAATCTAATTCAACTCATCAAAGTAACCAAATTGTCGGATAAAATGTCCTGTTATTAAAATGAAAAGGGTGAAAATAAGAAGGGGAAGAACGTGCAAAAAGATGTGGAACATGGCTAGGTTGACATATATATATCTTTTGGTTGGAACAAGGGAAAGTAGAAGAGAACTGCTATTAATAAAAGACAGATACACAGTACTCTCTTGTCGCAAGTATTAACCTCTTTGTATTAAATAAAAACCGCAATTAAAATTAAGTTTTAATCTTTCAAATCAATCAAAGTAACTTGAACAAAAGATTGGATAAATGATCATTTTAACACTTAAATGTGTAAACGGGTGAAAATTTGAAATTAATGCTTGAAAAAATAAAAATTCTGATTTAGGCTCCGAATGAATGTGTAAGCAGTGTAACAATTTTGTCTGTTCCAACTAAATGACAAATTGGTCCTTAAACTTTATAACTTAATGTCAAATTAATTCTAAAAAAATACAACTTAATGACAAATTAATCCTTAAACATTAAAGCTTAGTGACTAAATAATCTCACAAATTCATTAAGACAAAATCGTCACTATTTTTATACATCCAAACACTAAATAAGAATTTTTTCTTTTGTCAAGGACAAAAAATTATCAGTGATTTACACATTCAAGACCAAAATGGTTATTTACCATAGAATATAAACTAACACTCCTATAAGACCAGATTTTCAATAATATAAAGAAAAAAAAAAAAGTACACTGAAGTAACATAATAGACCTCAACCAACACCATAACGTTTAACTATAATTTACCCTTTTGGTCCCTTAGAAGCCACCAGTCGCGAAAATAATGATTTAGAACACTGTTACAGAACGGGGACAGCTTTAAAATATCATCTCATGGCCTTTATCTTTTTGTGCACATAATACAAAGCAAGTACTATAAGAACATCTTTACCCCTCTAACTAGATAAGAGTTGTGTAATTTTTTTGTTACTTAATATTCACACACACATATATGTGGAAGGGACAGTTACATTTTCTGATATGCAACAACTGTCTGAATAAGTAGTAACTATTTTTAGTGCAATTTTCTCTCTTACTCAGTATCAACTTTAACCATACTAACAGTTGATTATCTTTAAACAACTTCAGCTAATGTTGCTCTAAGAAACAATACTAGGAAGATACATATGCAAATTTTACACTACTTTGTATAACTCTTTTTTTTTTTCTTTCTATCACTCTCTATCAGTATCAATGTATCTAAAGTCAAAATCCAGCCAGTAGAGAAAATTATGGTTCCTTTCCACCCCATTACTCAAAATAGTCAATTCAATGACTTTCAATATACTAGCAATAACATAAACCAATTAATCATTATTTTCAACAGTGTAGCAGCACCAGCACGCAGCACTAACCTTCAGTAATAGTCAATAGCAAACTGAGTACAGGCTATAAATTTTACATTTACTGAAAGTGTACCATATATGAATTTCACATCATGAATTCACTAGCAGGGTAAATATGGCATTACCTAATAGTCATTGCATTATTTCAGGTATAAAGGAAGACCAGAGTAGACCTGAAATCATTAATTAGCATCTCTAAGAATTGCTTAAAAACTCCAATCATTAATGGTATCGCCCCACTTAAAGTTATGGGAGGGCAAACATGCTGAATAACCCCATGTTTATAACACCAAGACAAAGGGTAATGTCAGTAGAAAACGTAATCTACAAGTCATGGATAAATTTTATTCACAAAGAGCGAGATTTATATAAATTCTAATCATAAGTTTTCATATAAAAAGTGTATGTGGTTCTATCTATTTTGAATTAATATCATAAATTTGATTCAACTAAACACCCCCAATATATATTCTTATGATACAAATAACATATGACATACAACAAAATCTTTTTTGCAGACTTTTCACCTGAACCCATTTCAACAGCATGATGCTCCATTACCAACACTATCTTCTCAATGAGAAACAGATTCAGGAAATTTATCTCAGTTGCTTCCCTTTTTTTTATAAGTATCTATGAATCAATAAATTACCAAGACACAGGTTGCTTCTACAACACTAACTCTGCACTATATGGGAAGATAACACAAACAACACAACAGGTCCAAACAATGGACCTATTAATTTATACTCTCCAAAGGCATACAATCTGATTGGAGAATCCATCCATGATGATCATGCTACAGAAAAGACTCCATGAACCCTTTTCTTCACAGTCCATACTCTATAGAACATCTCTTCCAGAGGTTCCCTGATTGAGCTTGTACTGAAGACTTTTTCCAGATTGAACCTGATCCTGCAATTGAAAGTGAAATGATGCAACACATTTTTTAGCCCAATTCCTCAAAATAGAACATCAAGGTATAGCATGCTCACAATCTGTATGCAAGTATTTACATTCATTAAGAAGCACACAAGAGACCATTAACCATTTGGGATACAAAATGATCAAGAAGCACAAAACAAAAGTCATGTCACAGCATAAAACAAACCATCGGAAGAACTTCATCACAACCAATTCATTCTTAATAGAAAAAAGAAATGGAATCCAAATTTAAGTCTTAGGGCCTGTTTGATTTCCAAAATCTATATTAAGTTTTGACAATTGTTTTTCAAAACGAGTGTTAGAAAAAAACAGAAACTGGGATATGATGAGTCATAAGCTTTAGTGCGGGTGTCTATATTCCTTTTTTTTTTATCCAAAAATAATTTTTGAAAGTAAAAATTAAAAACACCCTTAATTTTTCCTAGGAAAAAACAGATGTTATGATTAAGAGCATTTTGGGTCTCAAGCAATTACAGCTGCATCAGCCACATTTGTCTCCAACCCCAAAGATCACAACAAAACAGCCAAAAGTCAAAACATAATCCCCAGATACAATAGAATAAAAACGGAGAGAAATGAAGGATCAAAACCATTCCATCCTCCACATGCACCTACTCAATCACCAGAAAGAAACGGTCCCAAGAATCAACAACAACATGACCATCCACCAATGACCAAACCAATCCACAATAACAGAAACCAGTCAATAATTCACAAAAAAAAAAGTCTTAGAATTTGGGTTTGATACACATAAAAGTTTTGCAGCTAGTCCGATAGCGGATGACTCAATAGGCCTAATAGACTCTGATATCATCTTAGAATTTACATTTTAAGCATAATTCAATCACATCAAATCAAACTGACTTGTGTAGACTGACATCTGCAGCTAGTCCGGTAGCGAATAGCATAAGTAACAGGCCTATCATCATGATAGGCTCTGGTATAATCTTAGAATTTGAATTTAAGCATAATTCAATCACATAAAATCAATCTGACTTGTAAGATGATAAGGATTGTAGACTTGTCCGATAGAGACAGATAGATAGAATATCATCTTAAGAACTTGGGTTTAAGCATAATTCAATCACATCAAGGATTGTCCGGTATATACTGACCTGGTGGGAAGAAAGGGTGTCGTCGGAGGTGACGGCGACGCATTCGGGCGGGGTTTCGAAGAGGGAAAGAGGGAAGCGCTTGGAGGCGGGGCCGACGTCGAAGTAGATGAGACCAGAGCTGGGGACGTCGACGCGGATGCTCATGACCTGGAACCACAGGAAGAGATCCTGCGCCTCCAGGCCGGAAAGCGAGTCGATCATCCCGTAGCTGAGCTGCCCGGACACGTTCCTGTCGTAATGCAGCTCGTTCTCGAACTTCGCGTTGCAGGCCTCGTCGAGCCGCACCCAGAACCGCCCCGACTCCCCCACCGCGAAGTCCCGCACGCCCTTCGGGAACAGCCCCATCGGCAGCCCGTACTCGCTCAGCACCTCGTAGATGCTCGAAGCACCATTGCTCGACGACGACGAGGAGCAACCGCAGATGATTACGGAGAGGGACAGGAGGAGGAGGGAGAAGGTGCTGCGAGGGAAGGAAAACATGGTTTTGGTGTGTGTGTGTGTGTGTGTGTGTTTTTTTTTTTTTTTTTTTGAGGTTTGGGTTTTAAGGATGTGGGAACATTGTTGGAGTGGGATGGGTTTTGGAGAAGGCGTAGACAGATGGAGAGAGGGTTGACAGCTTGTATACAGAAGGGATTTGGAGGAGAATGATCAATTATTGCTATTCGGTGGTGACTGCCGGTGCTCTGTGGGCCTTTCTTTGTTCGTTTCTTCTCTTGTTTTTTTTTTCTTACTAACTAATCTCCCTTTCGTCTTGTTAGCTGTTACTACTTGTTACTCATTACGAATTTAGTTACATTCTTATTTTGATTTATGTTTTTTTTTTTTAACTTCACTAAAATGCAATAGTAATTTTTATATTATTTCATCAAAACTAAATTACTGAGAGATTAATAATAATGATAATGATAATGAAAATGAAAACACAGTGTTAACCTTGTTTTAACTGCAAGAAATAAAACATTTTGCATCAATTATGAAAAGAGATTAATTTAACTAGTAATGACAAACAGGGAAATTTTGCAACAATTATGAAAATTAAGGAAATAAATTGAAGATTTTAATAAAATAGACCAAAATAACTAATTAAGTAAATAGAGAGATTTAATTAATAATTTATCTTTTAATAAAGGCTAAAATATAAAAATGATCCCCTATCTTAGCTTCTTTGTTTAAAATTGTTCATCTAATTAACAAAATAAAAAAATCCTTATTTATTTAATTCATGGAAAAATACTCTCTTAAAAAAATTATGATTTTAATGACTTTAATTACATTTAAACTATCTCTTTAAAAAACAAAATCATATCAATATCAACAGTTATCTCAACTAAATTGACACCTTATTAATGGTACGGTAGCTTATCTAATATATACTACTCTATGTGAACTATTTAAAAAAAGAAAAAATAAACACAGAGGAGTGGGGACCGAACCAAAACCTACTGGAAGCGAAATCTATAATTAGGGAGACCAACCCTGTCCTAAGGGTTCACAGATACTGGGCAATATAGTGTTCCACCAAGTCTCAAATTTGCTAATCTTTCTGCACAACAGTTTCCTTGTCTGTAAATATGCAAAACTACAAACTGCATTGAACGAGACAAATGGATGCAGTTTTTAGAGATTGTGTAAAGACCACCAAGGAACAATGTTGGGCTCCTGGAAAGCCAAGAGGATTATAGACCAATGAATTTGTTTCCAACCAGAGATTCTATGATGACAGATGTTGCTGTTTATGCTTGTCGCCTTTCACTATATAGGTTTTATTTTAGAGATTATAATTTACTTTAATTTATTCATAATTAAAATCTGCTTGGATTAAAAAAACTAATTCATTATACGAATTTCATTCAATTTTTTTTTATATAAAAATCAAAAGAGATCTGTAGATATCTATGGTTGCTCTCTTTTTCTTGCTCACAGTTTATCTTACTAAATTGGTGAAAACATTTATTTATTCCTTCTATTTCATGCTCTTCAAAATTTTAAAGAAAAATAACTGTTTTTTATTTTTGGTTATTTTTAAGCTTCTTTGATTATCACTTTTTGTAATCATATATAAACAATGCAGATATTTATGTGTATTAAGTTCTTTAAAAAGTGGTATGGAAGATAATTATAATTTTAAGAATAGACATTGTGACTTATTGAAATAAGTTATTGGACGTATTCAAAATGAGTGATATAATAAGTATCATATAAAGTTTTCTTAACACAAAAGGAGTGAAGGTTTTGAATGATAATTACCATAAAAAAAAAAAGAGAGAGAAGACTTTTAGATTTTTATAAGTGCACTCTGCATAGTAGACAATATAGTCAGGTGTGACAACAACTGTAATTTTGTCTTGTCTTGTGTGAATCATACACCATTATTTTGCGTTATGAATTTAGATAATCGTGTTTTGCAATTACTAATGGTACCTGTTATTTTTGTTCAACAACTTGCATTGTCACCATAACTGTTGACTTTGTGGAAAAACATATGGCGTACGCGCTACCTTTTGGTTATAGATTAGATTGAATGCATTCCAAGTCAATTTATTAATTTAGAATCGTGTTGACTTAAATCAAAGTTTAAAATATTATTTAAATAAAAATAATAATTTATATTTATAAAATCATGTTTGTTTGTTTTTTTTTATAACAGAGAATCATATTTCCATTTCAATAAAAAGTTGAATACAATTGGGGTACAATGGAAAATAAAAACTTCTAGATTCTTTATAGAATGTCTTGCTGAGTGTATGAGCTATTATGTTAGCTGATCTCCTAACAAAATTGACTTGAAAACTTTTATGAATCATAAGAAGTTTTCTTATTTGCTGAATGATCATTCCACACTCAGTAATGTTATTGCTACTGCCATGTACTTGATCAATGAGTGATTTACAATCAGACTCAAAAATTACATGTTGTAGGGAGAGTTGAATAACCCAATGCATAGCCTCCAACGGTGTTGCTGCTTCCCCTCCGTGTGCTGATACCTTTGCCAATCTCTAGCTAGATCTTGCTGACACAAACATACCATTCTCATCTCTGATGCTGCAGCAGCCTGATCCTACCACATTCTTATCCTTAAAAATTGCAACATCACAGTTGCATTTGTAAAAATTAGGAGGAGGCTTCGACCATATGTTGGTGTGATTTATCAGATCAGTATTTGGGCTGCTACTGAGTATTCTTGCATTTTGGGCCAATTTTCAATCATATAGCATTGTATTTGCTCGAGACCACACTACATAATTAGTCTCCTCCACTTCATTCCATAACTTCTCATTTCTCTTCTTCCATATGTCCAGAGTATCACTGCCAACTTTGCAAATTTGCCAACATCAAGAGATCCAATCAGCTTAAAGATCATTTCCTTAATTTGACTCTACTTCAGTTATATGAGTCAATGATATTCCAAACTCTTTCTCTTTCCCAAACTGTTATATTTTCATGACAAGTGAAAAAGAGGTGAAATGAGCTTTCTAAGGCTTGTTGACATATTAAAAATATTGTTGGACAATCAACTCCCTTCGATTGCAATCTGATCCTAGAAAGGATGCCATCTCTGCAAATCCTCCATAGAAACACTTTGATTTTTTGAGGGACCTCCAAACTCCAAACCTCCTTCCATTTTCCTGGTTCTTCATATTGCTGGTTTTCTCCATAGAGCTCCATGTATAGCCAATATGCGGATTTGACATAAAAAATGCCATCTACTGTGTGATTCCAGATCCTAGCATCTTTTCCTCTTGTATTATAGAGGGGAATTTGTTCAATATGGGCAACTAGATGATGAATCATGGTATTTATGAAAATATTGTCCCATTGCTTAGTATGTGGGAGCATTAAATCCTTGACGGTCAAGTCTTTTACTGCATTGAGTGGTGCTTCTCCAACCTGCTTTAAACTCACATTTCTGATCCATGAATCTGACCAGACCTTGATATTAGCCCCATCTCCAATTCTCCATCTTACTCCTACCTTGAGCAAATATCGGGAACTCCATATGCTACGCCATGTGTAACTTGGACTATTACCAATAGCTGAATCCAAAAAATCCCATGTAGGGAAATATTTAGCTTTGAAAAGCTGTGACACCATAGCATTGGATTGAGTTATGAACCGCCACCCTTGTTTCCCCAGCATAGCTCAGTTGAAGCCTGGTAGATCATGGAAATTCATTCCACCCTGCTCCTTTCTTACCGTCAATTTCTCCCATTTCATCCATTTGATCCATTTCCCATTCATTCCCCACTAATAAGAATTCATCATTTGTTGAGGCTCCTCAGTAGTTGATTTTGGCAGCAAGTATGCGCTCATCACATATGTAGGGATAACTTGTAAAATCGCCTTAATCATCACCTCACACCCTACCTTAGATAAATACTTTCCAGCCATAGAGTTTATCTTTCTCCATACCTTGTCTTTTACAAACCGGAAGGTATCCTTTCTACTCCTCCCTATGATAGTAGGCATTCCCAAGTATTTTTCAGCTCCAATTCTGGTGTGAACACCGAGCAAATCAAATATGTGTTTACATCTAAATTCCTTAGTGTTAGAGCTATAAAAAATTTTTGACTTGTTGAGGTTGATAGCTTGCCCTAATACTTCTTTATACACTTCTAGTAGCCTATTCAATTCTTCTACTTCACAATCTATGGCCCTGCAAAATAAGTAGTCGGCATATGCAAACAAAAGGTGATTGATGATAGGTGCTCCTCAACAAATTGAGATTTCATGCACCTTATTTTGCTGCTACGTCTTCCTGATAGGAGCACTAAGGCCTTCTACACATAAAAAATAAGTAAGGAGATAATGGATCTCCTTGCCTAAGGCCTCTACCAAGAACAATTGGACCAACCAAATCATGGTTAAGTTTCACTTTATAGTTCATTGATTCAACGTAGAGCATTGTCCACCTTACCCAATCATGGCTAAATCCCATCTTGATCATAACTGCTCTTAGGTAATCCTAATTAGCCTTGCTCATATCCACCTTCAATGCCAGTTCTCTTATCTTCCCTCTCCTTTTGGATCTGAGATAGTGAATTAACCCAACTACAATAAGAACATTGTCCATGATAGATGTCCCAAGCTCCCAGCTACAAAAGCTTATTGTTCCTCCCCAATAATGTGAGGCAGCAACTACTTCAGTCGATTAGCCAATGCTTTAGATAAGATTTTGTAAATAACATTACATAAAGCAATAGGTCTGAACTCCTTCAATGAAACAAAATTTTCGCATTTAGGGATTAAGACAACAGTGGTGTCATTGATCCCTACTAGTAGTGCTCATAGTTGCAGCCATGTGCAATAGGTTTTGAAAATCTCATCACCACAAATGTTCCAAAATATCCTATAGAATGTTGCATTTAAACCGCCTGGCCCTGGTGATTTGTCTGGGTGCATTTGGAATAAAGCCTCTTTGATTTCTTCTTTAATAAAAGGAGCAATCAACAATACATTATCTTCAATAGAAACCACAAGGTGAATTGCTTCAATCACTTCCACATAGTGACCCTGCGAGGCACCGAAGAGATGTCCAAAATAATCTTGTAAAAGAGGACATACCTTGCTGATCAATAACACTTTCTCCACTTTCATCTTGAAGAGTTTTGGTGTTGTTGATCTTCTTCCTAGTTGATACCATCAAATGAAAGTACTTGGAATTTGAATCCCTTTCTTGCAACCATAAAACTTTAGCTCTTTGTCTTCAATACATATCCTCATTTACTAAGTTGTTGGCAAGCTGAGCTTTTGGAGCTTTTACCTTCTCAACTGCAACTGTGTCATCTTTAAGCAATAGGATCTCTATTTCCTTTTTTAATGAGGATATATCTTCCTTGAATTTCATGCTGATGCCTTTTCCATTCCTCCACGTCTGCTGAAACTAAGATCAACTTTTGTATGATACCACCATCAACTCTCTTCTCCCAACCTTCCCTCACTACCTCTTCCAACCCTTCCTCCTTAAGCCATATATTTTCAAATCGAAATTTCCTCCTTCCCCCTCCATATCTCTGTCTGATATTTGTGTTTAAGTGAATAGGACTATGGTCAAACATTAGAGCTATCATATTTTTTAGGATGGCTCTAGGAAACATATCTAACCACTCACTTGACAGAAAAGCTTTATCTAGTCTTTCCTCGACTACATTTGGTGTACCCTAGCTTCTAGATTAAGTGAAAGGATAACCTTTCATTGGCAAGTCTAGTAGCAAACAGTCCGAGACAGCTTCTCTAAAGCCATTAAAGATCCACTGCAGGTGTTCCACCCTCCCTTCCTTATCCTTTTCCGACAAGAGATCATTAAAATCTCCAATTATACACCTAGGTCAGTTTGACATTGAGTGTAAATGTCTGAGAAAATTCCATGAGTCCCTCTTTCTACTTCTATCTGGAAAGCCATAGAAGCCTGAAAGTCTCCACCTCCCCTCCCCTTCCTTCTTAACCTCCATATCAATGAAATTATGTGAAAAAGACATGATAGTATAGTTGAAATTCTTCCTCCAAATAACCATCAATCCTCCACCAGGACCCTTTCTATCCACCGCAAAACTACTATCAAAATTTAAACTTCTGCATACTTCAACAATCTTGTTCTTGTGAACAAAAGTTTCAAATAAGAACATTACATCCACCTTGGAGAATTGAATGAGGTCCTTTAGGATAAGAATTGCCCAAAGGTTACCCAGGCCTCAGCAATTCCAACTTATGATACTCATTGGTACTAGAAGGCCTGGGAACCAGTGCCTACCCCTAAAAAAGGTATCTCTGCTGTCATCTCCATGTCCTCCAGAATAGTGTTATTATTTTTTGTAGCCCTCACATTTCTCCTTCTTTTTTCTTGTATTGGTCATCTGTGTCATCCTTATTCAAAACTATTTTATTCCTGCTTTCCTCTTGTCGTCCACTGTCTTGATGAGCTCATTATTAGGATTAAATTCAAAACCACTATTATTATGGAATATTGATGAGTTTCCCATAAAAATAGAGAGGAAAATTTTGATTCATTGATCAGTATTTACTGTTGTCATTATTGTCCCATGATTGGTGTTGTCATTCTGATCCATCCACTTTCCTTTGTCATCATGTAGCCACTTCGATCTCCTACCACTGTCGTACCTCCTCCCCTTCGCATGTAACTCCGATCCCGAGCCTCTTTGCCCATTATCATGTTCCATATCAAACAAGTGACGATAGAACTTGTCATTGTGTCCTATCATTTCGCATAGGAAGCAGAAGAGTCCTAACCTTTCATACTTGAACTATACTAATCTCTATTGTCCCCTTGGTTTTTTTTACTTTCCTTTCTTTCTTTAATGGCTGCCTCACATCAATTCAAACTCTAATTCTCATGCATGTCCTCCACATCCCTACATTACTGTTTTCATTGTATTCTAGCAAAGTTCCGATGAAATTTTTCCAAGGTGTTTTCCTATTATTTGAGGTCATGAATTTAGACCCAAACATCTGCATGGTGTAGGGGTATTTGGTGTAACACATTGCCTGACTTAATGTCATTCAATAGTAACATATGGTTGTCAAAACTCCATGGTCCCCCTAAAACACCCTCTATTTGTCCAATTTATGAAAAAACTAGATTAAAATGATACCAGCAGTGATCTTCCGTATATTAACTCCCTTCCCAAGCATCCATACACTCGCTAGCCTTTCTTTCATTATTGGAACTCTGATGGCTTTCTCTGTAAGGAACCTTCCTACAAGACATAGATCAAGGTTATCGCCTTCTTAGTCATTCTTCTCGACATAAAAAATCAAGCCCTCCTCTTCCTCCACACATAACGACAACCCTTCTAGTTGTTCCTCCATTATTTCTTCCACTCCCTCTACTCTCACAAAAAAAGTTTAAGACCAAGCCTTACTCACAAGGGTCCCAAATAAAACCCTAAACAAAAACTCTCACAACAAGGAGAGAAAAAAATTATAAAATCATGTTAAGAAATGTTTTTTTTATTAGTTTATAATTTATTTATATTTTTAAGATATTTATATTTATTAAGTATGGTAGGAAGTATCGAAACACACTATCTGGAAAGTAACAAATGATACTTCTACTCTCTTCTGGCAGGATCGGTGGGTTCCACAACATGGGAAGCTGAGTGAATGAGCGTGTGTGCAATTAGACAAAATTGACAAACAAGCCACTATAAGTGATTTCACCATTTCCCAAGGAGATTGGAATATGAACAAACTCAGAAAGATGGTCCCACAACAGGTGTGCGAGACTATTTTAGCGCTAGAGCCTCCAGTTATATCTCGAGATGATGGTGCCCCCGACCTAGAGTATAACTAATGATGGGAATTTCTCCACAACATTTGCTTACAAAGCCATTACCCAAGAAACTAATAGCAAGAATCCGTTATATCGTACAATTTGGAGATGGTGGGGACTGGAGAGGATGAAAATACATGCGTGGAATGTGGCTTGCCAAGCCTTGGTTACTATTGCCTTAAGAAAGTCTAAAGGGCTAACAGCAAACAACGTATGCCCAGTATGTCTCCTCGAACCAAAAACTATACTTCATGCGTTATGAGACTGCATATTTGCAAGAAGAGTCTGGGAGGAAATTTTAGATAAAATACTACTCATGACATTCTTTAATGATGAGGTAAGTGAATGGCTACTAGGCAACATGCGCTAGGCTATTAATCACCAGTTAGAGGGAATGGCATACTCAGTTTGGGGTAGCTCTATATTACCTGTGGAGGAATGATGTAGTTTTTTCTTTGTTTTTGGCGTTAGTCTCAAGTATTGTGGCCAGATCTAGACGAATGGTAATAAGCACCGTGTACGCATTTAAGTTCGAGCGCGCAGTCCATAATAACAATAGCATCTCTTCGAGAACAAGAAAAGTAGTGTGGGAGCCTTTGGGCCAAGGACAATATAAATTCAATTGTAATGAAGCTGTCAATGCGAGTGGTGAAGCAACATGCGGAGGTGTTCTACAAGATCAAAATGGAATCGTATAATAGTCATTTGCGCATAATCTAGGAACGTGCTCGATCGTACATGTAGAAGAAGTATGGGTCATTGCTATGGGCATCAAAATTGCATGGGATAGAGGTTTTAAAAGGGTGGGTGTTGAATATGATTCAAAACATGCAATTGAGTTAGTGGAATGTACGCGCCGAGCAACAAACCCAATGATTCAATTGATTCAATCTATTAAAGAATTTGTGGCTCACGGAGAAAGTTACACGTGGAGATATGTCAGCCGAGAAACAAACATGGTCACGGATGTTTTAGTTAAATTTGGCTTTACCCTTAATGGAGAGTATGAGATTTTTGTTTCGAGTCCTAGGTTTATCTATTTTCTTTTAACAGATGATGTAAGTTTTGTGATCTGTCGAGTTTTTTAGTAATAACATTTTTTAAGGACTCTTAAGCCCCCCTATTGCACCAAAAAATTATATTTATTTTTATGAAATTTATCCATGTTAATTATTAATCTTTTCATGAGATTATCGTTATAAAAGATAATATATTAAATATTATAATTTATTAAAGTAACTTATCAAATATTATATTATAAATCACATACTTTATATTTATTATATTTAAAAAGAAAAACATAGTTACCTCCCTCAACCTCTGGGTTTTTTCTTCCACATATATATATATATATATATATATATATATATATATTATTCTCAACTATTCCATTTCAAACTATTATAACAATAAAAGATATTAAATAGTAAATACAAAAGTAATTATTTTTAAAAAATTTATGCCATTTTTTTACTTTTACTTCATTTTAATTAATTATTTTTTCTTTTTAATAGAAAAAATTATTAATATGTTTATTTCTTTATAAGATTTTTATCATATTATTATTTGATTCATCATTCATATATGACTTCGATTCCTACGTGATAATTCCCCGGGGAGATTTAATCAATGGGCTTAAGCACACCACATAAGTAAACCAGACACCACACTTCAACCCAAAACCTTAAGGCTCAGGTTTATGAGTCTTTCCCTCACTTATATGGTGTTCAACTCTCTCATTCCTATCCAATGTGGGACTTCACCTTCACGCTTGTACTCAACAACTCTCTTCAACGTCACCTTGAAGCATTCCAATAATGGAGCACGTGATTTGAGCGTGAAGGAATAATACTCATCTCTTTAAATTCCTCCGCATTTGTGCTCTTCGTGGTAAATTTTCATAACCCATTGGAGTAGATGAGTGTAGTTATGGTAGAGATTAGTAATGGGTCTTGTAGGAGGGGTTAAAGATGTGATTATTGTAGTTATTGTTGTTCCCTCAAAACTCTAGGTATGTTAACTTAGAGATTTTGTCTAATAAGTGATTCTTTTATTTTTCATGTTTAGATTTTGTGGCAAATACTGTGGATGCTTCTTCTGACGGCGTTAGAAGTCATTGATTCGAGTCCTTCTTATTAGTGAGTAGCTATTTTACTTAGTGACTTCTTTGGTTGGTATTTTTTTTAGAAAAAATAAAATTTAAGATAAGTTTTTCCTTGAGATTTTGATTCCCATTCGAGTATTTGAGAAGGAAGAATAAGTATAATAATTATTTATTTTTACTTGACTGTACTTGATTCTTTAGGATTTTTAGTAATTCTGATAACGTGGTTTAAATGTGGAAAGTGAGTTCTAGTTATAAGCTTGTGGTTAGTTACCGTTTGCTACAACGAAAAGATAATGTAGCCTATGAGTTAAATATTCATAGATATATAAAATTTCCGTTCGTTACAATGAATAGATAATGCGTATAGTTACCGTTTGCTGCAACAAAGAAATAATGCACTATAGCTACCGTTCATTGCAACGAAGAGATAATGCAGTATAATTATCATTTGCCACAACAAAGATATAATGTGGTCTATGTGCATATAATAAATTGAATGTTAGTATAAATGTCGGTTATGCTTACATATAATGCAAAAAAAATTATTTCTAATAAGTTATTGAGGGAATAAATGTTAGTCTTCAAGAGTGAATTGCGGTTTCTTTTCTTTCTACTTTAAGTCATTTAAAGTCTTTGGATAATAAACTCGTACAATGGTTGTTTCCTCATTTTGTTCACTTTGTATTTTATGTTCTCACTAAGTTCTTGTGACTTACCCCATTCTTATTTCTTTTTCCTTCAAATTCGCAAGTATTAAAATAGCGGGTTTCTTGGGATTTGCTGATCCATCCAGGATTTGTAAAGATAGGCCTCTATTACCTATAATGGAGAGTATATTTTGGTAATTTCAGTATGATGCAGTTGTAGTTATAGGGATAGACTTAGGATCAGGATGGGTTGGTAGGGAATCATTTTTTTTTTTAGAGTTGTAAGGGGGTTCTCTTGCATTGTATGTCAATGACGCATTTATAATGTTTTGAGAAACTTTGAATATTTTATAAATGATCTATTTTGCAATATGAACTGGCTGTTGGATCTAATTATATATATGATTTCAAAGGTGAAACTTTTATGTGTTTATCCTATTTATATGAGAGGTTTTGCCGGATTTTTAGTAGCTCTTTTATGTTTATTTATTTATTTATTTTGTCTTAATGATATTTTGTTACCAGACTAACCAAGTTAAAGAAAGTGTAACCTGTATATCGGTCATGACCCTAGGGTGGGTCGTGATATTACCCTAATTCTATAATCATTTGATATAAGTATGATTTTATAGGATATTATCGTAACAACGATGTGTAAAGAAAAATAATAACAATATTGTGAATGATTTTACACTTATATGATTTTACCTAATGTATCCTCTATAATATGAACAATCATTTCTTTTTATTTTATGAATCCAATTTTTATTTTAATTATTTTTTTTAATAATCCAACTAGAATATTAATCTTATATTTTTTCATATCAGAAAAAATATAAAAGAGAAGATGATACATAATTCAACTTTAATAAAACTAAAATACATTTTATATGCATACCTATACAAGTTTTTAAACTTAAAATGAAATATTATGAATAAATATAAACAATTAAAATTTGAGCACCAATATTATCAAGTACTTCAGAATTTCTCCCATTGTTAGGGTTCGGATTCGAAGTCTTGTTGGGTTGAACGAAGACTATTGTTAATTGTTATTGGGCTAGACATTGCTGAAGTAGGCCCAGACCAATTTTGTCAAAGAGTCCAGTTAGGGCCCAAGAGTCAGAGCCTGGGTTGTTGGTATATAAAAGCTGAACTTAAAACCCTACTTCCTCTCTACCGTGCGCACGTTCTTCTGAGTTTTCTGATCGCTCTCAGCGAGAGTTCGACGCGGCGGTTGAAGAAGAAGAAGAAGTTTGCAAGATGAAGGTTCTCTTCTTCCGAAACCCCACTTCTTCTTATCACTGTCGTTTCTTCTCTCCGTTTCGTCGTTTTAATTTCTTCTTGTTGCATGTTTATTCGTTCTTAATTTTACGACTACTTTTGCAGTTCAACGTTGCGAACCCCACCACTGGATGCCAGAAGAAGCTGGAGATCGACGACGATCTGAAACTGTAATCACTTCACTCTTTCTTTCATTATTTTTTTCTTAAATTGATTTCGAATTTCTAGTTGTTCTTGGTCGTATGTTGTGCTTCGAAACATAGTGATTTTCATTGAATTTTTGAAACTTAGAAACGATGGATGAATCACATTACAAGTTAATGCATTGACCCTTGGATTTTTTTAGCCCGTTTATTTTAGGATGCGCTGAACTAATCCTAGGAGTTTTCGAATTTCTCTTACTTTTGTTAGCTTCGTGATTTTTTAATGGTGAAATTTTATTTATTTTAAATACTTTCTACTTCATTTAATAACTAGGATAATTAGTGAATAGATGCTCTCGGAGAATTTATAATTTTTCTTAAAATTATTATTATTATTATTATCATCTCTGTTTCATTCCGAGATATTAATATCTTTTATTTTGAATGAGCCACCTATTTCACAATATTGCTCTGCCACTGGCTTGCAAAATTCTTGAGACTTTTGATTGACTCAATATTCATGGAGATTTAATGCTTTGTTCCAAAGAGGGCCATTTTATATGTTGGTTTTGGCAAAATGTGACGTGATTCTACTAAATTGCAGGCGAGCATTTTGGGACAAGAGGATCTCACAGGAGGTCAATGGAGATGCACTTGGTGAGGTATGCTCTGCAGCTTCAAACCCTAAATTTTGGCTCCAAATTTTTGCTGTGTTTTAATTTTAATGATTATCTATTCATCTTCACTAATCTGTTGCCAACAGGAATTTAAAGGCTATGTCTTCAAAATTACTGGAGGATGTGACAAACAAGGATTCCCAATGAAGCAGGGAGTGCTGACCCCTGGTCGTGTTCGACTTTTGCTTCACAGGGGTGAGTCTTTTATGTAGCTTTAAATTTGATGCCTTTTTTAGTTCAACCTATATGTTCTACTTTGCATTGTGCCGGGCCCTTATTATAATTTACTGGGTGTTTGGAAACCTGTCTAGAAAACCACATCAAATTGGTAGGTATCACATCTAGCTTCATGTAGACTTTGGACATGCATCAAATTAGTAAAGATGCCAAAACAAACACCTTGTTAATGTTTTTAAATCAATTCCAAATATTTCCTCTAAGTATTTCATTTCATTTACTACTTGAACAGGAACTCCTTGTTTCCGTGGATATGGAAGGCGTAATGGAGAGCGTAGGAGAAAGTCTGTTCGTGGTTGCATTGTCAGTCCAGACCTCTCTGTTCTGAACTTGGTAATTGTGAAGAAAGGTGAGAATGATTTACCAGGATTGACCGACATTGAGAAGCCAAGGATGAGAGGTCCCAAGAGAGCATCCAAGATCCGAAAGCTGTTCAATCTGTCTAAGGAGGATGATGTTAGGAAGTATGTCAACACCTACAGACGTACATTTACGTCAAAAGCTGGTAAATTCCTTGGTGCTTTTATATCATGTTTAATTTTGTAACTTGCTACTTGAATAAAGTTTCCATAATAGAGAAAAGGATATGTTAATGAGAAAATCTATGGACTTTAACCTGTTCCTAACTATAAATCTGCTGACAACTCAATCACCATTTGTAAGTTTGTGTTATCAATTCTGTTACAAATTTCTGATGTTGATGCAGTTCCCAGTTTGTTTATGTTGTTTTGGTTCATGCATGACTAATATGGTGTCTCACGTTCTCTTTCAAAATGGTGTTGAAATATGTGTGGATAAATTGTTATTGAAAATTATATAAAATATCTCATCTTCCACTTCCTGACTGAGTTTTTACCCGTAATATTAATTTCTAAGGAGATACTAAGCTTATGTACACTTGCTGAGAAACAATATCAGACATTTCTACGAATTTGAACCTCATGCAGTGAATACCTATGATTTAATTTCAATGGAAAACTTGAGAACTGTTTGAAATGAAGAGTTGTTTTAGGCATATTCACTGTATAAAATGGACTTGATATATGCTTTCTTTGTTGGATTTTAGTCTTAATTGTGTTGGCTATTTGGTTGCAGGGAAAAAGGTGAGCAAAGCTCCTAAGATACAAAGGCTCGTCACTCCTCTTACGCTCCAAAGGAAGCGTGCAAGAATTGCTGATAAGAAGAAGAGAATTGCGAAGGCAAAGTCCGAGGCAGCAGAGTACCAGAAACTCCTTGCCTCCAGGTTGAAGGAGCAGAGGGAGCGTCGCAGTGAGAGTTTGGCTAAGAGGAGATCCAGGCTCTCCGGTGCTACCAAGGCAGCTGTATAAGCTTCTGCATCAGATATAGATAGATATGGTGAAGTTTAATCATCATATGTAGTTTTTGGTAATGTTCTTTTATGACGGCTGTGTTTATCATAAACTATGGTTTTGTTATTTTTGATTACATTGAGTTATTGAAGTATTTCTTACGCAGTGTTGTTACTCATTGAATCATTTTTCACTAGTTGGAACATGCTATCCATTTCAAGTTCTTGCTTTATGTATGAGATGTAGTCATTGTTTGTGGCCCTCAACCCCTCATAACGGCACCTTTTACGCAGTGATTTTCCTTTCAACGAAGTCAAAAGCATTGAAGGAAGAATAATTCTAAATCCTTTTATTTTATCCCCCTACAAATCCTCATTCTATCTTTTAATGAATGTGATTTATATTTTCAAGATATTAAATATTTTATTTTTATTCAATATGTTCTTTAAAGGGTAGTAGGAGGATTTAGTATTAGGACAAAACTTACATTCAGGACATTAGTCGATATTTATTTTTTAAAATTAAGATTTGTTTAACATTATACTATTTATTTACTTTAAATAAAAAATTGAAATTATAATGAACTAAAAATATGTTAAAGAGATGGCTAAAATGTATTTTTCGCCTTCTATTAATTAGGACATTTTGTCCCTCATGTCAGTGATTTTTGTCCCCATTTTACAAAAAAATGTGATTTTAGTCTGACCAATTTCAAATGGTTTTGATTGTCTTGTGTTGGTTTATTGGTCAAGCAAAATATATTTTTTTAATTATTTAATTTCTTATAAGCTAAATTTATAAAATACAAAGAATTAAAAAAAAATATACGGTTAGCGTGGGTTGAAATGTTTCATTAAAAAATAGAAGTAAAATCACAAGTTTTTTAAAATTGGTTACAATGACAAGTGTTTTCTTAGCTGTGGTTTTATTATCGTGCAAAACTGTTACTATATATAACCTCAACATAGCTTATAATAGGCATGACATGGTTGATTAGTTTCTTCTCCCCGTGTATATAAAGGAATTTTGTCTTCGAAAATGATTAGGGGCTTCTTTTGAATTCAACATTTTTTTGTTTTCTCGAATAGAGAAAATGAAGGTCACCTCTTCTTCCATAATTTATGGAAGAACTTTGGCAATTTTCTTTCTCATTTCGCTTTCCTACTCCTCGGTAGAGGGTCGAGGTTTGTCAATTACACGTTACATTTATGATTTTGTCAATTACACATTACATAAAAAAAATATGATTCATGTATTGTAAAAACAAGATATAATTGAGAAGAATGTTGGATGAATGTAAAATATTTAAGGTGCCTATCCAAAAACAAAAACAACAAAAACTTCGTTCGTATTTCTTGTATAGTAAGTTTTTCAAATTTTAACGTAGAAGTTAAATTAAAACATATTAAACCAATATGATTTATACTCGTTGTTGTTGTTGGTTATAAGTTGTCTCATATGGTGCAATTGTAGGGACATCTCCACACGTGGTTTTACGACGATCGTTTCCATCTGACTTTTTGTTTGGTGTCGGAACATCTGCTCTACAGGTGCAAATAATTCGTGCCTTAAGAAAATATATTAATGTGAATTTAATCTCTCTTTTTGTATATTGATTTAACTTGTTATTATTGAATATAGATTGAAGGATCAGGGGGAGGAAGAGGACCAAGTGTCTGGGATAATATAGTTAAACAAGATAAAGGTTGAAAACATATATCTTTTGGATGCATTCTCTTTCATTTTTTTTTAATTGATTAAAATTTATTAAAAATCACAAAATTTAGTGATTCTTAAATAAAATTGAATAGATTTCACATCCTGATTAATAATTCTTTCTTGATTTTAAAATTTTTAATAAATTTTAAACGAACATATTTTATACATGACACTCCTCAATATAATATTATATTATATTATATTATTATTATTATTATTATTATTATATATATATATATTATTTAGTCGATTTTCATTAGATATTGATAAAAGAATTTAAAAGAGTGCTAATACATATTTTCTAATAAAGTAAAAGGTTTCTCTATTATTGATTAAAATTATTAAAAATTATATTTGAGACTTATTCAATAGCAAGTGATATTTATAAAATTTTGTAAATTTTAATAAATTAATTTTCTCTAATAATAGAGATTTTTTTTTTGACAAAATAATAGAGATTATTTTAAGAAAATATATATAAGAGAATTTGATACTTGCATTTCTTAAAAAAAATTTAGTGTTTGGAATTGTGCAGCCAAACACCCACACTACCAAGCAAATGTCATTTGATGCATTCACACATAATTTTGCTCGGCAGATACTAATAGTAATAACAATGACAGCATTTAATATTAACTTTATTATTTTGAAAGGTGACAATATTTAAGATTTTTTTTTTACCTAAAGAAGATGTCCTAAATTTTTATTTCACTTAATGTCCATATCTTTCTATGTGTTTAGACATAATTAATATTTATTCCTTAATACTCAGGACGAACAATCAAGGATGCTGACAAATTTCCTACAATGATCGATCATTATAATAGATACAAGGTATGAGTGGACAATTTACCTTTTTCCATATCATTATAAATTATTGAGTTTAATTTTCATGTATTGTATTGATAGAGTAATTTTTTTTTCATATTTATTCAATTACAAATTATGGTTAATGTCTTTTAAATTACTTATAATTAGATTCAATAAATTTATCATACATCGTACATATAATTAAATAATGATGTAAAATTACATTATTCGTATTTAATTTATTTTCTCTAAATTATAAACATTATGTAAATGTGTGAACTCTCGGACATTATAAGTGATAAAATGTTTAGCCGTAATCTTTTGTGCAAGAAGGTTTGACTACTTTAGCTTAACTTTTTCTTTCTATGTATAAACATTATTTTATTTTTATTAGAAATTGTTTTATATTGGAAAACATTTTACCTTTAATGTTTGGAAAGCTTGTCCATATTATGAAAATGCCTCTTTTTTAAGTAAACAATATAGTTATAAAAAAAGTATCAAATAAAACCTTTTTTTCTAAATATTACATTTTTATTTTCTAATAAAACCTTGGTTTGAACTTTGAACAAGCGCAATACATCAACCTACATTTATAACTATATTAATTTTGTTAATTGTTTTGTATGATCAAACAGGAGGATGTGGCGACTATAAAGAAACTTGGAGTAAACTCTTATAGATTCTCCATCAATTGGAGTAGAGTTCTTCCGGGTATTTTATTTTATATTAAAATGTTTGCTTGAAGTAAACTCTTATAGATTCTCCATCAATTGGAGTAGAGTTCTTCCGGGTATTTTATTTTATATTAAAATGTTTGTACATACAAGGATAAATTTATTTTATATCATCGATTAATTATAATTTATTATTATAATAATTTTATAAAAATTAACTGTCATAATATAAATAAAAAATTATGATTAATTGACAATGTAAAATAATTTTATATCGATGGTGTAAAATTTTTTTTTTTTTATCATCAATCAAAATGAGACTAGTCATGCATATAATTTTCTTACTCTTCATTTTCAATTTCATATAGGTGGAACCCTCGAAGCAGGTATAAATCAAGAAGGTCTTGACTTCTACAACAATTTGATCGACGAATTAATTATAAATGGTATGAAGCATTGAATACTTATTACATTAATTAAATAGATTACGTGGTAACTTTTTTCTTTTTGTTTAGTTTGATACGATCTTTTAAACTTATGCTTTGCATGATATATATAATATAATTTATATATTTGAATGCAGATATAACACCTTTTGTGACAATTATGCACTTTGACTTTCCACTTCGCCTTCAAGATTTTGGTGGCTTTCGAAATAGCTCTATTGTGTAAGGAATCATTAACATTATATTATCTCATCTAGATATTTTATTATCTAGAAATTAATTATTTTTTACCTGTAAAGTTAGATATATCAAAATTAGTTATGCATATTTACAACATTTTAATTGTGCTTTTATATATATATATAATTTTTTCTTTTTTTCTTTTTAAACAATAAAATCAGGAATAATTTCAAGGATTATAGTGACCTTCTATTCAAGACCTATGGAGATCGAGTTAAGCATTGGACTACAGTCAACGAGCCAGAAATCACTGCAATATTTAATTACATGCATGGTTATGACAATCCTTCTCCTGAACAGTGTCAAATTACCAAAGAATGCAAAGAAGCATACATTGTGATGCATAACTTCATCCTTTGCCATGCTTCAGCTGTGAAGCATTATAGAGACAATTTTCAAGTAGGTATCTTTAGTTTGTTTCAAAATATCTTTTGCTTAGTTTTAAATAACTATTGGTGCAAGAATATTTTTACAATGTTGCTCAAACATGATAAACTATGTATAACTTTATCTCTACACAATAAACTTCTGCTTTTTGATCAAACAAGTATACGATTTGAAATAATTTATCAAAAAATGTGAATAAAAATAAATTACCAATTTAATTTTTTTTACACGTGTTGTGTGGTAGTACCTTAAGGTGTGTAACGCATGTTGTGCATCAATCATAAGCCTAACCCAAAAAGTATTCGATTATTAAAAATATGTATAAGAATTTAGTGATTATGTATTGACATTATAAAATAATTATATATTATCTTTATTTTTATTGTGTTACAATTACAATAATAAGAATCGAACTTAAGTCTTTGTGCATCTATTTCAACTCCGCTACTATGCTAACTATTATGAGTTTCATTTTCACACATGTCTATCTAATATTCTAAAAACAACACCAAATCAATAATTTAATTTTGCTGTTAACACTTTTGTAGTACATTGTTTATAATTTTATTTTAATTCGATAAAAAAAAAAAAAAAACAAGTCCCATGATCCTATAGCAGGGTATAGGGTTTTAAGGCTCAGAACAATTCTTTTTAATTTCCATTTTTGTCAAACCCAATAATTTTTTTGTTAACACATGATTCTACAAAAAAAAAAAATGCAAACAATATGTTTTTATACTAATAATAGATCAAAATTAACATGCATTCAAAGTAATAAATAATACATAAACTATTAATACTTGTCACTAAACATTTGCTTATATTGTGAAGGCAACTCAAGGAGGAGAAATTGGAATTGTTATTTCAGTTGAAAATTACTTTCCCTACAGTTCTAAACCGGAGGATCAGGTTGCTGTTGAAATGTTGATGGATTTCAATTCAGGATGGTTAGTGCAATTAACACTAAGGATTTAATTTGTATTTATTAACAAAATTATCTTTTTTTACACTCTCAATCAATTATAAAATAACACATGTTTAGAAAATTATAACATTATATTAATTACCTTAATTAAAAGTCACATATTTCATAAATTGTGATTGATGATTGATTAATAGTGTAATAATAGACTTTATGTATATGTAACTACTTTTTGTGTTTTCCTACTTTTCAACAAGCACAGGGTTTTGGATCCCTTGTTCTTTGGAGATTATCCTTACAACATGAGAAAGCAAGTGAAGGATAGACTTCCTATTTTCACTGAAGAGGAGAAAGCATTAGTCAAAGGAAGCACTGACTTTGTTGGGATAAACTATTACAGATCATTCTATGCTAGACATCAACCAAACAAATCAGCTATGATAGGAATGGATAATTTTGACTCTTCAGCAGTAAAAGAAGGTAACTTTTTGCTCCATCTACATTCTAGTTATTATTGCATGCAGAGAATAAGAGAAAATTACTACAAAATAATCACTTCACTAATACTTGCTCATAATTCTTATTGTGTTGCAGTATTCAACTCAGAGGGACAACCACTGGGATATTTCGTGAGATAATCAATAAAAATAATACATTATATCAATGATTTCGTTATGTATATTTATTTTCGTTTTGACACTTTCTCAATGTTCTTACCTTGTAGGAAAATTCAACTCAAACCTATGTATATGCAGAAGGATTATACAATGTCTTAAAATCCATGACCACTAAGTACCTATCTCCCAAGATTTACATCACTGAAAATGGTTCGTGCACATATTCATGTTGCTTTTCTTTACATATTATAGTCTTATAACAAATATTTATTCTTTCACTAAATTGATTAATTAATCTACTATTCTTGGAATGCTCTTTACTTTAGGTATTCCCTCGGGTGTCATAAAAAATCCATTGAAAGATAGACATAGGAAGCATTACATTGCTGCACATCTAAACAATACAAAAGTCGCAATTGAGTAAGTCACGGTCTTAACAATTTGGTGCCTATATCTCTATTTGTTGTTTATTTGCTCACTTTCAAATTAAATTTTTGCTTTTACTTTTCTATTCATTTATAAGTTCAAGAAAACATAAATTACAATCTTTACTAGATATTACACTTTTGCTTATGATTACTTAAGTTTTACATATTATACACGCTTATCGCAAATACGAGATAAATATTTGTAGAAGTTATATTAGAAAGTTAAATAAAAAAAAAAAAAGTTATTACATCACTTAGTCCATATGTTATCTTTCAAATAATATTTGAATATTTTTTGTACTAAAGAAAGAAATATATAAAATATATAATTTTAGCAATAAGTATGTCATCATCTTAACGTATTACTACATGCATACATAGTAATTAAATTTGTATTATTAAGAATACGAAACATTTGACTTTTTTTTTTTTTATAGTCGGTGAATTAAACTGTGCTATCAAGTAAATGTTACAAAATTGTACATACACATAGTAAATAGTAGCATTATAAAAACATGTGCATTTTTTTTTTGTACTTATTGAAAAGAGTTTACTTACGTGTTCTCATTGGTGGTAAAACAATTTTGTTTACTTCTACAGTGCTGGCGTGAATGTCCAAGGATACTTCGTGTGGCCAGCGTTTGATACCTTTGAATTTCACCAGGGCTTTGTTGATAAATGGGGGCTCATCTATATTGATTTTAAAGATAATCTCAAACGTGTAGAAAAACAGTCTGCTAGATGGTATAGATGGTTTCTAACAGGCCATACAAATGTGTAGTTGTTGGAGCTAAACGTCGAAAAAACCTATTTCAAAAGGGCTGTGTGTAGTGATGAAACTTGACCAAATATTTTGGGGAGAGGGGCAAAGTAGTACTAAATAATACTAATGTACTCAAACTTTAAAATTGCATATAATTGAATTTATTTTCTTGTTCCCTAAAGTTCAAATCTATTGTTCACTAAAATTCAAAGAATATTTTGTTCACGAGATTACATATATTATCAATGCTAAAAGCCCAATAAACATCCTTATGAGCTAAAGTAGAGCTTAAAGTTAAAAGTTCTATTTTTTTCTCACTAAACCTATCATTCAATTCTTACATATGCTTATCCATAATATTTTTAAAAAATATGTTAACTTTGAAGTAATGTTCTAACGTGATATGGTATTTTTCATGAGTAAAACAATCATGATGTGTTACATACGGAGAATTAAAATTAGGAATACCATTGTTATGCTGCTCACAAAACAATATCACATACTTCAAAAAAATCTTAATAATCCATCTTTTCTTAATTTTTGAATCTAATATTTCAGAACAAACTAATTACCTAACATTAAATATATCTTGAGGTTGTTGTTACAAAGCTTGATAAATATAGTCAGTAATTTCCATAACCTTTTTCATCATGTGTAAAA
Organism: Amphicarpaea edgeworthii; assembly: GCA_014843725.1. Lineage (NCBI taxonomy): Eukaryota > Viridiplantae > Streptophyta > Magnoliopsida > Fabales > Fabaceae > Amphicarpaea > Amphicarpaea edgeworthii. The sequence continues at coordinate 20,014,012 of CM026327.1, read as the reverse complement.
TCAATGTAAATTCAAACAAACACAAAATATTATAAGTAACATCAACATTTCCCATTTAAGAATAAGTTGATCCATTAGCATAGTCGGATAATAGTGCGAAAGAGTGGAAGTACGGTTGGAGTTGAAATGAATACATCATGTCAAAAATAAAAAGGTGAAACACTTTGTCAATTTATTTTTAGTTCTTTTATTGTATTTTTTATTTATTATAATGAATAATGTGAACAATTGACTTTTACTATTTTGGACTTACAAAAGAATTCACTTACACACACTTCATGCTCACCAACCTTGTCTCGGTTTCATTTAATATATATATATATATATATATATATATATATATATATTATTTTTGGGGGGACCACGTATTGTGTTTCGAGATACCAATTTTGATTTTTTTTCCTTATAACATATGATGTACTATTTATTTTAGTAAACTATCACTATACATGTGCCTTTACATGGATGTTTCAGCTGTTTTCTTATGTTTAATAGACAAGTAAATAATGTAGTACATATTTATCTTATTAAGATCATTATTGTTAAAAGAATCAATATTTTCCTGTGAGTACATTGTTTACAAAAATCTAAATTATGTCATTTTCTAGTAAGTAAGAACATAACAATATAACAATAGGATAAAAACCTTTGGTAGGAGCAAATACAATGCAAATTTGTATAAATATGATTATTTATGTTTTTAGTGGTCGAATATTTTTTAGTTTCACCCTTAGTCCCTAAACAAAAAATTTATTGATTTTAATTCTTAATGTTTATTTCTGTTCTTTTTTTTTTTCTGATCCTTGTCATTAAATATCTAATATAAAATGATGTGACAGTCAATTTTAAAACAAAAAATATATAATCGTGAATATAAATGACAGCAAAAAAAGTATGTTGTTATCCATTTATATTTCTATTCTCATTTAATAAAATTAAAATAAAAAATAAATAATTAAAAGATTCAAAAATGTATTTTATCATTAAAAAATATACATAAGTAACGATTGTGAACTGTGAATAAGCATGAGAAGGAAATTTTTAAAAAAATAAGCATGTCAATTGGGATGAACGGGATGGGTATATCGTTTTCTTCTTCGTTTGAGAAGTTCAAGCCTTCAAGGGATTAACTTAATATTTTTCTTAATATTTATACCAAAGATTACAATATTTTTTTACCCTCTCCACTAAAGTCCTCGGCGAACCTAGTTGTTACAGTATCGGTTAACGTTATTACATTATGTAATAACAAAGACTAAAATTAAAAAAAAAAATTAATTTGAAGAATTAAAACAAAATTTTAAGACCAAAAAAAAGCCCTATTTCATATGGACAAAAATGTTATTTTAAAAAAAAGTTTAAATAAGTTTTAAATCCTTAAAAAATATATATATTTTTTATTTGAGTTTCTAAATTTAAGTCTCAGAAAAATCATAAACTATTTATAATTCAAGAATAAATTGATTAAGAACATCCATCGTGCATAGTTCCTTAAATAAACTCTTTAACTTATTTTTATGAGTCTTACCATTTAACATAAATTTAATTATCCTACACAAAAATTCATTCAAATATTAAACTAGAACTAGAATAAATATTTAACTTAATTTTACTGAACTACAATACTTAAAAATTATGTTATCTCCTAGCTATACGACGACAAAAAGCGTGGAACGACATGGTGTATTAGTGTTTTACAGCCCACAAACTAAACGACGCCGTAACTGGGTTATTCTTAAGATAGGCTCAAAACGGTGGAGCGTTTAAGAGATGGATGTGGCTATAAATACGACGGAAGGAAGAGTAATGCAATGCAAGCAAGTGAAAATCTCAAAACCCTAATAATGGTGGCGCCTCACAGATACAGAGGCGAAGCAAAAGAAAGCAAATTTGTGTTTCTGTTTTTCTGTCTCTTTTTTTTTCTTCTTCTTCTGTGCTTATAGCTTTTGTTCATTTTCACTGTTAAATTGAAACTATAATAGAGGGAGAAAGTGCTATGATGATGAGATCAAATAATCTCGTTAATCTGACGATTCAATATGAGGATAACTTTTCTCATCCATTCAATATTCTTTCTGAGCACACTCTCCCTCAATTATTTGTCAGAATTTTCGTTATTAACTGTTCTTTCTGTGCTATCGAAGTGTGTTATCAATTGAATGAAATTTGGGGCAAATAAACCTTTTGATTAACCCTACTCACTTACATTGTCTGTTATTCTCAGAATAATAGGTTCTTACTTTGGATGCAAGCGATTGATTAAATTTATTCAATCTGTAATGACAACAAAATTTGAGGAAAAATATTTCAGTCTTACTTTTTACATTCTTTTGTGAACTTGGTAGAAAATATGGCATTGGTTTTTCAATGGGATTTTTAGGTTATACATCTTTTTTATTCAATATGAAATTCGGGTCTGAGATGAATCTGCTGCAGAGAAACTTGAAAAACAGAGCATCGTTTTATTTTTTCTTTATTGAACATTGTTGAGTTTGATAAAGTTTTACTTTTTCATTTCTCAAGACTCTGGATTACCGGTCTCGCCTAATATCGGCTTAGTCTTAGGTTAATGTATTTATTTAATTTAGGGTAAATATGGTTTTTTTAATCTAAAAAAATAAAGTCTTTTTTTTATTTTAATTATTTTTTTTAATCTTTTAAATTTGAATTTTTTTTTTAAGTATTTCGTCTAAGATTGTCAAATAATGAATTTTGAGTACTTTAAAAATAATTTTTAATTTGGGGACTAAAATAAAAAGATTTTATATTTTTGGATTTGGGAGGACTTACAGATATATTTAAATTTTAATTTATATATCAAATATAAATAGAATAGGAAGTTAAAATAATTGTACGAAATTAAAAAATGTTTAAATATAGTTTTGATTCCTCAAGCCAATTTTTGACAATTTGAATACACAAATTGATTGGTTTAGCATGGAGAATTGACCCTTTTACTTTATTTTTTTTACTTTTATAGACGAAAACAGACAACTTTTTTTATAAGAATTTAAATTAAATTTTTTAATATTTATTTAGATGAAAAACATATATTAATCTAAAAATATTTATATTAAATTTTATTTCAAAATCAATTCTAATCAAAATGATTGAAACATAACATACTTCACATCAAAATCAATTATGTACATAGGTAATAATAGTCTTAGGTTTTCATTCATCAAAATAGGATAAATAAAAAAACATTACTAATATGGATTTGCACGGTAATATTTATCAAAATGAGTGATTTTCCATTTGTCACACCGTTTGTGGCTTTGCTTATTGAGATCTTAAGTTTTTTGTTTATCCTAACTAATCTGCATCATATTATATTGTAAAATATATTTTTAAATATAAAAATTAACATAAATAAATGTAAAAAAAATATACATATTTCTACTATTAACATACAACTAAAAAAAATGATAAAAAAAACAAGTTGTGATAAAGCCTTCTCTTCTCTTATGGGTTGCTCTATTATCTTCAAAAGTGTAAAAAGAAAAAATTCTTTTTCTTCCAAAAATCACCTGGTGGGGGATCATGATTTATATAAACTTTCCCTTTAGAGTGGTGCAATGGTTTAAAATCAAATCCTTTCACATAATTTGACGTCATCACGACCTTGATTGACGAGCTACATTGGGTTATTACAAATAGTTTGGTGACATCATTTTGTTGAAAACACACGACAAGACTTGCTTGACTTAACCATTAACTGAAACTAGATCATGGTTCTTGATCTAACGACATCTAAAAATTTCTTAACGATCTGGCGACACTTTAGTGATTGTTTCAAATGAAATGTCGTCACCCAAAAAATCTCTCATGATTTGGCATCATCAAATGAAAAATCATTCATTTTGATAAATATCACTCATGCAAACTCATATTGATAAAGTCTTTTCCTACTAGCCTTAGTGAATGAGCCTAGTTTTGGACCTATTGAATAGAGAATACTTGTGATAGGACTAAATTGCAAATTTAAGAAATTAAAAATGTAAGTTTTAATTAGGAGACTCTAAATAATATATTTCAAATTTAATGAATTAAACATTCTTAACCATTAAAAAAATATCAATGGATTAAATAATGAGTCATATTATCATTCCGATCTAACTCATAACTCATAAAGAACACTATTATATGTTTATTATAGAACTGTCAAAATAGCCCTAAACCCACGGACCAGTCCTAACCCCATTAAAAAATGGTTTCACTTTAGATAGTCCCAAGACTATGGGGCTAGGGCCAATGCAGGGTCAATCATGGATGGAACCAGTATATCTTCTTTTTTTAATATCTTCAAAGCAATGTAACTATGTTTAGATGAAATTTATAATTAATTAACTAGTTTTGGTTAAAATTGATTATATGATTTATATTTTGATTGTTTTTATTATATATAAAATTGATGATTGAACTCATAATTGTTTATGGATCCAAAATAATTTTTATTTTTTTATTAACGTAAAATTAAAAGTGTAAAAATTTATCTAAAATTAATTCTAGACCCAAAATTAATTTTTCAACATAAAATTAAACAATATTTAACTAACTTTTTTTTTTCTTCTAATTAGTGTTTGTAGTGAGACTTTTTTTTAAACACTGTATTATATTATTTTTCTTCTATTAAGATTTCTTTTTTCTTTTTTCTTTTATCATTTTATAAATCTTCTAAATTAATTTTAACTATAATAAATTATTTCTTATATCGTATTTAAAGTATGAAAATTTAAAAAAAAATTTCCTGATTCACCAAAATAAAGAAGTTAATAATTTTGATATAACTTAGACTCCTCTTATATAGCTTAGTTTGGAATTTATCTCATAATTCATTTTAATATTTTTGAGATTTAGTTTTTATCAAGTTCTTGACTTTTTTTTGTTAATTTATATTACTTAATTGTTAATCAAAATAATATAAGTGAGTTAGGTAATTCTTAAAGTGGATTAAGAAGTTGATATAGTAGATTGACTTGTTCTATGGACCAAGTTAATTAATTTAAAAAATAAATTAAATTGTTAAAATTTAAGGCCTGCGGACCAACCATAACCCACAGGATCTTGTGGAATTTTTGACTCTATGGGCTTTTAAAATCATGGCCCGTGCGGGCCAGGATTGAACTGAGTCAAACAAGCCATTTTGACAACTCTACGTCTATAATTATATTTATTCATGATTTATTGGTAAAAAACTAAAAATATCGAAAAAATACTACATCTCTACTAAAATAAAAGAATAAGAAGACATTGATACACTTTGAGGCATGCTATAATTTTTTTTGGTCCTACTAAAAATTCTTTAATTTATTGAATTAAAGATTAATCTTATTCATAGTATTGTAAATTTGTAATTGTTGCTAATTCAAATAATTTCCATACATGATTGATATCAAATGTGGGACGAGCACGACAGAATGACTACTCATTGAATGCTTTTAGAACTTGAACTTGGTTTGACTAAGGAATGAGACGAACTATCTAATTACAATTGATATTTTTAAGTAGTGAAGTATAATTCAATAAGCCGAATTCAAGAATTAAATAATTATCCTGTCTTCTTCTTGTCTTGTACTCTAATATAAATCAAATGCACCCAACGACAACGTTTGTTTCACGGAATTATTTCACATTTCCAAAAATATGAATGTCAGAATGTTTATTCCTACGTTTGTTAGGAGGTTATATGAAAATATTTTCAGGTATTTTTTATTATCGGGAAAGTTATATTTTCATGTTTACACAACTTTTATTCCCATGCTAAGAGGATGGAAAACTACATTCCCATGAAAATGTAATAATTATTTTCTAAATCACTATAACTTTCATTTTTTTTTTTCATTTACAAACTATACAAATATTCCTTGGAATGTTAAAAGTTAACCAAACACTTTTTTTTTTTTTTATATATATGCCGAGGAATCGCATTCCCAACTACAATATTTTCGGGATGTGATTCTCAGTAATGAAAGATATTCCCGGAAACAAACGCCCTGATAAAAATAAAATGCATTCTCTAGCATTCTTCTATATTTGTTAGTGTAATAGAGGTTCAAAGCACATGTTTTTTATTCGATGGCTCAAGACAATTTAATAATAATAATTATAAATTTTTTAAATTGAAAATAGATCAATTCAATTAACATGAATGAACTTTTGATATCTTAACCGAATTGAGATAAACTGATAACATCACTTAGAATCATTTTACAATAAATAGATCAAAACAAGACACATTATTTCACATTGATGTCCTGCTGCCAGCTCTTGAATAAAAGATGTCAGTCCTTGTCAAGAAGCAAAATAATGCTCCAACAAGATTAACAAAAATAAAAAGTTCATGTACATCAATAGGTTTGAGGTGGATAACCAATTATTCCACAAACCAAAACATAGTACCTAATCACCATGTTCTGCCTATATTAATAACCAATCAACAAATGACATTGAGAACATAATTACAAAAAGTCAAGAGCCAAGAGAAAAAGACCACACACTCTCATATAATAAAGGGTTTTTGCCCATAAAAATATGTATGTGGTAGTAAAATTTTGTTGATACCAAACATACCGTAATCAATTAATCATAAAAAACATGAAGTGAATTGGAATTACGTATGAAACATGCTGCCTCCAGAGAGATTTTCATTCAGACGAGGGAACATCACCCCCCATGACCCTCCAAGGACCCCCATAAAACTTTGGTTTCATGAGAGGCACTACTCTCCCAGGGTGCTCTTCCCAGTACTTTTCCTGTGATATTGCAATATAATAAGTTAGTTTTAGAAAGATGGATTCTCCCAATATATTTAAAGGTAATAGTATATATTCCTGTGATATTAACAAGCAGCAGAAAATATGGAAAATTTAACACCAAAATGATTGATTACAGGAACAAGGGATTGAAAAACACTTGTAAAGTTTTAATCAATCACTATTATTGCACTATGCAAATTGGCAACCAGTAATCAATTGATTCAAGGAGGGATCATCTTGTCAATTGGCACCCCCAGAGCGAATGTTGGAGAAAATTATTAAGAGAGATCTCAAGCTTAATAATATTTCTAAAACTTTGGTTTTTAACTGTGACGAATGATGTCGTGTGATTCATGTAGCCGACCTCGCCTAGTGGGATAAAGCTTTGTTGTTGTTGTATGTTGCAAGCCCCTGTGAAGGAAGGTGATTTGGACCTAGGGATTGGATTTTCAAGAATATTCCTTTTGGTGATTAGATGGTTGTGGCACAAGGGCATAAAGAGAAGGCACTGATTTCATCAAAAAGGGTGGCAAGACAAACTTGGGGTGAATACCACTCATGATAGTGTCTGATCCCAATCATTAATACAACAAATCAAAGTATTGTGCTGATAAGATTTGCCATTCTATGTTCAGGGGAGAGTATTCATTTAGAACAATCAAACTCCTATTAGTTATCAATGGACTCTAGCAGATTATTAGATCCTAAAGTTTAATCAAAATAATAAAGTTGTTTTCTCTACATATGTGATTCTAGCTGTTTTGGACTGTTTATGCTAGTAGATATTTGCAAAAAATACAGCAGAGAACTGGGATGACATGGTCAACAGCCACTTTTATAATTAACAATAATTTCCTCCAGCCAAGGATAATTATAATATGCCCAGCTCTAAGCCAAGAAACTGATAAAAAAAAATGTTTAAGAAGTGGTTCAAATGGTAACATTGTTTAATGAATTTTGTGCACCAAATGTATGTATTCCCTTTATTATTAGTATAGAACTATAGATATATATCTTGTTTCTCTTTAAGTAACTTACCCTCCACTCACCTGTGTCTCTTCTAAATTCTAATTACAATTAAGCTAAGTTCTCATCTAGGGCCTAAAGGTGCAAAGCTGTAGGGCTTTCTATGGCCCAAGCTGAATTTTCTTCTGTCCTGGTAATATCAGGAATTTTAGCAAAAACTAATAAGACAGCTCTCAACCAGTCAACCTTTCTATTTTCGGATTAGCAATCCCACATAAAACTAAGTAAAATAGAAGAAGCATTTTCTTCACAAGCATGTTAAAGGAAAACCAGAAAAACCTTGAATAATGAACAATTTATTGGCAGAAATTATAAAGAAGAAAGATACATAAGATTAGCTTTTGAAAGCTGAACTGCAGGCATACAATAAAACAGATCACACCACAAGGCTGTATCCAAGAAACAGCAAGAACAGAAGGCTTAAAATTGAAATGGCAGAAAATGAATTATATTGACAAGCACATTCACAAACTATTTGCTAAAATATACCTAACACACTGCAGTTTTAGAACCTGGAGACTAACAAAACAAGTGAAGAATTAATGTAAATGCATAGGTCATATAGAGTAATATAATTGTTTTAAGCCATCAAAATCTACAGCAGCAGCAAATCGAATGAAAAATTAAAACACTTGAACAGAACACAACAGGATTAAACTTGTCAATAAGCTGTGTGTTGAAGATATAAAACCAAATCCCCAATCTTTCACAGAACTCTTTCAAATAAACAAAAACTAAAGAAAATGCAATCCAATTGCAACAAAACTTAAATTTCCAAATTGAGAATAAAGGGAGGTATTGACAGTTGGTTGTTGTGAGGAAAGAGTGATAAAGACAACAAAAAATCAGGATCCCAAGTAACACAACCTTTACAGTTTACACACTAGTTTGGAAATTGTGACTGGCATTAGCATCCAAAAGGCCAACAACCCCAATTGCCAATCAAAACCCAAAATTGAAAATGGTAAAAACTAAAATTCCATTTTCTATGGAAATAAAGAGCAAGATTTGGATTGGGGTGGGGGGGACTCATGATCAGAAGAAAGTGAGTGAAAAAACAATGTTTGGCCTTGAAATGGTTGTTGAAAAATTAAACTATTTCATTGACACTAACATTCTTAAAAATATAAGAAATTTGTAGCTGACAATTGCTAACAATTCTACCAATTAATTTGAAAATCAATGACAAATATAATTTCTGATAAATATATAACAGCCTAAAACTCCTACACTTATAACATTCGTAAGGATGGGAATTCTAATTTCTAAATTATAGCTAATAAACTACAATAGATACTGAGGCATATATTCTTAATAGTCATGATTAGCTACAAGCGGTTGGAAAATTGCAAATAAAATCATCATTTCTAGCACCCAAATTCTATATTCCAATTTCTTTAGAGCTTGAACTCAAGAGAAAGAATCCCATCACAAGAAAACCCCATCGAGTGGTCACCAGTTAATAATTCCCTTATCCAACAAAACAACCCACAAATGGTGGTATTTTTCTAAGGATCAACATTGTTTAAACAACCCCATCACATTGCCAAGTTTCACCATTTTTCTCCTTCCAATCCCACTACAAACTACAAATAACACACAACTATTTGTTCGAAACTACCTACATCCAATAAGCAGATTGAAGAATAAAACAAAAAACACTACACAGATTGAAGAATAAGCACAAATTAGAACCTTGTAGAGTTGTTCAGTGATGGCAGCACCAATGACTCCAGAGTAGAAAGCAGCAGTGTAAATGGTGACCAATGGAGTAAAGGATTTGGGCCTTCTGTAAGGTTCCACCATGTCCCAAAGAAAGGTTTTTTCCCACTTTGTGTACAAATAATCTGCATATTTTCTCCACAGGTAGCTTGCCATTTCAAAATCGGTATTCAAAATCCTGAAAGAGAAACAGAAACACTGTTACTTACTACCTTCAATTCAAAACAACACTGCGGAACCCTTAATGTTTCAAACAAGGTTTAGTTACTTTTCCTATTTCAATTAACCATTTTTTTCTTCTAATAGCCCCAAAAAACTAAATTACAAGTGACCCAGTTGTTGTTTACTTCACACAGAGAAGATAACAGTAACACACGAAGAGGGTAACAAATTATTACCTTGTGGTGAAGAGGGTCGTGCGCGCGCGCAAAAAGCTTCAACCACACGATTAATGGAACTGCTAACGAAGGAGCTCTTGAATGCGGATGAAGCACTGAGATTTACAATAATTTGTGGTATGCTCAATCAGAATTAAACTCTAATTTTGTAATGCAGATTATTGAAGTTAAACTCTAATTTTAATAAGAGTGTAATGAAGATTGTGTGATGTACCAGTAGACATATCATATTGTAAATGTCAACAAATTCTTCATCAATGGTAAAGATTGAATTTGAATTTTGTTTAAAATAATAAAATATTAACTACACAAAAAACTGAATCCTATTTTGTTTTAAAAAAATAGTTTTTTAATCGTATCATATTTCTGTATACACAAATTTTAATTATATAACAATAATATTTTGAAAATAGTAATATTTATTAAAATTTAAAATAAAATAAGAATTTGAATGAAGATAACAATGCACTTGTAATAAAGTTATTATAGTTTAAATAAAACTTAATATCCATTTAGATTATCGGTGAAAAAATTGACTTACTCGTTAATCCGTCTAAAAGTGACAGGTGAGGTGGTGTTGTTAGCTTGTTAGACTTACCTTACCTCTCACACCTTGTACGGACTGTCCATCAATCTATCAAAAGTAAGTATAATTAATTTAATTTAGAGAGTTAAGATAAATTATAATTTTATTTTATAGTTTAAAACTTATTTTGAGATTGAAAACTTACCGATTTTTTATTTTTAAAGACTTAGATATCGAGGATGAAGAAAATATTTATGTAATTTTATTTGTGTTATTAATATTAATTTTTTCTAATTTTTGTGTTATGTTTGTAATTGTTAAGGTTTTAGTTATTTTTTTTAATTTTATAAATTAGCTACCTAATTAACTTTATTAATTCTTATAAATTTTAAAATAATATTTTTTTGTGCTAATTAAACATTTATGACAAAGTCATCATCCACACCTATATTCAATTATTCATGTCTTATAGATTATATTTTTACAAAAATGATAAAGTTGAAATTAAACTACACAAATTTTTTTTTATATAATTATATATTTTTAATTTTTTTTTAAGGCTAAGGACTAGCGAGTTAACTTAGCATGCAGGATGGACCAAGTTCTCCAACTCTTGTCGATCATAGATGGATCAACCCTATTTTCAGTAATCTAAAGATGAATCGAATCTAAACAGACTAGATTAACCCATTTGTCACCTTTAATTTAGATTCTTTTATTTGTTTGTTTTTTTATTCGATTAAGTCTTGATATTATTTGTTTAATTATTAATTTTTATTATTTATTTTTTCTCAATTAAGTATAATATTTATTAAAAATATTTAATTGAATTCTCTCCGTTAAATTTTTTTTCAGATGACTCGATTGGATAATTTTAATAAATATTAGAATTCATTTAAGAAAAAAAATATAAACTAATTTATTAGATAAATAATATTAAATTAAAATAAATATAAAAAAATTTAAAAAAATATTAAACCTTTAAACAAAGAAGAAAAAGGACACAAACTAATCGGCAGAAATGTATACAAACTCAAAATAAATTAGAACACCGTTAAAAATATAATTTATTTAATTAATAAATAATTTAAAAAAATAAAAGTTAAAAATAAATTGAGAAAAGATGGCAAAAGTAGCTGTTAAAGTCTACAAAAGTAAAACATAGGGGACCCACTACAGGACACACTAGTCTGACTCAGAAAGTATTGTATCTCTCTGTCTCTCTCCCATGTGATGCACAGAATTTGTAACTTCATTCACTTCATGACTTCACAGTTCAGAACTTCTCTCTCCCTTTCTCTGCACTGAACTTGAGAAGATATATACCAAAAACAAGAGAGATATAGATTCACTTAGAAACACGATGCCATCATCATTGTCTACTTCTTGGTTCCTCACAACGCTTCTAGTTCTATGCTTCTTAGATGCTACTTTTTCAGGCGACCCTTATGTTTTCTATGATTGGACCGTGTCCTACACCTCAGCCTCCCCACTTGGACTTAAACAGAAGGTTGGTTGGTTTTTTCCTTATCTTTGCCACCAATTCTGTAGTGTAGTTAAGGCCAAGAGTTGTTTTTTATTGGCCAATGATAATGGTTATTATTGTTAGTTTTTTTTTTTTTTTGTTAGCAGAGAATCGAAATGACAACTTCATCCTTTCAGCTAGACCACTCTTTATCTCCTGCCATAGTTGTTGAAAAACTTTAAACATTCTGCTTTTACAAAATACCAAATTCAATGTGCTTTGTTTTTTTGGTTGAGTTATTAGGATAAGGCTTGTGTTGGGATCTGAAGTTCTGTTTTTTTATTGATGATGGAATATGGTCAAATGCCTTCCTAATCAGTGGTGGTAATTCTGTTTTCAGCAAGAAATTAATGCTACTATTTTCTTATGTCACTTAATATGCCTTGTGTTAGTACTTACTTAATAGTTAATTCTGAATTAACTGTTAATTATTGTAAATCTCAAACGGGTGAGATAGTACATTCTTAACATCAATTTTTGGTATCTTAAATATTTGGCATTCTTAATATCTACTATTGGGAAGGAACTTACATGGATGTGATGTGAACTAGCACAATAATGCTAGGTTATCGGTTACCCCCAAAATTCATTAAACTGCTGAGAAGCTGACCTAGATCATTTTCAAGCTTTAGATATGTTACAAACTAGCAACAAAGCCGATTTTGACCCCTAGTTTCTTACACTATTTTCTGCACCCAGATCTCAAATGAAAAGTAAGGATAACTCTCCAAAGTCTCTGGAGAATCTTGTTCACTTTCAGATATTTTGAACATTTAGCATTCTATTCTAGATGTCTCACATTGAATTTGTTTATAGAGTTATCTTCTGTTTTGTATAAGTGCACTTAGTTTGATTTATTCATTTTTATCAGACTTGTGCATGTAAAATGTGTGGTTTATTTCCGTATTTTTAATATCCTCTATAGCTTTTGGTGTTTACATGTTTGGTTCATACTCACCTATGAATAAATTCTGATGCTGCTTCTCACCCACCATCTATTTGTAACAAAATTTTATTTTTATTTCAGGTAATTGGGATCAATGGACAATTTCCAGGACCAACTTTGAATGTCACCACAAACTGGAATGTAGTTATCAATGTGAAGAATAATCTTGATGAACCATTACTTCTAACATGGTAACACAATTGTGTTTTGTCAAGAATGATGTTGTAACTACTAATAATGATGGTAATGATTATGTTGCGTAGTTAAATGCAGGAATGGTATACAAAATAGGAAAAACTCATGGCAGGATGGAGTTTCAGGAACTAACTGTCCAATTCCAGCAGGTTGGAATTGGACATATGAGTTTCAAGTTAAAGACCAGATAGGGAGTCTTTTCTACTTTCCTTCCCTAAACTTCCAGAGAGCCGCAGGAGGATATGGAGGAATCACCATAAACAACCGACCAGTTATTCCTGTTCCCTTTGGATTGCCAGATGGAGATATTACCATACTTTTGAGTGACTGGTACACCAGGAGTCATAAGGTCTTATTGCTTTCTAATTCTATGGCTTACTTTTGTAATTTTTATCTTTTTATTTGTGGAGTTTTCATCATTTCATATGGGGAAACAGGAACTCAGGAAAGCTGTTGAAGATGGGGTTGACCTTGGAGTCCCTGATGGTGTGCTTATTAATGGACTAGGTCCTTATCGCTATGATGAAAATCTTGTCCCAAATGGCATTTCTTTCCAAATAATAAACGTGGAACCAGGTAGGTGATACATGTTTTTTGTTTTTCTTGGTTTATAAGCATGGGAGAAGTACCTGACATACATGGCAACATCTGCTTTCTCATTAGAACTTTTATTTTCCAGAGAAGTCTGCTGCCAATTTTTATATGGCTGAAATTTTACAAATAATAAAGCACTGCCTGTTACTGATAGTTGTGAGCAAAATTGGACTTGAAATAGACAAATTTTATCTTATATGATAGAGCTGTGTGTAAAGATTTTTAAAGAAATAATTATTACAAGTATTTATGTCGCACAATTACCACACTACTATCCCTACAACTCCATCAGCCTCTTAATCTCAAACCATTACGATTCTCCAATACAAGTATTTGCAGCCTACAAGATTTGCCTCTAAAGTGGCCATTCCATTGTTGTCTGTGACTGAAAAAGTCCTTTATACCTGAAGTGGGTTTGTACATAATTTCATTATCATCTGATCAAGTGTTCTTGAAACTATGTTTTTTTTTATGTTCTAATTCTACAAGTATGTCTTGCTATGCTACTGATGTCATTGTTGACATCTTCCATATTGTTCTTCTATATTGGGGCATTTATTATGCAACATTCTAAGATTTCCCCCCAAAAAAATAATAAAATATAAGGGGTATTTAATTCCATCACCCACATTTGACCCCTCAAAAAAGAATTTGTAGATACTTTAATGTTTTTAAATCTAGACATCTATCTCTGAAAGTAATTTGGAAATAAGAGAGAACAACTTAACTTATACTGTACATTCATGTATTGCCATTTGCCAACTGTTAACAGGGAAAACATATCGCCTACGAGTTCACAATGTTGGTATCTCAACAAGCTTGAATTTTAGGATACAAAATCACAACTTGCTTCTTGTGGAGACCGAAGGATCATACACAATTCAGCAAAACTACACAAACATGGATATTCATGTGGGTCAGTCATATTCATTCTTGGTTACAATGGATCAAAATGCCAGCACTGATTACTATATTGTTGCCAGTCCTCGGTTTGTTAATTCATCATGGGCTAGAGCTACTGGAGTTGCCATTTTGCACTACTCCAATTCTCAGGGACCTGCTTCAGGTCCTCTTCCCAGTCTTTTGGGTGGAGATGATCCTTCATTTTCAATAAATCAAGCAAGATCAATAAGGTAGTTATTTGGTACTTTCTCTCCTTTTGCAATCTTTTGCTTTGATAAATAAACAAGGGGAGTACTATTATGGAAAATCCTAATTAAAGATGTTTTATTTTAGTCTTGGATGTTGGATCTTTATAGTCAAGTCCCTAGGTTATTACAAAATGTTTTATGGCATTGTAGTTTAGAGAAAGCTGTTCATTTAATATACTTTCTTCCCTTTTATCACACCTTAGATTTCATGGTTAGATATAGAGTACTTCGATATCATAAAATGTTGAATGTTCAAAGTCTCATTTGATGATGATGATGATGATGCTTTTAGGTGGAATGTGTCTGCTGGTGCTGCACGTCCAAACCCACAGGGTTCCTTCAAATATGGTGATATCACTGTGACAGATGTATATGTTATTCTTAATAGACCTCCAGAGCTTATAAATGGAAAGTGGCGAACTACCCTTAATGGTATATCATATTTCCCACCTTCAACACCCCTGAAGCTTGCACAACAATTTAATATTCTAGGGGTGTACAAGATTGATTTTCCAAATAGGTTGATGAACAGACCCCCGAAAGTTGATACTTCTCTGATTAATGGAACTTACAGAGGTTTTATGGAAATAATCTTTCAAAACAATGACACCACAGTCCAGACCTACCATTTGGATGGCTATGCATTCTTTGTTGTGGGGTGAGATTTTAGCTTTAAAATTTCAATTTACCGATTTTGTTTTCATCTATGTCACTCTAAATTTAAGGTAAGAGTGAATGAATTTCTCATTTGAACTGTAGCATGGATTTTGGAGTATGGACAGAAAATAGCAGAAGTACTTATAATAAGTGGGATGGTGTGGCTCGCTGCACAACGCAGGTATTAATATCTTACTTCCTTAACCACACCACAGTCTCTTACTCAACCCATTTACTTAGGAACCAATATGAAAGCTATGTTAGAAAGGACCATTTTCATATGTAACAAAGGGAACTAAGATAAAGAATAATAAAAGGTTGTTTCACAGATTCAACCAAGAAAGAAATACTTCATTTCTGCTTGCTACTCTAAAATTTACAGTTTTCCTTTTAATTTGACCGCATTACTTTATCTATTCTGCTCCTCAGGAATTCAGAATCATTAATAAGAATTCCCCTTAAAACCCCATGAATATTTTAAAATGTCTTGAATTTCTTTACTTCTTTATATTTAAAAATAATTTACTGTGCTGGATTTTTCTTGGCCTCTCTTTGTAGAGGCTTTGCATCCAATATACCAAAGCAATTTTTCTACACATGATTTATGAAAACACTTTCTTGTTAGTGTTGTTCCAACATGCAAGGGCATGTCATTGCAAGTAAAATGAAACATGAATTAGATTTTGTCTGCAATGGTAGCTTTTCCTGACCAAAAAGAAAAAGTATATACTATAACAATTTATTTTAATTTTTAACCTGTTTGCAGGTCTTTCCTGGTGCTTGGACAGCCATTTTGGTATCTCTTGACAACGCCGGTATTTGGAACCTTCGTGCAGAGAACCTCAACTCTTGGTATCTAGGCCAAGAAGTTTATGTGCATGTTGTAAACCCAGAGAAAGACAACAATGAAAATACTTTGCCTGACAATGCAATTTTCTGTGGTTTACTTTCCCCCCTTCAAAAGTAAGAGCTCCTTTAAAGAAAACAACTTTAGCTGGTTCACAATTTACAAGCAATTAGCATGTCCACCATGCATAATCAAGATTGCAATAGCAAAATACTTGAGCTAATACAAAATCAAATTCTCAAATTTCCCTCAAGATTTGTGATTTAAATGAGAAAAAAAGGATTTCATTTTAATATATTGCATTTCAGTAGTTATAGTGGATTAATAGTAACTCCAATACTTGTTTCTCTTCTGCAGGGATCAGGCTCACAAATTCCAGTTCTCTGTGGGATCACCTTTTTGCAGTAATTCTATGATTTTGTTGTTCATGCTATTTCTGGCATTACTTGAAAGTTTATTTGGTATGTGGAGTGTTGAGCTTTAAGTCAACTTAAACAAAGAAGGTAATTGTTTGTAATATTACACTAGCCGTTTAAAGATTTATATAGGCATTTTCATTGGAAAGGAATTTTTGTGTATGTACAACATGTTGGACAAATATGATGTACCATGTAATCATAATTGTAATTTGTAAACTAGAATCTTACTTTAAAGTTCATTTTTCCTCAATGCAACATTTATAATTTTGGAGTATTGTAACCCACCCCAAAGGATGTTCCTACCCAACTGATTTGGTATGGGAAAGTGGTTAGTTACTTGAAGAAAATGGTTGATTGCATATTTACATTGTCTCCTATAAGTGGTTAAATAGTTAAATTAGTTTGTGTTAAAAGAGAAATGCTAGTAGTAATACATTCTTTTAATACTTTACTAGTGTAATAACCTTAGCACGAAAGAGTTTTTTTTAATGATTGTTAATTTAATTTTTTTTAAATAATACATACCTAAAAAATATTTTTTATCGTAATTTTTTTAAGTTACAATTTTAATTTGTAAAAATAGTGTTTATTAAAAAAGTTAGACATGATTTTTTTAAAATTAAAAATTGAAATATATAAAATATAAGTTGAATAACATGTGCTTGAGTATTATTTAATTTTTAACAAAATAAAAATATTTATTTAAATATTTTAAATTTTTTTTATTAAAATAAAGAGTTTAATGTTACTATCTCGTTACATTTTTTTAGTTTTTTTTTTATTAATATTAAGATAATTATATTAATCAATTTTTTAGTTTTTTTTATTAATATTAAGATAATTATATTAATCAATTTAAATTATCTCATTACATTTTTTTAATTTTTTTATTATCAACTATTATTTAAAAATCATAATATCATTTTGAATTTTAAGATCTTAAACAATTTTTTTTTAAGAAAAACAATACTCTAGTTAAAAAAAAAAAACAAAATTAATATCAAATAATTGATTTAAATTTAAATTGATATTTATTTAAATTTAAATTCATTTAAATATGTTATATTTAATCTTTAAATTTGTTATATTCATAATCTTTAAAATTATTATATTTATAAGATAATTATAATAATAACAATGGGATAAATTTAAAAATAATTTTTTATTTAAATTAGATGATAATATTTATTGAAAATAATATAAAATAAAAATTATAATCCTAAATGAAATCAAACTAACGAAATAACAAATAGTATAATTTTAAAATAATTATAATAATCTTAAGATAATAACAAACATTATAATTTTGGAAGGAGAAAACATGAATATATAAATAAAAGGAGAATAATAATATTTAAATTTATAACTAACTATTTTAATAGATATAGATAAATAATTTTAATAATAATATTACTTTGAATATTAAAATCCTTTTAAAAATTAAATAAATTAATTTATTAAAATTATTTTTTTATTTAACATAATTAAATATAAAATAAAATATTAATTTGTCACATTATATTTAATATCGTGAAAAATATTTTTTTATAATATATAATAGATAATAGATTAATAATTAAAATTTATTCAAAAATATCAAATCTTGGATTAGTCAGATCACCATAGCTTCTCTCCTCTCCTCTCCTGATCTCCACGACCACAGTTCCTCCCTGCGGCTTCGACATTGCGGTTCTGTCGTCCTAACTTGTCGTCATTGCAACTCCGACAAGGACTTGCATCAATTTTAAGAATAGTCGACAAAATTGAACTATTTTAAAAATAATGTGTTAAAATTGAATATTTTAAAATAATAATTAAGTCAAAAAATATATATTGTATTAAAGATTAAATTATTTCAAAATGATGAAGAATTGTTTTTAAATAATTTATCATATATACGTCAAATTTTTTTTTTATCATATATAACAATTCGTAATTAAATAAGATTATATTGTTAATGTATTTGTTATTTATTCTATTTTTCTACTTTAACAGACATTCACACAGTCAATTAATAAAAAATAATCCTTAGTATTTTTTCAAAATAATTATTATATCTAAAAAGTAGGTTAAAGTAATCAACCAATCAGAAATTAACAAACAACAAAGATAACTTTAATTTAAAAATATAATAATATTTAATATTGACAAAAAAAAAAAAAAAACTAGTTAGGATCCGACCCGGCCAAGTACCGTAGTTGTTGTTATGCGCGACTTAAAACTAAAAAAAACCCGAAGCAGAGAAGTTTCATGGCTTCAGTGTTTCAGTTGCGGAGTCGTTCGCTCTGCACCTCCTCCGCTTCGAAATGGAGGGTGAAGCAGGTGACTACCTCCAACTTCGAAGAGTCTCTGGAAGAGATAAAGACGCACATCTCCGCCTCCGACTTCGTCGCCGTATCCATGGGGAGGAGCGGCTCTCCCTCGCCGCCTTCCTGGCTCCGTCCTCTCCCCTTCGACACCGCCCAAACCGCCTACTCCAAGGCTCGCCGTGCCGCCCTCCGCTTCCAGCTACTCCACTTCGCCGTTTGCCCCTTCTCTGTCGCCGCCTCCGATAAACTCATTGCTCACCCGTCAGTGCCTCTCTCTCTCTCTCTCTCTCTCTGTGTGTGTGTGTATATATATTGTTTTTGGAAAATTATTAGTTATTTAGTTAGGGCTAGATTAAAGAGCTTCTACACCTTAGTTTAAGAGTTTGGGCAAGCCTCTCCGGAAGCACATTTAGGAGAGGAGAAAGTAAAAGAAAAAACGAGATGAGCTTCTCGGTAAACTAAAAAAAATGTTTTTTATTTTGTTTTTGTTTGCATTAGCTAATGTGTAAAAGCTCTTTCATACATTCCTTCTCTGAAAACTCTGAAGAATGAGAGAACTTCGGTAAAATAGCTTTTGCCTTAGTTAATTTGTAGAAGTTCTTTCTTAGGTAAAAGACGAGAGATTCCCTCAAATAGATCTTTTATAAATTATCTAATGCAGAAGCTAATTTCAGCCTATGAAGAAGATTATTTCATTTTTCTTCTTACTTTCTCATTCCAGAAGTGCTTCTGGAAAAGCTTACGTAAATATGCCAAGGGCCTCTTTAGACAATATGTAGAAAAAATGAAATTAAGTTTTCTGGAAGTTATAATTGTCTTCTCCAATGACTAATTTGTAGAAGTTCCACATTTTTTAGAATAAAGAAGGTATATGAGAGTTTTTTTTAGAGTAGTGTGTTCAAACCAACCCCAAGTTTTGTTAGTTTTGTTTTTGAAGAAGTTCATTTCATTTTCTTTTTTTCTTCTTACTTTCTCATTCTATAAGTGCTTCTCGAAAAGCTTAGGTAAATATGCCCAAGTTTTGTTTTTGAAGAAGTTCATTTCATTTTCATTTTCTGCTCTTAAAAGTCCTTATGGAGAAACTAACTCAAACATGCCTTTACTCATTTTAAAAATGTGCAGTTATAATTTCGTGTTGTTTCCGAGAGACGAGTTCAAGATGGGGATGCCCACTTACAGCTTTTCATGCCAGACCTCGCGTCTTGCTTCCATGGCTCGCCAGGGGTTTGATTTCAATGCTTGTGTTTATAATGGTGAGCTTTTGTTCTCTTTTTTGGGCCTGCCCAGTGGGTAAACTCAATTGTGTTTACTTGAATGGTTTTAAAATATGGACAAAACTTAGAAGCAGTTCATTTAAGTGCTTCTGGTGCTGTTCTCTGATCAATATTGATGTTTTTCTGTTGGCTTTTGATACAAAAATTTATTATGTGGATTATTGAGATAGAACTTGAATTTTGCTTAGAAAATAGCATCCAAAGCGCTTAAGCAACTACATATAAGTTTTGGTCATGGTGATTGTTAGTCAACTGAAGAGATGGTCCCTTCAACTACATATCAGAATGTGTGCTAAGTTTAGGAACTTTGTTAAATTTGTAAATGCAGAAAGAACGAAGCATATGCTATGACATGTAAATTGAGGATCTATGCTTCTGTTACTTATTTTGGGATCTGGATTCCATGCTTTCACATATTGACTGAAGATGAATGGTTTAAATCTCGAATGCATATTTTAATTTTGATTTGCCAAGATATATAATATGAACCGTCCAATCTTCTTCTAATGTTTTCAATTGACTGACTGCATGAATGTGTCAAATCAAATCTCTGACAGTAGAGAATCTGTATCCTTTATTTTGATATCCTCATGACCTTATGACTTAGGGTGAGCCTTGGCAACAACAATAAAGTTGATGTCTTGTAGTTCAGAGGTCTTTGCTGCAAATCCTCTTGTGGGGATAAGGCTGAGTACCTTTACCCTCTCTGGGCCTCCATTGGTGTTGGTGGGTGCCTTGTGTAAATAATAGGTTTCCCTTTTTCTGTGACCTCTGACTGTTCTTGATTTGTATGACAGGCATATCATATCTATCTAGAGAACAAGAGTCGGTAGCTAGGATTCGTCTTGGGACTGCTCTTCCTTCTCTTCATTCAATGAAATCTTCTTCACCCTCTACTGTAGCTGATACAGTTTTTGTTGAGAGGATTAAATCAAAGATTAAGCATTGGAGAAAGTCATGTAAAGGCTCTGACACAAGCACAAGTAGAGATGGTAAGAAAATCTGTAGCAGATTCTTTGTACAATAATGTTTTTCTTGGGTATTTCTTTTATTCTTTAACTCTCATTTTGTGCAGAAGAACTTATCAATTCCCTTAGAAATATTGTCCTGGGCAGTGAACAGTTCAGATCAAGACCTTGCATGATTGTAGATGTTTGCAGTGAACGTCAAGTACAACTTATTCTGGAGGTACAGTGAACTAATGAAATTTTAACTGTTCCAATTTGATGATACAACCTGGATCACTCACTATTGATATATGACTTAAATGAATCATTTTCCTTTTGTTTCTTGATTGTATGTTTGTAGATGGTGGTAGACTACTCAGATGACCTTCTTCCTTTGCCAATCTGTAAAAAGAGTGGGACCATTCATGCAGTACGAATAGTTTTGGCAAATTCAAAAGAAGATAAGGATTTATTGGAGGTAATGAGAAACTTCTACTCTTTTTTGCTTGCTTCTCCTAACTCTTTTCTTTGGAAATAATTATGCTTTTACCCTGCAGAGAGAGCTTCAAAAAATTGAAGATGTGGAGAGCAAGAAAATTCGTGGATTCCGAGAGGTGATCGATTTGATTTCTGCTTCACAGAAACCTGTTATCTCCCACAATTGCCTTAATGGTGTATATCTTGAATGGAAATTTCTCAACTTAGTTCTAGTACTGAATCTGGTCTAATTTCTTCACTTTATTAACTTCTCATTGACTTATGCAGATTGTACACTAATTCATTCAAAATTCATTGCACCACTTCCGCCAGAAATGGATGAATTTGTGAGCTCCTTGTGCTCGGTTTTCCCCAAGATACTTGACATAAATTATTTGATGAAGAAACATGGAACCATGAGAAAAGTGACCAACATTCCAAGTGCTATATCCTACTTGAATAATCATTTCCTTGCACCTGTTGATTTGGAAATTCCTGACCAAGGTCAGTCACTACTTTATGATGTCCACAACCTTTTAGTTTCATGCAAAAATCAAAATCATGCTATGCTTATTAGATGTTTCATATTTGTCTTGTTAATTATGTACAAAGCAAAGCCTTATGAGTTTAGAGACAAGCTGACTTTTGTTTTAATTCCTATTAGAGTTACTTTAAACAAAATAAAATAAAATAGAAAAAGATTAGTTTTATATTCATGACCGGTAAGTCTTATTTATTTTCATTTGTTGGTTTATACAGCTACAATAAAAGAAGGAAAAATTCAAGGACTTAATGCATTAAGGCTATCCTATTTATTTATGAAGCTCTGCTCTATATTGAAAATTTCCCCAAATGTTACTGAATCTGGCAACAAGCATTTGGCTCCCGAGCTTGAAGACTTTACCAATGTATTCCATCCATCCCCAACCCCTATGCAAGATTCATTTAATGGTGGTGATGTCGGTGTGTGGACCAATAATTCAAGAAAAGTCAGTTATGAACATTTGGTTTTCTTATGGGGATTCAAAATT
This sequence comes from Amphicarpaea edgeworthii, assembly GCA_014843725.1. Taxonomy (NCBI): domain Eukaryota; kingdom Viridiplantae; phylum Streptophyta; class Magnoliopsida; order Fabales; family Fabaceae; genus Amphicarpaea; species Amphicarpaea edgeworthii. The sequence goes on along the minus strand of CM026327.1, from coordinate 19,991,210 downwards.
GGCATGACAGCTGGCATGCTGAAGAGTTCACTTCGTTCTTCCCATGATATCTTTTCAGGAGAGTTTGATGTTAAATTGGTGGATAAGAGTTGTGGCATTGTTGTTTTCTGGCAATCTGGGGTATCAAAAAGATTTCTAGACATAATGAATAGTGAAGAAATAAGCGGAGACTTAAAGGAGTTAGTATCAGATGGCATGAGGGTAACCGGTTATGAGACCTACAACACAATATGTAGGTTAGGTTTGTGGGAGATGGATCTTGCAGAGTCATTAGAAAGAGCCTTGGAAAGTTCTTGCTGTGATATAGAGAATAACTGTGAGAGAAAATCTTCTGAGATTCATTGGTACAATGACAATGTAATTAACTTGGATGATCTTTAATGTTGTCATCATGAACCGAGTATTATTTAAATTTTAGTTCTATCATTCATCGATTGCAAGGAACATGATGCTTTCTTTTGTGATGCTGAACTCTTGTCATTAACTATTTTTCTTAAAGAATATAAATTAGTTGAAAAGATCTTATAAAAAAGGGACAAAAGAGTAATATCTTAACACAATCTCAATTTGATTTCTTAAGTTTTATTAAACTAATAAAATAAAAAAGAATAAACAATTTTAGCCACTGAATCAATCTTGACTGCATAATTGAATGTCTATAGTTTGTAATCAAACAGTTAATTGAATCAATCTCGAGGTGCAGGAAGCACCAACCAATTGTAAGTTTCTTTTAATTTGGTCATTTGTAGTTTCTGTAAATTTGTGTGGTTTTACAATTTTGATCCATTTTTACATGGACTATAAATGATAATAAAAAAGCCTAATAGGAATAAAAAAATAACGAAATCCATGTTCGAGAATGTGACAAAATTACGTAGTTGGACAATTTTAAAAAAAAAAATTCATAATTAGCCATCTTTTTATTTATGTACAAAAGTAGACAAGTTTACTGTTTGGGTTGTGAATTCGGGATTCTTAAATCCGAATTCACACCAACAGTTTTTAATTTGGCATGTATAGAAAATTTAGAATTTGGGATTTCATCACCCGAATTCATAATTTTTTTTTAATAACTTATTTTATTAATAAAATAAATAATAATTTTATTAATTTTTTAACTTTTATATTAAAAAATATTTTTATTAAAATTAATTAAAGTTTTAATAAATTAAAAATAATTATTTTTATAGTTAATTGATTTTTTTTGTTTTTTTTTTTAATAGGTGTAATTTTTTTTAATAAAAAAAATATTAAATGATTAACATTTTAAAAAATATTTAATTAAAATTATTAAAATAATTTATTTTTTTAATGAAAATATATATGATTATTTATTTGTTAAATGTCGTCCTTTTGTAAAAAAAAAGAAAAGATTTTTCATGTTTTTGAAAAGTTTTTTTTTTTTTTTATGTATTTTTAGATTGATTCAAGTCTGGTAAGTTAAATTTATTGACATAAACACTGAAAATAATCATTTATTTGAATCATAATACTTCATATATATACCTACTTGAATCAAAACAAACACAATTGAATCTCTGTTCAAATTTCCTTTCATATTTGCACGTTCTTCATTAGACATATCACAATTGAATCTTTATTCCTTTTTTTTTTTTATCTAATCACATACAATTTCTGCGAAAGAGACTTTCTAATGTTGACCTCTCTCTCAATTAGGTTTTTTCTTTGCATTTTTTTCCAATCGTACAAGTACATGGGCAATTGTATATGCTTCATAGGAGAGTAGAGAATAAATATTCAATTGTGATATATCTAATGAAGAATGTACAATTGTGAAAGAAAATTGAATAAAGAATCAATTGTGCTCGTTTTGCCTCTGTGCTTCTGCCCTAATTGAAAGAGAGATCAAAATTAGAAAGCTTCTTTCGCAAAATTGTATGTGATTAGATAGGAGAGTGTGATATGCCCAATGAAGAACGTGCAATCATGAAAGGAAATTTGAATAAAGATTCAATTGTACTTGTTTTGTCTCTATGTTATTGGAAAAAAAAAATTTCAAAAAAAAAAAAAACTAACCACAGTGATACACTTAAAACTGAACTTCTAATCTAACGGGTTTATTATTTTTAATTTTAATCCAAGGGTTATAATTGTTTGTTTTCATTGTTCTCATTTAAAAGTTGTTTTCACTTGAAACGCTTCCATGGTATGAAAATTTCAACCAAAAGTTATTTCTTATATTTTTCGGATAGTTTTTTTTTTTTTATACAATGTTATACTTATTGAAATCTTGAAAGTTATACTGGTAGCTTTATCAACATGAAAATAATAAACCATTTTTGAATCAAAATACTTGATATATATAATAGTTTACATGTCAAAAGTTGTCTCCATGATATGAAGTTTTGCACAAAATAATTATGACAACATTTTGATGATAAAGTACTTGCGAAAAAATAAAAATAAAAAATATAAATTAATTCCCAAATTGGGATTCAGTTCCACAAAGTTGAGGTTTTCTCAAACGCCTCGAATTTTGACGAGGTTGTTCTTGTTCTTGTTGTTGTGGTGTTGCTTGTTGTCCATCACTAGCAAGTTCTTTATGAAATTGATTGAAATCTTGAGTAATATTTAAACTAAATGACGGTGGAGTAAGACTTACAAGTCTTGAATTCAATGACGAATTGCCAGCTTGGTTGTGAGGATGCAATGAGTTTGAACCTGAGTACATACTTTGCATATATGCAACAACTGACTCTGGTGTTCTCAAGTTTGCACTAAATAGATCACTATAGAATTCTGTAGGTGTGGACGCAAATGAATGTTGTTGATCATTGTCAAAGGTTGAATATGGTTGAGGTGTGTTATTCATCCGTTCTTGCCGTTCAAATGCGTTTGAAATATACTGTGGATCTGGAATAGAGGAACTCACTTGTTGAGGTGTGTTGCTCCTTCGTATTTGACATTGTTGATGATGTTGTGCTTCGAGGTCTTCATTGACCACGTTGCTTGGAAAATTGTTGTTGGTTTGTGAAATTAACCTTATTGGTTGTTGCGAATTTGCATGATACCATTCAAGGTATTCATGGGTATGATGTAGATGTCCATGCATAGGTTCTCCTACCAAGACCATTTCTTTTCTTTCATTTCAAAACTTGATCCACTTAGTATGTTTTTCTTCTCAATTCTCGCCTGTGTGACCACGCATGTCTACTTTGTGTAATTTACTCAAGTTTTTTGGTGGATTCAGTATATCTTGGCATAATCCGAATTGGAGTTTTACCCGGTCTGTTTGTTGCCATAGAACAACTGCATAATAAATCAATACAGTACATGTAGTCCATATGTGTGAATCATTGAATGCCTCCTGTGGTATAGATTGTACAAATGTAAGATATGGCCACCAAATGAACTATAATATTAAAAAAATTATACCATTATAAAACTTCATTTAGTAATATAATGTTAACTTATAATTGATTAATATTTACTATATCTGATCACGTCTCATGTTATCAATTCTTGTTGATCATGTCTCATGTTATCAATTCTTGTTCTTAATCCGATAAGATCACTCTGAGGAGTTCCTGAAAATTGAAGTCTATCTCCGCTCTACCTAATAACAAGTGGATACATTAGTTGTCTATTGCATTGTGGTGTAACAAATGACATGTGATACCATCCCCAAGATTGTAACAATGATGCACATCCACCCATGCATTTAGCATCTGCTTGTGTTGTTCGACACATTTTTTTATATAGTGTTGCTAAACAAGCTGAACCCTAACTTTATATGCAAGCACGCCTAAGATTAATAAGTAAAATATAAACACATTATCATTAAATAACTCGTATAATATTATAAATTCTTAAGTTCGCATCAATAATCAAGATGGTAAAAATTCATTTTTTTCATTATTCATTAAAAAAAAATTAATTATTATATTTAATTATAACATAATATTTTTTAAAATAATATAAAAATCATTTAATATTTTTTTATTAAAAAAAAATCCTCAAATAAAAATAAAAATAATAAAAAAAACAAATTAATTAACCATAAAAATAGTTATTTTTTTATTTATTAAAACTTTAATTAATTTAAATAAAAATATATTTTTAATATAAAAATTACAAAATTAAAAAAATTACTATTTATTTTATTAATAAGATAAATTATGAAAAAAAAGTTAAGAATTTGGGGGATGAAATCCCGAATTCAAATTGCTCTCCAATGCTAAATTAAAAAAAAAAAAAAAGGTTAAGAATTCAGGATTTCTATCAATTTCATGAAGAACTTGCTAGTAATAGATAACATGTAAGACCACAACAACAAGAATAAGAACAAACTCATCAAAATTGAAGGCAGTTTTAGAAAACCTTGACTTTGTAGAACTAGATCCCACTTTGGGAATTAATTTATATATTTTATTTTTATTTTTTCGCAAGTACTTTATTATTAAAATGTTGTCAGAATTATTTTGTGCAAAACTTCATATTATGGAGGTAACTTTTGACATGTAAATTGTTATATATCACATATTTTGGTTCAAAAATGATTTATTCTCATGATTTTCATGTTAATGAAGCTAATGAGGCTGATAGTATAACTTTTAAGATTTCAATCAGTATAATATTGTATAAAAAAACTATCCAAAAAATATAAAAAATAACTTTTGGTTGAAATTTTCATACCATGAGGACAACTTATAATATGTAAATAAGTGTGTGTATATATATTGAGTATTATGATTGGTAAATAATTATTTTCATAATATTTATGTCAATAAATTTAACGATATAACTTATCAGACTTAAATCAATATAAAAATACATAAAAAAAAAAATCCTCCAAAAACATAAAAAATCTTCTTTTTTTTGCAAAAAAATTTGTAACAAAAGACGACATTTAACAAATAAATAATCATATATATATATATAAAAGATATTTTTATTAAAAAAAATTATTTTAACTATTTTATTTAACTATTTTTTAAAATATTAATTATTTAATATTTTTTTATTTAAAACAAAATAAAATACACCTATTAAAAAACAAAACAAAAAGAAAAATGAAAAAAAATCAATTAACTATAAAAAATAATTATTATTAAATTATTAAAAATTTAATCAATTTTAATAAAAACATTTTTTAATATAAAAGTTAAAAAATTAATAAAATTATTATTTATTTTATTAATAAAATAAATTATTAAAATAAAAAAGAAGTTATGAATTCGGGTGATGAAATCCCGAATTCTAAGTTTTGTATACATGTCAAATTAAAAACTACAGGTGTGAATTCGAATTTGAGAATCTCGAATTCACACTCCAAACAATAAATTTGTCTACTTTTGTAAATGAAATAAAAGGATGGTTAATTATGAATATATTTTTTTTAAATTGTCCAACTACGTAATTTTGTCCGAGAATGTCTAAACTCTAAACTTTGAAGTTTAAAGCCTAAAGGAGTGTCATTTGCGACCGAAGCAACTGACTCTTCTGAAGTAGTAGTAAGTAGTAACATCTTGATTGATGGCTTCACTCTCTACATTCCTCCCGAACCCGAACTCGAACCTTAATCACAAGCACTACAACACCACCCTCTCTTCCACTCACCCTATTGCTTATTCCTGGAAAAACACTAAGGCTCGGTTCTCCGTTTCTTGTTCTTCTTCGTCTCAAGCATACGACGTCGTCATAGTTGGCGCTGGCATCATTGGCTTAACCATCGCTCGTCACTTCCTCGTTTCTTCCGACCTTTCTGTGGCCATAGTCGACAAGGCTGTCCCTTGTTCTGGTGCCACTGGCGCAGGTATCACTCACACCACTGTTTCGGAATATTTCCTTCTTTGCTTCAACTCAAAATCAGTTTTGGACCTAGAATCAATTCCTCAACATGCATTAATTGATTTGACCGTTGGCCAAATTGAAAACCAAATCAAATTTATTTGGTTAGAATTGATTTTTAAGTTATGCGATTTTGGTTATAATTGATTTTTAAGTAAAATGAAGGGCAAATATTTTGATCCAACACAGAAGCTATTTATTGCTTCAGCTCAGAATTTATTCTGGACTCAAAATCAATTATGGATTTAAACCAAACATGTGAAAAATGATCAAAAATCAATTCTAGACACATAGTCAATTCTCCAACATGAAACCAAATGCACACTAAAAGTCATTTGCATTCATAGGCAAAGTGTGAGATTTCAATCCTTTTTCTTTTGTATTGCAGAAATTAGATAATAGAGTTTTATGCTGGGTTTTGATTAACCGTAGGGTCTCTTCCTAGGGCAGGGACATCTGTGGATGATAAACAAAACACCTGGGAGTGCCACGTGGGATGTTGCATCAAGGAGCCATCAACTTTGGAAAACGCTGGCACAGAGCCTAGAAGAGCAAGGCTTGGATCCTATGGTGGAGTTGGGTTGGAAACAATCTGGTATAACACCTGTATGAATCTTTATACAAATTTCTCTTTCTTTGTGCTGCAATTTGGAACTTGGAACTTGAAGCTGCACATATATATATATATAATAATTGTGAAGCATTGGTGCAGATGTTGCATTGTAGGAGTTGGGTCAGCAAAATGAAGTTTCTGGTTGTGTTATAATTGTTTAATCTATATGCAATTGTTTAACCATAGTATATAGAACCTGCTCAAAGATATATTTAGTTTTGTAGGAAGTGTTTAGGTGACTTGCTTTTGGTTGATAGCATGCATGTATCATGGCCTACCCTTCAAATGAAATGTATGCTGGGAACATGTTCAAGGTCATTCCCTCTTTAATCCAGAAGATCATCTGGCTATAGGGCTATATGGAGGACTTGCACCTGGGTGCACCTTTAGCTTCTACCCTCTGGTGCCATGATGCTACATATCTTAACATTTTTCTGAAAGCACTTTTTTGACGTCACAGAACAACAGATAGAAAGAGACACACTAAGTTGTTTGTAAGAAGTGAGACAACTTTCTGTAGATCATGATGATTAGTTACATTGTGCTTCTTTCTTTATTTGGAATGTGTATCTGCCTGTGTATTTCTGTGATTGAAAGGTAAAAATGAAATAGATTTCATACTACTAATAATATAAAATGTATTATATATGATCTCATATCATTGTGAATTTGAGATGCTAATTAGTTGCTATGGAATATCCTCAAGCAGTCAAGGTGTTTCTAAACTTTTCAGTCTTCTATAAGTGTCGTGTTTAGTAATACGCAGGAGGCATTGATATTTATAGTCATGAATGTTTTAGGCCTCTTTTCCCCAGTGATCAGAACTTTGATGTGGCATGCCTTTTGAGCTACAGGAAGCCTGTTAATTGGTAGAACTGATGCAGAGTCAGACAAGCTAAAAGGGAGGGTGAAACTACTTTGTGAGGCTGGGTTGAAAGCAGAGTACCTGAGTAGCAGTGATTTGATTAAAGAGGAACCTGATCTGCTGGTGGACAAAGACACTGCAGCTGCATTTCTACCAGATGACTGCCAATTAGATGCTTATCGCACTGTTGCATATATTGAAAAGGTTCTGTATTCAATCTTGGTTCATTTTTCTTTGCATATCTTTTACTTGCCACAAGTTCTAAATAGTTCTCAATGTTTACATTTTTCTTTCAACTAAAGTCTTGCCACAGTGCTGCTATATGATTTCAGACTTATAGTTACTAATTTGTTGTTGGTGTAGACTAACAGGAATTTTGTCTCAAAAGGAAGATATACAGAATTTTATGATGACCCAGTGAAATGTTTCATCAGGTTTATTTATTTTCCATTTTATGGTGTTGTACTAACTGTGACACTGAAAGTGTTGGTAGGGAATCAATTCTTGTTGATTAAATGCTTTGTTTCATTTTCTGCTCAGGTCAGATAGCAATGGAGAGGTCAAAGCTGTTCAGACTTCCAAGAACACAATATACAGCAAGAAAGCAGTTATAGTTGCAGCTGGTTGTTGGACTGGTTCTTTGATACAGGACTTGTTTAGAAATTGGGGAATGGATTTACATGTTCCAGTAAGGCCCAGAAAGGTGTGTTTATAATATACAGCTTGAAGCCGTGAACTGACCTAATCTTGCATATCTAGGATTTCATTCATTGTATTTCCAAATAATAAGTTATTAATTTAAATTTGAGTTTAATTTGTATATGCTGATAGTGTAAAAAGTTTTTACACTGTCAACCAATAAAAAATTATGATAGGTATATCTTTTAAATAGTTTTCGTAAACGTCAATAATCTTGCCATATATAACCATTTTTATTGAATGACAGTGTAATAAAAACACTTTACATTGTGCATAGACTATTTTTTCTTTGCATTATGCGTATAATGGGTACTGCCTGGCTAGATGGACAATTTATATCATTTTATGCCCTAAGATTGGATGCAATATTTCTGTTGATTTTTGTGTGTGGTGAATTTTGCTTCCTTGCTTGGCTTCTTGATATGGGATCATCCCGTTTGGGGAGGAACAACAAAGCTAGTTATTTATTGTTGATTGATTGATTCATATATTCCTTTTATACGTTCTTCTGTTTGTTTATTGTGAAGGGTCACCTACTCGTGCTTCAAAATTTCAATTACCTTCAATTGAATCATGGCTTGATGGAAGTAGATTACCTCAACCATCCAACAAATTCTGGTTCAGAATCACCCGATCATGAAAACAACTTATCTGTTTCAATGGTAGCAAGTATAGATGCAGCAGGGAATCTTCTTCTTGGTAAGCTCCTTTTCCATGGCCTATGTAAATAATATCTGCAATGGGGAAGCTCATATTTCTAATCTGCATGTTGGATGATTGCATATGTTGCTTTGAAGTTTTAAGTTTTGACCATTATTCACATTGAATAATCTTTTATCTTTGAAAGGATTTTCTATCAAGCAAGCTTGTGTGGTGGTGGTTATTCAATGACTTGTTTTCAGTATGAATTTTAAGGATTTCCTATCAAACAAGAATGATAGTTATTCAAAGATTTAGCATGAATAATCTTGGATTTTAAGCAGTTTTAGAATGTCCAAATAATATATAGATACAAATTACAGCATATAAATCATCAGTATGCTATTGAATGCATACATGGATTCATGCTAAGATTTTGTGACTGTTCGGGAAACATATTTTGTGAGAATTGTCCTCTACCTGTACCTGGTGAGTGTTTCTACATTTATTAACTCGCCAGATGAGAATAGAGACCAGTCTCAACAGACTGTAAATGACCCAACCCATCAATTAATTCACTATCATAATAATAACTATTGACCATAATTAATATATTCTAATTAAAGAAATTGAATTGTAGTCTTATCTTTTTGGCTGAACATAACTCTATTTTCATTTCCTTCATAGTTCATAAATATCATTCTAATTTTCATGCAAACTCTTCTATATTGCTGTCAAGGGAGTAGCCGTGAATTTGTTGGTTTCAACACCGATTTGGACGAGTCTGTTGTCAGTTATATTTGGAAGCGAGCTGGAGATTTCTTTCCCAAATTGAAAATGCTTTCACTTTCAGATCTAAGTGCAAGCAGAAAAGTCAGAATAGGATTACGACCTTACTGTGAGTCACAATATCTATTTGCTGTCTTATGCAGCTAAACTGTTTATATTTTATTTACATTTTCAAAATCTATGCACACAACATAATTTGAATTGCATAATATTTACTCTTTCAGTGCCTAATGGGAACCCAGTGATTGGGCCTGCTCCTGGCTTGTCAAATGTATACCTTGCAGCTGGACATGAAGGGAGTGGACTCTCACTGGTGAGTTCTCACTCTTCAGATACTTCTAATTTTTCATTATAAAAAAATAACATTATAACATTGCCAATTTAGGGTTTGTTTGAATAAACTTCTTAGAAACACTTTTAGGAGAAAAAAATATGAAAAAAAAAAAAAGGTTTCTTCAAGTTAAAATTGGCTACTTAGTTAATTTGTAGAAACTCTCTCATTGGAAAAACCAATTTTAACTTATGAATTTTTTTTTTCATATTTTATTCTCCTAGAAACACTTCGCACTTTGTTACACTAAGATGGTAGTTAGCATGCACTCTTGAATCTGAATAAACATTTAGAGAAGTCTTCTAATTTTGGAGAAATTTCCAGGCTTTGGGGACTGCTGAAATGATCGTTGAGATGGTGTTGGGATATCCAGGAAAAGTTGATAGTACACCTTTCACTGTGCATAAAGTTCTTGCTTAAAATTTGCACAACTTTAGAGAATTATAAGTAATTAGCTCAAGTTTTATGTGAACAAGGTATTCATGCTTAAATAATTTGCTCATGAGGCTCTTATTGTAATAAAAAAGAAAAAGGTCAAGTAAATCTATAAGCTACTTTTCCAGAAGGCTGCATGGACTAAATTTCATCCCAAACTAAACAAAAATGCTGAGGTCGACTCTATTGATATACTACTTTTACACTAAAAATTAAGAGTGAATTATATTTTAATCTCTGAATTTTTGTAACTTTTCACTTTTTAGTCCCTAAATAAAACATTGATCATTCTTAGTTCCGGATGTTTTTGTGCATTCATATTTTGTAATTCTTGTCGTTAAATCTTGTTATGTGATGATGTGTTGCTGATTATATTATTATTTAATTACATTTTTTTTGGTTAAAAACCGTTAAAAAAATGCTTACTAAAGTAATTTAAATATATTATGCAATTTTTTGTGGTTTAAAACAGTTAGAAATTGATTCTCACGTTTTTTCCAAAAATCAGATCCAGCACAAATCCAAATTCATTTCAAACAAATCAGATCTAGCACAAATAAAAAAAAAATTGCCCCACACCAAACCACAAAACCGATAATTTTTTTTTTGCAAATAGAGGTGTTGATAAATCGAATCTATCCAAAAGAATTGCAAAATTGACCAAAAAAATCACAAACCGATCAAAATCAAATTTGATTTTGATTTTTTTTTAATGTAAAACTGAACCGTTCCAAACCGAACCGCATAGCCAGCTAGGTTTTTTTTTTTTTAGCGTGAGGCTTTAGCTTAGTGAGTCTGAGGGTGAAGAGGGGAAAATAAAAATTAGAAAGTAGAAAGAAACCTGAGCGAAAAGCGAAAGGCGAAAGGCGCAAGGCGAAAGCTTTGTGCGCTTGTTCTCTTGTTCCGCCGTTGAAGCTCAGCCTCTCAATCTCGCCGGCGCACCAACCTCGTCGGACCACTGAATCTCGTCGGAGTTGGAAGCTTCGCCGCGGTTCTTCCTTCTTCTCTGCGCTGCGCCACCACTGACCACCGAGGCACCGACGGACTTGAGGCCTGCTCAACTAGGGAGTATGATACAAACAGTCTCTAACTTGCTTTGTTTTCGTTTCCCCCAAAGAATTGATTTTCAACGAGAGTGAATTTGAATTTCATATCAGAAAATGATAGAAAGTGGACCGGAGTGTGCGCACCGGCGGTGGACCCCACGGTGGAGAGCTTGGAGGGGCCGGAGGACCCTAAGTTGGAGGAGCAGAGAAAGAAGAAGAGAGAGATGATTCAAGGAAAACCGCTTACGAATGAAGAGAGAAAGGCACTGGTTTCGCAATTGGAGAGAAGCAAGACTAATAGGCATGTCAATCTCAGTATGAAAATTGAAACTTTTTAAATTACCTTTTTTATTTATGTGTAATGTGTCTGTTTTAAATTTTTAGGATTGGAATTTGGAACTGTGAAAAATATTGTGTTAGAATTGAAAACATTAGGGACTTATGTTTAATTAGAAGTTTGAAATGCTGTGCATGCATTCCAATGACAAATGAAAGTAAAAGCAAGGATAATGATACTTGGACAAAAGTAGTTTTGTCTCTGTAACTGATTAGTGATTACCAAAGATGAAGTGATGGACTTTGATTGTTTTGGTTGCAGGGGGGGATGGTTTAACTCACAACATGCTGAATGCTATTCATAACCATTGGAAATTTTCTGAAGCAGTTAGAATAAAATGCATGGGTGTTCCAACTATGGACGTGAAAAATATTTGTACCCAGCTTGAGGTTAGTTTGTGCCTTTTCTCACTTTCTCACTTCTTCTCATGTAACAACCTTGTTACCTACTAAAGTAAAGTTTTTTTTTATTATGATCCATTTTGAAACATGTTGACTCTTATGATAGTTGATTTGTAGGTTGGATTGTGTGTGATTCTTATGCCTAAACTTGTCTGATAACGCATGGTAACCAATTCCCGTGTTCTTGTTGCAGGACAAATTATTTGGGAAGGTCATTTTCAGACATGGGGGTACACTTATATGATACAGAGGCAGGAATTATATTCCGAAAAAGAGGCCTGTAGTTCCTGTCATGTCATGGAAGCCCCATGAACCTGTATATCCCAGACTGATTAAGACAACAATTGATGGCTTAAGTATTAAGGAAACAAAAGAAATGCGGAAGAGAGGACTAGCTGTACCTGCTTTAACAAAACTTGGTATGTGCGATGTATTTTCTTATTTTAGATGCCAGTATGTTTTTGCAAACATTGTTGACTCTGAAGTGAATTGCAGCCAAAAATGGTTATTATGCTTTTTTGGTACCCATGGTCAGAGATGCTTTCCTCTCCTGTGAATTGGTTCGGATAGACTGCAAGGGGCTTGAGCTGAAAGATTGCAAGAAAATAGGCTGCAAACTCAGGGTAAAGACAATTCTCTTTAGCTTCGCTGATTAAGTTGTTGTGGTAACCAGCTTTACAATGCTATCTTTGCCATGTAATTTGCTTGTGTTGCATAACTATAATGAAGAATGCCCTTTTCAGCTTGGATGATTAGGTACACCTCAATAGAAGTTCTAAATTTGAGTCTGTTTAAAGTAGAATCACTTTGAGTTTGAAATGTCGATTGTAGGGATATTTTTTAGAATTCTGTTGGGCCAATTAGTTTATTTTTTTAGGGGAGCATGGAAATCCTACTACCCTAAATCAATCTTATGATCTATTAATATTTAAAAGTTTACTTTGAAAAACTACCCTCAATCAATCTTATGATCTATATTTAAAAATTTACTTTGAAAAACTACCAAAGTAGATTGGATTGTGTGTTACTTGGTAATAATGGTTATCTATCAGTTTTTAAGTCAAATCAAAGGAGTAAATTGTAATTTTTTTTTTTATGATTATGTAACTTGAAGGTAAATAACAATAATAGTGGTAATGGTAATACAATAATATTGGCACTCTGTTCTACCTTCCAAACATTATATTGAGAAGATATGATTTCTGATTTTCAAGTTTTGTTCCCCTGGGTTTGGTGATTTAAGTTGCTCCTTATCAATTATCTAGTGGGCGGGGAGGGAGAGAGAGAGAGAGAGAGAGGCACTTTGTGCCTTTCTATATTATTAGATTGTAGGTAGTTATAAAAAATAGTTATTTATACTTAGTGGGATAGTTATTTCCTCAATGGATTAACTTTTTGTGTGTATTTTTATTTTTATTTTATTTTTCATTTTTTTCATTTGGTAAAAATATTAAATGAAAAGAATTGAATATTATCCAGAGAGAAAACTGTCTAATAAAAGTGTAGCGTAAAAATGGTTATAAAAAATGATATCTCTTTTATCTGTTATTATAGATTATATAGAGGATAATAACTAATTTTTCAAACAAGGTTCTATTATTAAATATTGCTATGTTTGAAATTTTTGTAGAAGTTATTCAATTTTTAATACGGTTTATTATATTGTAAAAAACATAAAATAAAATACAAAGGACGCGTTCAGCCAATCAGCAATCAGTATTTTAAATTTAAATTTATTTAATTTTTGTTTCAGAGAATACGGAATGCTCTGGATTTTATGGTGTGGATTTGAGGAATGCGCGCCAATCAATAATTTTTATTTATTTATATATAGGTAGCATGAATTTAAATGTGCTACTTTAATTATGACGTGCATGAGCATGACAAGAATGGCACTCAAAAAGTATTTACAATTAAATATTAATTAACGTAACTAGGATTGGGCCGAGGAGAGGAGCGGGTTTGGGCTTAATGGGCCAATGCCCTAGTTTGGGTTCGGGGCATACCCGAATCCGGAAGTAACCCGAGTTCTGCTCCTGCATCTCTATATGACTGTGCTGGTTTTCATCTTGTTTCCGCAAATCCTTTTCCCCTCAACTCCAATTCATTCATTTGCTTCTTCTTCCTCTTCTTCGGCGTGGAAATGATGGGAATAATAGTAAAAGGTTTGAGCGGGAACAGCGCGCGTTGGTACGACGGCGACATTGGTTTGAAGTGAATTTAGGGTAAAGCGAAGAAGGCCCCTGTCCCTTGCGTAGCAATTGCATGGTGACACTCGCAACTTCTTCTACAACAAAGAAAAAGGGGTTGTATGAAAAGGCGTGGGTTGCTTTCTAGTATGGATTCACAACCTAGACTTCTCCCCACATTTTTATCGCTTCATTCCACTGTTCTGCAAACAATGCTGTTCCTGCGTTGATTACAACCTTCATACTGATCCACGCCTTCAATCACTTCCACCGTTGTTCGTTCGTCTGTCACTGCTTTCGTTTATTTCAAATATACTTTTTTTTTTGTTCCGTCTTTTATAATCTCTTAAATTGCACTTCCTATGCTTTAGTCCTCAAATTCTCAAAATTGTTTTTCTTAGTCCTTTGTGGCTGATTATGCATTTCGTTATTTTCAGGACTTGAAAATGCAATTTTTAATTTGGGTGGTGGACATTATCCAAATAAAATACTTATCTGCAAAAAAATAAATGCTTTTGACATATTAATTCTATTGAAAGTTTGCTTTTGTTGTTGGATGGTGCTCTACCAAAATTGTTGTTGGCTTGTCTGAACTCATTCATACAACAGTGAGGTGCTTGCAAAGTATGTAGTGGCGTTTCTGTTCATAATATGCAACAATTTACAAATTTATGTAGAGTAGACACTAGAAGATTGGTGTGATACTCTTTTTAAACACTATCATTGTTTATGTTTGTTGGTTAATAAGTGCATGGCACAGGTGATGAGAGAAGCATATGGGAATTAATGAGAATGCGTTTCAAAACAAAGCTTTCTAAAGCCTCTCGCCAATGGAAATATTGAACACAGCTGCGAAGTCTACCTCCACCAAGTGTCATTATTTCATGTCTTAGCATTCATATATTGGACTTGTAAAAAAATGAGGATTCATATATTTGATATGGAATCATATTTTTTTATTATTTTTTAATTTCACTAAAACTAAATATTATATGGAGGAGATTATTTTGACAATCAAGTATGTGGGCTGGTACTGAATAAATCCCAATAATTATACACGAAATATATTAGTAATAGACTAGGCTCTAATGTAGAATTTGACCACATTTCTTTCGGAGTATTGCAATCAATAGCTAGCTATAGAAGGAGACATGGTTAGCAAGTACTAACTTGTAGTATTACAAAGTAACAATATAAAAAATGCTAGGGATGATGTATTTGGAGATTCGTACAAGTGCACACTACTGTACTACAACCTTGGCCATTGCAAAAATTTATTTTGGACACAACACAACTATTCGGTATACACTAATAATTATTTTATATAATAACCGAATTAAATTAGTTAGTCCATAGTGAGTATTGAGTGGACTGACCCGCAAAATGAATTAGACCAACTTTTTAACAATTTTTTATTTTTTATTTTTAAGGTTCATTGATTAGCCTTAGCCTATAAGATTTGTGGGCTTTTTGGGTCTGTGGCCTATGTGGGCCAAGGCCAAGGAAAAGCCGAATTGACAACTTCAATTTATTTATAGGGTAATTTGAGATGAATGAGAGTTTGGTGTGAAATGTATATTCAAAAAAGTGAAGAAGAGAAATAATAAAAATATAAAATTTAGAAAATGACAAAAGTAAGAATTTTAAATTATTATTTTTTAATTATAATTAAAATTTCACTTAGATAATATACGTAATAATAAATTCTATTTTGTCGTGTAATGATAATGTATCTAAGATTTTTTTCTAAAAAAATTAATTATTCGATTTGGATTGATTTGATTTTACTATTATATAGTAATATTATTTGAAATCCAATGTTTGTTTTACTAAAAAAATATATTTTTTTATTATCAATTTACATTTTTTATACATATGATTGGATTTGAACAACTAGTTTAATAAGGGGGTAATAAACTTTTTTTTGAAGTGGGGGTAAAAAACTAATTAAACCCTAGTTTAGAGAAATGTCATTGCAACTTAACAATGCAGCCATAAGAACCAACTCTGCCCAAACATTATGCAACCTTAAAGCAGCAAAGATGCAACAGGGAATCTTCTTCTTGGTAAGTTTCTTTTTCATTATCAATGTAATACGTTACTTTTACATTCTAATTATATAAAGAAAAATAACTATGTGTTGATAATGTAAAATAATTTTATATTATTATTTAATTATAATCATTCATTTATAATAAGTCTATTAACTTTTATAACATTATATTAAAAATCATGTAAAAAATGAATTGTTATTGAACAATGTAAAATTATTTTATAATATATTGGTGTTATTAAATTATTTATACATGCATTTGTCTTTTCATCTTTTGGCTCAACATAAATTTCTTTTCTAGTTTTCATGAAATAGATCATTTTTTTTTTTCTGTTGATGCAAAGGCTTCTATATTGTTGTAGAATTTTAACATTTTTTTGCTTCTTCTTTTGGTAAAAAACCAACATCTTAATTAGCTAACATCTTCTTCTTCTTCTTCTTATTATTATTAATTAGCCAAGATAGTATCCAAAAACAAACGAGAAAATCCGATGGAACCCAGAACCAGATGCTACAACCATGTGCCATGGCAGACTGAGCCATGTTTTTCCATTAAAAAATAACCGAAATCAATCATCGAGAATGCCAAAAACAAAAATAGAAGTTGGCTGCGACCAACCAAGCTGTTCTTTGTGGAATCAAATGTAATTTAACATACGTCTTAAGACCTCAAACATCGAGGAGGTGTTTGGTTACAATTCTGCTTTACACTTTCTCTTTCCATTACAACTTTATTTTACGCTTTAATCGCTTACAATACAACTTTATTTTACAACATTTCGTTTATTATATATCTTTCACATGGGAATAGCATATCTCTATTCAGCCATTAACCACATGATATATATATTACCAGAAAATTCTTTGATCGATGTAGATTGAAAACTCATATATATTGAAGAATAAAATCCCTTCTTCAAGTGAATATATAACTTGCATCATAAGTTGAATAATTGTAGTATTTTTTTAAGTTGTGTTGATTATGATATAATTCTTTATTAAGGGAGATCAAATTCACTTTAACATAACGACCGTTATATCTTAGAAGTGATTAATTAAATATAATAAAACAAACAATCTTCACGTGCAATGTTTTGGACAATTAACTTAAGGTAGCATGCGTATAAAATTCTAATACATGTCCTATAAAATAATAGCGACCAACCAAGTTGCTCTTTTTAATTCTGGAGGCTGCAAACACTTGCAGAAGCAAGTAAATAGAAGCGACACTCTATCTAACACCATCATGGCTTCATACCCGAACCCTAACTTGAACCTTGTTTATGAGTATGACGTAGTGATAGTGGGGGCTGGCATCATTGGGTTGACCATAGCTCGCCACTTCCTCATGTTTTCCGATCTCTCAGTTGCCATAGTTGATAAGGATGTCCCTTGTTCTGGTGCCACTGGCGCAGGTATTTCTATTCTTTTTAATGTGCCACTCTAGTGTTTTTGTTTAGGAATGTGTTTTGGAATATTACACAATTATAAACTATAGTTTTATGCTGCTGAATATTGATTTTCTCTAGCGTCTCTTCCCCTTTGTTTTGGAACTTGGAAATAACTAGTGCATAGATGAGAGTGAAACAGATGTGCAATTTTTTTGTTATAAAAATATTACTACGTAATTACGTATAAGACATATAAGCATATATAATATAAAAATTAAATAAAAAACCATTTTGCATTAATGCACAAAAAAGAAATGGAAATTGTTCCGATAGATTTTAAGAAATGAATATGATACTAATTAATATTATTTCTATTTGTAAACAATAGAAACTGACTTATATATGATGAATATAATTTTTATATTGTTTTTAGTAATGCTAAAAATTGTATGTTCGTAATTTAAATTTCTAGAACTGTAATTATATATTCATTGTTTTGTGAATTTTTATACATATCTAAATATTTACATTATAGCCAGGTACCTATATATTTTTATAATAATCATATCACCATATTGGATACGTATATCCACTACTAGAAATCTTTCTATTACATGGTGATTTTCCTGCGGATTTTATATAAAAATTCGCAGAAAACAGATGTATGTGTGTTTTATTTTTAAAAAAAAAACAACAAACTTCATGACATTTCCAAATGTATAATAACAGATATATTTGATCTGGTTATAGGGCAGGGAAATCTGTGGATGATACACAAAACCCCTGGGAGTGATATATGGGATCTTACATGGAGGAGCCATCAACTTTGGAAGATGCTGGCACGGAGTCTAGAAGAGCAAGGCTTGGATCCTACGGTGGAGTTGGGTTGGAGAAAATGTGGTATATATAATTAATAGCCATGTTTTTCTACAAATTTCTATTTGCTTCCACTGCAATTTTGAAGGGATGAGTCATACCAATGTCAATGTTTACTTTCACTGAATTTGAAGCTGCACATAAAATTTGTTACTAAAAAAGACCTAACAGATATAGTTATCTCGTTTAAAATAAAAAATTTCTCTTAAAATTTGCTTTTAAGCCCCTCTTACCATTGGGCCGACCCTGGTAGAAGCAGATTGAAATTATTATATATGTTATCATATCATAGTGAATTTGAGATGCTAATTGTTTGTTTTTCAATATCCTGAAGCAGTTAAGGTGTGTCTGCTGAACTTCAGTCTTCAATATGTGTCTTGTGCAGTAATATGCAGCAGGCATTGGTATTTTTTTATATTTATAAGAGTTTAATGGTGTGATGCAGTGAAAGATCACAATCCTCCATTTATAATAAAACTATTTCAAAAGTTATGTAAGTGATAAATTATAATTAACTGATAGTGTCAGTCCTACCTGAACATCACCATTGACTGTTTATAATCATGAAAGTTTTAGGCATCTTTTCCCCAATGATCAGAAATATAATTCTATGATGTGAATCGTGACATACTTTTGATCTACAGGGAGCCTATTAATTGGTAGAACACATGAAGAGGCAGGAATGCTAAAAGGGAGGGTGAAACAGCTTTGTGAAGCTGGGTTGAAAGCAAAGTACCTTAGTAGCAGTGATTTGATTAAAGAGGAACCTGATCTGTTGGTGGACAAAGACACTGCAGCTGCATCTCTACCAGATGACTGCCAATTGGATGCTCGTCGCACTGTTGCATATATCGAAAAGGTTCTGTATTCTTGCTTCATTTTTCTTTGCATATCTTCTTTTACTTGCCACAAGTGCTGCTGCTATTTGACTCTTCAAACTTACAGTCACAAATTTATTGTATATTGTTTAGACTAACAGGATTTTTGCACAAGGAAGATATACAGAATTTTACAATGAGCCAATGAAGTGTTTCATCAGGTTTAATTTGTTTTCCCTTTCACTACTATATTTTTTTTAGGAATATTTTTTTTTAGGAGGAAAAAATATGAAAGAAAAAAAATGAAATTAACTTATTTAGAAGTTAAAATTGACTCATAACTAATTTGTAAAAGCTCTTTCGTATAATTATTGGAAAAATCAATTTTAATTTACAGAAAAACTAATTTTATTTTTTCTTCATATTTTTTTTCTTCTAGAAGTCTTTCTAGGAACATTTATTCAAATAAACCTTAATTATGACACTGAAATGGTAGGGAAACAAATTTTGTTGACCAAATGCTTTGTTTCATTTTGTGATCAGGTCAGATAGCAATGGGGAGGTCAAAGCTGTTCAGACTTCCAAGAACACAATATACATCAAGAAAGCAGTTATAGTTGCCGCTGGTTGTTGGACTGGTGGTTTGATACAGGACTTGTTTAGAAATTGGGGATTGGATTTACATGTTCCAATAAAACCTAGAAAGGTGTGTTCATATACAGCTTGAAGCCTTGAACTAACCTAATCTTGAATATTTAGCAATTCATGCACTGGTTTTACAAACAGTGTCATTTACCATGCACTCCTATACATTTTACTCTGTAAGGCCTGTTTAGATAAGTTTCTCCATAATCACTTATAAGAAAAGAAATAAGAAGAAAAATAAAATAAGTTTAAGTTAAAATTAGCTTATATAGATGGGAGAGAAGTCAACTCCTTAAATAGATCTCCTTACCTCAAAGGGTTAGTCCTTGACTTTAGGCTTAGGAATCTTTGGCTCAAAAAAAAAAAAAAATAGCTTATGCATTTAAAGTTATTTTTTGAGAAGCTAAATGATTTTATCTTCTTATTGTTGACCACATGCTCATGCAAACATGACAAAGTAATATCTTGGTAAATTCCTTTAAAATGCATAGGATGATTTAAGCTTATCAAGTTACTATTTTGTTTGATTGATTCCTATATTCCTTTTATACATTCTTTCCCTGTTTGGTTTGGTGTGAAGGGCCACCTACTTGTGCTTGAGAATTTCAATTTCCTTCAATTGAATCATGGCTTGATGGAGGCAGGTTATCTCCACCATCCAACAATTCCTGGTTTAGAACCATCCGATCCTGAACAAAACTTATCTGTTTCAATGGTAGCAAATATAGATGCAGCAGGGAATCTTCTTCTTGGTAAGTTTCTTTTCCATGTTCAATGTAATATGTTGCTTTTAAGTTCTGACTATATAGAGAAAAATGACTATATATTAATAGTGTAAAATGATTTTATATTATCATTCAATCACAACCATTCATTTATATTAAGTCTGTTGACTTTTATAACATTATCTTAAAAGTTATGTCAAAGATGAATTGCAATTGAACATAGTGTAAAATTATTTTATAATATATTAGTGTTATTAAATTGTTCATACATGCATTTGTCTTTGTATCTTTTGGTTCAACATAAATTGCTTTTTTAGTTTTCATGAAATAGATCAATTTTTTTCTGTTGATGCAAATGCTTCTATATTGTTGTAGAATTTGAACTTTTTTTTGCTTCTTCTTTTGGTGAAAAACCAACATCTTATCTGCCATAAAGGTAGTAGCCGTGAATTTGTTGGTTTCAATACCAATTTGGATGAATCTATTGTAAGTTGCATATGGAACAGAGCTGAAGAGTTCTTTCCCAAATTGAAAACGCATCCCCTTTCAGATCTAAGTGCAAGTAGAAAAGTCAGAACAGGATTACGACCTTATAGTAAGTCACAAATCACAATATCTCTTTGCTATCTTGTGCACCTGAACTATTTATATATTATTTGCATTTCCTAAATCTATGTACATAACATTATATTTGATTTGATTTGCATAATATGTTTACTTTATCAGTGCCTGATGAGAAGCCAATGATTGGACCTGTGCCTGGCTTGTCAAATGTGTACCTTGCAGCTGGACATGAAGGGACTGGGCTTGCAATGGTGAATCCTCGTATACTCCTAATTTTTTTTTTATTGAAAAATGCTAATGAGATTCTCTTTTAGACATTTTGTGTGATTGGTTGAAAATTAATAAAAATAATCAATTTTAATAGATTTTATCTTTTCTAATTTAGCACATATCACAATTAATAATTTTTAATAAATTTCAATTAATCACGTGTAAAGAATGTCAGGAAGAATGTTAGAAAAAATGTCTATCATCTTTTTTATTATAAGAAAATAGCATTATAACATTTCCTGTTATACTCTAGGACAGTTGTTTGTGGCAGTTAGCATGCACGCTGAATAAACATTTCATTGTAGTCTTCTAATTTTGAAGAAATTTCCAGGCATTGGGGACTGCTGAAATGATCGTTGCGATGGTGTTGGGATATGCAGGAAAAGTTGATAGCTCACCTTACGCCGTGCAGAAAGTTCGTGATTAAAATTTGCACAAATGTTGAGAATTTTAAGTAATGGCCTAGAATATGAAGGCACAAGGCATAATTTTATATTCCTGATGATGTTTCTATATGCAGTCACTTTTCTTCATTAGATTTGTCAGTAAAATCTGACACAGTTGTTAAATAGTTAGATTTTTTTTTTCCAGTAAAATAATTAGATTTCTTAAGCAATGTGGAATTGACATAACGAAAAGACATTCTCTAATGCATTCATCAAAGCAAGATCCTTATATCAGTGACAAATGACAATAACCCGAGGCGAGACATCATCTTTCATAAACAATCTTTTCACCTTAGTTAACGCCCATTCAAAATTGTCTGTTTCTCACACCAACAATCTCCAACACTGTTTGTCTTGTAAGTAGTATCACAAATTAAATATATGTTTGGTTTAAAGTTGTAAACAGTGTATACGTATTTTTATGTAAATCTAATAGACAAAAATAGAATGAAAATGGAAATAAAGGTCTTACTTATCCTTTTACAGAAGGACTTTTGGTCTAAATATACTTTTTTACGGTTTACCCAGACATGCACTAACATTGCTGGGAATGAATTCAAGAACTTGATGGAATCTGGATGTCACCATAACATATCTCTAGCAGCGTCTCGAGTGTCCACCCTTCTATACCAGTAATGAGTAAACATATTCATCAACTTCATGAGATATTGTATTTCGGTTCTTGGACCCCCTTTGTTCCCGACGATATTTTTGTCGTTCATTGTATATGATTTTGATGGTGGTGACATTTGCTTGATCTTGATCTTTGCCTCTCAACAAAATTTGGCCAGACTTCACCAAAAATAAAACATTCCAACTTCTATCCATTCCGTATACTCTAGAAACACAATTGGTTCATTCATGAAGCAGTGAAAAATAATTCTCAAACCTTATATAACATGGAATCATGATTCCGTCGTGCAAATACACAACAAAATCATAAATCCGTTAGTGTCCATGTCATGATTCCGTCAGTATTATCTGGGTCAAGACACTCGTCCAGAATGGTAATTCCGCAATAAAGGAGGGTAATACTGGAATCTGAAAACATTGGAGGGTGCAGGAAGTAAAGGCCCATCTTGAGCGCGGTACGCCACCCCCAACCGTTTCCTTCATTCGTTCATTTCCGAAGCAAAAGGCCACTCTCGACGGGCTTCCCCCAACACGCAACACAACAATGGCAGTGGCGAATCTGCAGAGACTGTCCTCGCAAGTTCACCGCCTCCCGTCCCTCTCGTTCTTCTCGAAATCCCTGATCTCCCGCACCACCACCACCACCTCCTCGAAGAAGGTCTCGGACCGCATCGTGCGTCTCTCAGCGATCGACTTCGAGGGAAAGAAGCACGAGGTGGTGGGCCTGACGGGCCACACTCTGCTGAAGGCCCTGATCAACAAGGGCCTGGTGGACCCAGACTCCCACCGCCTGGAGGAGATCGACGCCTGCGCGGCCCACTGCGAGGTCAACATCGCCCAGGAGTGGCTCGACAAACTCCCCCCTCGCTCCTACGATGAGGAGTACGTCCTCGTCCGGAACTCCCGATCCAGGATCCTCAACAAACACTCCAGGCTCGGATGCCAGGTCCTCCTCGATCATGACCTAGAAGGTATGGTCGTTGCCCTCCCCGAACCTAAGCCCTGGGACACTTCCTAACTCTATTACCTCTCCCGAACCTAGGCCCCCCCCGCCCCCCCCTTTTTTTTTCTTTTTCTCAATAATGTGATCCTTGAACCTTGTATTGGTTTCTTGTTGTTATATTTTGGGTGCTGGTGATTGGCTCGCTATGGATTATAACTATTTGCAAAACTTGTTTTCTTATTATGATTATGATGAATAGCATTGTTACATTAACAAGGTCTTGCTTTAGCTTGTGAGTTAGTTTTATCGCTTTTCTTTATTCTCTTCTTCGCCTAAATTGTTTGAAATCGTGATACAATAAGGGGAAATGTGGAATCGTGGTTTAGGGTTTTGTCGTGAACCTGATTGAATTGAAATGGACTGTAATTGTTTGCGAGTGTGGTTGATCAAGCAAGTGTGTTGGCTACATTTGAATGTTGTCAACGTAACCAGTCTCTAGGTCAGTGCTGTCAATGGAGGATGGCGGAAGTTCAAAATTTTGCCGTATAATGCTATTGCAGCCTATGGCTCCGCCATAGCAGGCATTCCTTCACTATGGAGGTTGTCAAAAAAATCTGCCATGGTGCCACCATTTAACAACATTGCTCTAGGTTAATTGTCTGATCTGAGGTGGATTTTCTTGGATTCTTAATTCTGATTATGTGTATTTGGAATTTGCAATGTATTTTAGTAGCCTGTTTATGTGAAAATGGGCAGAGGGACAATAGCTAGGCCTATGCTGTCGTGTGAGGAAAACAGATTATCTTTTTTAAGATATATACACTAGCTAACAGTCTTCGTGGTGCTACATCATAAGCACCCAATGTAGATAATTATAGCCATATACATATGACAGCAATGAAATTCCCCTATATCTAATAACATTATGGTTACTTCAGAAAAACACTGGCAAAATATTTGAGTGCAGATTCAAATTCTAAGTGATATTAAGAGAAGCATCCAAAAAGTTTCTTAACCTAAATTTTGGAAGATTAACACCGTAAATAGCTGAGCCACGTGTTGGCAAAGTGTATGTTTGGTTCAGCATATTTTGAAGCACTTATCTGTGTAAATTTATGTTGAACCAAACATGCTACAAGTCTTAAGTCTTAACATAAATAAACTTGAGTTTATTTTCACAAGGACCTGTGTTTAAAAAAGAAATGGTATTGGGGTCAGATACAAAAGGCATAGATCACAGGGAGCCATACTTAAGTTATCCCTTTTTGGTTAATTAGATAGATGGTTTGTTATTTGATGTAATGCTTGATGAATTTGTTATTTATCATCCTTCTATTGGAAGTAGTTTTGACTTTTAAGGTTTGGATGATCAAGTAAACTCAGGACAGTATGAAGCTATAATTCAGGAACCTATTGTTAAAGAAAGTTGGGCTTTGCAAGTGTTTTCAAATTTAAGAAAGTTAGGTTTTGCAAGTGTTTTGTTATTTGCAACAGCCGAGAATCTTTAATATGGGAATATTATGATATGTGAGGATTTCAACTAATTCCCCCCCCTTCCCCTCGACTTAGTGTTCTTTAAGCTATGTGAAAGAAGTATTTTTACCGACGTAAAAATTCACAACACTAAAAACACCTAAGGAACTGCATGTATATTTTGTCTTATTAACTCTTCTATCCTTCATTCATGGTTTATCCTGTTGGGTATAATGATAATTTAATCTAGAGATAGTTTATTAAGCCACTATGGATGTTATTTGCTAGCAGGATGCTAATTAACCGTGATTGTATATTCTAACTGTAGCTGAATGCACTGTGGCTTCCTCTTAAGTCTTATTTAATTAATTCAGTAATAAATAGATTCTTGATTAAGAGGGTGGCATTGCAGATCATTCTGCAAAGTGCTAAAAATTTAGTCATTGCATAGTGGTTTAATAGAGAAAGGTGATAATTTGTAATGTGGAGCTTGGACCTGAATTTGCTACCAATTCCCTATCTACACTTGATTTTGGTCGATCATTCTCTTCCTTCCCCTATGATGTCATTACTCCAAAAATTGAAATATATCAATGTTGTACCCGTATTTGATACGAATACGAGTACAATATGCCTATATACATGTACATATCTTCAAATCTTTTTTAAAAAAAGCCTCATGCATTTAAGCTACAACTCTGATATTTTGAATAGGAGTAAAATGACATACAGCTCTATCTTTTCCTATTTATCTATCCTTAAAGCTATAGTAAATAGTAGGCAATTGTATAAAGCCAAGACATCTTTTTAGCACAGTAGTCAATTGCACTAAATAGTGGTGCTTTAGCAGGATAGTGACCTGGAGCAGCAGCACTTGGGCACTACAGAAATTGAATAGCATATTAGCATTGTAATTTTGGATAGCAGCTGTTGTTGTTGTGATAGCACAGGAAATGTTGAAATTGCACCATTTCCAGTGTTGTAGTGGATGCTAGACAATACTGGGTGCAAAAACACTATTTTATCCTCTGCAACAATGTCATTTAGGGCTGTTTATGGGGCACCAATGGTATGATTTCAACCCCCTCCTTCAGTGATTGTGAGGCTGTAAATAAAACCCTATTCTTCCACCCACATTTGTGTGCAGTACCAGTGACAAACACCCACCCTTCACATCTTTGCCAGACATCCATGACCCACCATTCTCCGGCATCTTTGGATTTCAAATTCAGGTCCAGTTGTCTAGGTTCTTTCCTATATCTACTACCTACCTACTCTACATGCTAATGAATATTTAGGGTCTGTTTGGATACACTACTCTATAAGGATTTCCAGGAGGGAAAAATATGAAGAAAAAATGAAATTAACTTTTTTAGAAGTTAAAATTGTCTTTTCCAATGGCCAATTAGTGGAAGTTCTCTCAAATAGATTTATCTAAAAGATGTGGGACTTTTACAAATTAACTATTGGAAAAGACAATTTTTATTTATAGAGAAGCTAATTTCATTTTTTTTTTCATATTTTCCTCTTCTAGAAGTTCTTTTGAAGTAGTATGTCCAAACAGGTCCTTTAGCAGTAATTGCCTGATCTTTTGGGTTTAGTTGGTTGGTTTGATATATGAGAGGCCATTATCTATATTATTAAGGGTCCGTTTGTTTCCATAGTAAGGGAATGGGCAATGAGCGAAATGATCGGTAAAATAGGATGGAATCCATATTTTACACTCTACTTTAGTTTAAAACTTTTACTTCATCCAACCGAATGGATCCTAAAGCTGGTATAATTAATTTATTCTATCATTTGACATCAATTTCCAAAAAATTCTGTACATGGATTATGAATAGTTTGAACTTCATTTGTTAGGAGATTACTATTTTCATTGGATACAGAATCCCTTTTTCAAATCCTGGATGCAAAATAAGACACTAGTGCTAATAACTAGGTATGAGAGATTGATGGTATAGGGTACCCATAGAAGATTTTGATTTGGGTCTTGAGACCATGATTTGGTTTCTTACATGTGTCATTACCCCAGTATTTGTTATGGGGGGTTTCTATTCGCACCTCTGTTTTTCTCTTCACATACCTTAGCAAAGATATTGTAGAATGAAATTTCTGGGACTCTTGTTTATGGATATGTATGCCTGATCTTTGAGTAATCTATTTATCTTATATATATATATATACAGAGAGAGAGAGAAAAGAGATCCATCCCCTTGGAAATTTCCCCTTACCGCATATCATCATTTATCATTTGGGAAAAAAAATTCCTCTCCAAAAACCATGTCTCTAACTGTTTCTTTTCTTTTCCGCTTTTATATCTTATATTTTTCCTTCTTTTTTTTTTTTAACATTTTTTTGTTTATTTTTCTTGTATTTTCTTTTATTGTTTTTATTTTTTCTTGTTAAATATGATTATCGGGTGATAATCTTATCTAAATTGATATTTTTTCTTCTCACGGGTCAAATATAATACTAAAAATTTATAATAATCTTACACAGTATTTACTAATCAAATATAAATTATCCATTAAACAATAAAATAATGATTTATTAGTATTTAATTATTTTAAAAATATCTCTTTAAACAATAAGGGGGTGTATTGGATTAGGATTATTTAGGATTTTAAATGATTTTTTTTTTGGTAAAAATGTGTGGGATATTCAATTAAGATTGTTAAATGATAAAAAAAATTATCCAAAACTTTTTAGTTTATATAAATATCAAATTCAGCAAACAATCCTATCCAATTACGAGAGACTTTTCTTTTTCATCACAAACTTTTTTTATTTCATTCTCTTTATTTTTCTCCCACCCATATCTAAAAAGTCTTTTAAAATCTTAGTCTAATACATCCCCTAAGCCTTAAACCATCCAAGACTTTACTTAAGAGATATTTAATTTCAACATAGGTTTGCAAGATTAATTTGGTCAATCATTTTTCTATTATATTTATTGAACATTCATGTTTTGATTTCTTATTCGTTGAGCAATAAATTATATTTAATATTAATGTTAAGAAAATTATTTTTTGATATACATAAATTATCTAAAAAAATACGAATAAATCAACATGACCCATGCGAACTCATGGGTAGTACCTATTTTTAGTAAAAGTTAAATTAATCCAGTTTAGTCCTCCAGTTTAGAGTGGTCCATTGCTGTTTTTTTTTTATTTATTTAATTTTTTCCATTTGGTATCCTATGGTTTTCTATTGTTAAATGTTAATACTATGTAATAATTGTTTCTATATTGTAAATATCATATTAGTATTTGGTTAATTTTATTTATGTTTCGATTAATAGTTTGGGACAGTACATTAATTAAAAAGAAAGAAAAATTATGAGTATTTTTTAAAATATGATCTTATGAAATATGCTAACAACAAAGTCTAGATTAGAACTAGATAAAATATTTATTATTTCAATTAATTATTTATACCTCTTTTTACTATTTTAAACCCTATACTTAGTATGTAATCTTGGATGGGCTAAGTCATATACTTTTTTCTTGTGATGGTACAATTCGTTTCTTTACTTTTATATTTTCTTCTTTTTATTCTTTTTAAACAAATCGTGTATGAGAAACAAAACTTTGCATTTAAAAAAAAAATCATTTTGCTTTACTCTATTTTTTAAATAATTTAAACATAACTTAAGTCTTATTAAGTTCTTTCAAGACTCTCATGGTAATTAAAAAAAAATATTTTTTTTTTCATAAAAACATACATAATCTATTAACTATCTATTATATATATTATAAAATAAAATTTTATTACGTGGATAAATGTCACGTGTCATCAACATAGTCATTTTTTTTATCAATTTTTTTTAATTAATATATTTACTTAATTATGTTAACTATAATAATTTAGATCATTGGAATGAATATATATTATGATTTAATTAATCAATAAAATTAAATAATTAATTCTTAAAATTTTGATTTTATATATCATTGAAATCAATTATTAAGTTTGATAGAATATTCTTTTATAATGTGTATATATATTTTTTTCGGTCTAAATTTAATGATTTTATTTTTATTTTTAAATTTATAAAAACAAATTATTATATTTAATTACATTACTAGATGATCATAGAAGAGATTAAAAGAAAATTATAGGTGCAAAAATCATCAAAATTTTAAGGTTTTGTCCACACTCTTAGGACTCAGTGTCCACGATTTAAGGTTTTATTCATGGTTTATGATTTAGTGTTTATGGTTTATAGTTTAATGATTATGATTTATGGTTCATTGTTTAAGAGTTTTATAATTTTAATGTTCATGGTTTATGGTTCATTATTTTTGGTCTATGGTTTAAGGTATGTGGTTCAATATGTGAGATTTATGGTTTTAGGTTTATAGTGTATGGTGTAGGGTTCATTGTTTAAGGTTTATGGTTTAATATTTGAGGTTAAAATTTTACTGTTATAGGGTTTATGATTTGGGGTTTAGGGGTTTTTAGTGTATGGTTCATGGTTTTAGGGTGTATATTTTAGGATTTCATCGTTTATAGTTTAAGGTTTATATTTTAGGGTTTTAGGTTTATGGTATATTTATCATGATTAGTTTAGAGTTTTAGGGTTTAAGATTCACGATTTTAATGTTCAAGGTTTGGAGTTTGGGGTTTACGGTTTAAGGGATCTAGGTATCAATGTTTATGATTTCATGGTTTAGTGTTTAGGGTTTAAGGTTTAGTGTTTTTGTCATGATTAAGGGTTGATGTCTAGGGTTTATGATTTATGATTATGGTTTTAGGATTTAGGATTTCATGATTTAAAATTCAAGGTTTTATGGTTTATGATTTTAGGGTTTAATCTTTTAGGATTTAATGTTTATGGTCTAGGGTTTGTGCTTTAAGATTTTAGGGTTTCGTGTTGTATGGATTATGGTTTTAGATTTAGATTTAGGGTTTCATGGCTTATAATTTATGATTTATGGTTTCAGGATTTAAGATTTATGGTCTAGGGTTTCATGGTTTAGGATTTATGGGTTCATTCCATTATTTAGGATTTATGGTTTCATTAGGATTTAAGGTTTTAAGGTTTAAGATTTTGGGTTTTATTTCATGGTTTATGGTTGCATGACTTAGAATTTAGGGTTTCATGTCATTGTTTATGATTTATGATTTTATGGTTTAGGATTTAGGGTTTCATTGCATGGTTTAAGATTTAAGGTTTCATTTAGGATAATGAAACCATGAAACCCTAAATCCTTAGGGTTTCATAAAATAAACCCTAAATCCAATTTTAGGGGTTCATTTCATGGTTAATAATTTAGGGTTTCATGATTTAGAATTTAGGGTTTTGTGATTTAGAATAATGAAACTCTAAATCCTTAACCATGAAACCCTTAATCCTTAGGGTTTCATAAATGAAATCCCAAATCCTAATTTAAGGTTTCATTTCATAGTTTATGGTTTCATGGTTTACAATTTAGGGTTTCATGTCATAGTTTATGATTTGGGTTTCATGGTTTTGAATTTAGGGTTTCATTGCATGGTTTGAGATTTAAGGTATAATTTAGGATAATGAAACATTAAATCATAAATCATAAAATCCTAAATCCTTAGGGTTTCATATACGAAACCCCAAATTCTAATTTAGAGTTTCATTTCATGGTTTAAGGTTTCATGGTTTAGAATTTAAGGTTTCATGTCATGGTTTATAATTTATGGTTTCATTATTTAAGATTTAGGTTTTCATTTCATGGTTTTTTGGATTTAGGGTTTCATTTAGGATAATGAAACCCTAAATCCTTAACCATGAAACCTAAAATCATTAGGGTTTCATAAATGAAACCTCAATCTTAATTTAAGGTTTCATTTCATAGTTTATGGTTTCATGGTTTAGAATTTAGTGTTTAATGTCATGGTTTATGATTTAGGATTTTAGTGCATGGTTTAAGATTTAGGGTTTCATTTAGGATGATGAAACCTTAAATCGTAAATAATGAAACCCTAAATCCTTAATTTAATGTTTCATTTGATGGTTTATCATTTCATGGTTTGGATTTTTAGGTTTCATGTCATGGTTTATAATGGTTTTATGATTTAGTATTTAGTGTTTCATTTCATGGTTTTGGATTTAGGGATTCATTTAGAATAATGAGACCCTTAATCCTTAACCATGAAACCTTGAATTTGAATGGTTTCATAATTGCAACCCCAAATCGTAATTTAAGGTTTCATTTCATGGATTATGGTTTCATGGTTTAGAATTTAAGGTTTCATGTCATGTTTTATGATTTAGGGTTTTATTACATAGTTTAAGATTTAAAGTTTAATTTAGGATAATGAAACCCCAAATCCTAATTTAGGGTTTCATTTCATGGTTTATCGTTTCATGGTTTAGAATTTAGGGTTTTATGTCATGGTTTATGATTTAGGATTTCATTGCATGGTTTAAGATTTAGGCTTTCATTTTGGACAATGAAACACTAAATCCTAAACAATAAAATCATAAATCCTTAGGGTTTCATAAATGAAATCCCAAATCCTAATTTGAGGTTTTATTTCATGGTTTATGGTTTCATGATTTAGAATTTAGGATTTCATGTCATGGTTTATGATTTAGGGTTTCATTAAGGATAATGAAACCCTGAAGCCTAAACTATTAAACTCTAATTCCTTAGTTTTTATTATATAAAGGAAACCCTAAATCCTAATTTAGGGATTCATTTCATGGTTTATGGTTTCATGATTTATGATTTAAGATTTTATTTTATGGTTTTCTATTTAGAGTTTCATTTAGGATAATGAAACCCTAATTCATCAAGGTTTCATAAATAAAATCTCAAAACCTAATTTAGGGTTTCATTTCATGGTTTAGAATTTAACGTTTCATGTCATGGTGAATTATTTAGGGTTTCATTGCATAATCTAAGATTTAAGGTTTCATTTAGGGTAATGAAATCCTAAACCCTAATCCATGAAACCATAACTCTTTAGGGTTTTATAAATGAAACCATAAATCCTAATTTAGAGTTTCATTTCATGGTTTAGATTTTCGGGTTTCATGTCATGGCTTATGATTTAGGGTTTTATTGCATGGTTTAAGATATAGGATTTCATTTAGGATAATTAAACCTTAAATCTTAAACTCTAAAACCCTAAATTCTTAAGGTTTCATTTATGAAACCTTATATCCTAATTTAAGGTTTCATGTCATGGTTTATGATGTAGGGTTTCATTACATGGTTTAAGATTTAGGGTTTCATTTAGGATAATGAAACCCTAAACCCTAAACCATGAAACCTTAAATTCTTATGGTATCATAAATGAAACCACAAACCCTAATTTAGGGTTTCATTTAATAGTTTATCGTTTCATGGTTTAGAATTTAGGGTTTCATGTCATGGTTTGTATTTTAGGGTTTGTTGGTTTATGGCATAAAGTTTTACTGCATGGTTTAAAATTTAGGGTTTCATTTAGGATAATGAAATTCTAAATCCTAAACTATGAAACCTTAATTTCTTAGGGTTTCATTATGAAACCCTAATTTCTAATTTAGATTTCATGATTTATGATTTGATGACTTAGAATTTAGGGTTTCATTGCATGGTTTAAGATTTAGGGTTTCATTTAGGATAATGAAACCCTAAATCCTAACCTATGAAACACTAAATCCTTAGGGTTTCATTAATGAAACCCTAAATCCTTAGAGATTCATAAATAAAACACTAAATCCTAATTTAGGGTTTCATTTCATGTCTTATGGTTTCATGGTTTACAATTTATGGTTTCATCTCATGGTTTATGATTTGAGAGTTATGGTTTCATTGCATGGTTTTTCATTTAAGGTTTCATTTAGGATAACAAAACCCTAAATGCTAACCATTAAACCCTAAATCTTTAGAGTTTCATAAATGAAACCCAATCCCTAATTTAGGGTTTCATTAAATGGTTTATTGTTTCATGGTCTAGAATTTTGGGTTTTATGTCATGGTTTATAATTTAAAGTTTCATGGTTCTTGATTTAGAGTTTCATTGAATGATTTAAGATTTAAGGTTTCATTTTGGAGAATGAAACCCTAAATCCTAAACCATGAGATGTTAAATCCTTAAGTTTTCATGAATGAAACTCCAAACCCTAATTTAGGGTTTCATTTCATGTTTATTGGTTCAATGCTTAGAATTTAGGGTTTCATGTCATGGTTTATGATTTAGGGTTTCATTTCATAGTTTTGGATTGGAGATTTCATTTAGGATAACAAAACCTATATCTTAACCATGAAACCTAAAATCTTTAGGGCTTCATAAATGAACCCGAAATTCTTATTTAAGGCATCATTTCATAGTTTACGGTTTGATGGTTTGGAATTGAAGGTTTCATGTCACAGTTTATGATTTAGGGTTTTATTTATGATAATGAAATCCTGATCCTATACCATGAAACCCTTAGTCCATAAGGTTTCATAAATGAATCCCTAAACCCAAATTTAGGGTTTTATTTCATGGTTTATTGTTTCATGGTTTAGAATTTAGGAATTCATGTCATGGTTTATCATTTAAGGTTTCAAGATTTATGATATAGGGTTATATTGCATGGTTTAAGATTTAGGATAATTAAACCCTAAATCTTAAACTACGAAACCCTGAATCCTTAGGGTTTCATTTCATGGTTAATGGTTTATCGTTTCATGGTTTAGAAATTATGGTTGCATTTCATGGTTTATGATTTAAGGTTTCATTGCATGGTTCAAGATTTGGGGTTTCATTTAGGATAATGAAACCCTAAATCCTAAAATCTAAAACCTTAAATCCGTAGGGTTTCATAAATGAAAACTTACATTCTAATTTAGGGTTTCATTTCATGGTTTATGGTGTTATTGTTTAAAATTTAAGGTTTGGTGTCATGGTTTATGATTTAGGGTTTCATTGTTTATGATTTATGGTTAACGTTTCATTTATGATAATGAAACCTTAAATGCAAAACCAAGAAACCCTAAATCCTTAGGGTTTCATAAATGAAATCACATACCCTAATTTAAGGTTTCCTCTAATGGTTTAACATTTAATGGTTTATAATTTATGATTTCATGTCATGGTTTATGATTTAGGGTTTGTTGGTTTATG
Organism: Amphicarpaea edgeworthii; assembly: GCA_014843725.1. Lineage (NCBI taxonomy): Eukaryota > Viridiplantae > Streptophyta > Magnoliopsida > Fabales > Fabaceae > Amphicarpaea > Amphicarpaea edgeworthii. Next base: position 19,957,137 of record CM026327.1, on the reverse strand, counting down.
AATTAGGATTTCATTGCATAGTTAAAGATTTAAGGTTTCATTTAGGATATTAAAACCCTAAATCATATACCATGAAACCCTAAGGACCCTAAATCCTCAGGGTTTCATAAATGAAACCCCAAATCCTAATTTAGGGTTTCATTTCCTAGTTTATCGTTTCATGGTTTAAAATTTAAGGTTTCATGTTATGGTTTATGATTTAAGGTTTCATTGCAAGGTTTAAGATTCTGAGTTTCATTTAGGATAATGAAACCCTAAATCCTAATGTATGAAATCCTAAATCCTTAGGGTTTCATACATGAAACTCCAAATACTAATTTAGGATTTCATTTCATGGTATATGGTTTCATGGTTTAGAATTTGGGATTTCATGTCATGGTTTATGATTTAGGGTTTCATTGCATGGTTTAAGATTTATGGTTTAATTTAGGATAATGACATTGTATATCCAAAACTATGAAACCTTAAGTTCTTAGGGTTTCATAAAAGAAACCCTAAAACCTTAGGGTTTTATAATGAAACTCGAAATCCTTATTTAAGGTTTAATTTCATGGTTTATGGTTTCATGGTTTTGAAATTAGTGTTTCTGTCAAGGTTTATGCTTTTGGGTTTCATTTAGGACAATGAAATCCTAAATTGTAATTTATGAAACCCCAAATTATAATTTAGGGTTTCATAACATGGTTTATGGTTTGGTTGCTTAAGAGTTAAGGTTTCATTTACGATAATGAAACCCTACCTCCTTGGGGTTAATGAAACCCTAACTCCTTATGATTTCATAAAAACCCTAAATCATAACCATGAAACATTAAATCCTTATGGTTTCATTATTGAAGCCCTAAATCGTAAATCATGAAACCCTAAATCCTTAGTGTTTGATTTGAACCCTCATTCGAGGTTTCATTTGATGGTTTATTTCTTGGTTTGGAATTTTGGATTTCATGTCATGTTTTATTATTTAGGGTTTCATTTAAGATACTACAAACAAAAATCATAACCCATGAAACCCTAAGGAAAAATCCTTAAGGTTTCATAAATGAAATCTCAAATCCTAATTTAAGGTTTCATGTCATGGTTTATCGTTTCATGGTTTAGAATTTAAGATTTCATGTTATGCATTAGGATTTAGGGTTTCATTTAGGTTAATGAAATCCTAAATCCTAAACCATGAAATGCTAAATCCTTTGGGATTCATAATTGAAACCCCAAATTCTAATTTAGGGTTTCATTTCATGGTCTATGGTTTCATGGTTTAGAATTTAGGATTTCATGTCATGGTGATTAATTTAAGGCTTCATGTTATGGTTTAGGATTTAGGGTTTCATTGGTTAGGATTTAAGGTTTTATTGCATGGTTTAAGATTTAGGTTAATGAATTCCTAAATCCTAAACCATGAAGCCCTAAATCCTTAGGGTTTTATAAATGAAATCCCAAATCCTTATTTAGGGTTTCATTTAATGGTTTATCGTTTCATGGATGTGAATGTAGTGTTTTATATTATGGTTTATGATTTAGGGCTTCATATAGGATAATGAAACCCTAAATCCTCAAGGTTTCATAAATGAAACCCCAAATCCTAATTTAAGATTTCATTTCATGGTTATGGTTTCATGGTTAAGATTTTAGGGTTTTATGTCATGGTTTATGATTTAGGATTTCATTGCATTGTTTATGATTTAGGGATTCATTTAGGATAATGAAACACTAAATCCTAAACTATGAAACCCTAAATCCTTAGGATTTTATGATGAAACCCTAACTTATAAATTAGGGTTTAATTTCATAGTTCATGGTTTCATAGTTTAGAATTTAGGGTTTGATGTCATGGTGATTAATTTAGGGTTTCATTGCATGGTTAAAGATTTATGGTTTCATTTAGAACAATGAAACCCTAAATCCTAAACTATGAAACCCCAAATCCTTAAGGTTTCATAAATGAAACCTTAAATCCTTAAGGTTTCTTAAATGAAATCCTAAATCCTAATTTAAGGTTTCATTTCTTGATTTATGGTTTCATGGTTTAGAATTTAGGGTTTCATGTCTTGGTTTATGATTTAGGTTTTTATTTCATGGTTTTGTATTTAAGGTTTTATTTAGGATAACGAAACCTTAAATCCTAACCATTAAACCCTAACTCATTAGGGTTTCATAAATGAAACCCTAAATCCTAATTTAAGGTTTCATTTCATGGTTTATAATTTAGAATTTGATGTCATAGTTTATGATTTAGGGTTTCACGGTTTAACATTTAAGGTTTCATTTCATGGTTTAGGATTTAGGGTTTCATTTAGGATAATGAAACTCTAAATCCTAATTTAGGATTTCATTTAATAATTTATGGTTTATAATTTAGGGTTTCTTGCCATGGTTTATATTTTAAGGTTGCATTGTTTGGTTTTTAATTTAGGGTTTCATTCAATATAATGAGACCATAAATTCTAAACTACGAAGCCATAAATTCTTAGGGTTTCATCCTAAATCCTAATTTAGGGTTGCATTTCGTGGTTTATGGTTTCATGGTTAAGAATTTTAGGGTTTCATGTCATGGTTTATGATTTAGGGCTTCATTTTATGATTTTGAAATTAATGTTTCATTTAGGATAATGAAACCCTAAATCCTTAGGTTTTGATAAATGAAACACTAAACCCTAATTTAAGGTTTTATTTCATGTTTATGGTTTCATGGTTTATAATTTAGGTTTCATGTCATGGTTTATTATTTAGGGTTTTATGGTTTAGCATTTAAGGTTTCATTTCATGATTTAGGATTTAAGGTTTCATTTAGGATAAGGAAACCCTAAATCTAAATTTAGGGTTTCATTTCATGGTTTATGGTTTCATGGTTTAGAATTTAAGGATTCATGTCATGGTTTAGGATTTAAGATTTCATTTCATAGTTTATGATTTAGAGTTTCATGGTTTAATATTTAGGATTTAGGGTTTCATTTAGGATATTGAAATACTAAATCCCAAACCATGAAACCCTAAATCCTTAGGCTTTCATTAATGAAACCCTAAATCCTAATTTAGGGTTTCATTTCATGATTTATGATTTATGGTTTCATTTGATGATACCTAAATCCTAAACCATGAAATAAAACCTTAAATTCTTAGGGTTTCATTAACGAAAAACTAAATCCTAATTTAGGATTTCATAAATGAAACCTTAAATCCTAATTTAATATTTTATAAATGAAATCCTAAATCCTAAATCCTAAATCATAAAACACTAACCCTAAATCTTGAATGAAGCCATAAATCCTAAATAATGAAATGAAACACTAAATCTTAGACCATGAAATGAAACCCCAAATCCTAAATCATGAAACCATAAAACCTTAAATCATAATAAAACCCTAAATCCTAAACCATGCAACATGCCATAAAACCTTGAAGCATAAACCATGGGCCCTGATAATTGCTTTATGTACGTAAATATTGCACCATATTTTATAGCAATTATCCAATGTTCTTAGGATTTTTAGCTTAGTTTGAATTCATTTAATCTAAATTCTTATAGTTTTGCTAATTCTAACCATAGGAAGATATTTGTAAGAAATATATTCAAATTCATGTTTACAAGCCTATGTCCAACAACAAAAGAGGACAAAGAATTGAGACATCTTGCGCTTAGCGCCACATCGCGCTGAGTGAGACAAACGGTTTATGCAGCGCTGAATGCAAGATTGTGCTAAGCGAAGTGTTCTTTCGAACTAAAGATTCACTTAGCAAACATGCTCGCTTAACGGAAGTCCTATATCTAAGATGAAGTCTGCAGAATCGCAAACTTGCGCTTAGCGGAAAGGCGCATTAAGTGAAAGTCCACTTATAGTATATAAGCTTCACTTTGTAATTTTTAACAAATTCAGACTTTATAAAACATTGAGCTGCTTCTTCATCCTCTGCTCTTCTCTTCCATTTTGTAACCCTTTTTAAAGCTTCTCATGACAATGAGAGGCTAGTCCATTAATGTTGAGGACTTGGAACTAGGTGCTTAACATGTAAACGCTTTCCTTCATATCTATTCATTGAATATTCAATTTAAAGTCCATTTCTCTATCTTTACTCTTGTTATATGATTTGATCAGTTGTATGTGCATGTTTTAGAGTTTAAATGTCATTGACAAATGCTTTTGAACTTGGAATTGAGTTTGGATTCTAATGGAGTGTATTTCTAGACATAGGATAGACTCCATTAGCTTCGTAAAGATTTTCGAGCTTCACCAAATCACTCAACTGAACTTACCAAGACATCGGAAGTGAGGTTGAGCAATTTAGACTTGATTTAATGAGACATCACGTTTTGAGCACTTCTAGATCGAAGTTAATCTGAAATATTGCTTTGAATGGAGAATATATTTTGTATGTTTACATGGGAAGCAAACCGATTGAACCAAATCCTCAACATATCCATCATTATCGTTTCACATTCACGCACTCCAACTGTTCGATCATCATCCTGAATCAACATTCTTGTTTTGTGATTTACTTTACTTGTTTTCTGTTAGTGTTTAGCTTATTTTTCTGTTGTTACTTATGTTTTGCAACACAAACCATTTTAAAAACAAACTAGTGTTTAAGAACTGATAACCTTACTAATAGTCAAATATGGACAAATCCTTGTGGATTCGATATTGGGATCTTCCCTTTTATACTACTTGTGCGATATTTGGTACATTTGCCAAAATATCTCATCAGGCCCTAAACACTAAATTCTAAAAGATTGAACCCTAACACTTTAAACCTTAAAATCCTAAACTTTAAATCATGAAACTCTAAATCATAAAACCATAAACCACAAAACCTTAAATCATATACCATACATAAACCCTTAACTATGATAGAAACACTAAACCTTAAACCCTAAAATCATAAAACAATGAACATGAAACATTAAACCATGAAAACTTAAACTTTAAAACCTTAAAACCTAAATCATGAAACCCTAAACCATGAAATCATTAACATTAAAACTCGTATCCTTAAAATCCTAAACCCTAATCCTTGAACCATAAAATTGTGAATCATAAATCATAAAACTCCAAACCATGCACAATTAATATACCATAAACTTAAAAGCCTAAAACTATAACCTATAAACCCTAAACCATAATTGATGAACCCCTAAACAATAAATGGTTAAACCTTAAACCTCGAACCATAAACCTTAAACCATAAACAATAAATCATGAACCACAAACCCCTAGTCTCTCAATTGTGAGGCATAAAACATAAACTCTAATCCTTGAACCATAAAACCCTTAAACATTAAATCCCTAATCATAAAACTTGAACCCCAACCTTTAACCATGAATCAAATACACTAAACCCTTAATCTTGGAACCTTAAAACAATGAACATGAAACCCTAAACCATGCAACGATAGACATTGAAACCTTAAATCTTATAGCTTAAACCATGAAGCCAGAAACCCTTAACCATGAACCAAAAAGATTAAACTTTAAACTTTAAAACCTTAAAACAATGAATCCAGAACACTAAACCATGACACCAACTTGAAACCCTAAAATTGTGAATCCTAAACCATAAAACTTTAAACCATGCACGATAAATTCTTAACCCTAAACCATGTAGACCAAAAACGTAACCATTAAACCTTACAAACTTGCCCGTAAACCCTAAACCATGAACTATAAACATAAAATCCTAAACCTTAAAACCAAAATAGATAAACCCAAACCATAAACAAGACACCTATCAACACTCAATTTTGTTCGCCTTAATTGATTTTTTTTTTATTTTGTTACCATTGTTATAATTTCACAAATTGTATCCTAAAAGAAAGTAAAAATGAAAAAAGAAATTGCCAAAAATAGAGAAGAGGAAAGAAGACAATTGAATTGGATTTGTAGACTCATGAAGCATAATTCCTTATTACAAATAATCCAAATAAAAATTAAAAAGTGGCTGATCCTACACTCCTTATAGGACCACCTACACCTTCCTCCATAGTCAAAGTTCTCAAGTAATGCATCCTACTGCCTCCTACTTTGCAGCACCACAACTTACACCATTCTATGCCTTCCTTTATTTTCAAATTTTCCAGCAAGCAGGTCTCCATTGTCAAGCCTCCCCTGCACCAATGCCATAAATTTCCAACAATCAAGTCTCCATTTTCAAGCCTCCCTTGCACCAATGCCACAATTTTCCAACTTCTTCTACAAATGTTTCACCAATGTCAATAAAGCATTTCAACAAAATAATAAGAAATGAATCTTTTTGCCTATAAACTGAGATGGCTCCGTCAGAGAAAGGGGGAGATTAAAGTGAAATTGGGAGAAACAAAGATAATAACTTTGAAAGAAAAAAAAATGCATTGGATCAGTACAGGCAAAGGTGAAGAGTACGTTTACTGAATTCAGCTTCAACACACACAAGTAAATCATACTAATCAACTCTATTTCAGTGTTTCATTCTCACTACAAGTGTTTTGGTAGCAAACCATAAATCTTAAGCCAAACAAAAAAGCCAAGAGAACAAGTCGAATTGCAAGTTGAAGCTCTCATTACCGCCGAAGACAACTTCAGTGACGGTGGCACCTCCCCTCTTTTGGTTCCCTTGTGCCTACCACCGCTTCGCCCCTTGCCACCATCAAAACCTTTAAACCAAAACCCAACACATGCGCAGGGTCATTGAGACAAACAAATCCTTTGGTTGGCCACCAGTAATGTGAGGCGTCGCCGTCATTCGGGGTGGTCCGAGGTGTGTTGGAAACTTTCCCCTTTGATTTCTAAATCGGCGTTGCATTGCCTTTTTGTTTGAAATCTGCTGTTTCTTTTTATTTTACCTAAATTTTGTCATTTATTTATTTTGCTTTTGCTGCTCCTGACTTATCAAGGTTCGTGATATACATACCTCCATCACTTAAGAGAATATATCTTCCTTTTCATTTTTTTCTAATGGATTTCCTTAAATGTCCTTATTAATATTTTTTTTATTTCTTTTTTACATACCCTTTCTTCTGAGCCATTTGATTATCATAGTCTTACCCCTACTTCCTCCTCCGTTGCAACCTAATTCACTCTTCCTTCATGAGCACTGAACACCTTACCCTTCATCTTCCTCCACCGTCACCCTTACCCCTTCTTCCTCTCTTCCTTCCTTTGCAACCACACTTAACACCCCACCCCCATCCTCCGTCAGCCACTTTTACTTTCGAGTAGCACCGTGACAATGAAGTTGTTTGTGGAATTTGGAAGGTTTAAAAAGATAAAAGTTTCTCCCTTTTGTAAAAAAAATAAATTCTATTTTTTTAATAATAAAATTCTCTTGTTAAAATAAAAATAAAAATGATAAATAAATTATCCAAAAATATTCTTGTTGTTTGTCATGGGGTCAAAATAAATAATTAAAATTTTGCACATTTAATTAAAGGTAACCTCGTATTCATGACGGATGTCGTAGGATGCTAGTATCTTCCTAACGCATAATTGACTCTCGAATTCAAATTTGGTTCCAAAGACCATTTTCTTTTCAAATAGGTTTTTCTAATATTTTTCTTAATAAAATCTTGGTGATAAATCCTCTAATTTTAAACCTATGGTTTCTTTTCTTCGTCGTCCCGTCCTTTGGTTGTGACAACACCTATAAATCATAAACTTTAAATCATGAATCATAAATCTTAAACCTTAGACCATAAACACCTTAGTTTTTTCAAAATTTTAAGATATTACTCTTGTTTTTTTTTTTTATATATAATTTTCAAGACATGTATCTTAGTTTTTCATATTTTAAAAATTTTCAAATTTGGAAGACATTATTCTTGTTTTTTATATTTTAATTTTTGTTGTCATTTTCATATTTTTTTTAGTTTTTTCAAAGTTTCAAGTTATTATTTTTGTTTTTTCATATTTTTCAAATTTTCAAGATATTCCTCTTGATTTTTCATATTTTCAAAAAAAAATTCAAAATATTACTCTTATTCTTTCATATTTTAAAATTTTTCATTTTTTTGTCAATCTCAAGACATTTGAGTAATTTTAATATTTTCATTTTTTTAAAATTTTCAAGAAATTACTCTTATTTTTCATATTTTTAAAATTTTCATTTTTTTAATCAAATTTTCAAGACATTCCTCTTATTTTTTTTAGTATTTTTAAAATTTTCAGACATTACTCTTATTTTTCATTTTTTCAAATTTTTTTTTCACACTTTTCAAATTTTCAAGACATTATTCTTGGATCTCATATTTTTCAAAATTTTCAAGACATTATTCTCTTTTTCCATATTTTAAAATTTTAATTCTTTAAAAAATTTCAAGGCATTACTCTTGTTTTTTCATATTCATTTTTTTTTTCAAATTTTATATAAATTATTCCTATTTTTTCATATTTTTTAAAAATTTTAATTTTCTTTTCAAATTTTCAAGACCACTATATTATTGTTTTACATATATTTAAAATTTTCATTTTAAAAAAAAGATATTCCTCTAATTTTTTAATATATTTTAATTTTCAAGATATTAGTTTTGTTTTTTCAAATTTAAAAACTTTCATTTTTTCTTCAAATTTTCAAGACATTTCTATTTTTTTTTTCATATTTTAAAAAATTTTAAATTTTTTCAAATGTTCTAGACAATCCTCTTGTTTTTTAGTATTTTTAAAATTTTCTTTTTCTTTTTTTTTTTTTCAAAATTTTAAGACACTATTCTTGATTTTTCATATTTTTAAAATTATCATATTTTTCAAAAATTTCAAGACATTATTTTTACTTTTTCATATTTTAAATTTTTTTATTTTTTAAGACATTACATTTGTTTTTCATATTTAAGAATTATCATTTTTTTTTTCAAAATTTCAAGACATTTCTCTTCTTTTTTAGGTTTTTTTTATAATTTTTTTTTTCAAAATTTTCAATTTTTTCCTATTGTTTTTTCTTATTTTAAAAATTTTCATGACATTATTTTTGTTTTTCATATTTAAGAATTTTTATTTTTAAAATTTTCAAGATATTAGACTTGTTTTTTATATTTTTAAAATTTTTTATTTTTTTCAAGTTTTCATGACATTATTCTTGGATTTTCAAATTTTTAAAATTTTCGTATGTTATAAATTTTCAAGACATTTTTTTTTATATTTTTTAGATATTAATCATGTTTTTTAATATGTTTAAATTTTTATTTTTTTATGTTTTCAAGGCATTAGTTTTGTTTTGTGTTTTTTTTTAAACATTTCATTTTGTTCATTTTTTTTTTATCCAACACTTTCTTAAATTTTAAGACATTATTCTTATAATGTTTATGAATTTTTTAATTGGTTGTGAATATTATTTATGGATATTTTCATTAAATTTAAGTATGTTTGTTAAATTTGATTAAGTCTAATAAATGAGTATGCATCAATTCATTTTGTAATATATATTGTAAGCTTTTTTTTTTTACTGAAATGATAAAATTAATATATTAATGTAAAAAAATTATTTATTTATTTATTAAATATAATTAGTTCATAATATTTTATTAATTAATTTGAAACTGAATAGATAATATCTTTTTTTTATCGGTGTATCTTACTAAATTTGATATGATTAATTCAAAACTGATGGGATAATATATTATTGGATTTTTTAAAATTCATTTAAAATTTATTAAATAATATTTAATTAATATTTGAAATTTATTTTATGACATAACAAATCAAGCACGTGTAAATAAATAATTGGATAAATTATGAACCTACACAGAAATAATAACTTTTTTTTTCTTAAACTAATATCTTTAAATTTACTTAGAATTTTCCAGTTATTTTTATTCACTTATTTTTCTTATTTCTGTTTTTATCTATCAGATTTTCACCTATTTCTTTTTCTTCTGTTTTTTTCTACTAAACGGAGCGTTAAGGCTCTAACTATATATTAGTTAAACGGCAGTTTATTGCAATTACTCTTCATATTTCTGAAAAGAAAAGTAGATTACTCATTATGCATCAGGACAACTAATAGACCAAAACATGAGAAAAATAGAACCAAATTTCAATGCTAATAAATAAGAAAATACGTAAGCGGAGACAATACACAATTTGCATGTGTTTTGCTTACAGTCTTGCAAATTCGTATGACAAAAGCTTTACATTGAGTAACGCATCCATCAACACTAAATATAATATATTTATATAAGCAATCAAGGAAATGCTTCAACAATCATTCATTAATTCCTACTAGTCAAGAATGACACATGAAAAAGCTTCCCATGCATAATGCATTGCATCGAAACATTGTTGTGTTGTGTAGACACTAGACATGACAAGCATCAAACAAACGTCAATGGTTTCTCCATAATTTTGTCAACCCTTCAGACTTTTGAACTAATTATTTGCTTCTAGGTCCTTAGACCACACTTAGTGGTGGAAGGGGACAATTCATATTACTTTTGTTTTTGTTTATTAAGTTTACAAAAAAATGCTTGAAATTAAAAATATATCTTTTATATTAACTTAATTCACCAAAAGTGGTAGGTAATGAATTCAAATTCTTTAAACAATGTCTTAAGTTAGGTCATTGTGAATGGAAAAAATGTAATAAAGAAGAGAAAAATCTCATTAAAAGTAATCATGTTCTTTAATAGATATTTCATATCAATATCATAGTTGAAAAAATAAAATAAAAATTAAATTAATTCAAATATCTTTTTTCATAATTTTTTTTTTTCCTACTTTGATAGCTAGACTTACGAATTCAGTCAAATCAAATTTTCCTTCTAAAAAAATTGGTAAGACAAGTAAGTCTAAGTGTGACTTTTTTGTCATATCTATTATTAAGTAACTCATCTCAATTTGTATCTTTCTAATTTCAAATCAACTTTGGCTAGGATACGAGTCCTCCATTGACTTTATTATTGAAACCTACCTGTATTGATTCAAATTCTACAAAATTACATTGAAAAGAAAGAAAAAAAAAACAGAAAAAATATAAGATATAAAAGAAAGATAAAGTATTAAAAATATAAATAAATATAGAAAAGACTTCATTAAGAAGGGTTGGTGATTTCTGTTCTTCTTCAACCATGAAAAAATATAAGAAAAATAAAATATTAAAAATCTTAATATAATTTCTAATCTTGCCTAAAACAAGACTTTGTTTAGAGTGAGAGAAAGCCTGCTTTTATAATTCTATGCTTTAAAAAGATTAACTAGTTTTATGCTCCATAATAGTCTATGTACATTGAAAGTAACATCAATTAAGAAAAAATCAATTGATATATGGCCATTTTCCTTGATGTTTTATCTTTACTTTAAGCCTTTCTCACTTTGATTTATAGCTTTAAGCCTTTAATTTTAAATCTTTTATTTTTCATTTATCGCTTTTATTAGCACTTGTACTGGTTGAGCTCTAAAATAGGCACTTTCTTTAATATGCTAAGGATCTAAAGTAGAGGACTAAAATTCGTTCCTTTGCTAACCACCCGTGAGAATTAAAGTTGAAAGTTAATTAATACTTTAATATGCTCGGGTAATCAAAGAAAAATCCCAAACAAGAAGCGAGTTGGAATCAATAAATTAGCCACAAAAAAAGAACCATATAGGAAGAAAATGAAAGCTATTGTCCTTGTCGTTGTTACAACTGTGTAATTATTCATTGAAAAAAAAATTAAAGAATAATGCCCCCACCAAATATAAATAATTTGTTGTAAGTTTTTCCCAATACCAAAACCTTGGAAATTTAGGCAAGAGATGGTCATTTCCTTTATGCTTTGTTTGTTACGCATGGAAACTGATGGAGTCATGGAGAAGGATGGAAAAAGGAAAGGACATAAGTTTCAGTATTTTTTTTTTTCATGTGTTTGAATGAGCATGACAAAATTAATTTTAATAAACTTAATTTTATAGATTGATTTGGTTGCAATTTATTTTGAAATGGTGATTTTATGTTCGAATGTTTTGATATAAAATCAAATTAGAAATAATGAGACAGTTTATTTAAAATTATAATAAATGGTTATAAAATAAGTTATTATTTTATAAGTAGATATGATTTATTTATTTAAATAAGTAGAAAACAATTTATTTTAAAAAAAAAATAGTTCAAACAACTTATTTCGTTACCTTTGTGAATACCTGTTAATGAATTATTTATAAATACTTTTTTGTAAACTGTAGGTGAACCTTGACATATGTTCTGATTCTGGTAAGCTCTCAAAACTCATCTCACTTAAATTTACAGTTATATATATATAAAAAAGATTCAATATGGGATCCAAAATTAATTTTAAACGTTTCTCAAATATGAAATCAATCATATAAAAATTTTCGTAAATTCAAATTCAATTTTATAATGTGAAACCAAATACGTACACATTTGAAATCAACATAAAAAAACGTGAGACTCTTCGTTTGGTAATCTCTTCATTTTGGAGGAGAAAGGTGACACAATTATTAGTTTAACAAATTAAAAAAACTAAAATAAGCTTACTCTATATTTATTTTTCTACTAAGATATTTGTGTCATTTTATAGATGTATTTCTTTTCCTACCGCACCACCACTCCGTTAGCCACACGAGCCACCACCGCAAGTTTGTTTTCTTGAAGAGCGCTGTTGTTCAAACCTAAGTGGTTAACAATGACGCTGACAAAGGCCCTGCAAAGGCGTGGTCAAGCCGTGAGCCTCATCTGTGCATGCGATGAACGATTCGTCGAAGAGAATTGCACTTCTCATCCCCTTTCCTGATGATCTTTTTCAAATATGATTCAGGGGTGGGTAACTGTTACCAAAATCTATTGCCGGAGAAGTTTAGGTCACCAAGAGTGGAGTGTTGAGATCAACGAGCATGTCAAAAGGGAGTGCAGTGGCCGCAAAATGAAGTTGGCATCACAGTAGTTGATAGTGACGAGAAGACTAAGAGTAAGGAAGCATTGCCACAGAGAAAAATTCACGATCAAACCCCTTCCTTATCTAATCACTTGAGAATTAGTATCTCAATTCTCAAATTAACCTATATATTCCGCTAATCAAAAATAGCAAGTGAATTGAATCCCATAACAAATCAGAGCGCCGTTAAGCCCCCATCAAACAATCTTTGGAAATTAAGTATATTTAATTTCTAATCAACATGCAATTGACAAACATTTTAAATCAGCCAACCACTCAAAAGCTAAAAAAGATGTCCAGAAGGAACCAAAACCCACCAAGTTTGTTAATTCTATCAACCAATCTACTGAGCATGAAGTATCCACATCAACTGAACATTGATTGCTCAGCCAAGCCATCAACATATTTAAAGAAAACCAGAACTAAACCTTTGATCAATCGCAAAAGGGTCTGTTTCTTAATTGCAGAGTTAACAATAACTTAACTGAAGTCCACAACCGCAATTTAAGAAAACCATTTCACCAACTGCAGTAGTACAAAGCTAAAACTTCTCATGTATCCTTAATTAACACAATACTTAGATGTTTAGATACACCGTACACCAGATGTAACAATTAAGACAGTGTCAAATGCGCTAACTTCATTTAGAGAAATCAATTGACCAAACCACATAGCAATAGACTATGTTTGACCAATGTAAAGCAAGCAAATCAATATCACATCACCTAAGTATTTCATCATTAACCCAATCCATCCATTTCCTACAAATCACAATACAACCACAGTGAGGTGGACTACAAGCAAGCAACTAAAGCAAAAGAAATTACCATTTCATCAAACAAAATAATCTACATCAAACTTCAAATCTTGTCATTAAGCTATTTAAAATGTTCATTAACAGAAACCGAGAACCAGATTTTCTAATCACACAAATAATCACTACTCAATTCAGTCAGTTAGACTTTAGACCACTACTCAATATCTTTGACCAGAAGTTCTAAAAGCTTTGAACGAATCCTGCAACCGCAGTTTAGACCAGAAGTTCAATTCAGTCAAATTTTCCTCTTGCATCTTCCACAAGAAAACTATGCCCCACCAATTACACCAGAGCCAAACTTTCACATGCCACCTTAAACAAACCCATCATCTAAACCAAACCTAGTAGAATTCAATTCACCAACAAAACACAACCTAACAAAATAACACGCCATCTAAGTACATGTTTGGATTATAAGGAAAAAGTACTATTGAGGCAAAAATACTTTTATCAACAGATCAAAACCTTACTTTTATTTTCATTTTGTTTTTATCCATGGTGCAAACATTTTAAACTTCAAACTACACGCATTAAGCAATTGACCCACTTGCTCAAATCTTAACTACAAAATCTCATTTCACCCACATTCAAGTAAACCGCTGGCAACACCAATTACTAAAAAAAAAAAAATCAAATTTTCCGCAAATATTTCATTCTTTCTTCTTTCCTTTTCACTTTCAATAAAACAAACAAACAACCGAGAGAGAAAGCACTAAATTATTTCTCTCCAGTCTCCACAAAACCATCAATAAAACACAAATAACAAATTCATATATTTTTTTTTAATTAAAAATTTTAATAACTTCAGTGAGTAAAAGCATAGATAGCAGTGGAGATATAGAGCACGAGAGCGGAGGAGACCAACACAACCATCGTGGCCACAGCGTGGGCAGCAGCCTTGCTGCCGCAGGAGAGCATCCCGAGGCGGATCTCGATGACGTTAACCATAGAAAGGACCAGAAAGAGGCAGCCCATGACGGATCCAATAGCGGAGCCCAGCATGCCGAGCCTGAGGGCCCGGAGGTTGATGTGGGCCCGGAAGGCCTCGTCGACGTCCTTGCTGTTGAGGAGGTTGAGCGCGAGCTTGAGGCCCTGCGCCACGAGAGAGGAGAAGAGGAAGAAGCTAAACGACACGACCTCGAAGACGAGGAGCTTCTTCGCCACGTCGACGCCGGCGTCGCAGGCGGAGCGGTTCTCGAGGCTGCGCTGGCCCGGGGTGGTTAGGGAGAGCCCGACGAAGACTGCGATTGTGAAGAGAGAGTTCACGTTCACCAGGCCGTCTAGGGCTGTGACGTGGACGCTCGTCGTGGAGGAGGACGAGACACTTCTCGTGATGTGTTGGTTGTTCGGCGTGTAGTACTCCTTCGGGTATTGCTGCTCTGATCTGTGTCAATGAAATTGAAAAAAGACAACAATCAAATTAGGAATTGGAAATAGAGAATGAAGGTTGCTGCTGATGTGTAAATTGGAGAGAGAGAGATACTCGTCCATGGAGAATCAATGCCGGTGGAAGAGGGGGAGGATGAAGTGAAGGGGTTTGGGTGGCTTGTTTTTTAGGGTTAAGGGTGATTGTTTGTTTGCTTAGGGAAGAGGGAGATGCTTTCGTTTTCGGTGGTGATTGCTTTTTCGCAGGTTGCTTTGTTTTGCATTGCGGATGGTTTTGATTTTTGAAGTTGAAAGAGAAAGTAAATGCAATCAAGGAAGAAGAAAGGAAAGTAAAGGGGACAAGACAAAGACGTTAGAAAGTTAGAACCGATAGCATCACTACATACAAACTCCTAACAATTACATTACGCGTTACACGCGTAATTTGCAGACAACCCTGCGAGTTTTTTTATTATTTATTATTATATACTAGTAGGAGTCGTGCCTTTTTATATTTTTTATATTTTAAATAAAAATAAATAAAAGAAGAAAAGAGAAGTTAAAAAAGATATTGAATTAATTGCACTTTTTTCCAAAAAAATTTCAAATTCACAATTTTGATAATCAATTTTCAAAATGTATTTTTTTTTATCATTATCTTTAACAATGATTTTTTTTATTATAATTATTTAAATAAAATTAATTAATTAATTTTTTTATACGACGTGTGAGAGAAGAAATTTAAATAATAATTAATGATTATTATTTAAATTTTTCATTTCTCACGATAATACATACTTTATTAATTTTTAAATACTAAAAGAATCACTAAATCAATAGTTTGATTTATAATCATCGTGAAACATTTATATATATAAAAAATTTATATAAATTTTATTTATTATCATATACATTTATTGTTTATTGTATTTTTAAGAATTTAATGATTTAAATAAAAATAAAATAATGGGAGTGATTTATAAAATAAAAAATGAAATATATATTAAAAAAAATTACAATAATAACTGGAGATATTAAAAAATAAAAGAAAAATAATTTAAATAACTTTTAATAACTTTTAATAATATTAAAGATTAATAAAATAAACTTTTATAAATTTAAAATTTGTATATAATATATATTTTTAATTTTTATCAATATAGGACAAACTATGTGGGTCAACTAGTGACCCACTAGTTTGATCACTGGTTTCTATCGAGAGAGATGTCGAGATATCGAAGTTATTTAAATTATTCTTCTATTATTTTTCAACAACTCCTATTGTTAGTTGTAAATTTTTTTTATATGTTTCACTTTTTATTTTATAAGTCACTTCCTTTATTTTATTTTTATACAAATTATTAAATTTTTGTTGAGAACATGAGAAATAATAAATAAATATATGATAATAAATAAAATTTATATACCATTGTTATTAATTAGATCATTGACTAAGTAATTATTTATATATTTAAAATTGTACCAATTTTTTTTTATGTATTTAAAAACTAAAAGAGATGTGCGTTCGAATAAAAAATACTATGATTTTAAAAGTAGGAATCAAAATTATATATTTAAAAAAGTAGAAAAAAAAATTACGAAAAGATATTTTAACTAAAAAAACATATAACTAATAACTAAAAGTAAGCAACAATAGTTATAGTTAGCTATTTTTAAAAATTCCCTATATGGTTTCAGAAAATGAAATTAGTTTAAAATTTTTTTAAAATACAACTTGAAAACTGAAAAAAGATATCTTTTAAAAATATATGGTCTCTAATTATGTTATATTATTCCTATATGGGTAGTTACAAAATTGAAAACTGTTTATGGACATGAAATTAGTTTCATAATTTTTTATTTCCCACGACTTATCCTTGTTTGTGCGTGTATCGTCCTCCCTCTCAAGAACCCACCAATTTAAAATATTAGAAAAAATAGAGAATCAAACTTTATTCCAAAAAAATTATTTCGAGAATTCTCTCTTTATAACATTTTATGGTGGAATTTCAGACAAAACAATTAATTGTTATAAATTTATCTCATTATAACACGTATTAAATTAAATTTAATATTCAAATTAATACATAATTAGAGAATCAGACTTTATCCTAACAATTTTATTTCAAGAATTCTCTCTTTAATTTTACCACACGCTTAATAAATAATTAACATTTTTGTGGTGGAATTTCAGACAAAACAATTAATTTTTCTATCTAAGAAATGTATAATATATGTTAACTGAAAATGTTTGTTACTTACCGTAAAATAAGAGGTTAAAGGTAGTGTATTCATAGGGTAAATTAGTATTACATTGGGATTGACCATTACAAACATTTATTTATATAATTTTTAATTTTATTAAAATTAGTTGATTTATCATAAATAAATTATTATAATTATATACACTACCTTTAAACTTATAAAATAATGTAAAGATATGATCGTAATATTATTATACAAATAGACGTTAACTTTTAAGAGTTAAGATAGTAAAAATTATTTGACTTAATAACAATGGTTTTGGTTCTTAAATGAAAAGTGTTATAATCACACTTTTATTTATATATATATATATATATATATATATATATATATATTTTATTGGTCAAAATTCATTGAAGCAATAAAATCAAAAGAAATAATCATATATATCCACCCAGGATCTTACTCGTCAAGTAAACTCTAGTGAAAAACCGTGTTGTAGTAGAGGTAAAGCACTCTTACTTCTTCTTCCGCTTGTTGAACTTCTCTTTGAGAGCTTATTAGGTTCTTTCAAGTTTTTCCTAAGCACGAACTCATGTTTTTGGTGTTTGTCCATGGGAGCTCAAAGGAAGATTGCCACGTCTAAAAAATGGTTCTTCAGAACGAACCCGTTCGTTAAGAATAAAATAATAATTTTCATTATAAGAATAAGGAGGTGGAAAAATAACAGTTAACAACTTTTTGAAAAAAAAATCTCAAATTAAGAACAACGACGAAGGAGGTTTCAGAACCACAATAAACAAATTAGATCCACACACACAATGCTGTTGAGGTTTGTGGCCCGACTAAAATGGGTGACTTGATGGTATTTTGGCCTGCGTGTGGATCTAGGTCATGGAAGTTTGTGGGGCGGGGCGCAATGGTGTTTGTTCTAGAATGGATCTGAGTTCGCAATAGGTTAAGTGCGGTGTGTGATGCCGATGTGATGGGGAAGATTGGGAAGATCCTTCCTATACTGAGGTTTGGAGATGGAGAAGAAAACAAATTAAGCAGTGAAAGTTAGCTCCAATGTTATGCTACTCTCCGTGAGAGAGATTGAAAATTTAGATTTGCATTTTACAAAAAAAATAGTATTTTTTAAATGTACTTTTATTTTTATTTTTAGAGATTTAAATTTTTCTTTTTGCATATTTAATATTTATTATTTAAAAATAAAAATAAAAATTAGTTATTATTTAAAAAAAAAAAATATTATAAATATACGGGATAGTATATGTGACCCAAATGAAGTTCTTAATAAGAAAATTGTTAGAGTAGAAAGTTTGTAGAATTCTTAAATTAAATCTAATGTGGCAATGTGGGACCAAAAAATAACTTAAAAACCCATGGTAGAGATCACCTTGTGGACGTTGTGGATGGTCTAAGAATGTTACACATCGAGAATCTTGCAACTTTTTATGCTTCCCAACTTTAAATGACGACTTTCTTTGCATGCAAGTTTTAAACAATTAAGAAATTGATTTATTTTTTTTCTTTGTAACAGTGATCAATTTAATAATTAAGCCTACATTATAACTTGCTTTTAGGCACATATTTTGATGAAATATATAGTTTTATGCTTAAGTTTCCTTTTTCTCTTATGTTGTTTGATCCTAGAAGAATGAAACACATTCTCTACATAAAAGATCAATGAATTAAGCAAGATAAATCATGACTCTCAATCAGGGACGGATCTTAGAATGGACAGCAGAGCCATGCCTCTAAGCATAATTTTATTCTGATGTGTAATTTATTAGAATTCATCAAATAAGAAAGCATACGTTAAGATCTTGGATATAATTGTTTTTCACTTCAATCATATTAATGGTTAATATGTTAGTAGGAGAAACTCGAATCCATGACCTCTCTCTCCCCCTTCTTTCCCCCAACCAACTCACCTACCTTATAATTAGAGCTATCATTATGGTTGTAGGCCCACAAGCTGGCCCATCTGGCCCTACACAATAAACCCATTTTTGTATATCCTTTTAGTAAAGGCCCCAACATTGGCAACCCCCAAATAGTAAGGTAAGGTCAAGTACTTACTCATTGTCTTCAAACCCAGAGACACTCATTGAAGTTGAAGAATATGACACAACATCATCAATATCTCACTCAATATGACAAAAAGGGCCAAAAAGGAAAAGCAAAGGAAAAGGAGTTGCAACTACTTTTAACAATCTTGATCTGGCATAAAAAGTGCAATGAAGGTAAAAAAATGCCAACAATGCAAAATTTATAGAGTTGAAGGAGGCACAAGAATGACGTATGCAAGATCAAGAAAGGCATATTGAGTATGAAATTCTCATGAAGGACACATCTGGCATGTCTAAGAAGCAACTACAATAGGTTAATGTTGTGTTTTTATAATTAATCATAAGTGTTGTGATTTTATTTAAATTTAAATGTTATGTATTATTAATAATTTTATTAAAATGTTGTCTATTATCTATTGTTTTATTAAAATGTTATGTATTATCTATAGTTTTATTGAAAAGTAGCCGTTACAAAAGTAGTCATTGGAAAAGTAGCCATTACAAAAGTAACCATTGGACAAGTAGTCGATATGAAACATGCTATATAATTGTGCTATTTTTATCCATTCTCACAATTCTTCAGTGAGTTCCAACACTTCAATTATCCATATAATGGATTCAAACAACAATTTAGATACATTTTTTGAATCCAATGATGGATGAAGAGCTTAAAGACAACACCGGCGAAGAAGTTATTAGATTGATTCTTGAGAACCAACAACAAGTCGTCGACAACACTTGTAGGCACAGGCATAAAAGAAGGATGGTGCATTGAAATCATGAGGAGGGACATTGTCAATTTTTCAATGACTATTTCTCTGAAAATCCTACATACACAAAGACTCAATTTCGAAGAAGATTTCGAATGCGAAGGCACATGTTCCTTGGACTTGTAAAGGCCCTCAACGATCATCACAAGTATTTCCATATGAAGGTAGATGCAATTAGTAAAAAAAAAAAAAAGGCTCATCACCATTGTACAAGTGCACTACTACTCTTTGTATATTGGCTTATGGCTCACCCACTAACAGTGTAGACGAGTATATTCAGATTGTTGAAACCACAATAGTGGAATGTGCTTACACATATGTTCAATATTTGGGATGAGTATCTAAGGCGGCCTAATAATGAAGACAGTAACAACAAATGTGAGCGACACATGGCTTTCCAAGTATGTTAGGTTCCATTGATTGTAAATAAATAGTATATTAAAAAGTTACATAGTATTTTTTTTTTTAAATTCAACAATTAATTACACTGTTTAATTCTTGTATAGTTTAAGGACCATTACCTTAAACTATACATTTTCATATTTGAGATAGGAATATAAATATAAAAAGACCAATTCTCTTTAATAGAAAACAGGTGCTCTAGATAATAAAATACATTTTTGACTGCTTAAATTGGATAATTTTTACAAATAAAATAATATAATTAAACATTTAAATAATAAGAGAATTCAATTAAATATGAAAAATAAATAAAATGATCTATTTGAATATTATATATATATATATATATATATATATATATATATTTTTTTAAATGTTAATAATCATTCTAAATTTGTATAATTATCATATTTAAGGCAATGTAATTAATATAATACATTTTTTTTTATCAATATAATACTTATTTTCTATAAATAATACATATTTATCATAAGTATGTATTTATTTTTCATACTAGAGGACTTATAATTAATTATCTAACAAGTCCATATACTCTAAGAAAAATAATAATAAAAAAATTCTATCATTCCCATGTCTAAAGAAATAAAATGTAATTAACTAATTATTATTACGGTAAATTGAGTGAAAATGTGATTCTGGATTATTCTTTTAATTTACCTTTGTAGTTCATTATAAAATGAATCTAGGTTAGACTCATAGTGTATTATAAATAAACCTTCTAGGACTAGGGTTCTTCACTCTCAATTACTCAATACACAACAAGCACAAGTTGCACACTCTCTCTTTCTCCTTCTCTATCTTTCTCTTTCTATTTGTTTATTCATGGGTTTCCTTTTTGTAACTCATCGACCAAGCTACAATTTTGACTAACAATTTTGACAACACTTTGCAAGTACGATGAGGGGAACAATAGTGGTGTTACAAAATGAGGGGTCTCTAAGGTGTGCCAACAATGTAATAAAGAGAGTGGTGAAGAATGTGAGTTATGGCGAGTGTGAAAGGGACTTTGCTTGTCGCAATGGAGGGCATATTTTGTATAGGTGAATGGAATTTATAGCAAGTGGTGCAGAAGAAAGCACGGTTGCGACTCTCACTTGTTCTGCTTGTGGCTGCCACAAGAACTTTCATCGTAGGGATGAGCAACTTAAATTGATTTGTGATTGTGCTTCTCATCCTCCTCCACCTGCTGATGGAGCTTGAAGATAGACTATATATGATAAACCACCCTAATTATCATAGTTATTTTTTTTTTACGTTTATGCATCTATTTGCTTTAATTTGTTTTGTTTTGTTATGCTTTTTTTATTTTATCTTTACAAAACAAAGAAAATTAAAGCAGATGGATGCATAAACATAAAACAACTATGATAGTTAAGGTGGTTTCTCATATTTAGTCTTTGAATCAAATCTTCAAGCAACAACGGCAGGTGAAGGAGGATGAGAAACGCATCCTTACGATGGAAGTTCCTGTGGTAGCCATAAGTAGAACAAGTAAGAGTCACAACGATGCTTTCTTTCACACCACTTGCTATAAATTCCATTCACCCATCCAAAAGATGCCCTCCATTGCGACATGTGAAGTCCCTTTCGCACTTGCCATAATTCACATTCTTCACCACTCTCATTATTACATTGTTGGTGCACCTTGGAGGCCCCTCACTTTGCAACACTACTATTGTTTCCCTCATTGTACTTGCAAAGTTGTTGTCAAAATTTTTAGTGATGGAGAATCAAAATTGTAGCCTGATTGAGGAGTTACAAAAAGGAAACTTGTGAATAAACAAATAGAAAGAGAAAAAGAGAGAAAGAGAAAGAGAATTTGTACAGCTCGTGCTTGTTGTGTACTAAGTAATTGAGTATGAAAAACCCTAATCCTATAAGGTTTATTTATAATACATTGAGTTTGACCTGGATTCATTTAAAAGAACAATCCATAATCACATTTTCACTCAATTTACTATAGTAATCATTAATTAATTACATTTTATTTCTTTAGACATGAGAATGATAAAATTTATTTATTTTTATATATTTTTTTCTTAGAGTATCTAAATTTGTTAGAGGTTGATTCTTAAGTCTTGTAGTATGAAAAATAAATACATACTTATGATAAATATGTATTATATTTATAGGAAATAGGTATTATATTAATAAAAATGTATTATATTACTTACATTACCTTAAATATGATAATTATATATATAGGCGTTTCAAGTTAGAACAATTTTTAATATGAGAATATGAGAACAAATAATTTCAACTATTAGATTACAATTAAAAATAATAAATGCATTATATTAAAACCCCAATTTTAAGTGCATTATTATGAGATCTTACCTCTCTCACTCAATTTCCTTTTCTCTTTACCTTTTTGCCCAATCAATGACGACACAACACAAGCACAATTGAATCTTTATTCAATTTCCTTTCACAATTGCATTTGTGCTTATGACAATTGAATCTTTATTCCTTACTCTCCATCTAAGCACATACAATTTTGCAAAAAAGACTTTCTAATTTTTGAAGGGGTGCTCATTCTTCAACACGGCTGTGGTGACTTTCAACACGACCGTGCTAATAGTTAAATATGTAGCACAAATGGTTTCCTACATTGTAGATATGCAAAATCAACAAGAACAACACTGAAACTAAACTATGACAAATATGAGACTATGAAAAATTTAAATATATTTAGATACTATTAACACAGCTGTTTTAAAAGTTACCACGACCATGTTGAAGAATGAGCGCCTAATCCCTTCAAAAGTTAGAAAGTCTCTTTCATGAAATTGTATGTGCTTAGATGGGAGAATAAGGAATAAGGATTCAATTGTGATAAACATAGATGCAATTGTGAAAGGAAATTGAATAGAGATTCAATTGTGCTTGTACTGCCTTTGTGCTTGTGCTATTGTGGCAAAAAGGCAAAGATAAAACTTAATTGAGATTTCATAGTGATGCACTTAAAATTGGGATTTTAATCTGATACATTTATTATTTTTAATTGCAATCCATGGGTTAAAATTATTTGTTCTCATGTTCTCATATTAAAAGTTGTTCTCACTTGAAACACTCTCTCTCTCTCTCTTTATATATATATATACACACACACACACACACTTAATATTCAAATAGATCATTTTTTTTATTTTCATATTTAATTGAATTCTCCTATTAGTAAAATATTTAATTATATTATTTTAAAAATATCCAATTAAGTGGTCAAAAATGTATTTCCTTTATACAGATTGTTTTCTATTAAAGAGAATTAGTCTTTTTATATGAATATTCCTATCTCTTGTTTGTAAATGTATATTTTAAGGTAGTAGTCCTTAGGGTGTCATAACTAGGCAAAGGAAGATTTTGAATCAAGAATTAAACAATGTAATTAATTTCTTGAATTTAAAAAAAAAATACTCTGTAACTTTTTAATATACTATATATTTATTTCTTAAAGCCATGACATCACAAGACTTGTGGATTTAACATGCCTTTTTTTGGCATTGCAATTTCAAATAATGATATTATTGTGTTAAATGCATCTAATGTGTTTAACAAAGTTTTGTCAGGTCGTGCACTTACGGCACAATTCACAATGAATGGAACCCAATATGATATGTGATACTATCTAGTAGATGGCATTTATCCATATTTTGCTACATTTGTTAAGACCATCTTAATGCCACAAAGAGAAAAGAGAAAATTATTTCCACAACGACTAGAATTGGCAAGAAAGGATGTTGAATGTGTGTTTGGAGTACTCCAATCTCGATTCACAATTGTACATGGGCTTGTGTGTATTTGGAATGCTAATACAATGAAGAATATAATTTATGACTGTATCATATTGCGTAGTATGATTGTTAAGGATGAACGACACACGCATCAAAATCATATGAATTATGATAATTTATGTAATGACACATCAATAAACAAAGTATTTTAAAATGCTCCCCTTAGTTTTAAATCAACATACATCTCCAAAGGAGAGCAAATCTACATCACAAAGAAAAACACCACCAATTTCATGCATATTTGTGAATGTTTTAGATAAATAAAATAATGATAATTTATTTTATGTAATGTTTTCTATTATTCATTGTTGTGTTTTTTTCTTTTATTTATCATTATTTAAATTGTATCTATTAAAACCAAGACATTGGATGATGTTTGACTCTTAATCTTCTGAATGATTTGATTCAACTAATGTTCTGAAATTGAGATATTTCAAGGAACCAAAATCATCATAGACTATTGGTAAAATCTCTATAATCTCACACTATACTATTGATTGTCTAGAAATATTTTCATAATAAATCAAGCATCCAAAGTGCTTTTGAAACAGACAATGTGGTCTTTGTGACCAAATGGAAAGGCTCTATTGGATGACAGACTATGTTCCTTGCATAAAGAGACTTTCCTAAAGGACTAGACTATGTGACAGTCTTGAACTAGACAGTGAATAATCTGATGCATATCAGATAGTGTTTGTTCCTAACAGACCTGTCTGCTCGTCAATAGTGCAACTTAGATACTAGACGAAATGCGCTTAATTAATATCATAACTTGTATTTATGAACGTTGTGTCTAAAACAAAAATAGAGGTAGATCTTAGTGAACCACTTTACAATATACCTTGTATATCTGTTTGTTTGTCTTGTGAATGGTGAAGTTTAGTAGGTACAAGTAAAAAGGCTAATTTGCTTCAAGAAGCATGCCTACGAAATGCTAAAGTAGAGTTGCGACAAGATAGGAGCTTGCTCTTTTTTGATCAAGCTCAAGCTAAAACAACTTTAACACTCAACTATGAGACAACAAATCAAATCTTCTTCAACGTTTAAATCCATGAAGCTCTGCTATAAATAAATGCTTCTTGCAAAAAATGACATTAGAACAAAATCCAACAAAGCGTAATGGAAAACCTAAGTTGAAAAGCAAAGAAAGCCAACAACAAGAAAGCTTGAAAACCCTAGTGAAAAAGAGAGCTAAGGGAAAAGAAACACTATCTTCTAGAGCTCACAGAGATTCAACTCATTTGTATATCCTCTCTACGAGAGTTACTTAAATCTTATTCATTTAATTGAATAGAAAGTCATGGCATAGTGACTAAACAATTCTTGGGTAGTATAATCTCAAGGGGAGATTTATACTTAGCCAATAGTGACATATAGAATACTTGTAGCCAAAAGTGGCAATTTAGAATACTTGTTTTGTAATCAGGTTGATTATAAGGGAATCCTTTAACAGTTGTTAAAGGAAAGCTAGACGTAACTCAAGGTTGAGTGAACTAGTATAAAAATAAGTATTTTACTCATGTTATCTTGTGCTTATAATTATTCATCTTGCACTTTGTGCATATTGAAAAGGTTTTCAAAAACTTTGTCTTGAAAAGATATATTAGTTTATTTTAAAACCTTCATATATCTCTATAGGCAACCTTGCAATTAATATTTGTTGCAAAAATTTATATACTTTATCTAACCCACTATCCAACCCCCTTTCAGTGTGTTCTTGTGTATTTCAGTATCTTCATTGTTACATTTTTTTAATGTTACGTAATTTTCATTGTTTTTTAATAAAGTAAATTTTCTTTAATTGATATTTAATATCTTTATAGGTAAAAATTCAAAAAATGGATTAATTATTTTATTTAAGCAGTAATTAAGTAAAAATAATAAAAAAAAATATAAAAATGTAAGTTTCTTGTGGTATTTTACAAAATTGTGTATGAGTTTCTTAAGAGTAACATGACACTGCATGTACCACAAAAAAGTATTGCAAGACGAGTCATAACCCTTGTCAATGCCAAGTGCACATTTTAAGATTTCCCACTCTCACTTTTCCGTTTGCACTCACAAGTCATAACTCGAATGACTCTTCATATGAAGGATTCTCTTAAAGATGCTTTTGTAATGACATATTTTTCAAAAGAAGTGAAAACATAAGAGAGAGTTTCTTTCTATTAATAAGAAAAAAACATATTTTAGCCCATTTATTTTATAGAACACATTTTTAATACTCTTACCCATTTTCTCAAATTATTATTTATTTAATTTTAAAAATAATGATAGTCTCTCACTTTCTCAAACATACTAATTCTTATAAAAGTTGCCAAAGAAACAACCTTAATGAGCACAGGATAGTCTCTCACTTTCTCCCTATATAAACACATTAAGGTCATCTCCAAGGCAAGGTTCACCATGGAGTTCTTAGCTGAAGAAATCGTTTCTTCAAGAAGCTTACCCACTGAAATGCATTTATGTGGTAGAATGGAATGCTTAAACATAAGAAACACATCTTATTTATATAAAAAACGGATGCTGAGCAATAAAAAATTATTATCTAACATTAACCAAACCGAAGGAAAATAACAGAAAAGAGAAATCAACATAGGTTCTTTATTCACAACCCAAGATTAATAGAAGATGAAATAAAATTTCAAAAAAAAAATTATTTTTTAACCAAAAAAATGACTAGACCAAGCAATCTCAAATTGAAAAAATAAAAAGGGGGAAATGGAGAAACAAAATATTTAACAAAAAAAAAATGAAGATTGTTGTTGGGTTCTTGAAGATCATCTTCAAGAACAACGAAGATGGCCCGAGGTGCAGCGATGGCTGCGCAAGGGAGTGATGGTGATGGTTGGAGTGGCGGCAACGGTTGTGTGAGGGAGTGGTGGTGGCTCAAGTGGTAGCACTAGAAGTACGGGAGAGGATTGAAATCACCAACCCCACTCTTGTAGCCCATTTTGTGCTACACTAATAAAAATGTGACACTTCATTTAAGTTAAGGGTATTATTGAGAATGTATAAAAAATATAAAAATAATTATTTTTAATGATGTGTTAGATTCTTATTGGTGAGGCACAAAATGGGATGCAAAAAGTGGGGTAGGTGATTTCAATCCGATGGCTAGAGAGGCAGCGACGAAAGTGTAAGGGAGCGATGGTGGTTATGCAAGGGAGTGGTGGTGGTGGTTGGTTGTGTGAGAAAGGGAATGAGAAAATGAGTCTTATTTTGAAAAGAAAATGGAGAGTGAACAAAGGAGAAATGAAAGAAGTGTAGAAAGAAAGCTTTTTATGTGAACAAGGGATAAATGATAAAAACATATAAAAGAAGCTATAGCTTTATGTGAACATAGGAGAAATCGAAAGAAGCATAGGAAGGAAGCGTAGAAATAAAAAAAAAAAAAATTGAATTTTACAATTTGAATTTTACTTAATCTTTCAATTGGGATTTTGCTCAATCTTTCAATTTTCATTTCAATATTGTCATTGAAAAAAAATTACCATTACTTGTTATGCATTATAAATATGGGTCTTGTTCATGCAGTTTTGTATACATTTCACTGCTCCTAATTCTCTTTTTTTGTTCTTATCAAGCCTCAATATTCTATATTCTCTCTGAAATGGATCCCAATTTGTTAAAATATCAAAATTACTAAAATTATTTGTAAAATCAACTACCCCTACCAATGAAAAATCTCAAAATCTCCAACATTTTATGTATCCACCATACCCAATGAACCCCAACATGTATATCCACCACCCCCAACCAACCCAAATATGTATTATGGGCATTTTATATCCAATATGGAGCCCCCAACAACGAAGTTGAATCACCAATTGTTCTAGACAATATTCGACTAGACAAAGGTGAAGAAATTTCAACAAAAAAAAAATCTCACATAGCCTTCTCAGTGAAAAAGGACACAATTCTCATTCGATCATGACTCAATGTGTCAAAGGATTCAATTGTAGGAGTCAACTAAAATTTAACCTAATACTAGGAAAGAATCAAGGAAGCATATAACAACGATGAAGAGCACGAACATTTTTGCAAAGAGAAGTAAGTCAATTGAAATCTCGATGGAACCAAATCCACCCTCTAGTTCAAAAATTTGTCGGTTGTTACACACAAGCAATTAATCATAGGAGAAGTCAAAGTTCAGAGAGGGATGTTATCATAGATGCACATATGATTTATTTGCAGGATACTGGTAAAAAGTTGGAAGTTGAGCATGTTTGGTTGTTGTTGAAAGATGAACCAAAATTCAATGCAGAATTTATGGGAAAGTCTTCAAAAGAACCAAGGTTTCTGCTTCGGGAACTTACTCGTTGTCTTCAAACCCAAAGACACTCATTGAAGTTGAAAAATATGACACATAGTCATCAATATCTTGCCTAATGGGACAAAAAGTGCCAAAAAGAAAGAGCAAAGGAAAAGGAGTTGCAACTACTTTTACCAATCTCGATCTGTCTAGCATAGAAAGTGCAATGAAGGTAAAAAACTATAAACAATGCAAAATTTATAAAGTTGAAGGAGGCATAAGAATGACGTTTGCAAGATCAAGAAAGGCGTCTTAAGTATGAAATCCTCATGAAGGACACGTCTACCATGTCTAAGAAGCAACTACAAGACCACGAAAAATATTGTGACTATATTAAGTAGAAACATTCAAATTATAACTAAACAAGTCAATGTTGTGTTTTTATAATTAATCATAAGTGTTGTGGTTTTATTAAAATTTAAATGTTATGTATTATCAATACTTTTATTAAAATGTTATCTATTATCTATAGTTTTATTAAGGTTTAATTGCAATTTTCATTCTCCTAGTTTTTTGAAAAGACGATTTTCATCCCTCTTGTTTTATAATTGTAAAATTGGGTCCTCCTAGTTTCAAAAACGCACAAATTTGGTCCCTCCGTCTATTTTAAAAGGTTGACCGTTAGTGTTTTAACATTGACTTTTCCTACTTAATTTTTTTGAATTAACAATAATGGCTCAAAACTCTTCTTTTCCTCCTCCTGAACCCTAAATTTTTTCCCTCACTATCTTGAAGACTCGTCTCCCCTTCTCCTTTGAGACGTGCATGCAACTTTACCTCCTTTTTTCCTTGACATGCGTGTGACCTCCGTGAGACCTCGCCTCCTTTTCTCTGTGACGTGCACACCACCTCCGCGACATGCGTGCGATCTTGCCTCGCCTTCTCCTTGAAATGTGCACAACCTTCGCAACATGCGCGTGACCTCCGTGACATGCGTGTGACCTCTACAACATTTTTCTCCTCTGTGATGCAAGAAACATGAGCCTGTTTACTATGCAAGGTTAGATTCCTACCTGTTGTGTGCGTATAGTTAAAGGGAACTTTTCTAGTTGTGTAGTGCATTTATTTATTGAATGTGGTAGTCCATTGTTTGAATTTTTTTATTGAATGTTTTGGTCCAGTGTGCAAGGTTAGATTCCATGATCGATTTATGCACTTTTTTATTGAATGTGGTGGTTCAGTGTTTGCATTTTTTTATTGCATGTGGTTTGGTGTTTGCAATTTAATAATGAAACTCGTGAGGGACACTAACCATGGTAGGGACATTGACCATTACAATGGCATTGAATAGTAAAAGTATTTTCTGTTGATATTTGAGGCCCAAATTTGTTTAATATTCCAATTGGGGCAAGGAAGATTAATTAATTACAAGAAGTCCCTGTTTTGATGTAGTGTTGTTTTATAGTTGTTGTTTTCCTTTCTTTTTAGGCCTATTGATGTGTAAAAAGTAAGGCTTTGTATACACCACTTTAGGTTTTTCATTTATCATCCAAGTGCCATTTATGTGAAAGGATCTTTTGTTAAAGAATAATGGAGCTAGGATGTGGATGAAATGTCATATATTGACATCAGAAAGTTGGTTGACAGTAAAGGATCAAAAAATTTCAAATGTCTATGGTATCGACATCCTAGATATGAACTAAGTCATGGACTCAGACCATTAAATTGTGATAATGATGTGCTACAATTGGCTATTGATAGTAAAGTGTTTGAAGTTGTTGAAATCTATGTAGATCATATTATTGATCTTCCTCTATAAAAGGGTGATGGTGATGTAATTATTGATTCAGATAGTAAAGATGAGGACTATGATGGTGAAGATGAGTATGAAAGTGACTAAAGATAATATGATAGTGACTTTGAGAAGAATTATGACTGGACAAGTGTGTTGGATCCAAATATTTTTTTTTCCATCTATGGCTCTCCTCTTGTACATGAAGAAGTATTTCCTAGCACTTAGGTTTTTGATGCACCATTCACCAGAAATGAAGAACCAGTAGCAGTAGTTGATTTTGATGATGAAGATGGTCATGGTGATGTGTTGGAGACCCCACCAGGGAATGAGGATGAAAGGACAGAGGCAACCAATTTTCCCAGGTTTAGAATGCTTGAAAATGATATATAAATCTATTTTGAGAAGGGGCTGATCTTTAATACCAAAAAAGAGGTTAAAGAAGTTATGAAAACATTTGCAATGGTGAATAAGAAGAATTTTTTTGTTAACCATAATGATTTGAAGAGATATGTGGTGAAGTGAATGCGTGGTTGTCCATTTTACTTAAGGATTAGCAAGTCAAATTAGAAGAATCATTGGCAAGTGGTAACTTTTAGAAATGATCACACATGCTTTAGGATTGTAAGAAATAGGCAGGTGACTACAAAGTGGTTAAGTGAAAAATTTATGAGTTTATTAAGGCATACATTGCATATGAAGAGAGAAGCATTGATTATTATGGCACTAGAGAAATGGGGTTGTAAATTGTCTACCCATTAAGTTTACAAAGCCAAGTGCAGAGCTCTTGAGAAGGTTCAACATGCCATTCAAATGCAATACCACCACTTAAGAAGGTATGCTGATGAGTTACTGATATTTAACAAAATTCGTACCTCTATAATTCACAGTACCATGAGTAATAAGGGTTCAATTTTTGAAAGATTCTATGTGTGTCTTAAGGCATGTAAGGCTGCCTTTGTAATAACATGTAGACCCTTGATTTGATTAGACGAGTGCTTTTTGAAAGGTGATTATGGTGGTCATCTATTGACAACTATTGGGAAAGATGGAAATAACCAAATGTTGCCTATTGCATATGCTATAGTGGAGGTAAAAACCACAGAATCTTGGTCATGGTTTATGTGCTTGTTATTATTATACCTAAATGGTCTTGAAAGGAAAAAATGGGCTTTCATTTCTAACCAACAAAAGGTTGGTTTAATCTAAATTATTTTTTTTAGCTGTTTTGCTAGCTTTGATGGATTTGTTTAATTCTATTTTTTTCTATTTGGCAAGGACAACATGTTGAACATCATGTATGTGTGAGACACTTGTATAGTAATTCTAGAAAGAGGCATCCTAGGACAAACTTAAAGTAGCTAATATGGAAAGTTGCAAGAGTCATAACTGTTCCACAATTTAAGAGAATTATGCAAAAGTTGAAAGAGACTCATGTGAGTGTTTGGAAGGAATTGGATCATCTAGATGCATCTTTGTGGAATAAGTTAGCATATGAAACAAGTACTCAATGTGATCAGCAAGTAAGTACCCAATACAAAGCATAATATTCTTAGAATACATTTGTTCAACACTTTGAGATAATGAACTTTTATGTCTACATTACTGTAGTGCGTAAATTTTATAATTTTTTGTTGAATTAAGAAGTCAATAGTAAAATTTCTATATGGTTGTTGTTTACAGTAGTGTCTAACTTTTATGTCTTCATGCTTCTATAATTTCATGTGATCTGTAGGTAAATAACATGTGTGAGACTTTTAACAAATGTATCTTAGAATTAAGGAACAAGCCCATTATCAGGACTTGAAAAGGAAGACTTCAACGAAGAATGCAACAACTTCATTTACAACAACAAAGGTTTAGTAATTCACATTTAAGAATTTCATGTATATTTTCAATTTTGTAACTTAGTTGTGGTATATTGTGGAAATCAAAGACGGCTACAAATTTTAAGTCTAGATCTGGGGAAACATTTGCATCATCACATGGAACAACTAAGTCAGCTATTTGGGTTCCACTTAGAACAACTCGATCCAATGTACATGCATTAGCAATTGCACCTCCATTGAGCCAAGTCTCAACAACAACCACCACATTTGCTAAGGCTTCAACTTTTGCACCATAGAACCAACAATCACAAGTATAGGATGTGGAGTGAACACCTGAATAGAGACTTATTTGCATTTTGAATTTGATTATATTTTTTTGTCATGATTTTTAGAATACTACATATGCCTTTTTGGTAGAAACTTATGGGTTATGATTATGTATTATGATTTTGGATTACTACAAATACTTTTTTTGGTAGTAACTTATGAGATATGATTATGGATTACTATAAATGCCTATAGAGCATTATTGGTTTCAAATATTAATATTATATCCAGTTTGGTTTTATGTATTTGGTATTCATTTATATTCGTATTTTGTTCCATTTAAGAATTCCATTTAAAAATTGACATTAGTAACATTATTTTTTATGTAAGGAAAGGTAATGTAAAAAAAAAAATTAACAACAACAACTACAAAATTTGATAGCAAACATAAAAGCAAAGGGCCAATCATGTTTTTGAAAAATCGGGGGATGAAAATCACCAGCTTTCTAAACAATGGTATGAAAATTGCTAGTTTTCAAAACAAGGGGATCAAAATTGCAACTAAATTGGTCAGCGTTAAAACACTAACAATCAACCCTTTTGGATAGACAGAATGACTAAATTTGTGCGATTTTGAAACCAAGGGACCAAATTTTACAAATAAAAAATAGGAGATGAAAATCTCCATTTAAGAAAACTAAGGGATGAAAATTGCAAAGCTTTTTATTAAAATGTTATGTATTATCTATAATTTTATTGAAAAGTAGTCGTTGAAAAAGTAAATGTTACAAAAGTAATCGTTGGAAAAGTAGCCGTTATGAAACATGCTATATAATTGTACTATTTTTTATCCATTCTCACAATTCTTCATTGAGTTCCAACAACAAGTGGTGTGGAAGAAACCACCGTTGCGGCTCTCACTTGTTCTACTTGTAGTTGCCACACAAATCAGTTGAAGTTGTTCATCCCTACGATGGAAGCTTTTGTGACAACCACAGGTAGCACAAGAGAGAGTCGCAACAATGCTTTTTTCTGTGCCACTTACTATAAATTCCATTCACCCATCAAGAAGATGCCCCCATTGCGACATGCGAAGTTCTTTTCACACTCGCCATAATTCACGTTCTTCACCACTCATTATTACATTGTTGGCGCACTTTGGAGGCCCCTCACTTTGCACCATCACTATTGTTTCCCTCATCGTACCTATGAATTGTAAAGGTATTACATCTTCCCTCAATTTAATGTAGTAATAATTAGTTAATTGCATTTTATTTCTTAGACATGAGAATGATAAAATTTGTTTTTTTTTTATATATTTTTTTCTTAGAGTATCTGGATTTGTTAGAGTATGGATTCTTAAGTCCCCTAGTATGAAAAATAAATACATACCAACCTGAAGCGTATGTGGCAGATTGCTTTAGGTAATTATATAAATGTCTTAGAGTCATTTCAAATTGGTTGTAAATTTATGTGTAGGAAACTGACTTATTGACAACTTATACTTTTTACATCCAACCAAGTAATGGTCCAAATATTGGCTTGAAAACAGCCTTCTACCAATCAACCCCCTAAATATAAACCAAAGAAAATGATGAACAAGGCAAATAATGAGCCAAAAGATAAGTACAAGTTAGCAAGACATCAACTAACTCTTGTGTGTAAGAATTGTGGAAACGTTGGTCACAATAAGAGAACATGTAAAGCTAAAACCAAGGTTGATCGGGAGATTCCTAAAGGAGGAAATAAGGTAACAAATAACTTAATTTAGTTATATGTAAAATTATTTATTCAACTAATATTTAATGTTGATTTAAATTTGGATAATATTTCAGGACTTGAAAAAGAAGACTTCAACAAAGAATGCAACAACTTTATCTACAACAACAAAGGTTTAGTAATTCACATTTAAGAATTTCGTGTATATTTTTTGCTTCGTAACTTAGTTGTTGTATATTGCGAAAATCAAAGATGGCTATAAATTTTAAGTCTGAACTTGGGAAAACATTTGCATCATCACAAGGAACAACTAGGTCAGGTGTTTGGGTTCCACCTAGAACAACTCGATCTAGTGTATGTACATAAGCAATTGCACCTCCATTGAGTCAAGTCTCAACAACAACCACCACATCTGCTAATGTTTCAACTTTTGCATCACAGACCCAACAATCACAAGTTTAGGATGTGGAATAAACCCCTGAATGGAGACTTATTTGTATTTTAAATTTGATTATATTTTTTGGTCATGATTATGTATTTTGGATGTATCAAACTTAGGATACCTTTTTGAAATACTACATATGCCTTTATGGTAGAAACTTATGGGCTATGATTATGAATTATGATTTTGGATTACTACAGATACTTTTTTTGGTAGAAACTTATGAGATATGGTTATAGATTACTACAAATGTCTATAGAGCATTCTTGGTTTCAAATATTAATATTATATTCAATTTGGTTTCATCTATTTGGTATTCATTTATATTCGTATTTTATTCCATTTAAAAATTGACATTAGTAACATTATTTTTTATGTAAGGAAAGGTAATGTAAAAAAAGTTAACAACAACAACTACAAAATTTGATAGCAAACATAAAAGCAGAGGGCCAATTGTGTTTTTGAAAAATTAGGGGATGAAAATCGCCAATTTTCTAAACAAGGGGATGAAATAGCCAGTTTTCAAAACAAGGGGATGAAAATTACAACTAAATTGGTCAACGTTAAAACACTAACTGTCAACCCTTTTGGATAGACGAAGAGACCAAGTTTGTGTGTTTTTAAAACCAGGGACCCAATTTTACAATTAAAAATTAGGAGATGAAAATCTCCATTTAAGAAAATCAAGGGATGAAAATTGCAATTAAGCTTTTTATTAAAATGTTATGTATTATCTATAATTTTATTGAAAAGTAGTGATTGCAAAAGTAGTTGTTGGAAAAGTAGTCATTGTAAAGTAGCCGTTATGAAACATGCTATATAATTGTACTATTTTTATCTATTCTCATAATTCTTCACTAAGTTCCAACAACAAGTGGTGTGAAAGAAACCACCGTTGCAGCTCTCACTTGTTCTACTTGTAGCTATCACACAAATCTATTGAAGTTGCTCATCCCTACGATGAAATCTCCCGTGACAGCCACAAGTAGCATAAGAGAGAGCCACAACAATGCCTTCTTCTATGCCACTTACTATAAATTCCATTCACCCATCAAGAAGATGCCCTCCATTGCGACATGCGAAGTCCCTTTCGCACTTGCCATAATTCACGTTCTTCACCACTCTCATTATTACATTGTTGGTGCACTTTGGAGGCCCCTCACTTTGCAACACCATTATTGTTTCCTTCATCGTACCTATGAACTATAAAGGTATTACATCTTCACTCAATTTACTGTAGTAATAATTAGTTAATTACATTTTATTTCTTAGACATGAGAATGATAAATTTTGTTTATTTTTTTATATTTTTTTCTTAAAGTATCTGGATTTGTTAGAGGATTGATTCTTAAGTCCTCTAGTATGAAAAATAAATACATACTTATGATAAATATGTATTATATTGATTACATTACCTTAAATATGATAATTATATATAGATATAGACTTAATATCCAAATAGATCATTTTATTTATTTTTCATATTTAATTGAATTCTCTTATTATTTAAATATTTAACTATATTATTTTATTTGTAAAAACTATCAAATTAAGCAATAAAAAATGTTTTTTTGTTTTTATATACATAGCACTTGTTTTCTATTAAAGAGAATTTGTCTTTTTATATGAATATTCTTATCTCTTATATGCAAATGTATAATTTCTTGAATTTTAAAAAAATATTATGTAACTTTCTAATATAATATTTATTTATTTCTTAAAGCCATGACATTACAAGACTTATAGATTACAAGTTCAAATAATGATATTATTGTGTTAAATACATCTAATGTGTCTAACAAAGTTTTGTCAGGTCGCGCACTTGTGGTGCAATTCACATTGAATGAAACCTAATATGATATGAGATACTATATAGTGGATGGAATTTATCTAGATTTTACTACATTTGTTAAGACCATGTCAATGCCACAAAGAGAAAAAGAGAAAATTATTTGCACAAGAAGAAGAATTGACAAGAAAGGACGTCGAACAATTTCGATTCACAGATGTATGTGGTCCTACATGTTTTTGGAATGCTCATACAATGAAGAATATAATTTATGATTGTATCATATTGCATAATATGATTGTTGAGAAAGAATGACACACATATCAAAATCATATGGATTACAATAATTTAGGTAATGACACATTGATAAACAAAGTATTTTTCAAGTGTTCCCCCTAGTTTCAAATCAACATACCTCCAAAGGAGAGCAAATCTATGTCACCGAGAAAAACACCACCAATTTCATGCATATTTGTGAATGTTTCGGAAAAATAAAATAATGATAATTTATTTTATGTAATGTGTTCTATTGTCCATCATTATGTTTTTTTTTTTTAAGCTTAAGTATGTTTTTAGTCCTTTTAAATATGTCTTAAAAACTTTTTAGTCATTTGATTTATTTTTTGTTTTTTTAGGTCCTTCAAATTTTAACAAATCTAATTTAAGTCTTTTCTGTGAAGTCTTCATTGACATTGTTAATAGCGTGGTTTACTATTTCCTTGTGAACTTCAACCCCAATTGTTAGATTTTTATAATTTTGAATTGATGACTATGATTGTATTTTCTTTTTTTTTCTTCTCTTTTTTAAATCTTAATGCTAAAGAATAAGTCTAGGAAAGAGTAAAACATTTCGAATCCTTAATTGTGAAATTGTGAAAGAGAGATTCCTCTTAGCACCTTCATCCATTCTTCCTTTCATCTTAAAATTAAAGCCAACCATTTCAGCCAATCATTAAAGCCAAACCATTCCTATCATCAATGAATTTGTAAAAACAACAATGTGCAAAGAACATGGAAGGCAAAGCACACAAAAATTCCAAAACAAATAAAATTATGAAAATAATATACAAAGTTTCTCGGATGTGAAAATTTATAAAAAAATAAAAATAAAAATAAAGATGTACAACTCAAGTCTTAATGAAGTAGATCTAGAAAAAAAATTGAAACTTCAACCACCCTATGTGTCTACACAAAACTCGTAGAATCCACCAAAGTGAAGTCACTAAGATGAAAACGATCTTGGCAAATCCCACGATCGTGAGAATATGCTCCGTGTTGGACTCGAAGCCAACATTTTTTTTAAAAATCTCGAGACTATACAAAACGACAACAACTATTCCCAAAGCCTGTTGGAAGAAGTGAATCCTGAGAGTCACAACAAGGATGTGGCACACCGTGGATGTAGGGTAAAGGAAGAACTCTTCCCATACACCCGCACCGTGGTTTCGAAAATGTTTGATTTCATCATTGTAATCATCCCGCTGTTGGCCTGCCGCATTCGTGTTTTGATCTGCATCGCTGACGTTCGTCGTCTACATAGCATTTCTCTTATGGACCTTTGCCATTGGAAATGGAGGGCTATTGCAATGGTCGTGTTTTGTATCTGGAAATGAATGTTATGTTAGAGAGGTTTTGGATTTGAAAATGAATGTTAGTCGAGAGAGGGTGAGGTTGGGGATGAAAGTTTGAGCGGTGAGAGAGATGAGAGTGAGGTTGGAGATTAATTTGGAAAAAAAAAAAAGAAAAAAAAAATCATAGCCATCAATTCAAAATTATAAAAATCTAACGGTTAAGGTTGAAGTGCACAAGGAAACAATGGACCACGCTATTAATGACATCAATGAAGACTTCACAGAAGGACTTAAATAAGATTTGTTAAAATTTGAAGGACCTTAAAAAACAAAAAACAAAATTGAAGGACTAAAAACTTTTTGGGACATATTTGAAGAATTAAAAACATATTTAATCCTTTTTTTTTTTTAATCTATCAATCATTATGTAAATTGTATATTCATCGTTACATTTTTTTAATGTTATGTAACTTTCATTGTTTTTTTAATAAAGTAAATTTTCTTCAATTATTGATATTTAATATTTTTATTTGTAAAAATTCAAAAAAAATGGATTAATTATTTTATTTAAACCATAATTAAGTAAAAATAAAAATATATATATATATAAAAATGTAAGTTTCTTAAAGTTTCTTGTGGTATCTTACAAAATTGTGTATGAGTCTCTTGGGAGTGACATGACACTGTCGGGACCACAAAAAATACTGCGAGACGAATCATATCCTTTTCCAAGTACACATTTTAAGAGTTTCCACTCTCTCTTTTCCGTTTGCACTCACAAGTCATAGCTCGAACGAATCTTCGTATGAAGGTTCTCTTGAAGATACTTTTGTAATGACATATTTTTCAAAAGAAGTGAAAACATAAGAGAGGGTTTCTTTCCAAAGGAATGCTATAGTCATACTCCCCTAAACACACTCTCTCCTATTGGGTCACACCAACCACTTTTTTAAACCCCCAACTTGTTAACATGCTCAACTTGTTGCTCAAATTTCTAGTTTTCTTTTTTTATTTTTAATTTTATTATTGAAACTCAAACGTCGAGTGCAAGTGGTCTCTTTCTCGGTTACGTACGTTCCTTACTCCTTTACTACACTCCTCTGTTACTACTTGTTTGCATTGTTTTGACGCTGACACTTTGAATTGCTACACTATTGCAAGTCCTCTAGTTGCTATCACCTGCTAATAAATAGTCATTGTTACTAGTTTGTTATTCATTGAACGAACTAGTTATTGTTGCTATTGCTAGTTTCTTGGTGATATGAACTTTTTTACAATTATGATATTCATTGTTCCTAGCTAGAGTTCTCAGCTCTCTAAACACGGGAGTAAAAGATAAAATGACATGATAGAGTGACAATTTAAACAAACAAAACTAGATTGAACTAGAACTAGTAATTTTTATTCATTTATTTTGTATTTGCATTGGCATGCCTTTAAACAATTTCACAAATCATATACAATGATTTCACAAATTGAAAATAAAAATTATTTTTGACTGAAGAAATATAAATTGTATTCACTTGCTAGTAAGTGGCTTTATAAATTAGAAGCAAACAATCTCAAACAAAAGCTAAAACTTTCATTATTTGTTCCAACTTCTACTATTTCACAAGACTCATTTTTTCTATTGTCTTTCGCTATAAAGAATTCAAACCAGACCAAGGGGGAATCGATGGTTGCGGCGTCGAAGAGCGACAACGTTGTTGTTGTGAGCTCATAGAAGCCGAAGTGAGGAAAGATCGGAGGAAGGAATACGATGTGTGAGAAGATGAGGGAGCAGAGTGAGCTTCAAATCCTTTAGTGGCAATGACCTTGGCTGCAAAGTATGATGGTGAAAGAGATGCACAAAGAGGGCGAATCTTTGGAGAAAAAGGAGCTTTCATGGCAAAGAGAAATGTAGAGCAACAGGTTGAGCATATTACCAAGTCAAGGGTTTAAAAAAGTGGGTGATGTGGCCCAATAGAAGAAAATGTATTTAGGAGAATATGTCAATGAAATGTGACCATAACATTCCTCTTCTATTTAGTTATAAACACTTATTTAAGGGGAAGACGTACCAAACATAATTTATAGTAAAACACATATTTTAGTCCATTTATTTTATAAAACATATTTTTAATACTCTTACCCATTTTCTCAAATTATTATTTATTTAATTTTAAAAATATTTTCACACAATAATTTATTAAGATTTATTCATTTAAATAATAAAAAGTTCCTTAACATTACAATAATTTTTCAATAAAAAACATTACAAAACTTTGAACTAGTATTGCAAGAAGATTAAATATACAAATAAATATAAAAGAGAATAATTTGAAAATAGTTGAATGAAAAATAAACATCACCTATGAGTCAGTCCCAGACTCAAACTCCCACATGAGGACTTTTTTCTGCTGCACCATTATAATTTTTTTTATGTACGAGTGTACCACCTACACTACTTTATATACAAGTATGCCACTATTTTTTTTAAGGTGTGAATTTGGTTTCTAAGAAGCTGAATTCACACCTATTATTTAGTATGTTTTTTTGTTTTGCCGTTAAGAATTCGGGTTTTCAAAACTCAAATTCTTAACGGTTTTTTTTTTAAATTTTTAATTTTATTGTCTTTTTTTTTTATCAATTTATTAATATTTATTTTTATTTTTTAATTATGAAATTAAACTTAATAAATTATTTTAAGTTTTAATGTTATTTGTTGGGTGATTTTGTATATTATTTTTTTATGGCTACGATATTTTTTTTTTAATATTAATGTACTCTAATAGTTTTTATATAGATAAATCTAATAGTATAAGTTTTACATCTTAAATCAATTTTAAAATGTTTCAAAATAATTACTTTGTGGACTTATTGTATTCATTTCAACATTTCTTTGAAGATATTTTTTAACAATTTTGTTTAGGCTTATGTTGTTTGTATTTAAACAATAATTGAGTCTTATAATTTTTATGTGGATGAGTCTATTAGAACAAATTTTATATCATAAATCAATTTTTAAAAAAACTTCAAAAAGGTGTCTCAAAATACAAAAAAAAATATTATGGACATAATAAATTTCTTTTAAGGTTTTAAGAGGGATACTTTTTTTTGTTATGTCTATGATTTTTTTTCAAACTATAATTGAGCCTCATATTTATTATGTAGGTGAATCCAATGGTAGAACTTTTACATTTGAATTGGCCTTCCATGTTTTGAAAATCGTGTTTGAAAGGTAAAAAAAAAACCTTTTTTTTAAAATTTAATGAATTCCTTTAGATTGTCTTTAATTATTTTTTTGTCACTTTTTGCACAATATTATATTAATAACAAATTTCATGAGTCAATACATATATTAATATTAAAGTGATATTAAAATTAATTAAAACTACATCAACCCTAACAATTAACCCACATAGTGAGAACCAGTTCTACATCGTGTAGGTTTTCTGTTACGTACAGGATTTTTATGAAGTGTTGTGCATGTTGTTATGGTTGTGGTTCATGTCCTTCCTCGTGAAAATGATGTTGGTTTTGATTCACCATTTGGTTGATATCATCCTCATTGTAATTTAGATCATAACTTGGTTGAGTAAAGTCTCCAATGTTTGGTGTTGAAGAATTGTCACCCCGGGTTATGATGGATGGAACATTGGTTGCATACATATTATGGATATATGCATTAGCTAACTCAGGTGTTCCAATGTGTGCACCAAATAGATTACTAATGAATTGGTTTGGAGTGCATTTAAATGATTGTGAAGGATTGTTAAAATAATGAGGATTTTGTTGAGATGGGGTGAATGCAAATGAATGATGAGACGGTCCCATGTCTTCATTCTCCATGGTGTCTACAATATGCGGGTTGGGTTGTGAAGATATATTCCCTATTTGTGCACATTGTTATGTTGAAATTTCCCTTGAGTCTTGTAATTGTTGTTACACAGATAAGAATATACGTGAATTTCCACGATACCAATTTAAGTAATTATGGTGATGATGAGGTGGGTCGTTAATAGGTTGCCCTACTAAGGCCTTATCTTGTCGTTCATTCCAAATCCCAATCCATTTTGCATGCTTTTCTTTCCAATTTTCGCCAGTTCTCCCTCACATGTCGATTTTGTGTAATCGATCTAGATTATGAGGTGGGTTGGGAATTTCTTGCCATAGTCCAAATTGAAGCTTTACTCTGTTTGTTTGTTGCCATTCTACAATTGAGAAACAAATTAAAGTAGTACATGCACTCCAAATTTTGGAATCATTGAATGCATCTCTTGGCACAATTGTATGATAAGGGACATATGACATCCACAAGAACTGTAAAATTTAGCATGGTTGTATAATAATAAGACATGAATTGAAAATAAAATTAATCCATGACTAATGAATTAGTTTTTAACCTCTTCAGGATGCATGTGATCGATTCTTGATCTGTACCCTATAAGATCACCATGTGGAATTTTAGAAAACTTTAGCCCCCTTTTAGTCCATCTAAAAAATGTCAAAGTTAGCATAAGTAGTGTATATGTATGTACAAAATTAATAACAATTTTTATTACCTAACAACAAATGGATAAGTTAGGTCATGATTAACCATTGGTGCAATGAAAGGCATGCGATACCATGCCCAAGATTACAACAATGATACACATCCACCAATTGTTTTGAAATTTGGGTCAGTAGCCTTGCACATCTCTTTGTACAGAGTCGCTAAACAAGCAAAACCCCAACTATAACGCCGAGTATGCTAAAGATTAATCAAAAAAGGTAGATACATTAAGTGAACTTTGTTTCCTATTTTATCAAGCACCAATACTCCCCCAATCAACCCTAGTATATATGCTTTAATGGGCTTCTAACTATTGTATTGTTGGTGTT
This sequence comes from Amphicarpaea edgeworthii, assembly GCA_014843725.1. Taxonomy (NCBI): domain Eukaryota; kingdom Viridiplantae; phylum Streptophyta; class Magnoliopsida; order Fabales; family Fabaceae; genus Amphicarpaea; species Amphicarpaea edgeworthii. The sequence continues at coordinate 19,914,338 of CM026327.1, read as the reverse complement.
GTTAGGAGAGGCATTATATTCTGTTGTAACCATTTAAGTTTGAGTGTCGATCCTATTAATGCTCCCCCTTTGGCAGAACCACGCCCAAGTATTTTTCACACATATCTTCCTAATCAAATAATGTTGGGCTAGTAATTGGTTTTTTATCAACCTTTAGACCTAATTGTAGTGCCACATCTTCTAAGGTTATTGTGCATTCACTAATATGAGATGGAACGTGTGTGTTTCAAGTCTCCACCTTTCAACCATAGCAATAATCAAATGATGATAAACCTTTAAATGTCTAATTTTTGCAACTTGGGCAAATCCAGCTTGTTCCAACATTGGTTCTATTGTTGGATGAGGAGCAGGCATTGAATGACAATATGATTCGATTAATTACTCATTAGTTCCCTATAAAGAAAAACCTATATTTATTAATCAATAATCTATAGACATTTATAAAACGTGAATGTAAATAAAAGTGGAGTAAAACATACCATATTATATATATGCCCAGATCTATGTTGATGTTGTTTCCATAGTAAAGGTTGAGGTTACATTGTGATGTTGGCAATTTACAACAAAAATAATAAATATGTTTAAACAGTTGGAGAAGTTTGAAGTTGAAGATGTGAGTTGGTGTGTAACTATGGGCATTCGAAACATATTCATTTATAAGAGTTCTTATCTATTATGCATTTGGAATTGAGCCTTGACAGAGCATGAGTAAGCGTGCGAGCCTGAGTAAACGTGCTTGTCTTTAATACATCTGGAATTGGGCCATGACAGAGCATGAGTAAGTGTGTTTAGCTTTTGTGCATCTAGAATTAAGCCATGAAAGAGCATGAATAAGTGTGTTTGTCTTTAATATATCTGGAATTAGGCCATGACAAAGCATGAGTAAGCATGCTTGTATTTTGTGCATCTGGAATTGAGCCATGACAGAACATGAGTAAGCGTGCTTTCTGGAATTGAGCCTTGACAAAGCATGAGTAAGCGTGCTTGTCTTTAATGCATTCAGAATTGGGCCATGACAAAGTATGAGTAAGCGTGCTTGGCTTTTATGCATCTAGAATTGAGCCTTGACAAAACATGAGTAAGCATGCTTGTCTTTAATGCATATGGAATTGGGCCATGACAGAGCATGACTAAGCGTGCTTGGCTTTTATGCATTTGGAATTGAGCCATGACAGAGCATGAGTAAGCGTGCTTGTCTTTTGTGCATGTTTTTTGTTCATTTGGAATTAGGGCTTCACAGAGCTTGTATACATATATATGAGTAGTATGTTGAAGCTTAAAACACAACACAAACTTTCTCTCAACGTTCGTTTAAGCTATATTCATTCCAAAACCCCTCTTTATTGTTAAATCTTCTCAAATCATGGTCAGTTCTAATTCCAATATGATATCTTTATTCATCAACTACAATGGAGACATGTTTTTACATGAAAGTGTTGGAGTAGTGTATAGATGCCCTCGACCAATGGCATTTTCTTTTAAGAGAAACATTTCATTAAGTGTCTTGAAACAGAAGATCCAGCAACAAATCCACATTGCCACACACCAACAAGTTGCAACTGTATATTTTTGCCACCTATTATCCATTGGAGATGGTTATATTTACTATGGAGCATCACCCTTTTGTGACGATGACAACGTCCGTCATATGTTTTCAGGTTATATCTAATTACCCTTCTCTTCGTTCAGTTGAACTATATGCGAAGTTGGAGGATATTCCTGAGGAACCATATTATCAACCTAATCATTGTTCACAAGGGTATTCTTCTTCTCAACCTAATTATTCTTTTAAACCTACACAACCTGAAACCTTCCAATCACTTGACTTAAACATACCCTTTACCCAAATGTTGGCTTCATCATCAAATGATTTTCCTTACATTGTGTCGCCTTTTCATTCTAATTCACATCAATTCGAGCCATTACTAACACACCAAGCTACCCTATCAATTCATCAACAATTCATAGATCCAATGATTGGAATACATCAAGAATTCGTAAGGTCATTTAGTGAACACGAAGATGACATATTGTCTGCCCGCTGATGAAGAAGATGACAATAATGAGGCTAGTGCAAACCCATCATTTACTCCATTTGTCCACAACCTTCCACAACACATGTTTGCTTTAAACTTGGATCAAACCGAGAAGGATGCAAAATCCAATCATTTCTTTGATCGTGAAAGTATTTCAACGGAACCAACTGGTACACTACGAGTTGGGATGCAATTCCTAACAAAAAATGCACTTATATCTACAATTTAAGAATTTGCCATAAAGAAACATGTTGAGTACAAGACATACAAGTCTGACAAATCATGATTAATTGTGTATTGTCCTAATGGCTATGATTGGTATTGTAGAGCACACTTTTCAAAGAAAATCAAGGTGTGGAAGATAAAAAAAGTTGACAGGTTCACATGAATGTGTGACAACAATGCTTTCTCAAGATCATTCTAAGTTTGTCTCGAAGAAGATTGCAGAACAAATCTTGCCATTCATTAGCGAAGATCCAACCATTTCAATATCAGTGTTGGTTGAAGAAATAAAAAAAAAAGTCTACGGTTACACAACCACCTACAGAAAAGCATAGCTGGCAAAACAAATAGTAGTCGAACAACTATATGGCAATTAAGAGGAATCGTACAAAGAGTTACCAAGATGTCTTCTAGCAATGGATAAAAATCTTCCTAGAACGATCATACGTTTTGAGACATAACCAGTGATTGAAAATAATCATCTCGTTCCTGGTAAGGCAAAATTCCATTGACTTTTTTGGGCTTTTGAACCATGTATCAAAGGGTTTGCGTACTATAAGCCAATTGTCCAAGTTGATGGAACCTGGTTGTATGGAAAATATAATGAAACTCTATTGATAGTTGTGGTACAAGATGGGAACAATCACATATTTCCAATTGCCTTTGCCATTGTCGAGGGTGAGACGGTAGAGGCTTGGTTCTTCTTTCTCAAAAACTTAAGAACTCATGTCACACCTCAAAGTGGAATCTATTTAATGTCAACTAAACACGAATCTATCAAAAGTGCCTACAATCAAGAGGATAGTGGGTGGGGGGGACAACAAACAGTGCATGTGTATTGCATTCGATACATTGCACAAAATTTCGTGAGAAAGTTTAAGAATGTTGAAATGCACAAACAAGTTGTGAAAATGGATAAGTCTTTTTCATGTCAATTACATATTTTTCCTTTTATATGTACCAAACTTGACAACTTCATAGTTTGCACTATATAACTTCTCAGGATATGCATATACGGAAACCATGTTCAATCGTCATTATAATGATCTTCGGTCAAATAATGCAGAGGCTGCAAATTGGCTTGATCACATCCCAAAGCAAAAATGGGCTCAGGAATTTGATGAGGGTCGTCGATGGGGACACACGACAACCAATCTTTCTAAGTCCATCAATTTAGTGTTAAAAGGGTACATGATTTTTACCCATAACCAGAGTGGTCAAAGAAACATGTTGGAGGTTGGGTAAACTATTTGCAAGGAGAGGGATGGAAGCACAAGCAATGTTGGCATCCAATCAAGAATTTAGGAAAATTGTCACAAAGTCTATCAGTGAGGCCATGGCAAAATCCACCACTCATCGCATTAGATCGTTTGATCATCAAAATAAAAAATTTATTGTCACTAAAACAATAAACCCACACGAATTTGGACGACTAGCAGAAACATTTAGGGTCCTCTTTGAAACACTAAAGTATGATTGTGGAAAATTTCAGGCATTACACTTGCCTTGCACACATGTCATTGCTACTTGTGCACATGTTTGCATAGATCACAAGTCATTTGTGTCTCCTGTCTACAAGTTAGAAAATATTTTTAATGTGTACAAACATTCATTTGGGTTACTTCCTAACGAATCATTATGGCCAGAAAACATCGAAGATCAATGTTATCATGATCTAGAGATGTGCAGAGATCCTTGTGGTCATCCAAATCAAGTCGTATACACACTGAGATGGACATGAGAGAAAGGGGTCACCCAAAAAAGTGTATTATTTATCAAATTGTTGGTCATTCAAAAAACAAATGTCCTAACAAATCAAGAGGACCCTCAAGCCAACAACATTAAATTCTCTTATATTGTTGTATGTATATTTGTTATTTATTTTTTCTATTGTTCTATTGTATGTTTATTTATTTATTTAATTTCAAGTAATTCTATTATATTGTTGTATGTATGTTTGTTATTTATTTTCTTTTATTGTTCTATTCTATTTTTTTTATTTATTTAATTTCAAGTATGTTTGTTATTTATTATCTTGTATTTCTTATATTTATTTAATGTGTGTTTTTTAAATATATTTTCATGTATAATAATACAAATAATCATAAATAAAAAATAACAATGGATTAAAATAATAATAAAAATTTAAAATAAGTTAAGTATATTATTTAAAAAAAAGACAATTAAAAATTCAAATTTGAATAAATAAAAATATAAAACTTAAACTATTAAATTACACTAAGATTAAAATCATAAAATATCATAATTATAAAAAAAAAATATTACACACAATCTCTTTTAAAAAAAATAACATAATTAAAATTAAAATAAATTTAACAAATGAAATTTTATTATTAAAAAAAATGTTAAGAATTCAAGTTTAAAAATCCGAACTCTTAACGGTAAAACAAAAAAACGTATTGAATAATAAGTGTGAATTGGCTTAAAAAAAAAATAGTGACATATTTGTATATAATATAGCGCGTGAGTGGTATTCTCGTATATAAAAAATTTTATAATGGTGCAGTAGAAAAAAGTTCCCGCATGACGAGGATTACTCGAGAAAACACCAAAAAACAGAACACACAAAACCTCGTTTCGTTCTTGCACAACATAACACATACAATACAAAACAACACAGAAGATCGTTCCCTCTTTCATAGTTACTCCGATTACTTCAATTTCTCACTTAACTCTAAACAATTGACAAAACGTGACACGGTGAAAAGATCGTAGCTTTGCACCCTCACCTGTTTCACCGTAAGTGTTTACGTCGTGTTTTTTCTTTTCTTTCCCAGCACAGTTTTTCTTTTTGAAGAACGCAGTTTTTTCTCTTGTACTTTCTTCACTTTACCAACCACCGTCTCTGTGGGGAAGCCTTTGTACATATTTGTGTGTGTGAGAGAGAGAGTTTTATTTAAGTTTTCTTATTTCTTAGTCAATGATTTTTCTTAAGGTTTCTTGAGATTTTAGAATTGGGTTTTGAAAAAGAATTTCTTTTTTTTTCTCTTTTCTCTCTAATTGTAGAGAACATAAGATTGTTGTATGTCTTATATTATAGAGTCAGAGTGTCACTGCAATGAGGCATGAATGATTTGTGCTGAACTTTTAGATGTTAAGGCCCATGCATAACCAAAATGAGTATGGAGTTTGTGGATTTGGTAATTGATGGTAATACATATCTAGAAGGTGAAATGTGGCGGATTTTGAAGAATTAAGTGTTGAATAGTTTATAGCAGGGCCAATCCAAGCAGATTAATGATTCTGTTGGGCATGGTTATTGTATGAAGTTGAAGTTTGGGGTTTTGATCATTGCCTATTCTAGTGGAATTTTATAGTAGATATGCAGAGGGATTGGACAGCTTTGCTCCATTGAAGTTTTCTCTTTTTCTTTGTTAACTTTTTCTGTTATATTATGGATGATCCCTTATACTCCAATTTCCTTGTAAGTATCTTTGTATTGATGAATTCATTCTTGTTCTTTTATAAAAATGTATGCAATAAAATATGTCCTGGACATCAATTTTTCTTGTTCCGTAGCTATTCTTTTGGGGCTTATCTCAAAATACAGGACTGCAACTATGGACTTTCTTTTTGTTACAATCCAGTATAAGATTTAAGCACATAAAAGCATAACAAATTCAGCTCATCAGGCCAAACTTTCAATTTCCTTAAAAATCAAATTCATTTTACCGTTCCTCCCTTTCTCCATTCCACTACTCATTTTCTTTGGTCCTCCAAAGCTAGCTGTCACTCAGGTTCTGTTTCCTGTGGTCTAGCTGAAAGTAAATTTCTCAAAAGCCTGGAGACACTTCAGTTGTTTGTTTTTCTGAACTCAATAAAATAAACAAGAAATATATCTTCACTGAGGCTTATTCTCTATTTTTCTCTGAACGTTGGATACACTTTGGGGGAATTGATAATGCATCTGCTAATTCAAAAGCACTGAATATTTATATATCAATACCATGAATATTTGAAATTGTTTATCTTAATGACACAATGGGCAGACTTTTATGGATTTTGTGGTAGTGGATTCGGACAAGGGAAATGAAGCAGAACATAGCTGTCTAGAAGAGAGTACAAGTATATTTGAAGGGGATGAAGTTCAAGAACCATATGTGGGCATGGAATTTGATTCTGAAGAAGCTGCTAGGAAGTTTTATGCTGAATATGCCAGATGGGTAGGATTTGTTGTACGCATAATGCAACGACGACGTTCTGGAATTGATGGGAGGACTCTTGCTCGCCGACTTGGATGTAATAAACAAGGATTCTCACCGAGTAACAAGGGAACATTAGGACCAGAGAAAAAGCCAAGACCTAGCGCCCGAGAAGGTTGCAAGGCAACAATTTTGGTGAAGTTGGAAAAATCAGGAAAATGGATTGTCACAAGATTTGTGAAGGATCACAACCATTCTCTAATTGCTACAGCTAATGGGTTCAGCACAGCAGTGAGTTTTCTGCCTGTTTAAATAATTCTGCATAGTTCATTGTGCATTATGTATAAACTTATTTCATGTAAGTTGTGAGTGATAATAGCCGTTTCTTTTTTACTTTTTGGGATCTGTTTTTCTGGTGAGTCTGTGAATTGTGCATATAAGACCTGTGGTTTTATCTTCTGACAACATTAATTACTGAATATAAACATTAATATATTTTGTTAATATCTGTCATAACCTGAGACATCACTGATTTGTAAGATTGTGTTTATTTGGAATTTGCATAACTAGAGTCTCAACAAATTTTTGCAGAATTACTGAATTCTATAAATGTTATTTTGTATTAGAAACTACAAAATGAGAGTATGAGACAAAGAAGAATAACATTTATTGGGAGTATTTTTTTCCTGGTATCTTTTGTTCATAACTACCACTGATTCATAATAATAAGCATGGAGTATTTTTGAAATTTTTATTAATAGTCAGATTTAGGGAATACTCAGACAATTTTTTCTTCTAATGCATTAGAAAGAGCAGGTAGCATGTATTGTAGAAAAAATGGTAGAATGTTGCCTTAAGTGGTTTGGGCATGCATGAAGAAGACTTGTAAAAGCACTAATAAGGAAAGTTAGAGCAGATGCTAGATAGAGGGTAGTCCTATCACTTGTGGTAGGGGGAGAGACTGTCAAAAACTATAAGTGAAACCATTAAGAAGGATTTAGAGGTTAATGGTTTGTCTACAAACATGATTTACTCCTATCACAAGTATTTCCTCCATGCTACCGTCTATTGACAAATTTGCGCTTCTTAAGTACTTTGTGGCCGTTTGTCACCTTAGAAAGGACCCAATCATTATGCAGGTTTCTTGGCATCCTCCTATCAGAGGTTGGGTAAAATGCAACACGGACAGGGCCACAAAGGAATCGCCAGGAACCATGATGCAGACACCTTGGGCTGCTTTTCTTTCACCATTGGGATCAAGCATGCCATTCATGCAGAGCTTTTGGCCGCTGCTTGCTTACCACAAACGTTGGAACAGACTCATGGTCTATGATAGGAGCTATAAGAAAAGTGAAATGGGGAGAAATGATACTGATGTAACTAATAACTGAATAACTGTTTGTACAGAGGCGGGTAGCTACCTAACAGAATAAGCAGTATAAATAAGAGGAGAGAGGAAGTTGAGATTTTTCGTACTTGTACTTGGGACTTGGGAGAGTAAGGTACTCTCGAATATACCTCTGAAGTGTAGTTCTTTCACTCTAATCACATTGGCTAGGTTAGCAATAACAGATTTTCCTTCAATCCCTTCGAGTTCTTGCCCTAATCTGAGTTGGGTCCAACAGATGACTATGCCTATTTGTTAGTTGTGAGTAAGACAACTGGTTGTTCTCAGTTGAAGCTACACTGCCAGTAGCATATGTGAGCTAAGATAATTTTAGAAAGGTCTTGTTCCTTTTGTTTTTCTTGAGTTGAAAAATCATGTTTTGTTATGTGCAGTTAGTGTTCATATTTGTTCTTGGTGTTACATGTGCAAAGAGGCAGAGATTTCTTTCTAGTGAACAGAAAATAATAACAATGAAAGGTAAATAGTCACATAAGAAAGTTCACAAAGCCAAACTGTAGCTCTATTCCAAATTTCCCTACATAAAATGCCAAGGATTGAATAATTCAATCGAGAAGTGAGATGATGAACGTAGTTATGGAGTTATAGGTGGCTTTTGATGCTTTATTGCATGACATTAGATGCCAAGTACATACATTTATCAAACATCTCCATGTATTTGCATATGAACTCAACTTTGTGTTCTCTCTGATTAATTCTTGTGAAGAGGAAACTTTTGTGACTTTTTGTTTCTCTTTTGGTATTATCTTCCATGTTCTGTTCCAATTCTACTAGATCTCTGTATCATATATCAATACCGTTTCAAGATATATATATTTTTTTCCTCTGCTTGCAGGGTGATAAAGATAAGAAAATTGCAGAACTTAGTATGGAGTTAGAGCGACAAGATCAACTGTGTGCTGCGTATCGAGAAAAACTGCTCAGCTTCATAGGCAATGTTGAGGTGGAAACAGAGGAACTGTCCACAAAAATTCAACTCATTATTGAAAATGTAAGGAGAGCTGAGTCAGAAATGAAAAAATGTTCACAGAACAGAAAGCCTTGGTGCTTATCCTGAGAGTATAAATGAATGAGTACAGTAAATAATTTCACTACATATAGTGCTCCTTTTACACATTGGAATCTGTTCTTTTCACCTCCATTTTCCTTCTCAACATGTGTCATACAACTGCTTTTTATGCAAGGATTATTGAGGGAATGAAACCATAAGCACCAAATTGCATAGGATCATGGTCATCCATTCATTTTTTTACATAATACTTTTTATTATAAAATAGAAACACAATACAACCAATGGTGGATTTGGAAACTGCAGAGGATCCCAGTATTTTTCACACTGTAAAGGATCCTCGTCCGAGTACTAGCTATCTACTTATCATTGGATCTTAAAATGGTTCAAAACTTTTCAACTTTCGTGTAGTGTGTATATTGATAACAATCCCCTTCCCTTTAAGTTTCTTACGGATCAAGAGCTTTAGTTCAAGTCTTCTTTTGGTTTTCTTGGACTTACTACTCAAATTACAATATAGTTTGCTACCTTTACTCCCAAACCTATAATTTGTAAAATTATTTTATACAATCAGTCAATCATAACCCTTTATTTATGATAATACAGTTGATTTTTATAAAATTATTTCAAAATTATTACAACAGTGTGTTATAATTAACTTAAAGTGTAAAATGATTTTACACTGATAATGTAAGAACATTTTACTCATTTATATAACAATATAAAATAATGGTATGCATTCCACTCACTACCACTATATTAGACCAAAAAATGAATGTGGCCAATTTAGGTCCTTAATAGGCAATTAATCCCATTGAGATAGGGATAAGATTTCCAAAATAAAGATAGCAATATAAATATAATGCTTAATATCATTTTAGTCTACAAATTTTATTTAATTATCCGTTTTGGTCATCAAGTTATAAGAAAAATCAATTTGTTTCATAAGCTATTAAAAATGTATTAAATCTTGTACGTCATGTCACCTCATATTATTATAATATTATTTTTTGTGACAATTTATTTATATTTATTATTATAATCTCAATTTGATCTTCAAATTATTGAAAATGTTTCAATTTAATATTTGATCGTATATCATTTTACATTATATCTATAAAATATTGAGACTCAATTGACAGGTGAGGGAGATGAGTGTGTACCGTTAGAATTAAATGTGTATTGAAAAAAAATATATAATGTGATTAGATATATAGTTATAATGGTATGGTGACCAATAAACTATTTACATTTCAATGCTTATGATCCGCACTCCCGTTAAAAACCCATACATTCAGAATAGCCATAAGCTTTGCCTTAATTGCATTCTTGACACCATCTGTAAAGGTATTGGTCAAAGTTTAATGGTTTAATTGTGCTTCAGATCGTTTACTAGATTAGTTCCTAGGTGGACCGCTTGAATTGATCAGTTTAGTCTGTTTTTTAAAACTGTGATAAAAAAAAAGAAAGAGTAAATCATACCTCTTTTTGTTTGACAATTATATTTCATCGGAAAGTAATTAACACATTCTTTAACATATCTATATCCTTTCTAATACTCTTTTATATTGATAATGGTTTAAAAAATTTATGTGATGTTGATTAATGAGTAAGACCTATATAATTTTATGTTTTAAACTTTTAACAAATTTTAATTAATAATAAAGAGTATAGTAGACAAATTAAGAGTGTTAAAAGAATATATTTATGTGATTTTTCATATTTCTTATTAAAGAAAAATTTTGAAAAAAAAGATCCCATCCAAAAAATGACAAATATACCCGTGAATCCAAAAGACATGATAGTTTAACATTTTATTGTATTTATATATATGAAACGATCCATTTAGCCGTATGCAAAATTCATGTAGGCCAACAATAGTCACGCATCGTAAGTAAGATTAGTCTCCAACCTAATAAATTGGGGACACCCATGTCCCTAGTTTCCTAACTTGAAAAAAAAAGGTGGTATAGTGTATGTCACCAAGAAAGATTTTGAGATAATGGTAATTTGGGATTGTCACTATTAAAAGAGGCTTTATTTTTTTTGGGTGCATAACTAAAGGGAATAGTAAGTCACTGGTGTCACTTAGCATTAAAGGAACTTGCTTTATATTTATTTTTTAGTATAAAAGTTTGAAAGAATTGGTGGGGTTATGCTGTTTTTAAGGTCTTGATGTAAAATGAAGAGTAAGAATCGAATCTCAAACTTTTGTATCAAGCAGTTCTATTCTCTTAAGTCAATATCATTCACTTGAAAAAAAGTTACTTTTTTTTATAAGAGATGTTCCATCCCAGAACACTATAGGAAAATATGTTGTTTGAGCATGGAATCGTTCTTTTGAAACATATTATTCTCAATATCTTTGTCTTTTAGGTTTGTGGATGAATGTTCATCGTTCTATTTTTAAGTCCATCAATATTTCTGTAGTATTGTGCTCCTTAAAGCAGCTCTATTATTGGATTTTGTTCTTTACTCATTTTTAACTAAGATCATTGAGACGAATCGTGCATATAATTTGATAAGATATATATACAAACTTAAATATATTTTAGCTCCGTGATAAATAAATTATCAATTTTTTTTTGTTTTGAATATTTATAAAAAAAAATTACTCTATTAGATTTTTTATATATTAAAATTTTTATTTTGGATTATTCTGTATCATTGACAATATATTATCTTGGGAATAATCTTTTTAATATATATCCGTCATTGAGATAATTATTTCACAACATCATTTAACTTATGACAACGAGTCAAATATTTTGAAAATTTGTTTTCTTCCCTTAAAATTTATTAATTTTTTTACTTAAATATGTTTTTAGTTTATATAAGTTTACACTTGTTTTTAATTTTGGTCTTTTTATTTTCATTTTTAGTTCCTATTACTTTTTTTGTTCATTTTTAGTCACGGTAAGTTTGTGGTTTTTCAATTTTAATTTCTTGAAGATTTTATTATTTTTTTCATTTTTAGTTCAGGTAAGTTAATGAAACTAAAATTGGAAAAATTTAAACTTATAAGGATTAAAACTGGGAAAAAAAAAAAAAACATACATACATACAAGAACTAAAATTTAAAAAAGTACACCTCTACCTGAACTAAAAACATATTTACACGTATTTTATTTTAAATACATATTTTTAAAAATAGTTATGAAAGCTTACCTTATAACCATCTATTCATTATGTAAATAGAAATGAATTTCATTGTTGATAGTTAGATTTGAGTAGCAAAATTAATCAAACAGAAATATCTTCAAAGAGATATCAGTGCTTAAGATGGTGTAAAAAAAAAAAAAACAAAAAACTAGTGCTTAAGATTCCTTCACGAATAAAATTAATGCTTAAGGTATATAGGAATATGTCTTTCAACATAAGATAATACAACAGGGAAAAAATTGCCTTTTAAAAAAAAAATCTATTACCTAAAATAGTAAATAGAATACTTTAAATGTTTCCATCAATAAAGTATATCAATATACTGAAAAATATTATTCCACCACGACTTGATTACGATAATATTCTTGAATATTTGCTTCACATAGTTACATTTAAGGTTGAGTGAACACGGGGCATGAACGTTGTAAATTTTGTAGTATCATTTTCGATTCTCACATATAGAAAAAAATAATAGAGCTAATGAGTAAGTATTTCATGTGATGTGTTAAAAAAAATATTAAATGTGATCATTTTTTAATTTAACCAGTATTTACTTTATTTAAATGACTAAAATTTTAAAATAAAAATATATAAAGAAATAATTTTATTTTTACATAATGTAAAATTATGGGTTTTAACAAAAATAATAGAATATAAAAAATGTCTTTATTGTTCTCAATGAGAATTTTATTTTATAATTAAAATATATTAATGGAATAAAACATTTGAAATTGAAAATAAATTATAAAAAATATGTAAATAAGCTACTATATTAATTTGATATGATGTGTTAAAATCTAAATTTACAAACAAAATTTAGAAATCCGACAGCTCTTTTTTTGTACAGGGGAAAGATAAACAAACAAAAAACACCGAAGTTGAAAAGCTGAAAAACAAAACAATAAATTAAGGGAATGTTTGAAAGGGCTTTTTAGTTTTTATTTTTAAAAAATTATATTTTAGAATAATTTTTAAAAAGAAAAAATTTGTTTGGTATTTAAAAATTATTATTAAAAAAAATAAATTTAAAAGATGTGAGACTTGTGTATGAGAAAGATATGAAACTTATGTAAGAAAGATAAATAAAATGAAAGATGTGAAATTTATATGTAAAATTATTAAAAAAATGTGGGATTTTATGAAAAGAAAAAATAAAATAAATGAAACTTTATGAAAAGAGAAAAATAAAAAATAAAACACAAAAAAACTGTTTTGATTTTTTAGTTTTAAAAATTAAAATAAAAAATAATTTTTAAAAATTGATTAACAAGTTTTATAATTTTATAATTTTTAAAAATTGAGATCAAACGTGTAATAAAAATTTGTTGAAATAGCTTGCGAAACATAATTATTGTTATAGAGAGAGGAATAAGATTAGATTTCTCTCATGAGTTTGATTTCAAATTTAATATATAAAGAAAATTATCATGTTATGAAAATAATATGTTAATCATATGTTGTTTGAGGATTTTCAATGTTATTATATATTTTGAAATTTGTAAATGAAAACTTTATGATTTTTGAAAATTATAAATATGTTTTTAGTATTTAAATAAGATGTTTATTATTAATTATTAGTTCCTGAAAAAAAATGTTTGATTTTTTTAATATTTGAAATGTGATAAATGTTATTTTTGTTAAAATTTTCAAACAAAAATATATAAATTTTATAATTTGTGACGATTTTTTGTCGTTATAATTTAATTTTGACGATTAACAACCATCACAGATTATAAAATTTATATATTTTATTTAAAAATTTGTGTGATAAAAGTATAAAAAATAATATTTATCATATTTAAAAGACTAAAAAAATAATTTTTAATTTAAAAGATTAAAACAAAAATATCTTATATTAAAATTACGAAAAACATATTTAAACCTTTTAGAAAATTATCCTCTTTATGATTGAGAATGGCCTTTTACACGTCGTTACTCACCAGCAAGGACATCAATACCTCCATCTCCACACTTTTGTTGATACTACCATCATCACTTTTATTGATATTATCACTGTTATCATTGCATATCTTAGAAAACTTTTAAAATGAGTTCAATTTGAAACTAAAAATTAGAGAAAAAAAAATTAAAAAAAAATTTTAAAAACTAAAAATTATTTTTTAAAAAAAATTGCAACTAAACCCTAAACAGACTCTATTATGTAATCTTTAAAAATAAGTGTTAAAATAGTATCAACCTCAAAAAGTAGAAAGAAAGATCTTCACACCATTTCTCTCAAATCAATACAAGAAAAATTATTATTCGCAACCATTTTTTTTATTGACAATTAAATTGTTGACAAAAATTGATATTTGACAACACAATTTTATTATTGCTGGAATAAGTATATTTATCACAATAACAAATTTATTGTTACGAAAAGTATTTTCTTATGTCAGCGACATTGATTGTCGCTATTAATAGCAACAATATTCAATGGTCACTGTAGAAAGTACTACTTAATGCCTACAACATTCATTGTTGCTGTTAAAAAAATGTGTCAATGCTATTTTGTCACTGTGAAAAGTATTTTTCATATTACTAACAGGTTTATTATCATGAAAAAAAATATTAATCAATGACAACAACATTTATTATTACTATAAAATGTACTATTTAATGCTAACAATATTCATATTAAAATTTTTTAAATATATCTCATTAATATTATTTATTCAAATAAATATTAAATACATAAAAAAACAATATAACTACTCCACTTTCTTAAAAGTTTGTTAATGCTTCCTTAATATAACTGCACTATACACACAAAACTACCACGTCTTTTATCCACTAATTATTCTATACTTCGGTCTTTCTTCCTTAATTTCTTCTTCTCTTTCATTCTCTCTTTTCTTTGGAACTTATTTTATTTGCTTCAAATGGGACCCACAATTTTTTTTACTTTCCCCATAACAAACACTTATTAGACATAATCCCTACAATTGAGCAACTTTTTTTTTATTGCTTCCCATGGACCCTACCATAAACTTATTTTGTTATATTTTGTTAATAACTTATTTATTATTATAAATGTCTTATTGATAAATTAATTAATGTTTAAAAATTAAATTTTTTTAGATTAATATTATTATTTTAAAAAAATAAAAATATACACAACTAAAATATATTTATTTTAAAAAAAAATTATTAATCCCACACAAATAAGGAAACATAGAAGACATTAATAAGGATGAAATGGGAATGTGGCATATTGATAATTTGTCATATTAGTATTATTTTGTGGGTTAGATGAATCTAAAGAATTTTGAAAATTTAGATTGGTGGGAGGTTGAAAATTTGCATTTGTGGAAAGTCAAAAATTTGAAATAAAATTAAACAAATGATTCATATTGAATGAATTTTGATTTGGATTCATGAAATGAAAAATAATCAAAGAAATTAAAAAAAAAAATTTAAAGTAAAAATAAGAGAAATTTGGAAAATTTTAATGGTGTAAAAAATATTAGAATGTACCCCTATTTATATAAAATTATTCTAACGATAAAAAAAACGGTAATCTTCAATTGAAAAAAAAACATTAAAAAATAAAATAAAATAAAGTATTAAAAGAAATACAACGATAATAATATTTTAATATTAAAATTTATTTAAACTACGGAGTGAAGCATTGTTGCTTTAAGCAACAATGCCTGAGGAAACAACTATTATATTTGTGCATAAAGGGAAAAACTTCTGAAGCTACCCTATTTTATACCGTTGTGGGTGGCCTAAGCTTTTAATTTCCTCTATCATTTTTGTTTACATTTTCTTACTTATATTCATAAGCATTTCATTTTTTTTATTCTTTCTTTTTCTATGTATTTATATTGTAACAGACACAAACACAATTAATAAAAAAAAAGTAAATTTTTCTCTTAGTTTGAAGGTTAAAATGTCAAATGTTTTATTTAATTTTATTATTTTGAATTTCATTTATCACAGTGCAAATATGTGATACAAATCTTCGACGGTGAACATATTTTTTTTTTCTTTTAGTTTTCTAAAATTAAATTTTTGGTATTCTTTTAGTTTTATTCTCATGAAAGACTTTTATCTTTTTAATTGGTAATCATTCCTTATATGTTTCTTACTTTTGATGTTAAGTATATTTAGAAATGACCCAACAAATAGTGAATAAAGTTGAAAAGAATACGAGATTAATGAAAACATGTAAAACATGCATTAAATCAATGAAAACATGCAAAGAAAATATATGAAATCCCCCAAAGTTAGAAGTTAGTAAAATAAAATAATTTCTTTTATTCCATTTTTCCTCTTTCTCCTTCTTCTATATTTTTTCTTTTCATTTTTTATTTTTTGATTTCCTTCATTTTTTTAGTGTTTTATTGCATTTTTTATTGTTTTTTATTTTGTTTTCTTCCTCTATCTTATTCTTTTTATATCCATTCTACTTTTCGTTTTAAAAAAATTCCCACTTGCAACTTTTTTTCTTTTGTTTTATTTTCTTTAGTAGTTTTAAAATAACATTTTTTTAAAATCAATTTTAAAACTTCAAACTAATTTCTCTACAAATAAAAAAAAACGTAAACAAAACTTATTTAAAAACAACCATTTTCTTTATTTAACTTTTTTAAATATTTTTTTCTGCTTTTATTTTTTTAAAAGTTTTTTTAATATTTGTGTTTTTTAATTTTTTTTTATTATGGGTGATTACAAAGTTTAATCTTGAATCATAAGTAGTTTTACAAGAATAGTTTTAAAAACAGTTTCACTTGTAAAGAAAACAAATATTTTACAAATTTAAACAAAAAAACCAGATTCTTATATGTATTGTATATGAGTGATTTTGTTTGGAATGATAACTATTTGCTTAATTCATATAGCATATATTTACTTTTTTAATTTACAAATTTTATTTCGTTTTAATACTTTAATAGAAATTATTTTCATTCCCCTCACCTTCCTTGGAAAAATTATCAATTCATTTTTTTTCTTTAACTTTTGTTTTGCAGGTTTGAATATTTCTTGAGGAACAACATATATTTATTTTTTAAAGTTATGTTATTTCTCTTATTAATTTTTTTCTTAATTATATATAATTATACTATCTCGTTCTTTTTATTTTTTTTATTTTTTTTTCTCTTAATAAATTAAATGTATATGCTAAAGACAATGACCATTATGAAAAATAGTCAATTTTAAAAATACTAAATAATAATTTTTTTTAGCTCTTCTTTAAATAAATAAGTATTATTTTTAAAGATCAGAGTCTTAATTTAAAAAATTAACAAAAAGTAATGAGGTAGTTTGAAATTTTTAATTGAAAAAAATATGACAATTTTTAAATAGTACGTTGAAATTTAAAAAATAAAAATAAAACAAAAAATTTACAAATAATAGTGATTTTTTTAAAAATAAAAACAATAAAGTAATGAGATAATTTGGAATTTTAAAATTAAAAAAAAAAAAAAGATGTTTCCTTATAGATAATTTATTGAATTAATTTAACTATATGTACAAAAAAAATTATTTATAAAGATTTTACATAAATATTAATAGAGAATTATAGCATTAAGCATGATTGTGTGTTTTAAAAATAATTTAGAGAATTATTTCAAATATAAGAAAACATTTAACATAATAAAACACAATAGCGCAATAGAAATACGGACATACAGGCATGACAATGTATGTGTTTCGCTAGTTTACATAACTTCCACACACACATAAAAGTTTTCATGTTATATTTTCCTTTTCTCTCACACACTCAAATCTACAAGAACCTAACCGTCTCTCTCCCATGTCTCTAACTTTCTCTCTCTCAAAGACAAAGATTCTTTTTCTTCCAATAGTGTCCATGCATAAAATTTTATGTTATGTTTCTTTCGTTTTTTTCTTCCTTCTTCTACACCAACATTAAAATTTTATTTTTAACCATTATACTAGGTAAACATGCATGTATCCATTTATATATATATATATATATATATATATATATAATATTTATTAATTATTGCACAATTTCTCTCTATTCTATGTTGGTTTTAAATTTTCATTAAATTGAACTTAATTGTCTTTCATGTTGTATGTTGTTGTTTTGTTATAATTGTACTAGGTACCACCACTTCAATTATGACACTCTTCATATTCCCAATTTTGACACAATCACTCTCCATGAAACCACACCACATTAGAAGACACTAGAAGTAGTAACATAATACCAAACCTCAAACACTTTTTCCCTATTCAGATAAAAGTTTCTTCTTTTCAAACACCATTTTTGAGAACTACATTGACCCACTTAATAGTTTTCTATAAACAACAACAAATTAAAAAAGAGTTATAAAAGATAATTAATTTCTATTTTTTTCATGAGAATTAATTTCAATTTTATTTATTTGTACTCATTTTTCCACCAACAAAAAATAAAGATTTTTTTATAATAATAAAATAGTAATAATTTTTTTAAAAAAACCCACCAATTAATTTTAATTAAAATTACCAAATTTTTAAATTTAAAATACCAATTTATTAATTACAACTATTTTTTCTAATAGAGACATAAGTAATATCAACTACAGTAAGTGTGTAAAAATGATAGCGACCAATTATTGTTAACAAAAATATAAATAATGATAGTGATATTAAATGTCGTTGTAAAACTTTTCGCGTCTACATTTTTGCCAACGACTTTCAACGATAAATATTTCACTGTCATAAGTTATTTTTGTAGTAACAATTAAAATATCTCAACAATAAATATCACTCTGAATAACAACTTTTCTTGTTGTGAGTATTCTACTTCACATCATATAGAAAAAAAATTATATATATATATATATATATACCCATACATTATTTAAACATGGATCGATAGAAAAAAAATTGTATATATACCCATACATTATTTAAACATGGATCGATGTTGACGGGGGAATACATGAGAAAGTGCGATACAAGAAAAGGTGACACAATTTGAAAGTTCCTTCTCCATCTCGTCCACTTCTTTAAGTTGGCTTCACCTATCACAAACCCATCTCATCTTTTTATCATCACTAACTATATTATCTCCTATCAACCTCAAAAAGGAGGCCTAGTAACTAGCTACCCATCCCAACCAACAAAGACAACATGGTACTTTGGCAAGGTCAATTGAGAGAGTGGGTACTAGTGTACTAGCTAGCTTTAGTATAAGTGTTTTGATGGTTAGAAATTCCAACCTAACAAACATGACATGATTAACATTTTTTCTTTTTCTTTATCATAAATCATATCATATTATATATGATACTTACATTTTCTTCTTTAGATTTTTTGTTTAGACTAGAGGAATATTAAGATGATTGGAAGCTGTCTTTTTTTAATCAATTACTAACGTGATTTATGAAAAGAAAATTTTCAAAAATGAGTGAGATGTATTAACATTTCTAATGAGTAACGAGTAATTAAATAAAAATATTTTTACATCTAAAAGTTAGTTGAAATTTAGTGAGAGAGTTAGTGAAATGTAATAAATATTTTTAGCATTAGAAATATCACTACTTTTTCTTGATTTTGTCTAAAGATATTTATTCTAACTACAACTAGTGTTATGATTTGGTGTTAGCAGCTGGTGCATGTCTGGTCTGAAGAGTGACCAAGGAGTAATAAGCTCCACCACACGATGCTCCTTTGGCCAACAAAGACGAGTGGGTTCCAATCTCCACCACCCTCCCCTTTTCCAACACAGCAACAACATCACAATTGTGAATGGTGCTCAACCTATGCGCCACCACCACGCTGGTCCTCCCAGCCATCACCCTCATCAACGTTTCCTGCACCACCTTCTCCGTTTGACCATCCAACGCACTCGTAGCCTCGTCCAACAGCAACACCTTTGGATTTCTCAATATTGCCCTCGCTATTGCTATCCTCTGCTTCTGACCCCCCGAAAGCTGCACCCCCTTTTCCCCACACAATGTCTCGTAACCATCCTTCATGCCCGCTATGAAATCGTGAGCGTTCGCCGCTCTCGCCGCCGCTATAATCTCACTCTCGTCGGCATCATCACCATCGCATGTTGCAGTTCCGTATGCAATGTTCTCCCTTATGGTCCCACCGAACAACGTTGGCTCTTGGCTCACTAGTGCTATGTGCTTCCTTAGTGACTTTAGGTTGTAACGTTTTATGTCCATGCCATCTATTGTCACCATCCCCTGAAGTGGATCATAAAATCTCTCTATTAGCCCTATGATGGTCGATTTCCCTGACCCACTCTGCCCCACCAATGCTGTTGATTGACCTGACTTAATATTAATAGAGAAACCTGAGAAGATAGCCACATTAGGCCTAGTGGGGTACGCAAAATGCACTTCATGAAACTCTATGTCACCAACTAAACTCTCTGCCTTGTACCCATTCGGGTCATCGGGTTCAATTTCCGTGCACCTGTCTATGATCCCGAAAACATCACCAACAACATCAGCACCTCTTGCGAGATCCGTGGTCATGCTTCCCGCGTCGGCGATGATCCTCCCCGTGCTCACCAAAACCATGAAGCTCTCGAAAAAAGTTTTGACGGTTATGTACCCACCGTAGATCAGCTTACCGCCGTACCAAAAGTCCAAGGCCCAGATGCAGGACGCGAGGCCCTGGGAGCACCCGAGTCCAATGCCGGCAAACCATGATTGCCGGACATTCTCGCGGCTAGGGCCCTCCTGGGCCTCTTCGAGCAGCCTGAGGATCCGGGCCTGGGAAGAAAAGGACGTTACGGTCCTAACATTCGAAACCGCTTCGGAAGCTATGCTGCTGCTTTTCTGCTGGGCCTTGAGGGCCTTGTGGGACATGCTCTTGAGAAGAACACGCCTTGTGTAGAAGCACGCTATGATGATGGGTTGTACGGCGATCATAACAATTGAAAGCCTCCAGGAAATGATTAGGCCCATCGTGTAGGCTGTTATCACCGCTGAAAATGTTTGTACTAGCAATGCCATTCTATCTCCCACTAGAGACCTCACCTAGTAGAAAGAGACAGCACAAAAAGAGCAAAAAAATATGAAACATCAACAACAACAAACATGATTGTCTCAAACAAATCGAATCACGATCACGCATTCAGAAATGAAACATTCACAATCACACATACGAAAAGGTAAAGAAAGACTATAGACACACGCTGAGATAACGAGCATGCGTGCATTGAAAAGCCGGTTTAGACGGCAAGTAACGACGAGGAAATTATCTGGCGTACCGAAATAAAGTACTGACATTACTTTCTCCGGCTGTGACGGGAGCCACAATGCAACGTTTTCACGTGTTAATCAATGAGTTTTTTTTTAGTGTGACTCTATCTTAAAAAAATGTAAAATAAAAAAGTATTTTACAATTTTAATTATACTCTTTATGTTTTTTAAGTTCTGCTTTAATTAAAAATTAACATATTTTAAGAAAAAAAAATACAACCAAATGAGAATTATGCTTTCTTTAGAATATTATGATATCGAAAGATATCGAAAAGATGCTTTGTTGAGAATATGGTGATAACAAATATAGGTTCTAGTAATCATTAGTAGATAAATTAAAATTTATTTCATTAAGTAAACTGGAATATTTAGTATTAATTCTTAAGTTAAATATTCTTTTTGAGTGGTTTGAAATAAATGTTACTAGTATATTCTTAAGTTATACTGTTTTGATTTCCTCACATTGTTTTCTCTAACATTCAATATACACTCACTTCACACGCGCGCCCATAAACTATTGAGAAAATCTCAAGTATCCTATTCTAAACTTTATGTATTCAATGAATGAGTGCATATACAGTTGAACCAATTCAAGTGTAAGAGAAATGTTATAACACTGAATAAAAAAATATACTTGGAGCATATATTTATGGCTTTATAAGTACTTTCTCTTTGAAAATTAAGAAAAAGTAACGAAAATAAGGGAAACGGAAAGTGAGGTGGAGCCGCCAGCTAGCTCCACCCTTTTTTCTCAAAAGAAAAAGCGTACGGAATATATATATGTAACCACAACTGAAGATATACATAAGAACAGCGTTTTGCTAACAACCACACAGAAAAATTCTCACCGACAACCATGGCCGTTGCATGTAGATACCATGCATTATAGCCCTTACAAGTTATAACTAAGAATT
Organism: Amphicarpaea edgeworthii; assembly: GCA_014843725.1. Lineage (NCBI taxonomy): Eukaryota > Viridiplantae > Streptophyta > Magnoliopsida > Fabales > Fabaceae > Amphicarpaea > Amphicarpaea edgeworthii. The sequence goes on along the minus strand of CM026327.1, from coordinate 19,892,242 downwards.
TTTCGTACAAAATAATAGTATAACCTGAAATAGTAACGATACCATAACACCTTTTTTTCTTATGTTACTCCTCTCCCACTATCTCTTTCACCGTAAAATAAGAAAAAAGAGAATACCTTTTTCCTTGCATTACATCCTCACACTATCGCTTTCAACCGTGAAATAAAATTTTAGTTTCTTCCTCTTTCCTAATCTAGAAAAAAGGGTATAGGAAAATATTCTTATAAGTAATTTTTAACACTTTATACTTTTTATACAATATTAGTACAAAGTCTTTTACACAACAATCAACAAATTTGCAACCAGGTTGAGCCGTTAAGATGGCTTATACCATCCATCCATTATTAAATAACAATATAAAACTCTCTTATAATACTCTTAATATTTTACACTCTTAGCGTCTTTTCCCCCTTTTTCTAATCATATCTATTATCATAAACATAATTTTTCATACTTTCTTATCATGTTTCCTATCCCACGTCAAATGCAAATGATTAACATAATCAATAATAAATTAATATAAAAACTGTTCAATCATGTCAAAAGTTTTTTTAAATATTTTAGTTTTATTTTTATTTCCTTTATTTTTTTACTTAATATATTATTATTTCTGTCTCAGTTTTTTTCAGAATCCATGCATAACGAGAAGAAAAAGAGTGAAAAAAAAATTGAACATGTTCGAAGAAAATGAGGAAAAACGGAAACATACCACATCAGCATCCTTGGCAAGTCTGGAGCAGATGGCGGCACTGGAGTTCTGTTCCAAATCGAACCACCCAACTTCGAAAGTGAGGATTTTTGCAAGCATTGTCTCTCTGACCCGTTTCGTCAAGTATTCCCCCATGTACCCGAAGCAATAATGCTGCCCAATATTCGCCAGCAGAGACACCACGAAAAGTCCCAGAAAGGCGAACGAGTAGAACTTCGTTCGCCTCTCTATCTCCTCGTGATCCGCATGAAAATACAACAGTATCGTCGACCCCATCGTGAAGGCGTACACCGGCTGAACCGCGCCGAACACCATCGCGTTCCAGCACCCTAACAGGACGTGCTTCCACTCCGGCAAACTCAACGCCACCAGCCTCCTAAACGACGGCGGCGCATGTACCTTCATTATATTTTTCTCTCCAATGTTATTTTCATCATCACCGTCACCGAATATCGTGGGGCCTACCTGAGTGGACCTCACGTTATTTTCGATGGTGATTGATGTAGTGCAGGAAGCACTACTCTCTAGAGTAACGGTCTTTGTTGTTGTGCTTTCTTTCACCTTCTGTTGTTGCTGGAGGTGGAAGGCCGACGCGTAGGCGCCGGTGTCGTTTCGGATGAGCTCGTCATGCGAGCCCATTTCGACGATTCTTCCGCCTCCAACAACGGCGATGAGGTCGGCGTTCTGGATGGTGGATAGGCGGTGCGCGACGATGATGGTGGTGCAGCCCGCGGTGGCGTTGTCCAATGCTTCTTGGACGAGTCGCTCTGACTCTGAGTCGAGGGCGCTTGTTGCTTCGTCCAGAAGGAGGATTCGCGGTTTCTTAATTATTGCCCTCGCAATTGCTATCCTCTGTTTTTGTCCCCCTGACATCTGAATCCCCCTCTCCCCCACCTGTAATGTAAGGGAAATCAAAATCATTTATTACTTTCATGTGGGTTTTGCATTATTTCTCTTCTGGTACCAAACCTTGCCCTTCTCAATAAAATAAATCATTCATTATGTTTCCTATTATTTGACATCAATGCATCATATGTAAACTTAACTTGCATATATATCTACCTACCTTTTCTAGTTGATAGAACAAAATTTAGACGCAATTCTTTATAAATTTACACTTATTTTTTAACAAAAATTATAATTTTCTTTATATATATTCTAGCTAATATATGTATGCATTAAAAATTACTGTTAAAATGAAACTCTGATTTTAATTTAAGAATATAAGTTTCATATTATTTAATACACTTATTTTCTTACTTTCTTTATTATTTTTTAAAATTAAATATTATAAATAACAAGAGAAAAATGATGCATGGAAGTTAATTACCATGTTACTAGTTGACATTGAAAAAGAAAGAAAAGAAATACAAATATAGTAAATGATATAACTAATATAATAAAAGAAAACTAATAAATATAGAAGTGAATAAGTGTCTGTCAACTGTCATATTAAATTGAAGTTAGAGAGTGTATTGAATTTGAGTCTAGAAAAAGTCCAAATGAACTGAATATAACTAATGTTAAGAAAATCATTGCACGTACAACTACGTATGATGTTATATAATTGACGTAAGGATCACATGATATACTCGGGAAAAGCAAAATAAATGTGGTAGTAAAGTAACGTGGTAGTGGAGCAGCAATGAACAAAACAGTAGTAGTGAATAGTGTCTGTGAGTGTGACTGACCTGTGTATGGTAACCTTGAGGCAGAAGCTGGATGAAGTTATGAGCATGGGCAGCTTTTGCGGCCTCAATCACCTGCTCTTCCGTGGCATCTTCTTTGCCGAAAAGTATGTTTTCTTTAATGCTGGTCGCGAACAGAGCAGGCTCTTGACTCACCAACCCCATTTGAGACCGAACCCACTTCACCTGCAGTCTCTGGATCCCCACTCCGTCCAACCGTACCTCTCCCCCGGAAGGGTCGTAGAACCTCTGCAGCAGTGCTATCAGTGTCGATTTCCCAGACCCACTTTCCCCCACCAGTGCCACCCTCTTTCCCGCGGCAATCTTCAGGCTCAGACCATTTAGAATTGCGCTCTCCGGTCTCGATGGGTATGCGAATTTCACTCTGTCAAATTCCACTTCCCCGTGGACTGTCTCTGGGATTTCGCCGTCGATGCTCTCGGAATCTATCTTGGGAACCCTCTTTATCACTTCCTTTATACGCTCCGCCGCCGCCCCCGCCTCCATGAAGTACTTCATGTTGGATAAACCCGCCCCTAATGCTCTATTCCAAAACAAATTCTTCATTAATTAATTGATATAAGTTAAAATGTTTTCATTTCATTACTTAATTAACTATCAGTTGAAATAATAATCTATCAGAAATTGAGTAAATGAAAATGAATAAGATTTTTTGTTTCCGAATGAGATAACTATGATGACTTACAATCCACCAACCGCGATGGCTGCTCCGACGGCGAAAACCGTCCCACCTTTGGCGCCATGATAAATGACGAGTCTGCTACCGTAATAGCACATGAAGGACCAAATGCCGAAAACGACGCCGTTGCTTCCAATGGCCAATCCCTTAGCCCAGCCTTGTTTCAGGCCAAGCTTAACCGTCCCTTGAAGCGCGTTTGAGAAAGCGCTCATGGTCTTGCTCTCCCCCACGAACGAATAAACGATTCTGATGGACGAAACAGTTTGTTCCGCCACCGCCCCGGCTTGGTTATACTCCTCCCGGATTTTACTACACAGTCCCATCAGAGTCTTGCCGTAGATCAAGCCCGGGATCACCAGAAGAACCACGAACGGAAACCCGACGATGGCCAGCCTCCACAGCATTGCAAACGCGGCTATGTAGCTCCCAAGGAACAAAGAAATGTTCATCAAGAAATTCGGCACCTGGTTTAATTAAGCAAAATTAATAAGAGTATTTAATAATTTCTTTTTTTAATTAAGTAATGACATGATGATGATTTATGATAATAAAGACGAACTTTTTCGCTGAGAACATCTTGGATCACGAGGCTGTCGCTGGAGACGCTGGTGATAATCTCCGACGTGCTTGTGACATGCAGATCGAAATAAGCCACATCTTGTCTGAGCACTGCTTTCAGATACCTGCATCTCATTCTGACTGCTTGTCTTTCGCTCGTTCTTGTCCAACAAAAACCCTCTGAAAATAACAGTAACAGAATATAATAATAATAATTAAAAAAAAATGGATACAATACAACAATATCATTACTTTAATTTGCGTGGCGTGAATTGAAAGAGAAAAGGAGAAAAGTCAAAAAAATCATTGCTCATAAGTCATAACCGAAACTCACCAAGGAAGCAAACCGCAAAAGAGGCACCAGCCAAATATAACCAAGCCACTGCATTCTGCATCACCAATAACAAGTTATGAGTAACTTCTCCTTTGTTATGTTTTTTCCATGTACCTATAAGATTAATATATTGAGAGACATGGAATTGAATTGAACCTTATTGATGTTATGGATGAAAGTGTTTGCATCCATGGAAGAGGAGCCACCAATGTTATTCATCATGCGGCTACTTATAACCAACACTAGAGGGGTGGCCAAGCCTTCCCCAACAGCCCCAATGGTACCTAAAACCATAAGAAACAAATCTTTGCCATCGGCATGCATGAAAATTGACCCAAACCCAATAGACCCATTTTTCTTCTTCTCGTTTTTTCCCTCTTGGCTAGACATAGCTACTAAACTTTTATGATCCCTACCCATTTTAGGACACACCCTTTAATTTTCTCGAGAATAAACAACACTGAGATTCGGAAGGAGAGAGAGAGAGAGAGAGAGACTTCTCTAACTACAACTGATAGAGCATATGGTTTGGTTAATTTCTCTGCCTTCTTTCTTGGCTTGTTTCCAAAACCAGCTTTTGTTGTTTGGCCTTGAACTGAGTTGGTTGCAACATTCTGAGATGAATTTATAGGAATCAGTGTGGTGGGGGCAAAAACTTATTATTATAGGGACCAGAAAGAATAGCTAGGGGTCAGGGTTATTGGAGGGAATTAATCTTAATAGCATGTGGAGAGGTTTATTGTGTTGTTGAGGATGGAGGAACATGTGATGTGGTGAGGAAGAGAATTTTGTTGCTCCTGTTTGACTTTATGATCATCACACTGCTAAAGCATTGGGACTTTTATCATAGCCATGTATGTGTATGTATATATACTACTACTACTACTAGCTGCTTTTGTAAAAGCATTTTTTTTCTCATCTTATACCATACCACTTTCAAAATTATTTCCCAAGATATGCCACTTTTATTGCTTTTGCTGACATGATTCTTTCCTTTTTTTTTTTTTTTTTTTTTTTTTTTTTAATAAAGGATTGGTGAATTGTGGACCCTTCTTTTTTCTTATATTTTTTAGTTATTTATTAGATAATAGTTGATCTGACCTTTGTTATCAAAGAATCCTTTAAAGAGAAAACTAATAATCATTTATTAATAAAAGTGGTTTATGTTTATTAATCAAATAATTATGTTTAAATTTTAGTTAATTCTTTTTTTCTTGAATGTCTTTTAATTTATTGGATTAAAAATTAATCTCATGATGTTTACACTGTGTGTCTCTTTTGATATAAGTAAATTTTTCACTCAATAATTTATTCTTTCAAATAAGAATACGATAAGACCTTAAAATTTTAGTCAATTCAAGTATGAAATAGATTATATCCACCTGGTATTTATTCACGAAGATTAAACACTTCGTTAAAATATAATAAAATACTATTAAGTTAACAAAAAAAAAAAAAAAAGATACATAGGCACTTTCTCTTTTTGATTGTCATGGCAAATTCGCAATGGCTATCCTCTGTTTTTGTCCCCCTCACATCTGAATCCCCTCTCCTACCTGTAAGGGAAACCAAAATCATTTATTAACTTCATGTGGTTTTGCATTACTTTTCTCTTCTATTATCAAACCTTGCCCCTTTACAGAAATAATAAAAAAATTATTCAAGTTTCATGTAAACAGTTACTTAAGAATGTGCATATGAACATATCTACGTTTTCTAGAAATTAACAAACTTAATATACTGATATGAACATATCTAGCTACGTCTTGGAAAACTGCAAATGAACTAAACGGGAGTCAAAAAGTGATATAATGGTTGAATGGTTAAATTGAAGGTAAAGGGAGGGAGAAATCGTAAATTGGATTTCTTATTACTAACAAAATTTAATAATTAATCAATAATATTTATCAAAAGTAGTGAAGTGAAAGAAATATGAATGAACAGTATATAAAAATTTATATTATATGAAATTTACAATATTCACTTATTCTATTCTGTTTATTCAATTTAGCTGGAATCTTTCATAAGTTTATCATGGTTTGAATGAGTGGAAGAATAATTCTTTTAAAGTTAATCGTAGGTCTCACTAGTAAAATTTTCATTGCTGAATTGAGGGGATTTATGAGGAAATCATTCTCTCTCTCTCTCTACACATATTACAACTGTGTCTGCACCTTTGTTGCAGCCTATGTTACGTCTCCTTCCCCATGCTATTTTTTGTATAATAATAATAACAAAATTAAAAATAGTATGATAATAAAATAAAAATAGTATGAATAATATTAATAAATAATAATAATTTCTCTTCTTTTCTTATCCATTAAATCATTTTAACTCAATTGTTTCTCTTCTATTTCTATCTAGTTTCCAAACAATCTATATAATGTTATTCTAGTTTTCACATATTTTTCTTCTATTCTTTTTTTTTTTTTTTTGTCTATTCTCTTTTTCTTTCGTCACAGGCTAAAAGACGTGCCTACCTGAAAATGTTACCAAGTCTCATCTTATTAGACCATTCATCTTTTGCATGTAAAAGTCATGCCTATAGTGTTGGAAGTCTCAAGACAAAGAGAGCGATTATCGTAAGGCTATTGAGCCTTCCTTTGTGCAATGCTAGGTCAAACCCCTAATTAACTAATCCCCACATACTTTTATTTTTTTAACTAACTTGTATTCTAATTAAATATATTAATTTATGAACATTTTACTTTATAATAAAAATAAAATTCGTGCTAAATAATAACCGTCTTATCTCCTTATCTTCGCAAGTTGAGTCAATTCCCAATAATGAGTGCGCGTAATAGTTAGATCATGAGATTCTTTCTTGTAATGTTTGCCTTCGGTTGAAAATTATTTGACGAATATTATAACTATGGTAAGATTAATTCCTATATATAACATGAGAGGTTAACCAAACGACAAGAAATTGTGTCAACACGTTTTTGAGTACCATCTATTTAGGGCATACAAAAGAGATTAATTATAATGTTTTATTTTATAAAAAAAAGTTAATATTATGATTCATTTGACGATCTTTAAGTCCAATAATAATGGGTTAATAATTGTTTATAAAAAAAGAATTTACTATCAATTATAATCTCTATTTATAATATGTTAGTTAACATAATTTTTTTTATACATACCCTTATTTATTATTATTTTTGTTTATTTTATAATACGTTTATTTCATTTTATTTTCAACTTGGTACTTTGTAAAAGACAACCCATGCCAGTGTAAAAATGTGGTGAATTTTGTGAATTAATTTCACAATCTTGAGTGATGTTTTTACAAGTGATTTCGCTGTCAAGAAAGCCCGAGAGCTTCATTAATGATGAAATATAGGTATGTGTATAAGGGACCATTGATATTTACCAAAACCCTTTACATATAATATCCCTTGTCTGTGTGATTAAAAGTAAACTCCGACAAACAATTCATAGGAAGTTGTTCTATCTTTTACCATCAATATGCATTGTGAAATTTTTTTTTATGTCAGCAGTCAAAACATTAAAACTAGAAATGCTTAAATTTCAGAAGACATGCATAGCATGCACTGAAACAACTCGGTCCAACCTCACCTTGAATGTATAACTAGATCTGAGAGCAATTACAAACTATTTTCTTTTGGCTTTTTTTTATAAACAATTTTTGAACTCAAAGACTTTAATTATTCTGACTAAATTAGACATGAGTCACGTATATTAACCACCTGTCGGTATCACCATCATCGAGAAATGATTTGATTTTCTATTTCTATAAATGTGTTTGACCATCTCCTTGTTTGGATTTTGTATTTTTATTTAATAAATTTTAAACATCAATGTTGGACTAGAAGATATACTTAAAGTATGAATTGATCAAATTATATTATTAATTTTTTAATATATACATTGAACTAATCATTCAACCAGTGACTTTAAAAGGTTCAAAATTTTTTAGATTAAGTAATCCCGATATCAAAATTTATAAGGCCATACATGCGTGTGATTTTTTTTTTTTTTTACAATTTTGGGAATTTCAAGTCGTTTGGTTATCGAAAAATAAATCAACTTGCACCTTTTTAATAGGATGAATAATAATAATAATACAGATTCCAAAAATTGATGGCCTTTGCTGGGAGACTATCTCTTAATAAAATCCAAAGGTTAACTTTTGTAGGGGTAACATTCAGATAAATAATAATAATAATAATAATAAGACATGTATCTTTTATGGTGTTTTGTCATAAACTATATATTTGGTAGAAACTATAATAATAGGATCCCAAAGGTTAACTTCATTTATTTTTTGAATGCATATTTTATTTGTATTTGGACGAAATGTTAAAAATGATGGGGAGTGTAAACTGTTATGCGAAATAAAGTTATAAGTCATTTTTGGAATCAAGATGACTTTATTAATGAAAAATTGTTGAGATCATGGTGGAGAGGGAATGTGGTTAATAGTGATTTGGACAATTTAATTACATAAAATTGATATCATTTTTAATAGAGTTGAATTGAATGGAAAAAAGGTGATGGATCTAATTAAACTGATATCTTGACAGTTTTTTAGGCTAAAATGAAATTGTCAAATACACATTATTATATGACTGTTCTTATTTATGCAGTAGAAAATCAAGTTATAACCTATTTGTTATTTGATTTTTGAATATGTAATTTCTTACATTATCTTTTTAACTCTCTTATAATGACACCTATGATGTTTTGTCTCTATTATTATATATTCATAAGTTTCTTTAGCTCATAAAAAAAAAAAAAACTTACACCTTTTTAACATGACATTTTATTTATGAATAAGTGACCATTTGACTATTTAGTGCTTAAAATAAAATTATATATATGATATTTTTGAAATATTTTGAATAAAATAAAAATTTAAAATGAAGTTATAGAATAAAAAAAAAGAAAATTTGTTTTGTTTATAATGCTTATATGCAAGCTTTCGATTCAGAACTTCCAGCATTTCTACTTCTCATTAAAAAAATAAAAGTACTCGCGTAAATGCAAACCCTCTCTCCGCTCAAACTTTGGTTATTGTGCAACCCTTCTAAACTTTAGGTTGTGTTTTGGAAAATTGTTATACTGGTTTAAAAGTGAAATTCACTAGTTTATACTTTATATTGGTTTGATTAAAATAAACCTTTTTTTATTTATAAATAAATTTATTTGATACATGACATTATATAAATAATTTTTACTTCAATTAACATTCTAGTTTATAAGCATCCATTTGTTTTCAATTTTTGAAAAAATAGGTTTTAATTTTTAAAAATGATAAAATTAGAATATTGTTTGGTTAATCAATTTTTAAAAATTAATTTCTAATTTTAATTTTTAAAACTAAAAAATTAAAATAATTTTTAGATGTTTTTTTTTCTCATCATAGAGTTTCACATATTTTATTTCAAAAATAAAAGGTAAGATAATTATAATTTTTATATATAAATCTCACATTTTTTTATTTTATTTTTTTCACACATAATTCATGTGATGTAGTTTGTAAATATCAAATAAATTTTCTATTTTTAAAAAAATGTTCTAAAACATTTTTTTTAAAATAATTAAAAAAAACCTTTAAAATAGGCCCTAAGTATTTTTTTTTTATATTATTCTCACCATTTCTCCTTAAAACTATTCTTACCTCTTTTTTTTAAACCCTACTTTTGTATATCAGGTCATTTTTACATGTATCAACTAGTTTATTAGTTAATTTCTTCAAAAAGAATTATTCTTTAAAAAAAAATTATACAGGAGAGGTCAAATAAAAGAGACTTTCAATAATTAATAAGTTTTTATTGGACTGAGTGATAATTAATAGATTCGACCCTTAAATAAGATTTTAGGTTTTAATTTTGTGAATAAAAAAATGGGAAAGTGAGAATCCTATTATAAGTAACCAAATTCTCCTAATATAGATTAATAATAGTAACATGGTTAAAAAAAAAAAATACTCAACAAATAGAAAGTTTGAAACACCATCTAATTAAATCTCAGCTGCCCAAAAGACAAATTAAATGAAAGTCATGATCCAACACAAAACCATCAAAATCCATGCACCTATTAAATACAACAGGTAGCCATAAAATCACCACCTGCACTGATATACACTGCTTAACACACATCATGTCACTCATTGCATTATCTACGACCATACCTTGAAAGATTTATGAAATGAATATGAAATTTCATTATCTCACGTAACCACTCACTCATGCTAGATGCAGTGGTAAAGGGCAGTTGAATATGACATGTAACTGTGGGGAATCTTTTGTAGTTGATGAATAACCAACGTCATTGCAGAAGTTTTTAATACGCAAATTAAAAATTCCCCTGAATTGAGTTTAGCCTTTAGTTGCAACCGTTTATGCAGCAGCAGCTTAACTCCACCAAGAAACTCATTATCATATATCAGTCATTTGTCTTAATTAGTGTTGTGCATACAAGAGAGGAGGATAAATATCCAGGAGATCTTCACTAGTAGACTTCTAATAAATTACATAAGTGAATTTCACATTACATTTGACTCAACTTTAAAGTTTAGATTTGTGAGTCTTTTTCTCACTTGTATATATCATTTAAATTTCTCTCATTTCTATTTAATAATGTGAAAATTAATCGCCTTCACACTATTGGAACAATCTCCTCCTAATGAGTGGTAACCCTTTATTATAGTTTTAAAAATTAAATGTATTGGGTTACTAGATCAATTGTCAAATTAGTGGTCTCTGATTTATCCGCATGATCCAGTCTATATTAAATAAAATTAAAATTTTATATTTTACTTAAAAAAATTACATGACAAATTATTATAACATTACAAATATCCTCACTTAAAAAAATTAAAATAATACATCACAAATTAATATAATTTTACTATAAAATTTATTAATTTAATTTTTATTATTCTTTTTGTATATTTTATGATATTATATATTTTGTTTTATTTAATTGATATTAAACAACATGAACATGAGTTATTGAGACAATAAATAATATTTTTGAATAAAAGAGATATATAAATAATTGTAAAATATATATAATATTATTTTGGCATATACATACCCTAGTGGTTAACCATTTTTCTCTTTACCAAGAATTTCAAGTTCAAAACTTGTTAGTGTCATTCTTAGATTTATTTTATTAAAAGCGAAAAAATTTCTTTTTAGAAGAATTGGACTGGATCACACAAAGTAGAAAATATTTAATTACATGAATAATTTAGTTTACAAACCGATCCAAACTAACCATTGATTCACGATAGGACCAATTAGGTCAGGTTAATCCAACTTTTAATATATTGTCACTTATACAGAAATTATTTTCAATGATAGATTTTATAACTCAACATGCTATAATCTAATTTCATAAAATCTGGTTGTTTTAGCATCTAACTAAACCTTACAAAATTAAGTTGTGAGGTGAGAGTTGTCTTCTACCCTACTTTGATCACATCACTAGTGAATGTGAGATCAGAATTCCAACATTTTGCATGAAAAAAAAGCCTCTAAAATACTCTTTTTGATTAATGGCATGAGCTTTAAAGTGTCCACCCATGACCCAAAACAAGTAATAAGCTCGTTACAAAACAAATTTATTAAGTAACAAAGACTCACACACGAAAGTTCATTCAGGTGCACGATGCACAATTGCAGTCAAACATCATTACACAACTTTTACTATAAGATGATCAATGCTTAAGTCATTGCAACTTTCACACGCCTATATACAAGACAACACACTATTCCACTTGATATTGTCCTCCTAAATGAAACACTCCACGAGGATGTATGCATATGATGTTACTAACAGGAATAATTTTATAAAATGTAACAAAGAATTTATAATTCCATTCCATACACACAGTGAGAAGGGATAAAAAATGTTTTCTATTCTTTTTTTTTTTAATCATATTATTAATACGAAGTCAATAACTTGACTGATCAGTTTTAGTGGAATTTTTCCTTCTTAACCATATTTTTTCCATCCACAAGGTTCAAACTTGAAATCTTATTTAAGGGGATCAAGTTCAATAACCAATCGGATCAATGACTTGTTGGTAATGTTTTCTATTCTTATGTAGTTCATTCCACCTATTTTCATCAATTTTTACACAGAAAATACCTTCAACACCATGTGTATATCAACCGCAATACACTGAGTAAGAATTCCTTCGAGCCTCTAAGAGGTGTTAAATGTTAGGCCTCCTAGCACCAACTCAGTGTTAAAATTCTAACATGGACTAATAATATAAATACCTAAGCCAATATAAGACCATCTTCTATCGAGTCAGTTTTTGAAAATGAATTAAACCCAGTTCGTCTCTAATATATGATACGAAAGCCTATTAGGTATTAATGTCAGATTATCTATAGATGTCCATTTCTATATGCTTCAAACTGAATTCGATCCTGGGTCTGAATAGAAAAATATATTGAGTAAAAATATAGTTAAAATACTCATTAAAGGACCTTAACAATTCCTGTCTTTTTTTTTTTCAATACAAATACAAGGTGAAATTCAAAAACCAATATCCTATGGAATAAGCAACCAAAATTACATAACTCCTGAAAGTGTTAGTTTTGGAATCAGGTTTTAGGACATTCAAACTATAAACGCTGGAGTTCTGGTATATCCAGAATAGTCAATTTGATGTGCTGAACTCCAAGAACAATGCTTATAACCCATCATGGTATATTCTATTAGACCATGGCAATATCTTATTTTCTTACAATATCCATATCCTCAAAAAGTACATGTTGCATTAGTTATAATAATATAAAATTGTCAAAATTGTTTTGCTTGAGATGGTTTGCTAATGACAACACAGTTCAAATCAGAACATTGATTCAATGATGTTCTCATGCACTAATCAGAAAAAGGATGAAACTATTCTGAACCTAGGCCATTCGGTACTTCAAAATGCTCAGACTAATGTATTCTGGTACATCAAACTCAAACGAGGAAGAAACATCGCCCACAGCACTGATATGAGATCCGAATCCATTGAAACAATCATGTGTAATCACCATATATGACATACTATTCTGCATTTTCACTTATGAAATTTACTCTTTTCAAAATCAACTATATTCATGCCAGTAGGACATTACAGTCAGAAGAAATTTCCATGCCAGCAGACAAAATCAACTACTCTCCCTCAAAGCTAAACACATAGCATGTGATGCACCAATTGTGATTGATAAAACTTTGTGAGGTCCTAATCCATCATCTTCCATTAAAAAGTTGACTTCAATAGGGCTTGGTTGAACCGGTGGTATCCCCGGAACTCCCAATTGAGAACCATCAGCATTTCCCCACATGTACAACTTTCCACTATCTGTTCAGAACAAATAAGAGCATGCTTAGTTTGCACTTTGAAAAATTGTTTCACCAGAACTTGTCATGATTAGTTAAATTTAAAGTCAAACAACCTACCACTTTGACAATTGATTTGTAAACAAATGATTAGTTTGCAGCCTTTTGATTTATATTTACTTCATTGCAAAATTCAATCCCAATATTTCATGTAATTTTGGAGCATCATAAAAATATGCTGAAGGGGGCATTAGACTCTAGACTTCAGAGGACAAATGGTGAAGGATAAAAGTTACTTATATATTAAAAGTGAAAAGTTCTGTAGCTAGAAGAACATGCTGGGTGAGATGAAATGTATTACCCGTCACAGCTGCTGATGAGGAACCCCCACAAGAAATATATATAATATGCTCATGAACTAAAGCCTCAACTACTGTTGGTATCTGCTGATTCTGGACAGATCCATGGCCCAACTGACCTTGTCTACCATGGCCCCATGAGAGCACTTTTCCATCATCTAATGTAAATCAAGAATGAAGTAGTTAGAAATTATAATGGCATACACCATGAGAATGGAAATGAAAACAATACTAAATCGCATCAACATACCAGTTAATGCAAGGGAGTGATATCCACCACATGCTACTTGAATTATTTTAACATTCTCAAGGCTGGGTACTGGTCTTGGTTTCCAACCACCAATCTTATCACCTCTCCCAAGTTCATAGTTAGAATTGGCTGAGACAATGCCAGCAATATCAATTTTCCAAAACTAAAAGCACTTGAGCACTGGTTCAAATAATTTTGCTAGTCTTCCATAGAAAGTAAAGGGAAAAAATAATAGGCTTGTTTGTACATTTTGCCCCCAAAGTTTACAATGTTGCGATTTCCCCCCCTAATTTACAAAACATTGCAAATTTTGCCCCCATGTAGAAAAACTGCCACAATTAATGAAAAAAAAAAAAACTACCATAAAATTTCTTAATTGTGGTGGTTTAAAGGGAAAACCACTACAAAATGTGTTAATTGAGGAGATTTTTCTACGTGGGGACAAAATTTACAAAGTTTTGTAAATTGGAGGGAAAAATTCACAACATTGTGAAAATTTGAAATGAAAAATACAATTAAGCCAAAAAAAAATAAAATATAAAGCAGGTGACAAATACCTCCCCAGTTCCAAAGTTGTCCATCCTCTGTCAATGCCATTGTGAAAAATCCCCCACAGGAAACAGCAGCAATAGGGTAAGGTAACTCTTTTACTTTGGAAGGGATACTAAGTCCACCTGCATGATCTGGGCCCCGACCAGGACCAAGGCCCAATCGACCATCCCCTTCATCTCGACCCCAGATATAAAGCTCCCCTACATCCAATAGAACCTGCCATTAGTTTCAAAGAGTGGATACCATTTCATTTGATATCTAGTTCATGTTCCTGAACATTTCTAATAAGAAACTCAAATTGGTTTTAGAAAGTTGAACACTAGCAGAAATAGATGTATAGCCCTATATGTTAGTGAAATAAGAAAAAGTAAAGCAAAAGATAAACATAAAAATAGAAATTTATATCTTCAATCAAGCATTACATTTTATAGGTCAGAGCAAAGCTTTCAATACATCAAACAATCTGATTTGACATGTATAACAAAAGTGCATCTTCATTCAATCACTATGGAAGAAAATAAGTACATTGGGAGTCTGTAATTTTAGGAAATTTTTTTTATCCTTCTTTGTACTTCTCTTATTTCCCTCGATGGAATATTTTCTTGCACCGAAGAAAAAAGAACAAAAAAGCAATTTAGGGTTAGAAAACATTGGAAAAAAAATTTGACATTAGGAAAACAACTGAAGCGATCAGCCCTGTTTTAAATTCAGTAATTATTTTTTTTCTTATGATTTAAACAAAGCTGGAATCAAGTTCCAGCCATCAAACATACCTGATTGTGTGATTGCTGCAGTATGTGTTCCACTGGTAGCAATGTGTTTTATAGTTCCATCCCAGGAGCCTTTTACCAACCTAGGAAATAGCTCTCTATGATATACTGAGTGCCCCAGTGCACCAAAACCACCGTAACCCCTGCAAACTTCATTTTCATCCATAAAAATTAATGTTATTGTCAAGAAATAAAGCATGAATAAATAGCTGACATAAAACTTTACATGCTCAGCATAAAATTTAGGAACCTTTTAACTCCCTGAAATTACAAAATATAATCCAAACTCATCAAGTCTGTTAAATTTTTAAATACAAGTTTCTAAGAGCATTAAAGGATAAATGATTCTGAAAGTTTCACTTAAAGTTAAAGGTTCACATGCAACAGCTAACAACAGGCTCTGACAGAAATTTGTTAGGACTGACGGGGTCGGCCTGCACCCACCCCCACAAAATACTGAGTTATATTACTCCCATTGCTCTAAACTAAACCTACTCTTTTGTGAAGAAGTTAACATTGTTAGGGTACACTTGCTTAAGTAGGTGTTGACAGATAAAAAAAAACCTCAATCTAATTTATGTTAACTTCATGAGCTGGAACCCATGTTTGGTGTCAGATTAGAAGTTAATCCATTGAGAAACCTAGTGGTCATCAAAGCCCTAATTTCACAACTTCCATAGAGCAATTCATGCATTAATGTTGTCAAAAGAGGAAAGCTTTTCATCTCTGAATCTTTCAATTGCATACCAAACATCAAATATTGTCTAAAACAACAAGAAGAAAATATGATCTCATGAGCTAAGAATCAATGGGTGTCTTAAATTGATATCTTGATTTCTCTTTTAACTAACAGTATTCTTTTATCTTTACTCATGTAATGTCAGCTCCCCTCACCCCAAAAAACAGAAAATAAAACACTTGTCAAGTTCCACCACACTCATTAGAGCCTATTGCGCTTCCATAGTAGATTAAAATTGATAATATCTTGAGGCTTAAGCCAAGAATAATTCAATGAAGGATTCAAAATTTCCAACCCTATAAAAATAAACACAGTTCAGAGTTCAGACATTAAACACAGTTCCAACATCTTTTGTGGTATTTCTCAGTCAAGCTATGACTATATACAGTAAAAACTAAAAAGAGTCAGTATTTCAACTAACAGAGACATATCTAGTGAGAGGTGAGATGATTAAATTTTAATCATATATTCATACATCGATGATCAAGTTTGATTTAATTTTAACCAAATATTTAAATTATACAGTTGAGATTTTCTCCTCTCACATTATCAATCCCTCCTGATATGCCTGTATCAAAGAAGAAGAAAAAAAAAACTCCATGCAGACAATGTATGACACTCCTAGAATTTGGATTTGATCTAACTCAATCTCAAAAAACCAACTTGTAAGGTGAGAGTTGTCCCCACTTATATATTTTAATTTGGTCATATCACTAGTCAACACTGTCCATCAATGACTTTAATATGGACTTTTTGGTTAAGACTTATAGGAGAAAAAAATTAGAAGAGAAGATGAAATTAGCTTCTGCATAAGCTAAAATTGGCTTCTCCAATCACTAATTTGGAGAAATTCTCTCATATAACTTCTCCTAAAAAAGATATGAAACTTCTATGAATTAGCTATTGGAGAATCTAACTAACTTCATTCTTTCATCGTATTTTATTCTCCTAGCAGTAGAACTAGAGAAATTTACCCAAACATACCCTAAATCACATTTGGCTTCACACATTCTATGTAAGGTTAAACGATCAACCAACTCCAATTCATAGCAACACACAGTGCATTATGCGCCTCATTTTAGAAGAAAAAAAAAACAAGAATAAAAAATTCCGAAAAAGTAACCAATTAGAGGAAGTTGAAGTGATTCTGACCAAGTAAAGACCTCGCCGGCAGACGTAAGCGCAACGGAATGCAAGCCACCGAGTGCAACACTGCGGAGGCTATCGAGGTGAGGGTTCAGAGTGGGAACGAACAAGGGGTTCTCGTGGCCGAAGCCCAATCTTCCGCCGTCGCCCTTGCCCCAAATCCAGAGGGCCCCATCGACGATCAGGGAAGAGTGGAAAAGCCCACACGAGAGGCCCACTTCGAGGGCCCGCTTGGGTGGGCTTGGGCTACGGCGGCCTGGGGTTTGGGAGAGGGCGAAGGAGGATTTGGGGACGGTCAGGTTGGCCACTGGAGAAGGGTAGAGGCGGGTCTCCTCCACGCCGCCGCCGAGCTGCCCGGAGGCGCCTCTGCCCCAAGAGAGGAGCTGCAGGGAAGCGGTGGCGTCGGGGGTTGTGTCGGCGGTGTAGAGTGTGGGGGGTTTCGGGGCTGCGGCGGAGGAGTGGCGTAAGCGGTGAGTGATAGTTACTATGTGGTGGCGGTTGCGGATAATTTGCATCATGTGTTTTGATTTGGTTATGTTAAGTGTTACTACTGCTGCTGGTGATAGCTGTTTTGATTTTGAGGGTAAAACATGCGCGGTGTGCACACAGTTTACTTACCGGCGGGTATGAAAAAAATAAACCAAACCGGTTCGGAGGGAATCGGTTTGCAACCAAACCGAATCAGTTTTGCAGTCGAACTGGTTTTGACAAAAAAAAAGATTTTCAATTCTACCCTGACTGTTTCTCTAAAAGAAATGCAATTAATCAAACCTTTAGTCTTTTTTATTTGATTTCCAATTTTGTCTTCCTGTCATCGTAGTCTAGTCTCTCATTCTCTAGAAAAAATTTGTTTATATGGACTAACCTAAAGAAGTTTGTCTTCGTGTCTCCGTAGTTTATATGAATCAATCTAAAGGATTTGTTTTTACAGAAAAGAAAAATCTAATGTGTAAATTAAAAAAGTTAATATATGGACTAAAACAAGTTTTTAGATAATGGTATCTTAAATTCAATGATATCATAATGTCGTATGGTTTTGTAGAGAACATCGTTGATCGGTGTATTTACATGAAAGTCAGTGGGAGCATACTTGTAATTTTAGTATTGTATGTTGATAACATTTTGCTTGCTACTAATGATGTTGTTATATTACATGATGTAAAGAAGTATCTCTCTAATGACTTTGAAATGAAAGATATGGGTGAGGCATCCTATGTGATAGGAATAGAAATATTCTGTGATAGTTCACAAGAATTGTTGTGATTATCTCAAAAATCATACATTAATAAAATATTAGAGAGATTTAGAATGGAAAATTGTTCTCCAGGGATTGTTCCAATTCAAAAAGGGGACAAGTTTAGTCTAATGTAATGTCCTAAAAATGATTTGGAACAGAAAGGAATGGAGTGATCCCCTATGCATTAGTGGTTGGGAGCTTGATGTATGCCCAAACATGTACACGGCCGGATATTAACTTTGTCGTAGGAATGATGGGCAGATATTAAAGCAATCCTAGAATAGAATACTGGAAAGTTGCAAAGAAAGTTCTTAGGTACTTACAAGGCACCAAGGATTACATGCTCACATACAATAGGTCAAATCACCTTGAAGTGATTGGCTATTCAGATTCAGACTATGCTAGATGTGTGGACTCAAGGAAGTCTACATTTGGGTACACATTCCTTTTGGCTGGAGGAGCGGTATCATGGAAAAGTGCAAAACAATTTGTGATTGCCACTTCTACCATGGAGGTTGAGTTTGTGGCATGCTTTGAGGCCACAATTCATGCATCGTGGTTGTGGAACTTTTTTTCAGGATTTGACATTATTGATAACATAGCCAAACTGTTGATGATTTATTGTGATAATTCCGCAGCTGTCTTCTTCTCGAAGAATGACAAATACTCTAAAGGAGCAAAACACATGGATTTGAAGTATTTGTTAGTTAAAGAAGAAGTATAGAAACATAGAGTGTCAATTGAGCATATAGGCACAAGCTTGATGATAGCAAATCCGTTAACTAAAGGATTACCATCCAAAACATTCATTGGCTATGTTGAAATAATGGGTATTATGGATAAGTTTTGTTAACAATGTAATGCTAATATTGTATGACACTTGTGAATTTAATTCCAGTTGTGTTTCTGTTTGTTATGCCATTTACATTATATGGTATACATTATAGTTTTAGTGAGATGACAAAATGTGTCTTAGAAAGGATTATTAAAGACACATATTAAAGTTGAGTTGAATTGGATGATTTGTGATACATGGAAGGAACCAAGTTGTTTGAATAACTTGCAACCGCCATGATTCAATCATTCTAATTCAAATAAAGATGGTGTCTTGTGGTTTCGACTTATGATGCGCAATTACAGTTCAATGTTGAATCTTCAAGTCATTGCATGAGCCAAGTGGGAGAATGTTAGATTATTTAATCTAATAATGACTCATGTAATTATAGAATGATTTTAATGAAAAGAAGTCTAATGTGATGGTTGTTAGACTTGAAATTATGTTAAAGTTATTGAAAATCATTTTTAAGTTATTAAAATAAGTACATTTCTTCTCACTTCGTTAAGGGTTATTTTGGCATTAAAGAAAAAATGAAAGAAGTTATGGAAGTTGAAGAAGTTATTGTTGTCTGAACAATATAAAAGGTTTCCTTCTCTTCTTCAAACTTACTCTACATCTTTTCTCAACTTCTTCTAAACTTCTCTCTCACATAAGGAAACTCTGAAGAGAAAAGCCAAAAGTGATCAAAGAGATTTTTATACCATCAAAGAGATCAAGTAAAGGAAGTCAAAGAAGGCAGAAACTCTTGTAAATATTTCTGCAGACATTATGGATCCGGGTAAGTCTTCTATACTCTTTTAAAGAATTAATAGAGTATGATTAAAGTGAGAAATAATAATATATAAGATCCTATGGTGTGATTTCTTATATGATGATTCTTAAGAAATTACACATGAGAATAAAATTATGTTAACAAAGGATTCACTTCATTTTTTAACTAAGTCAGTTTTCGAAGATTCCATTTTTCTTTTTCTTTTTCTTGTGATTTTGTGCTTTTTTTATTTGCTTGATTTAAAAAAAAAAAATATTTCTATTCACTAGTTTATTGCATAAATGGCATAAACTTCTCCATATTATAAAGGTTCCTACTCAAACACCAAGGTAATAGTATTAATGAAAACAACAACTTATAGAGGAGGAACTTAATGCTCTAGACATTGAGAGCAAGGGGCTAGGTTTGAATGAGGAGACACTAAATAAGAATAATGAATCTTTGTTATGTCAAAAGTCAAGAGCCACGTGGCTAAAGATGGGAAATTGTAATTCAAAAATTTTCCATGCTATTATTAATTGGAGGAGAAGGAAAAACGTTTTCAAAGGTTTGCAAGTGAAAAAGGGTGTGGGTGGAGGTGCTGTTTAAGGTGAAGGAAGGGGTAAATAAATATTTTGTTAGTTGATTCATGGAGAATATTTGGGGGAGCTTGATAGGGTCATTTTTCAACATATTTTTAATGATGATAATTGTATGCTCATTGTTGAATTTAAAGAGGAGGAGGTGAAACAAACTATTTGTGAATATCGTAGCTTAAAGAGTTCTGAATCTAATATTGCGTTTTTTTAAGGAATTCCATAGATATGGAGTTCTTCCGTGTGGTACTAGTTCTTCTTTCATATCTTTGATAGCTAAATGTGACAACATGCAAGGTTTGAGGGATTTTAAGGCGATAGCTTTGGTGGGATGTTTGTATAAAATTTAGCTAAAGTGGTAGCTAATAGATTGAAAAAGACCTGGGGTTATTGATCATAGGCAAAATGTCTTTATTGGTGGAAGACAACTCTTACATAGTGTCTTGCTAGCTAATCATTTTGTTTAAAGTAGACTTCGAAAGGGCTTATGATTTCATTACATGGGATTTCATGGAAAATGGGTTGAATGGATTAAGGGATGTTTGTAATCATTTTGATTGTCGGTTTTGATGAATGGTAGTCCTTCTCAAGAGTTCAAATGTCTTAAAAGATTACATCAAGGGGATCTTTGGTAGTGTTCTTTTTTGTAGTTTTGGTGGAAGGGTTGTTTGCAGGGGTGGACCTACGTTAGTCCTGGGGGGCCATGGCCCCTTGACTTTTTGAACTATTTTTTTACCATATGCTCAAAAGGGTGTATTAGGTAATTTTAGAGGATACATTTAGTAATTTGAGAAATGTATTTAATAATTTCGTAGTGCATTAAAAGGTGCATTTAATAATTTGAGAGGTGTATTTAACAACTTTGTAGTACATTAAACATTTTTTCTTTTTTAACTTGTGCATTAGAGTTCTAATATTTGTTATTTTTTTATTACATTTTTAATTTTATAAAAAAACATTATATAAATATTATATTTGACTAGATTTATTATTAATATTATATGATTTATTTTTTCTCTAAATTATCAAATTAATATCATTCTTATTTTTTTTTTATAGAAAATCTTATTTAAATATTAAATTTTAATTATTATACAATCAATTTTATCTTTAATTTTTTTTCAATGATAAAATTAATAGTAATTTTTTTTTTTAGAAATCTTACATGAAGATTATATTAATATTTTATTAACTTTAGTTATTATATAATTATTTTTATCTTTTGATTTTTTTCTAAATTATAAAATTACGATGTTATCTTTTTTTAATGCTATAAAGTATCAAATTTTAGTTATTATAAAATAAATTTTTAACTTACTTTTTTAAATTATAAAATCAATAGTAATATTATTTTATTTTGTAAATAAATATTATATTTGATTAATTTTTTATTATATATAATTAGCTCTTTTTTGAAATAAAACTACAATTGTCAAATTTTATTTGTCTCACAAGCAAATGGATTTTTTTTTTTCAAATTACACATCGCATAAAAGGTTATAACTACAAGCTACTATAGTCGACAAGAGACAAAGATTAAAAGACATCACTCTATAAAACAAATATATTTCTAATTTTTATATTTCAAATTTGACATCACTTCAAAACAAGATAAAAAATGAATTCTTATTTGTTTGTTAGTATACATTAAAAAGAAAATTGTTGAAAAATTTAGTGTAAACTCAATTATAGATAATTTCCTTGACATGCAAGAAAGACGTTCTGTATTTTAATATATTATTAATGTAATTAATATTTTAAATCAATTTATGAATATTTTTCATAATTTTTTTGTTAAATAGGAAAGATATATAAAACTTTGAAAAAATTAATGTTAAAATGCTCTATCAATATTAGGAAATTAAAATACAAAAACTGATTAATTCTTTTGGAATATATTTTGTGTAAATGTATCTATTTTAATTTAAAATGAGATCATGAATATGCTAGTTTCAATTATATTTGTTTTAATTTAAAATTAGCTCATAAAATATGTTAACACTATTTTTCCTCTATAAATTTACATCATAAATGTTTATGAGTAATCCTAAAATATTTTATAAATTTATAGAGGAAACATAATGTTAATATAATTTTATAGAGGAGAATAATGTTTTTTTTTTCATAAAGTCTAATATTCAAATATTATATTTAAATTAAAATTTTATAAATAGAGAAAATTGAATTACTCTATTCAAACAAGTAAATTTAAATATAAATAATTTGAAATATTTCATACAACAAAATTATTTATTTAATGAAGGGAATTCAATTTTAAACAATTCAAATATTAAATATTTCAATTACTTTGAATTGTTAAAATATTTTGTTCAAACACACTCTAAAATGTTTAGCAATTAAATTACTTAAAATTGAATTCCCTTCATTTTGTAAATAATTTGTTTGGATGAAGTATTTCAAATTCCTTGTATTTAAATTCACTTGCTTGTTTGAATAAAGTAATTCAATTTTTTCTATTTATAAAATTTTAATTTAAATATAATATTTGAATATTGAAGTTTATTAAAAAAATATTATTCTTCTCTATAAAAATATATTTACATTATTTTTCACTATAAATTTACAAGACATTTTAGGATTACATATAAATATTTATGATGTATTTATGAGCTCATTTTAAATTAAAACAGATACTTTTATGAATTTATTTTTAAATTATAATAGATACATTTACTTAAAATATATTCTAAAAGAATTAATTAAAACTAGTAATCAAGTTCTTTTATTTTAATTTCCTAGTATCAATAAAAAAATATTTATTTTAAAATATAAAAATCAAAATTAAATTTAACAGAAAAATTTTAAAAATATGAAATTTTAAATATTTAATAATTCAAAAAGTATTTAAATACTTAACATATTTAATAATTCAAAAAATAAAAAAAAATTAAATAAAAGTTACATTGAGGGAGGGAGGAGAGAGAGATGGAGGGAGGGAGAGAGAGAAAGAGAGAGGGAGGGAGTGAGAGCTTGGGTATTTCAAATTCTTTATTTTTTGAGGATATTTTAAATTTCCTTAAATTAGCTTAATTAGATTATTTGATAAAAATGATATTGTTGAATTGTAGTGTCTTTCCCACACTATTTGTGTATCTTGGCTTCCTTAGGGTGAAGTTATGGAAACCTGTCATTTATAAATTTGAGAAGAGATTGGCTCTTTGGAAACACAAACATTATCATTCATTTTTTTTCAGAATGCTAGTGGAAGTTTGGAAGAAACTTGTAGGGATTCAACAAAGGTTTCTTTGAGGGGGTGATCATGAGAATAAAAAAATAGCTCGGGTGAAGTGGGAGGACTTGTGTAAAAAGAAGAAGTTGGGTGGACTTTGTGTAAAAAACTTAAAGTGTTTCAATGAAGCTTTACGAGGGAAGTAAAGGTGGAACCAAGTGTCGTTGTGGCTTCATAAAAAGCATCCTATTTTCAATTATTCATTTGTGGAGTGGACAAGTAACACAACAGCATGTTTATGTTGTTGAGCAAGGATATTGGCGGATAATAGTTATTCTTATTTTTTTGGAAACAATATACCCGACATGCATGTTTGGAAATTGTGTTAAATTGCACTATACTTTTAGGCAAAGTTTTAAAAACCGACCCGGAGGCCAATCCAATCGAGATATTGGATTACTGGATTAATGGTCGGATCAGTAGGTCACTCATTAACCCGCATGACCTGGTCAGTATTAAAAAAAAATACAATTTTTATTATTATTACAAAATGATGTCATTTTGTTGAGTAGTTTTTTTTTTTTTAACTGACCTAATCCGAGTCAGTGGATTAATGGTCCAACCGTAAATCCAGTCGGGTTAGTCCAAGACAAAGTGGGCTAACTACACGAACGGTCTAATGTTGGAATTGACCTGATCTGACCATTGGGTCCCGATCTGACCGGTTGAATCGATTAGATCAATCCAATTTTTTAAACAGTGCTTTTAGGAGGTTTAGCAACAAAATCAATTGCTTTGTTTCATGTGAATAGTGCCCAATGGGGTGGTTATTGGGAGTAGGGAGTTTATTAATTTGTTACCAGTTGCTAAAAAGATGAAGAAAAAGGACATGCATGCACAGGTATCAGTTGGGTTGTTGATATAACTTGGCCTTGTGTTGAACTCTTATTGATGATGGTAATTTGCTTTGGAGGGAGGCAATGACTTACGGTGATGGAACAACGGAAGGCGGGAGTGACTTGTAGTGATGCAACAATGGAGGGAGACAGTAACTCACATAGAGACGGTTTCTATTTTGAGGGTTTTTTTAAAAGTGAGGAGGTATATATAAAGGGTGAAAGTGTTGAGTAAGTAACAGTAGACTTTTTGTTTTGTTATTATTATTATTATATGTAGTTCGGATTGAGTTAGGTAAGTTACGGGTTTATATAACAGAACCTGTTACCCAACCCGTTTTAACCCGTTTGACTCAAACATTCTATCAACCCGTTTTAACCGAGTTGGGTTGGATTGGATTGGGTTGGATCCGCAGATTACTCGTACCTGTAAACACCCATATTTTAAATACTTGGTTGATCTAGTTAATAGTTGATTTTGTATTTTGTGTGTTGATTAGAAAATTAATGTATGAATTTCAGATTGTGATAATTTTTCAAATTTCATTGCTTTAACAATATCATGATGCATAGTGTTTTAATTTAGTATAGTTATTTTAGTTAATTTTTATTTAAATCTTAAATACTATGATAAAGGTTATTATAATAAAGATTATCTATACATCTATACAATATATATAATGGAAATACCTTTTAAAAAAATGTTTTTGTCTCCATTTTTCATAGAACTTTATACCCTTCAATAATATGAATACATAATAATTATTCATATTTTTATTCTATTTTTGTTAATATCTTACTTTTTTTATAACTACGCAATATTGAGAGACTTGAAATGTCTCTCCCACTGGTTATAATAATAACAATAGTGAATATTATAAGATAATAATATAGTATTAGTTTTTGTTACTCATTAATCTGCTCCTAAAAAAAAAATATTTAATCTTTATTATTTCATTTTATTGCAATCTTAAAAATTCAATGCATATATAAATTTGCTTATTTTTATATTAGAAATTTATAGTTTAAAGATTTTTCAAAAGAAATAATAGAAAAAATTATATAGCCCATATCTAAATGAGTATAAGTAATAACCCTAACTTTTTGAATATTTATACCTCATTGTGCTGCTCTTGTGTCTCAAAAATAAGAGACTCCGAGTCTTTTTCCCATCAAAATCAAAACTCAAACAGATCTTGTGGTGTCACTCTCACTTTGTTTGAGATTTGGATTTCCATCATCGCTTTCATGAATTATATGCTATTTGTAGTCTTTGGCAAAGTTCTAAAGTAGCAGAGGTTGTTGTATATCAAAAAACTTTGATATTTGAATGAGTTGCCACACCTCTCGGTAGTCCTTCTCTATGTGTGTGCATGTTTGCGTGTGTATGTCCATTTTTGTTGGTGTTAATATTGATTGGTAGAATTTTCCTTTCAGATTTGAGATCAAGATATATTTATTTGTTTTTGTGTGGTTGAACTTTATGCTACCTCATTGTTTGATTTATTGGATGCATTAATATTTTGTAACTTAAAGGACACCTAGCCAGTGATACCATTTGGCCGGCTCATGCATTGATATTAGGATGACTTAGTGAAGCGGCTTGATTTAGGTAAAATTATTACCTTTTTCTTTTAAACATAAAATTCCTAATTTTTTTTTATTTTCAATAATTTTTTACTTCTAAGTATATATTAAAAATGCAACTCAAACCTACGTTCATTTTGATTCTACAAAAAAAAAATATATTGAATGCTTTTAAAATATTTTTTAATAAGCCTTTTCAAGGAATTAATATCGAGAATACTCCTCTTTTAGTCGGGTTGTTGATATAGCTTGGTCCTTGGTGTTGAACTCTGATGGATGATTGTAATTTGGTTTTAAGTTTTGTCAACATTAATATATATTTTAGTTTCCTAGTTATAATTAATGGTTTGATTTGATATTCAAATTTTAAAAGTTTCAAATTTGGTCTTTAAATTATTTAAAAGGCCTCAACTTGGTATTTTCAGTAACATTTTTTTATTTACACTCCTCTTTTACTAAATACAGTCTCATAAAAATATAAAGGTTTAATTGTAATTTTCATCCCTAATTTAATAAAATGACGATTTTCATCCTTCTAGTTTTTAATTGTAAAATTGGATCATTTGGTTTAAAAAACTTATGAATTTGATTTATTCGTTTATTTGTTATGGTTGATTGTTTATTTTCATAATGTTGACCAATTTAATTATTATTTATACTTCTCTTAACTTCTAAAAAGACTCCACCTTTATAAAGAGGTGTATTTAGAAGGTAGGAAAGACATAAATAGTAATTAGATTAATTAACGTTCAAAATCCAACAGACAATCATGACAAATAGAGGAAGGAATCAAAATTGTGTGTTTCTTAAATAAGGGGGACCCAATTTTGCAATTAAAAAATAGATGGATGAAAATTGTCCTTTTATGAAACTAGAGGAATAAAAATTGTAACTAAATCAAATATAAAAAAAATGAGAGGTATACTTAGTAAAATAGGGGATGTATAAAAAAAAATTAACAAAAATGAATTTAAAATAATTTATAGACCAAATAAAAACTTTGTAAAGTTTGTGGACCGAATCAAATCATTAATTATAGTTGGGGACTAAAATGTATATTAAGCCTTTTATTAATAATATTTACAATTTATTATTTTTGTTTGTATGAATTCCATGTTGAGATAGATTTTCAAATTTCATTGTTTTAAGAATAGGCTTAATTGTAATTTTCATCCCCCTAGTTTTATAAAATGACAATTTTCATTCCCCAATTTTAAAAGTGAATAATTGAGTCCTCTTAGTTTAAAAAATATACAAATTTGGTTCCTCCGTCTTTTTTAAAAAGTTGACTGTTAGTTTTAACGTTAACTATTCACTTAATTTTTTTGAATTAACAATAATGACCCATATTTTTTGAACTAATAATAATGACCAAATATTCTTCTTCTCCTTTCTAGAACCCTAATGTTTTGAAGTCTCATCTCCTCTGAGACCAGTAACCTCGACTCCCTTCTCCTTTCCTCTTCTCCTCCGAGCGACCATCGCAAGCTCTTTGCGCGACCACCACGCAACCACTGCGCAACCTTTGCATGACCACCACAGGACTTCTGTGACATGCGATCTCGCCTCGTACAACCTTCGCGATGCCTTCTTTTTTAACCTCGAAGATTGAACTCTAGTGTTCCATTTTTGAATCCCACTTCTTGTTCTACCAATCAAAACATGGCACGTCATTTAAAATACTTAGCTTTATTTTTTTTTATCTTTTATGCATTACCTTTAGTGCCCTTAACCCTCTTCCTCAATTAAATCCCTTTCTCCACGCCCCATCTGATTGCATCGTGTTCAAATTGTTCGACAATGGCAGCGGCTACTCTAACATTATAACGTATGCTCATCCTCCGCCCCTACTTAATTTCAACAGCTTCATACAAATTCACCCCAACCCAAACCTAAAAATCTGATGCAGTAATCTCAATGTATTCATACGTAACATAGGATTAGAAAATCACTCGTAAAAAGAGAACATATAGTTGATGATTTGAATTTTGGTGGTTATCATAATTGTTATTTGCTCTCTGCGTAGTGTGTAATGATATGGATTGTGGAAAAAGGGATTTAATTGAGGAAGAGGGTTAAGGGCATTAAAGGTAATGCATAAAAGATAAAAAAAAAAATAAAGCTAATTATTTGAAATGACGTGTCATGTTTTGATTGGTGAGACAGGAAGTGGGATTCAAAAATGGGACAGCAAATTTCAATCCCAACCTAGATGGTTCATGCAGCGAATAAGGAGAAGAGAAGAGGAGAAGGGAGACGGGGTGGTTGGGTCTCGAAGAGGAAAAGAGATTTCAGAACAGGAAAAATTTTAGGATTTTGGAGAGGGGAGAAGAGTGTTGAGCCATTATTATTAATTAAAAAAATATGGATCATTATTGTTAATTCAAAAATATTAAGTAGACAGAGTAAACGTTAAAACTAATGTCAATTCTTTAAAATAGACAGAATAATAAAATTTGTGTGTTTTTGAAATGAAAATTACAATTAAGCCTTAAAAATATTGTGATGCGTAGACTTTTAATTTAGTATACTTTATATTTTATTTAAATTTCTAATATAATTATAAAAATTATTATAATAATAACAATAACAAGCATTATAAAAAAATGACATAGTATTATATTTTAGGTAAATATATATTTTTTTTCGTTGGTTAACCAATGTATTTGCTTGCTTGCATATATGTTATTAAATAATAAACAAAATAATTTTACAAATGGTGAAAATTTTGAAGTTACGTGTTATTTTATTGATTGCAACCTTAACATGATTGTTTTACTCAATTTTAACACAAAAAGGATTTGTTGAAGCTAAAACACAACAAAAATCAAACCATCATTATAAAGTAATAGACTAGCTAATAAAAAAAAGATAAGACTTGGAATAAAATAAGGGACAATTGAAAGTACACGGTTGAGTTATCAAAATGATGTTACCTTCATGCAAACAATGTGATGAAGTTAGAAAATTGATATACGATGGAAGGAAGCCCTATCAAGTGTGGGGGATAAAGAGTAAGTTAGAGGAAAATCTTGCTGCTGTTGAGGAAAAATTTGTCGCTTGTGGAGGCACACAATAAAATCATTGCACAAGTGCTTCCTTGGCAGCAGTATGACAGTGGATTTGCCTCTTCCTCACTCTCTCTACCTTGTACTCATTAGCATTTCCTTCCATCACATCTCAACTTCGCAACTTCATTTCATCGGTGTACTTTAAATTGTCTCATCCTTTATTCTGTCTTGTCTTTTAGTTTAGATAATCTATTGTTTCCAAGTGATTGTTTGAGTTTTGTTGCGTTTTAGTTTGAACAAATTCTTTTTGTGTTAATTATTAATATTAAACAATAATATCCATGTTGCAATCAATAAAATAATAGGTAACTTCATTGGTAAGTTGGCATGGAGTAGAATCACAATCATTCCACAGGTTCATTTTTCTAATAATCTTTATGATATTTTGCTTTTAGATCGTTGAGTCTTTTGACTTTTCAGTACTTTGCTGCATGTTTCTTTCCATCATCACTTTGATCACTAGCATTTCTTAAAAAAGGTGTAAAAACCAAAAATTGGTAATTTTAACAAGCTTTCATAATTAATATAAGCCAATACCTAACAACAACAACATCTCGGTATAGAACAAATTTTAAAGCAATATGTGACAAGAACAACTCATATGTAGGTAACTTTTACATGTTTAGATGTTAAGGAAACAAAATAAACTCATTCAAAAATCCACAATTAACTCCACATTTGAGCACATGCCATGAGATAACCTCCAGAAATGCCAAATATTTTGTTACTCATATTAATTTGTTTCTAAAAAACATATTTAATCTTTATTATTTCATTTTATTCCAATCTTAAACATTTTATGCATATAGTAATTTGAATTTGCTTATTTTATATTAAAAATTTATAGTTTAAAGATTTTTCAAAAGAAATAATAGAAAAAGTACTTTGATGTAAATTAGACTCTCTAAATGAGATTAGGCTCAACTAAATCCAGTGCCTCCCTCCCAGTCCATGAACACTACACTTATATTGCCCATATCCAAATGACTAAGTAATAATCCTAACTTTAAACATTTATACCTCATTTCTTCAAAATCAAAACTCTAAATAGACCTTGTGGTGCCGCTTTAGCTTTGTTTGTAAGTATTATTGCCCCTCGTTCTCTTCATTCAATAAAGCATTCAGTTCCATACTTTAATATGGTATCAGTAGACATTACCTTCCACATTTTTTGATCCCTCAAAGCTTTCTTTTCCAAGATTTTTTTTAATCTCCCATGGCCACCATGAATGATTCTAGTCCTTTCACAATTCATTCGTCTAATAACCTTGGTTTGATATTAGTTTCTCACCCCTTGACTAGTGAAAACTACAATTTATGGAAGAAGGCCATGAAGATGGCATTCCTTGGTAAAAACAAGTTTGGCTTTGTTGACGGATCCATTCCGAAGCCCGCTTCAGATCATGCTAACTATCTAGCATGGCATCGCAATAATAACATTGTTGCTTCATGGATTTAAATTCTCTTTCCAAGGAAATGCAAGCCAACGTTCTCTATTGTTCTACTACAAAGGCAATGTGGAATGACCTCAAAGAAAGATTTAAGCAAAGCAATGGTCCCTTGATTTTTCAATTGAAACATGACTTGGTTAACTTACAACAAGGCTCCATGTATGTTTCATTATACTATGCCAAATTACGTTCTCTTTAGGAATCTCTGGCAGAGGCTAAACCCACTCATACTTGCACATGTGATGGCATCCAGCCTTGGTTTGATTATAACCAATTGCAATATGTGATGGACTTTCTTATGGGATTAAATGAGTCATATACTTCCACTCGGGGTCAGATCCTCTCCATGGATCCTATACCAACTATCAACAAAGTATTTTCCCTTGTGATGCAAGATAAGAAGCAGAAGGAAATTGGTGCATCTGCTTCGGTTGATAATTCTCATGCATTTGCTATCAAGACCGTTGGTGCTTCCTCAACTGGCAAGGCCAAAAACTTTAGGAAAGATCGCCCTCTTTGTGCTCATTGTGGCATCTTTGGACATTCTCAGGATTGATGCTATAGAATAATTGGTTTTCCACCCAATTATCGGAAGAACAAATATTCGGTTAACCTTGTTTTGGATCAGCCAATTGCTCCTTCATTCCAACTCACAACACAACAATATAGCCAGTTAATGAATCTCCTGCAAACATCCACTGCCATCTCACCAAATCTCGATGCAACAAATGGTATAGTATTTTTTGTTTCACCTTATAATTCCCTACATCATTGTTGGCTTGTTGATTATGGTGCATCCACACATATTGCCTGTTCCTTACATTTGTTTCAATCATATCAATATGTTTCCAACAAAACTGTTATACTTTACTTTCAATCTTTTGTTAGTTAGTGCACTTCTCACTGACACTAACCTCTTTATCACTTTCTTCCCTAATCATTCTTTAATTAAGGAAATGCCTCACTCTAAGAGGATTGGGATGGGTAGCCTTATCGGAGGACTCTATATCTTGACCCTTTAAGACAATTTTCCTGCATCTAATGCTTGCAATTCCATTTCTTTTCCTTTTTGTCAAATTTCTAATACTTCACAATGTAATAATGCTATTGTTTGGCATTCTAGATTTGGTAATATTTCTGATAAAGTACTTCGAGTACTAAGTAATAAAATTCCCTTTGTTATGCCTCATGATTTCTCTACTTCTACTTGTCAAATATGTCCTCTTGCAAAATTCAGAAGATTATCTTTTAATTCATCTAACCATGTTTCTAATTCTCCTTTTGATTTGTTGCATTGTGATATTTGGGGGCTCATGGCCATTGCACATATGATGACAAGAGTTACTTTCTCACACTTGTGGATGATTGTTCGAGATTCACTTGGATATATTTGCTGAAGAAAAAATCTGAGGCTCTTGCATCTATCATGAGATTCTTTACCATGGTGAAAACTCATTTTGGTGCATCCATCAAGTGCATTCGATCAGACAATGCCAAAGAACTAGCTCTCACTAGATTCCTTCATTCTTAAGGCACTTTACACCAGTTTTCTTTTGTTGAAAGATCGGAGCAAAACTTCGTGGTTGGGCGAAAACACCAGCACCTGTTAAATGTTGCAAGAGCATTGTTTTTTCAATCTAAAGTTCCCATCACTTTTTGGGGGTGATTGTGTGGCTACTGTAGCTTATTTGATTAATTATGTCCATCTCCGTTGTTAAAAGATAGCTTTCCCTATCAAGTCTTACATGGTTCAAGTCCAGACTATCAGTCCTTACGTGCTTTTGGTTGTTTGACTTTTGTAACAACCTTACCTTCAAGCAGGAACAAATTCATTGCTCGAGCTACCTCAGCTGTGTTTGTTGACTATCCAAAAGGTTATAAAAGATACAAATTATATAACCTACAAACCGAATATAGATCCCTATCATCTGTTGCTAGCAAGGTGATTTGGTTAAAACGACTTTTACTTCACTTTGAGGTTCCCATCTCTCACACTATGGTTCTTTGTGACAATCGATCTACGATTCACTTGGCATCTAATCCTACTCATCATGAACGCTCCAAGCATATAGACATAGACTATCATTTTATCCGTGAGCTTGTTTAGTTTAAACTCCTAAAGTTGATTCATGTCAAGAATCAGCACCAAGTAGCTGATATCGTCACTAAGGCCTTGCCTACACTTGCCATTTCCACCTTCATCCACAAGTTGGGAATAATCAACATATATTCTCCACCTTGAGGGGGGATATTGCAATTACAACTGTTATAGAAGATTCAAATTATAATTTGTTGTCATGGAAGATACAAATTATAGTTTGCTGTTATGATGGATTTAAATTATAATTAGTTAAGTTTGTTATTATATTTCTGTTATTTAATTTTCTGTTGAATCCTAGCTAGCTGTGTATATAAATGAGTGCAACCCCTCATTCTCTTCATTCAATAAAGCATTCAGTTCCATATTTTAATATGGTATTAGAGCCTGGTTTTGATCCAAGGACCTGTGGGTTATGGACCCACCACCCTTAATTCAGTTCCATACTTCAATAAGTATGAGTCTCTTTTCCTTTGTACATAATGAAAATTTTAAACAATCCTTGATACATTGCTCTCGCTTTGTTTGAGATTTGGATTAACTTTCCATAGTCACTTTCAACCACATGTTATTTGTAGTCTTTGGCAAAGTTTTGAAGTAGAAGAGACTGTCGTATATCAAGGAACTCCGATCTCCTATTTAATTAGCATTTGAATGAGTTGCCACATTTCTCGGTAACCTTTCTCAATGTGTGTGCGTGTCTGTGTGTGTATATACCATTTTTGTTGGTGTTAATATTGTTTGGTAGAATGTTCCTTTGAGATTTGAGATCAACATATATTTGTTTATTTTTAATGTGGTTGAAGTTTATGTTACCTTATTGTTTGATTTATTCTGCCCAATAACATTTTATAACTTGTAGGACACCCAGCCAGTGATACCATTTGGCTCATGCATTTAGATATTAGGATGACTTGAAGCGGCTTGATTTAGGTAAAATTAATACTTTTTTCTTTCTAACATAAATTTCCTTTTTATTTATTTTTATTTTCAATCATTTTTACTTCTAAGTGTATATTAAAAATGCAACTCAAGCCTACGTTCATTTTGATTCTACAAAGAATATTGAATACTTTTAAAACATTTTTTAATAAGGCTTTTCAAGGAATTATTATCGAGGATGCTGCCTCTTTTAGTCGGGTTGTTGATATAGCTTAGTCCTTGGTGTTGAAGTCGGAAGGAAGATTGTAATTTGATTTTAAATTTTACTAAGGCTTAATACACATTTTAGTCAAAGTGTATATCAAGGCTTAAGTTATTTAAAATTCCTCAATTTGGTTCTTTTCGGTAACATTTTACTATTTACACCCTTCTTTTACTATATACATTTTAATAAAAATATAAAAAAATGAGAAGCATACTTAATAAAATAGGACATGTAAAAAGAAAAATTGACAAAAAAGGACCAAAATATTGAGGCAATTAAAATAATTAAGGGACCAAATTAAAATTGTTTAGAATTTGTGGAACAAATCAAATAATTAATTATAACTTGAGGAATAAAATGTGTATTAAGAATTTTATTAATTGGTATTTACAATTTATTATTGTTGTTCTTAATACTAATGTATGAATTTCATGTTGAGATAGATTTTCAAATTTCATTCCTTTAAGAATATTGTGATGCGTAGAATTTTAATTCAGTATACTTTATATTTTATTTGAACCTCTAATACAATTATAAAAATTATTATAAATAATAACAATAACAAACATTATAAAAAAAATAACATAGTATTAGATTTTATTACTGATATTTCTTTTTAGACAAAAATGTATGTATTTAATATTTAATATTTCATTTTATTCTAATCTTAAATATTTCATGCATATATAAATTTTAATTTTCTTATTTTATATTATAAATTTGATGTAAATTATACTTTTTAAAGGATATTAGGTCAAACCAAGTTGAACACCTCCTTCCCGTACCCATGAAAACTACACTTACTTGGCCATATACAAATGACTAAGTAGTAACCCTAATTTGAATATTTATAATTCATTTCTTTAATATCAAAACTCTAAATGAACTTTGTTGTGCCGTTCTAGTGTCTCAATTTATTAGAGATTTTGAGTTTCCTTTCCTTCTGAATCATAAGTTTAAACAAATCTTGTTATAATCAGAATCAGTTTTGCTTAAGTTTGTTGAAAAGTGATTTGAAGATAATTAATTTCGTTTAGATGCAATAAAAAAACATTTTTTACATGGTAAAAGAGTATAAAAAATAACTAAAAGAAAGAATAAGTTGTTGAAGAATAATTATAAATTATAAATTTCTAACTTTATCAAAACAACTTATTTTTTTAAGGGAATAAGGGTAGTGCACTTACAACGTAAAATAGTTTTACAAAAGTCAATTAACTTATTATAAATAGAAAATTGTGATTACTTTGTAAAACTATGTTACACTGTTAATGCATTAACCTTGTTCTCTTTTTCCAATGAATAATTTTTTTTTAGATTTAAGCTAAGTTCCAAAACATTAAAGATTATTTAACAAACAACATATAATCTAAAAAAAGCTTAAATTATGCTTTCCCTAACACACTTAGCTTTTGATATCTTTTGGCTCATGGACAACTCAATGACGCTGCGTGATTTGGGTAAAGAAATTTCCTTCCTATAAATTTTCTAGCTATAATGAATACGCTTTTCCTATTTTTCATGTAAAAGGTTGAAATTATTTTCTTTTTTTCTATAAGAAATTTCCCTTTTTATGTTTTTTATACATTCTTTCATGTTTACTTCTAAGTTTATATCAAGGAAGAGCCTCTTGTATATAAGGAACTTCGGTCACCTCTTTGATTAACATTTGATTGAGTTGTGACATCACTCGAAACCCTTCTCTCTCTCTCTTGGCGTTATAAATATTGTTTGGTAGAATTTTTCTTTCATGTTTGAGATCAAGACACTTTTATCTTTTGTTATCATTAAAGTTTATGCTACATCCTTGTTTGATTTATTATATTCACTAACATTTTTTTTAAATATATAGGACACTCAGCATGATACACTTTGGCTCATGTACTCAGAAGTTAGATGTCCCAGTTAGACTACTTGGTTTAGGTAAATATTTTTTTTTTGCTGTTTAACCTATATATTTGCTTGCTTGCAGATATATTATAAAACACTAAACAAAATAATTTTACAAATTGTGATTGTTCCTACCAAGTAAGACGGTCGATTAGGGACCTTCTCCTGAGAGGTTAATCTATCTGGTGGGGATACATGCAAAAACACTCCGACGTTCAAGTCAGCGACGTATTGGTGTAATGCAGATTATGTATTGAAATTAGGTTAAAGAATACCCAGGGTTACCTCCCTTTTTATAGTTGCTATTTGGATCTTTTTCGTGGGCTTTATGAATTAATGTTTTTAAGGACTAAATCATGTGTACCTGATATGTTCATTCTTTCTTGATTTAGACCGTATCCTTGTAAAGTATAGATCGCATTCCCTTTTACCGAGATATGCTTCTAAAGTATGTTTACTCGGCTTGTGAGTCGAGTGAGATACTTGGACTTACCCTTGGATTTGCAAGAGATTCAGGCGACGGGTCTGATGAACACTTACCCAATTTTCCTTACTTGGAGGAGTTCTTTGATGAGTATCGTTTTGACAGTGATCCGCTGTCGCGCATGGATCAAAACGAGTGATTTTGAAAATATAGTTACGGTAACGACAACTCGAGTATCGTTCTCAAGGATTCTTGTATTATTATTAATCAATGCAGTAACGATTAATGGGGGGTTTCGATTACGATTTCAAGAAAAAGGGATTAAAATAAATTGTGATTATCGAATAAGCTAAAGCGAATCAACCTAACTGTATCGACTTCCTACTTATCATTGATCCTTATAAATTCCAATTCCCTAAATGGATCTGATCTTATTCGACTATAATAACCACTGACAATCACAATAGAAATTATACGGCGTATGTTCCTGAATTCTGGATTAAGCAAATGGATTAAAAACTATTGCGAATTAAGCAAACGCAATATGATCAAACGCGATAATGCAAAAGCTACATTAACGCGAAATTGATTCAAGATCAAATAACCAATCAAATTTAAGAATTATATCCTATAACAACAATCAAATTAAGCAAATAATTGAGATTATTGGAATAAATCAAAGGAAACAGATTGATATGGAATTTATAAAAGAACCTAAAAGTGGAATCCGATTGCAGTAGATCGATTCTTCGGAAATTAGTTCTCCATTGCGATTGTTCAAAACTTTCAAAATAATTTCGTCAACAGTGAATGAGTGAACAGCAGCCGACTCTAGAGTTTTAACAGAGTAAGGGTTTCACTAACAATCCGAACCGGGTCGAAAAATACAAACCAAGCCCATAAAATTGACCCAAAACAAATTATTTCCTACGGTCTGCAACTTCAACGAATTATTAAAGCCTTCTACAATCCGAATCAGCTTCTGACTCCAACATGAAAGTTGTAGCTCTTTCTCTTAGCTTTCCAACGAATATTAGAATGCCTCAATCTGATTCCTGTAGCTCCAGTTATGAATTTTCCATTGAAAGCTGCTAATGCTGAAAATAAAATACGAAAATTAAACAAAGCTAGAAACAAACTTAAATATGAAAACACACTAAAAATGGTGAAACTAATGAAATAAACTAAGGAAATGCCTAAGAATAACAGTAGAAGAATGTGCATGAAGATGCACTGATCAAACGGGCTTATGTTGAGTTTGAGTATGGGGTTTACTCGGCTTGGATAGTACATATGCCCCCCAAGCTCCGAGGCGTAGCCGTGGGAGGTTTGTTAACTAGTCGTACTAGGGAATGTGAGGGGTTAGTTGGTTGTAGGCGAGAAATTGTTTGCTAACGTCATTGGTCACGTTGTCTTTTCAAATTTTTGTAACCACCTCAGTTTTCGCATTTTTGTATGTTTAGTTTTAAATGTTTATACTCGGCTAGGCAATTTAAATTGTTGAAATCTCATACTCGACTTGTTTGCTAAATTGCCTCGTTTTATTGCTTTAAATTCTTAGTGTGCTTCGTTAAAAACCACTCTGAACAAAAAATCTCAAGGGAAAAATGCCAAAGTCGGGAAAAAGAGTGCATCACTTATACAAGAATTTAGCTAAAATAAAATTTGAGATGGGATGCGTTCCAAGTCTTTGGAATCGGTCCACTCTTCAAGTCCTTTAACCGGTAAGCCCCATTATTAAGGGACTCTATTACTCGGTAGGGTCCACAAGAATTTAGCTAAAATAAAATTTGAGGTGGGATGCATTTCAAGTCCTTGAAATCGGCCCACTCTTCAAGTCCTCTAACAGGTAGGCCCCATTATTAAGGGACTCTATTACTTGGTATGGTCCACAAGAATTTAACTGAAATAAAATTTGAGGTGGGATGTGTTCCAAGTCCTTAGAATCGGCCCACTCTTCAAGTCCTCTAACCGGTATGCCCCATTATCAAGGGACTCTATTACTTG
This sequence comes from Amphicarpaea edgeworthii, assembly GCA_014843725.1. Taxonomy (NCBI): domain Eukaryota; kingdom Viridiplantae; phylum Streptophyta; class Magnoliopsida; order Fabales; family Fabaceae; genus Amphicarpaea; species Amphicarpaea edgeworthii. The sequence continues at coordinate 19,853,936 of CM026327.1, read as the reverse complement.
GTAGGGTCCATAAGAATTTAGCTGAAATAAAATTTAAGGTGGAATGCGTTCCAAGTCTTTGGAATTGGCCCACTCTTCAAGTCCTATAATCGATAGGCCTCATTATTTAGGGACTCTATTACTCGGTAGGGTCTACAAGAATTTAGCTAAAATAAAATTTGAGGTGGAATGTGTTCCAAGTCCTTAGAATTGGCCCACTCTTCAAGTCCTTTAACTGGTAGGCCCCATTATCAAGGGACTTTATTACTTAGTAGGTTCCTTCCTAGTTGGCGGCCAGCTTGCTGTGTTGGGTGGCTTTCCTTGCATTTTCGCATTTTCGCCACACCAAGTCTCCACTTTCAAACTTCCTTGGAGGATCTTTGCATACCTGCTCTCAAAATTGCATCATCTCTCCAATATAAGACAAATTCTTTTGTCATATCATACTAAGTTAAGTATATGATGAGAGGAAAATGATACCATGTTCTCGGTGCCATCATATACATACATATAATATTAGCATGTCAAATTTATTTTAAATGCATTTGTTCATAGTTCTTGACTTGAAAATTGGGAAAATTAATAGGGAGAGTAGAAAAAATAGAACCTATTTGGATGCATATGATTTGTATGGTTAGGAAAAGTTTTACCGGGCCCTACGATGGGCGCCAAATGTTCCTACTGGGTAAGACGGTCGGGCAGGGACCTTCTCCTGAGAGGTTAATCCGCCTGGTGAGGATACCTACAAAAACACTCTGATGCTCAAGTCAATGGCGCATTGGTGTAATGTAGATTATGTATTGAAATTAGGTTAGAAAATACCCAAGGTTACCTCCCTTTTTATAGTTGTTATTTGGATTTTCTTTGTGGACTTTATGAATTAATGTTTTTAAGGATTAAATCGTGTATACTTGTATCCTTGTAAAGATATAGATCACATTCCCTTTTACTGAGATATGCTTCTAAAGTATGTTTACTCGGCTTATGAGTCAAGTGAGATACTTGGACTTACCCTCAGATTTGCAAGATTCAAGTGGTGGGTCTGATGAACGCTTACCCGATTTTTCTTACCTTGAGGAGTTCTTTGACGAGTATCATTTTGACAGACTTATGTTGAGTTCGAGTATGGGGTCTACTCGGCTCGGATAGTACAGTGATATTTTAGAAGTTACATGTTATTCTATCGATTACAACGTAACTTAACATCATTGTTTTACTCAATATTAACACAAGAAGGATTTGCTGAAGCTAAAACACAACAAAAATCAAACGATCACTTGAAAGTAATAGACTAACTAATAAAAAAAATAAGACGTGGAATAAAAGAAGGGACAATCGAGAGTACATGGTTGAGTTATCAAAACGATGTTAGCTTCATGCAAACACTGCAATGAAGTTACAAAATTAAGATATGATGGAAAGAAAGAAACTCATAGCATAATTTTTCTCTCGTGTAATTTCTTAAGATTCATCATATAAGAAATTTCATGATAGAATCTTGAATATTATTATTTCTCACTTTAATTATACTCTGTTAATTCTTTAAGAGAGTTCATAAGACTTACCTAGATCTATAATGTTTGCAGAACTATTTACAATTTACTTGATCTCTTTAATGATATAGAAATCTCTCTGATCACTTTTAGATTTTCCTTAGTTCTTCACAGTTTTCTTATGTGAGAGACTTATCAGAATGTTAGAAAAAGTTAAGAAGAAATATAGAGGCAACATCTGAAGAAGAGAGGAAGTCATTCTTTTATATTGTTGACATAACAAATAACTTCTCCAACTTCCATAACTTTCCTAACTTTTTTCATTTTCTTTAATGCCAAAATTAACCCTTTATGAAATGATAAGAGAGAGACTTTAATAACTTAAAAATAATTCTCAACAACTTTAACATAATTTCAAGTCAAATAACCATCACATTAGGTTTCTTTTCATTGAAGTCATTTCATAATTATATAAGTCATTATTAGATTAAATAATCTAACAAAAACCCTAACAAGTGTGGGGGATAAAGAGTAAGGTAGAGGCAAATCTAGATCTATGCTACTGTTGAGGAAACACCCATCGCTTGTGGAGGCAAACAATAAAATCCTTCCACAAGTGCTTTCTTGGCAGCCATATGGCTGTAGATTTGCCTCTTCCTCACTCCCTCTACCTTGCACTAGCTAGCAATGCCTCCCATCACATCTCAATTTTGCAACTTCATCACACAATTCTCCCGTGGAGGTAACATCATTTTGATAACTCATCACACAACTCTTGTCTTTTTCGTTTAGGTAATCTATTGCTTCTGAGTGATTGTTTGAGTTTTGTTGCGATTTAGCTTGAACAAATGCTTTTTGTGTTAATACTTAATATTGAGGAAAACAATTATATTGAGGTTGCAATGGATAAAATAATAGGTAACTACAATAGTAAGTTGGCATGGAGTAGAATCACAACCATTCATTTTTCTAACAACCTTTATGATATTTTGCTTTTAGGTCGTTGAGTCTTTTGGCTTTTCAATACTTTGCTACATGTTTCATTCAATTAGCACTTTCAGCACCAACATTTCTTAAAAAAGGTGTAGAAACCAAAAATTGGTAATTTTAACAAGCTTTCATAATTAATATAGGCTTAAATATGTTTTTCATACCTATAAAATATCGATTTTTGATTTTACTACATAAACTTTCATTTTTTTTTATTTTAATACCTGACAAATTTTTTTGTTCACTTTTACTACCTACCGTTAGTCAACTTTGTTAAGTGGTGACGTGACAAACATAGTGACATGTCATTAGTGCCACGTAGGCCTTTGTTTTTTCACCTCATTTTTCTAATTTTATATTTTTTTAATTTTAAAAAACCTTTTTTTTTAATTTATTTATTTTTTAAAAATAATAATACATTGTGTTTAATTTTTAGGTTAATTAAAGATTTTTAAAATACATAATAAAACAAAATTAAGAAAAAAGATTAGGTGGAAAAACAAAGGCCTATGTGATGTTGATGACATTACACTCAGTTTGGTACGTCATCAGTTAAGAGAAGTTGACTAACCGTAGGTAGTAAAAGTGGACATAAACATTTGTCAGGGTACTAAAATCAGAAAAATGAAAGTTTAGGTAATAAAATCAAAAACCAGTATTTCATTGGTATGAAAAACATATTTAAGCCATTAATATATAAGCCAATACCTAGCAACAACAACATCTTCTTATAGAACATTTTAAAGCAATGTGACAAAACAACTCATACGCAGGTAGCTTTTACATATTCAGATGTTAAAGAAACAATAAACTCATTCAAAAGTCCACAATTAACTCCACATTTGAGCATATGCCGTCAGCTAATCTCCAGAAATGCCAAATATTTGATACTAGTGTTAAAAAAAAGAGCTGAATTTTGCGTTAAGCTTCATACAAGAGATCTTAAAACTCTTTGGTGATGACTATTTGGTAGCAGTAATGGTTTTCATTTCTTTTGTCTGTCCTTGACAAGCTTCTCTCATTTGACTAAATTCTGTAGAAGATAAAGGAACATATTTATTACACATATATGGAATTGTTTTGAATAGAAAATTAAACATGAATCCTACCTTGAGATGTTGAACAATTTGAACCGTGTGTCTCTCTAAAGATGTGAACCATGAATGTTAGTTTAGTTCTATTAATGAGATCAAAGATGCAAACGTCATCAATTTTCAAGTTATTATCCTTTGCAAATGCTTTAAATGATAGTCTAAATTTTTGTGTTTTATGGCCTTTATGGATATGGAACTTTGCAGGCCAAACACTCCCATTTAACACCTGAAGGTTGATAAGTCTCTGCTGCTCGTGCAAACCAATGAGGCTCCTACAAAACCCAAGTGGTAAATTCTGCCATTGAAAAGTGAAACAGTTATTTCTTTTTTCAATTTATGTTGTACAAGCCAAATCTTTTTTTCTGCAGCTTACCAGAAGAAATCGAAATACAACGTATGATGCATGCATGACAACCAAGAAGAATGGATTGCAAGGTTTGAATGAACTTGCTCTATCAAGAGCTGAAGCTTGGTTAGCAGAAGCCTTCGATTTTTCTGCAAAATTACAACTCCATGTAACACATATTTCGCTAATCATCTTTCAAACTCCTAACAATTGAAACCTATTAAGTGTTTGCAATTTCTATATGGCTTACTAGACATAAAGAAATAAACTAAGAATAACATAAGCTAATAATTTGTGTCAACTAATGAAGCTTTTTATCAAATGCTTAAAGACACATGAAAACTAATACCTTTGCATTTTGTGTCAATATATTGCAGAGCCTCCTCTGTGTTCTCAGCTATAACAGACTTACCACTTCTCGTTCGATATCGTTGAAGAAACTCCATTGAGGAATTATCTTTTCTCTTTTGACCTGGTCTGTGATTTTCCAAATTTCCTTGATTTTTGGAGGCTGCCTTGCCTTCTGTTGTTTGAAAAGGGTAGTCTATCTCTAAGGCACTCAAATCAAATGTGTACCTGAAAATGGGAAGTTTTTTGGCGTCTGAAAAGCAAAAGATGGCCATGAGCTAGAGAGTAGAACTCTGCAAATTCTTTCCAACACTCTTGAAACCATATTTCACCACCGTGATTTTCCAATTTCAATTTCCACTCAGTGCCATTTGGAGTCTTAAGAAATAGAGTATTTGGTAAGGCTTCTGCATATTTCTCCACAAACTCTTTTGGTATCATCTGTCAATAACATCAGACAAATGTGTACAATTTTATACAGTTAATTATCACTCTACACTTGAAATTGCTTTGCTAGTTGCAATGAGTAATGAGCCTTGTTCATTTTATATATCCAATGTTATTTAAAACGCTCCCTAAGGAAACTATGCCCCGCTAGGCTGCAATGCCATTCATGAATTTGAAATACTTCATCGCTGCTAATCTGATTTTCATAGTCATTACATAAATGTTATCGACAACCAAAAGAAAAAAATAACCGAAACAGAAACATAAAACACCACATATATACTTAAAACTTGAACCTAACAATCTGTAGTGTTCCTAAACAGCAAGTTATATAATAATAATAAAAAAAAACAGTAAGTTATTGATATGTCTGTTCATGAAGTTTAGCTAATTCTATTAATACAAAATAAAATATGTTAAAGAACTCCTACATCGGTTGCATTTGTTACTGATAATACAAAATTTACCCTCCACTTCTGTAGTCCATTGTTTTCAGTACATTCTAAACAGAATAACTAGTATGCATGCGTGTGTAAGCAATGTTAACTAGTCAAAGATCTCATTTTGTATAAGCTGGACACAAAGTGATGTTATACTAAAGTATGAAAAACAACATTTTTTTTTTGTGGCAGAAAATTAAAAATTGAAATGCGTGTGCTTACTAGCTTTCCTCCATGGAGATTTTGAGCGGTTATGATCCTGAAAAATGTGGCTTGGCTTGCCTGAGGTTGGTTAGGAAACTTAGTAGCCATGCTGAATAAGTGAGTAGTAAGGCACTGAAGGGGTTGGATATATGATAGTCACAAATGAAGAAGAACAATAGCTACAACTTTTGCTCAAGTAATGGTTTGAGAGTTGGGACCCTTTAGTTCTTTGATTGAGTGCATATGTTTGGATTATAGGTGGAAAAATACATTTGAAGTAAAAATAGTTCGGCCAACATAACCATTGTTTTTATTTTTACTTTCATTCGTTTAATTTACATCGGAATATATGTGTAGAGATTTACTTTGAAGTTTCAACTCTTCCTTTATTACCGAGACCTGTAAATGTGATTCGGTGTAATTGCTAGAGACAAAAACGGTGCAGTGTTGTTTTCAGAACGAAAGTGGGAGGCATGCTATTTCTTTCTTTACTAAAAAAACACAGTAAAAGGTTAGATAGGTTTCCAAATAAAGCTTTTACTAATTTTGGTGACAGGCACCCGACAGATAAGAATCCTTTCCATATTGATGTAAAAAAATTATTGTTAGGAAAAGATGTTGGGAAACGAAATACCAGCTCATAGTGTTAATTAACTAGTGTAGTTAGTTAGTTAACCATTGCTTTCATTTAGTTGGTTAGTTACTGTAAGTTTGTGTATATACTATATATTATATATACATTATTGTATTCTGTTATTAATTTGAGAATGAGATTCTCGTTCTCTTACTCAGGCATGACCATTTCTCTCAATACCTTTTTCATACTTTTTTTGTTAGTAATATGTCCTTTGTGATTAAATTCGCATAGTACTATGCCTTCTGTCATATTTGCAATTACTTGTTGTTTTAAGTATTTTGACTTTTGTACTTTGCCAGTTTAAAACATTTCACTTTGATCCCTCAAAGTGTTTCTGTTTGACCAAATTTGCTCCTGCTTTGTTTTATCATACTCACTTGGCCAACTTGGTAACACACGCTAATTAGTGAAATATGCTAATACTACAAGATTTTAAAATTTAACGGACTAAACTAAATCCAAAATTGCAAAAGGGACCACCATTCCTATCATTCTATTTTAGCCTTCTCTCATTGAATCAGCTTTCAACAACATTTTAAAAGAAGAATAGAAACTAAATTAGTAATCTCAACAACCTAATTTCATAATTAATATAAGCCAATACCTAGCAACAACATTTTCTATCTTGGACAAGTTTTAAAGCAATATATCAACAGAATAGTTCATAAGTTAAAGAGAATATAAACTTCCACAATTATCTCTACAAATACCCAATATTTGGGAGTAGTGTTCAAAAAATAAGTACTGATCAATCCCATGATAACGTTTAGCTTCATATAACAGAAGTACAGAACTGAAACTTCAAATTTGACCAGATTCTGCATAACATAGATGAATATATTTATTAGACATATAAGGATTTGTTTTGAATAGAAAAGTAATTAAACATCAATCCTACCTTGAGATGTTGAACAATTTGAACTCTCTGTCTCTCTGAATATGTGAACCATGAAGGTTACTTCAGTTCCAAGAATGAGCTCAAAGGTGCAAACATCACCAACTTTCAAGTTATTGTCCTTGACAAATGCCTTCCATCCTTTTGAGAGTCTAAAATTTATTTTTGTATTGCGTTTCTGGATCATATACTTTGCAGGCCAAATTCTCCCATTCAACACTTGAAGGTTGATATGCATTTGCTTCTTTTGCAAACCAAAGTGTGTCCTACAAAACTTAGTTGGCAAACCCTGCCATGAGAAAGAGAAACAGTTATTCTGATTTTCAACTAATAAAATGCTATTCAGCAAGCCAAATCCTTCTTTGCATCTTACCAGAGGACCGCCGTTAGAAAAGACGTATGCTGGACGCATGACTAGCAAGAAGAATGGATTACAAGGTTTGAAAGAACTTGCTCTATCAAGAGCTGTAACTTGGTTAGCACCAACCTTTGATTTTTCTGCAAAGTTACCATTCTGTGTAAGGAAGACATATCATGATCATCTATCATATATAAGGTTGGTCTAGTGGTGAAGGGAGAAGTCATAGGTTCGACTTTCTCTGCTAATAAAAACTAATAAACTAACAATTAGCATTTGCTGATCAAAAAAATAAAATGATCATCTTTCAGGCTGCTAAAAATTAAAACCTACTAAGTGTTTGCAATTTCCAAATTGTTGACTAGAGGTGCCAGCCATGTAGAAATATCAAATGAAAGAAGTAAATTAACGGCAACAAAAGCTAATAACATGTGTTAGCATGCGAATGTGTTTCATGAAATGCTTAAAGACACAGGAAATCTTGTACCTTTGCACTTTGTTTCAGTATGATGCAGACCCTCCTTTGGCAATATCAATGTGTTCTCAACCATAACACTCTTATAACTTCTCCTTTGATATCGTTGAAGAAATTGCAATGAGTTATATTTTCTCTTTTGAGCTGCTATGTGATTTTCCAAAATTTCTTCATTTGGAGGTTTGTTTCCTTTGTTATGGGAGGATGTCTTACCTTGCGTTGTTTTAGAAGAGTAGTCTATCTCTAAGGCACTCAAATCAAATATTTGTACCTGAAAATGGGAAGTGCTTTCGCATTTGAAAACCAAAAGATGGCCATGAGCTAGAGAGTGATACTCTGCAAATTCTTTCCAACCCTTTCGAAACCATATTTTACCATCAAGCTTTTCCAAATTCAAGTTCCACTCAGCACCATTTGGAGTCTTAAGAAATAGAGTATTTGGTAATCCTTCTCCATATTTCTTCACAAACTTATATGGGATCATCTGTCATTGTCAATCACATCAGATTAATGTGCATGATAAAGCTCAGAAAAGTGTTATATTGCACTATTTTAAACCAATATTTATCAATTTTGTACAATTATGTATCACTCTAAAGTCTAAAAACAAGAAACACCAAACAAATACTATAAACCACAAGTATTAAAGTAATTAAAAGGAATGCGTGTGCTAGCTTACTAGCTTTCCATCCTGAAGATTGTGAGAGGTTATGATCTTGAAAAAGTGGATTGGCTTCACCTGAAGTAATTGGTGAGGAAATGTAGCAGCCATCATGCATGAACGAGCTGAATATATAAAACCGTAAGTGTGGAGTGTACTCAATAGTAAATAGATTGGTTGATACCCAGAAATAGCAACAGCTAGCTTTGCAAAAGTGTAATGGCTTTTTTTCCAAAAGCATAAACAACATGTAATTCTTTACTACCGTAAGTAGTGTGGTGGGTGACAATGAGATAATTGACTTTCATTAATACTTCATTTACTTCACAGACCTGCAAATGTATCTCCCTACTTTAATACTTTCAACTACCAATGATCAAGAGAATTAGTGAAGTAGTGGGTTACCCCTGATATTCGTTTGACTCATTCTCTATAGATTGTGGATACATTCTCATTTCTCTCTCTTTTCCATTTTAAGTTTTTAGAGATAGTAAAGTACTTATTTAAATTCATTTTTAAATATTTATTGACTCTTACTTGTATGGCAACTTTGTAGCTTGTATTTGCTATTGCTTAGTTGGTGGGATTGACTTTTAACCAAAAGGTAAAATATATTTTGGGTCAGTATGATTTTGTATTTGTTTTCTTAATTAATATTTGATTAGTTAGATTCCTAAATTATTATTTTTTGTTTTGTTTTTAGTCTCTACTATTAAATGATGTTGTGATGACTAATTCATAACATTTTCTTTATTTTGGCAATTCTCCAGAAGTTATTGACATAACCAATATTAAACAATTTATGTAGGTTTAAAATTGTAATAATCAATTAAAATTTATTGCTTTCACATATAACTTAGATTTGTTTTTGATAATTTCCGATTTTTTTACCTACCAGAGAAACAAATTCCCACAAATAAGTTGTCTCATCATTGATATTTAAAGAAAATATTTAATGGTAAAAATAAAAAAACCAATGGTAAATATCCATTTTGGTCCCTAAAAATATACTTCGCTAACATTTAGTCCTGGAAAATGATAAAATATTTTTTGTTTATGAAAAAATGTGATAAATAAATTCTGCCGTCAACTCCTCTACTTGAGACCTACCGTTCTAGCATTAAGACTAATTTGTCATAAAAAAAATGTCAAATAGGCTGTTTAGTCACAAAATTTATTTATCAATCAAAAAGTAAATGGATTAATTTGTCAATTATTTGAAATTGTAATTTTTTTACTGCTTTTATTTTTAAACCCTCAGGAACTCCCAACGGCTAGCTTCATTCTTTCTTTATATCTTTCTAACATATAAATCCCTGAATGCACTATCAGACAAATAACTCCTTGAATGCAAAAATCTACAAACTTTTCAAAAATTCCTATAACACACCTTGTGTTTGATTATAATTGTGTTTTGAATTTATTCAAAGCCTCTGAGTGTTGCGTTGCAAGCTTGGAGACAAAGCTTCATATGGTACCAGTGCAAGAATATTAATATTAATCGTGATTATTTAAATAACAAATAGAAACCAGAAAGTGGTTATTTCAACAACCTTTAATAATTAAAATATAAGCCAATACTTAGCAACAACATTTCTGTCTTATACTGTTATACAAGTTTTAAAGCTACATGTCAACAGAATAAATATCATAAGTAGCTTCTAACTTTTCAGATGTCAAGGAAAGAGAAAAAAACTAGTTAAAAAATCCACAACACTCTCTCCAAGAACTGAAACTCTTTGGTGATGATTATTTGGTAGCACTCATGGTTTTCAAACAGTTCAAATTTGACCAGATTCTGTAGAAGATAGATGAATATATTTATTAGACATATATACAATTAATTAAGGAATTGTTTTAAATAGAAAAGTAAACATCAATTCTACCTTGAGATGTTGAACAATTTGAATTGTCTGTCTCTCTGAAGATGTGAACCAAGAAGGTTAGTTTAGTTCCATGAATGAGTTCAAAGGTGCAAACATCACCAACTTTCAAGTTATTGTGCTTGACAAATGTCTTCCATCCACTTGTTAGTCTAAAATTTGCTGAGTTCTTGTTTTCATTGATCATATACTTTGCAGGCCAAATTCTCCCATTTAACACCTGAAGGTTGATATGTCTATGCTTCTTGTGCAAACCAAAGTGTCTCCTACAAAACTTTGCTGGTAAACCCTGCCATGAAAAAAGAGAAACAGTTATTTTGTTTTTCAACTTATTCACACTACTAAAAAAAGGACTTTCAAGACGAATCTTTCTTTGCGGCTTACCAGAGGACCACCTTTCGGATGGATGTATGCTCGACCCATGACAGCCAAGAAGAATGGATTACAAGATTTGAAAGAACTTGCTAGGTCAAAAGCAGTGACTTGGTTGGCAACAGCCTTTGATTTTTCTGCAAAATTACCACTCTGTGTAAGGCAGACATTTCAGTCTTAGGCTGCTAAAAATTAAAACCTACTAAAAGTATGTTTGGTTTAAAGTTAGGTTGAACGAGTACACATTCCAATGCTTGTTCTATGAAAAGTAGGAATTCAGACCTTCTGACTCAACAACTGTTTGGAGGTCTCCTAACATTAAACCAAACATGCACTGAGTGTTTGCAATTTCCAAATTGTTTACTAGACATACTTAAGGTTCCAGCAATGGAATAATTTCAAATGATAGAAGTAAATTAAGGAGAACAGAAGCTAGTAATTAATCTGTGTTGACTTGACTTGAAAAGTTTTTATGAAATGCTTAAAGACACTTGACATCTTATACCTCTGCACTTTGTGTCAGTATGCTGCTGAGCCTCCAATCTATGTAATTCCAATGATGAGTTATCTTTTCTCTTTTGACTTGGTTTGTGATGTTCCAAATTTTCTTCATTTGGAGGGTTCTTTTCTTGATCATTGAGGGACGTTTTACCTTCTCTTCCTTTGGAAGGGTAGTCTATCTCTAAGGCACTCGAATCAAAGATGTGTACCTGAAAATGCGAGGTTCTATGGCATCTGAAAACCAAAAGATGGCCATGAGCAAGAGAGTGATACTCTGCAAATTCTTTCCAACCCTTTCGAAACCATATTTTACCATCATGCTTTTCCAAATTGAAGTTCCACTCAGCACCATTTGGAGTCTTAAGAAATAGAGTATTTGGCAAGCCTTCTCCATATTTCTTCACAAACTTAATTGGGATCATCTGTCAATCACATCATAATAATGTGCATGATAAAGCTCAGAAAAGTGTTATATTTCTAATTTAAACCAAAAACAAGAAACGCCAAATAAATACTAATACTTGAAGCATACAAAACAAATTAGCTGTATAGTGTAGCAGTAATTCTTGAATCACAATTAATATATCCCTCTGTATTCTGTTAGTTATTGATGTACTGTTAATGAAGTTTAGCTAATTTTGTTGAGGGAGCGAAGTAACAGAGTAAGCTCGACACAAATAAAATTTGTTAGAGGGATCTTACAGCAGTTGCATGTCTGATATCTAACTGAAAATGCAAACTTTACCCTTAATTTGTATAGTCCGTTGTTCTCAGTACATGATAAATAGGCCCATTATTGCATGTTCTTACCAAAAATACAAAATAATAAATAAAAGAAGAAAGTAAACTAGTGTCCATGCATGCATGCATAAGCAATGTTACCAAGGTCCACAATCAAAGGTATTCTGCAAGCTCTTATTTTCTTTAATTGCAACACAAAGTGACATTAGATAAAGGAGATGAGGAAATGGCAGAAAATGAAGTGGATGATGTGCTTACTAGCTTTCCATCCTGAAGATTTTGAGCAGTTATGATCTTGAAAAAGTGGATCATTGGCTTCACCTGAAGTTGATGAGGAAATGTAGCAGCCATCATGCATGAGCTTAATAAAACCTTGAGCGTGGTTGATACCCAGAAATAGCAACAGCTTTGCAAAAGTAATGGTTTTATTTTTTACCATAAACAAACATCATGCAATTCTTTACTATCCGTACCCTTTTATTTTATTCTGAGGTGGGTGAGATTGGCTTTCAATACTTCATTTATTTCCCAGAACTCCCTACTTTAATACTTTCACCTACCAATAGTCAAAGTAATTAGTGAAGTGGGTTAGGATCAAGTGATCAACATGCTTTTAGCTCGTCCAGAATAAATTATGGGCAGGGTAACTATTTTCTAACGGGACCTATATCAGGTTCAAACACAACTCAAACATAATAGTTTTAACCAAACATTATTGTAGATGAAAATCATTTTACATGTTCCAAATTAATATTTGGAAAGTGCAAGCTCAAATAAAAATTTTTAATTTTAATCCCACTTATTTGTACTAGTAAATTTGCATGGGGCAGGATCACATGGCTATCCCTGCAAGTGATCCATTTTTCTCACCAACATTATCATTTATTTTGTTAGTTTTTTTTAAGGCCAAAGAAAACATATATATCATAAAAAGGGTACAAGAATTGCCCTCATACACATAGAAAGGAAACAAAGTCCAATTCCTAGAATAACTTGACCCTATAGCCTGCTACCATGCTACCAGTTTGTAAAAACCTCATGCCATGTATCAACCCCAACATCCAACACTTGTTTAGGGTGTGTTTGGTTTAATATTAGGTTGAATGGACAGACATTCCAATGCAAGTTTTGCAAGTTAGAATTTGGACCTTCTGATCAACGGCCGTTTGAAGACCTCCCAACGTTAAACCAAATATGTACTTAATTAGTAATTTCTCCCTTGTGATTTTATCACCACTATGCCTTGTTGACATATATTCCATTCCAATATTATGTGATTTTGACTCTCTTGACAATTTCGTTACTTTGCCCCAAGAGGTTTCATTCCATCAGCACTTTGGCCTCCATAATTTTTTTAACAAACAAAGATACTAGAAATTAGTAATTTCAACAAGCTTTCATAATTAATATAAGTCAAAATCTGGCAAGAACATCTTGGTCTTAAATAAGTTTTACTGCAATATAACAGAATAACTCATAATAAGTAGCTTCTAAAACTTCAAAAATGTGAAGCACAATTGAGAATTAATCCATTCAAGAATCCCACAACTGTCTCCAACTTGACCATATGCCATTAGGAATCAGAAAATCTCTACAAATGCCAAATATTTGGTAGTACTGAAAAATGTACTGGAACTCTTTGGTAGCACTGATAGCTTTCACCTCTTTTCACTGTCCTTGACAAGCTGTTTTGATTTTAGAAGATTCTGCCGAAGAAAGATAGAGGAAAAGATATTTATTTCACATGTGAGGAATTGTTTGAGCAGAAAATTAAACATCAATCCTACCTTGAGATGTCGAACAATTTGAACTATCTGTCTCTCTAAAGATGTGAACCATGAAGGTTAGTTTAGTTCTATCAATGAGCTCAAAGATGCAAACATCGCCAACTTTCAAGTTATTGTGCATAGAAAATGTTGTCCATCCACCACCAAGTCTAAATATTATGCCGCGCTTGTTTTGATTTATCAGAAACTTTACAGACCAATTGACTCTTCCATTTAACACTTGAAGATTAATAAGTCTCTTCTTCTTGTGCAAACCAAAGTGTCTCCTACAAAACATACGTGGTAATGCCTGCCAAGGAAAAGAGAAAAAAGTTATTTTATTTCGGTTGGAATTTGAGATTTTCCAAACTGTTTTAATAAACTATTTTAATGTATTTTCAGTTTTTGTGGTTGGTGGCAAGTTTGATTAAACTTTAGTTGTGTTCAGAAAAAACAACTTGTAGTTGTAGGACAATAATGTCTAGCTTTAGCTTAGTCATAATTTGATGTTTCTTTTACCCAATGAGGGGCTTCATAATTTTTCTATTTAAACAAGTTGTTGTAACAATTCTTAGTGTGCAAAACTATTTAAAATGAAATGCAATAAGTATCTTCTCATTCCTTTAATCATATTCCAAATTGTATTCTCTATCCTATTTTAAATGAAATGCAATAAGTATCTTTCTTTCAAAAAAAAAAAAAACAATTCTTAGTGTGCAAAAACTGACATAAACTCCAAATATATCATAGCAGTTTTGTTTTTGTCTTCTTCTTCATATACATTTATGTTTTTGTTGAGTCTTCAGATACAATATTCCAACAATTTCAACTTATGGTTACAACTCAAATCTTTTTCTGCAGCTTACCAGTTGACGAGCACGAGGATCAACGTATGATGGACGCATGACAACCAAGAAGAATGGATTACAAGGTTTGAAAGAACTTGCTCTATCAAAAGCTGTGACTTGGTTAGCAGCAGCCTTTGATTTTTCTGCCAAAGTAGAACATTAAACCTATTAAACGTTTGCAATTTTCAAACGAGAGATTTTATGAAATCTTATACCTTTGCACTTTTTGTCAGTAGTATGATGCAGAGCCTCCTCTGGCAATGCTACCGTGTTCTCAACTTTAACACTCTTACAACTTCTCATTTGATATGGTTGAAGGAATATCAATGAGGAGTACTTATCTTTCCTCTTTTGACTTGGTTTGTCATATTCCAAATTTTCTTCATTTGGATTATTGGGTTGTGTTTTACCTTCTCTTGCTTGGGAAGGGTAGTGTATCTCTAAGGCACTCAAATCAAAGATGTGTACCTGAAAATGGGAAGTTCTATCGCATCTGAAAACCAAAAGATGGCCATGAGCTAGAGAGTGATACTCTGCAAATTCTTTCCAACCCTTTTGAAACCATATTTTACCATCAAGCTTTTCCAAATTCACGTTCCACTCAGTACCATTTGGAGTCTTAAGAAATAGAGTATTTGGTAATCCTTCTCCATATTTCTTCACAAACTTAATTGGGATCATCTGTCAATCATATCAGAATAATGTGCATGTTAAAGCTCAGAAAAATGTTATATTGCACTAATTTAAACCAATATTTATCAATTTAATACAAGGTGGGGGAAATAAGAATGAGGTCCAAAGGCTGGCTCATTTTATAGATTGAATCTAATATCAAATGCTTCTTAAGGAAACTATGGGCACTAGGCTTCAATGCGATTCATGAATTTTACTTAGAATTTAGAATAAAAGGTCAATTTAGTCCTTGAAATGTTTTGCGCTGTCACATTACTCTGTAACTAAGAAAATGTGATATAAGTCCCTGAGATGTCAAATATATTGTCATTTTAGTATCTAAATGTGTTAATATTATCACTTTAGTCACAATATTTTATAATTTTGGACTAATTTGATTATCGATTTACACTTCTAGCCTCTAGGGACTTTATTAAAAAAACAAATCTCTTAATTTAAGAATTATTGTGAGTGTCCTGCAAATTCAGGGACCAAAGTGAAGTTTACTCTTTTCTTTATCGCTGTAAATCTATGTTCATAGTCATTAATTAGTGAATATGATATTGACTACCAATAAATAAACAAAAACAAGAAACATCACATAAATACTGAAAATTGAACCATATACAAAATAATCTAGCTGTAGTTCATGAAGTTTATCTAATTTTGTTGAGGGAGCGAAGTAATAGACACAAATAAAATTTGTTAGGGGATCTTACAGTTACAGCAGTTACATGTGTCTGATATCTAACTGAAAATGCAAACTTTACCCTCAATTACTATATCCGTTGTTACCAGTACATGACAAATAGGCACAGTACTACTGTTCTTATAAAAAATACAAAAGAAGAAGAAAGTAAACTAGTGTGCATGCATGTCGTTTTCTTTAATCGCAACATAAAGTGACATTATATAAAAGAAAAAAAAAAAGCACAAAACACTTGATGACAGACAGAATATTATAGCTAAAGAAGGTAATTAACTAGACATAGGATTGAAATGCGTGTGCATTGCTTACCAGCTTTCCATCCTGAATATTTTTTGTGGTTATGATCTTGAAAAAACGGATTGGCTTCACCTGAAGTTGATGAGGAAATGTAGCAGCCATCATTCATGAGCTGAATAATAAGGCCAGAAATAGCAACAGCTTTGCAAAAGTATTGGTTTTTTTTACAATAAACATAAAAAACATGCAATTCTTTAAGACCCTTTTATTTTATTCTATGGTGGGTGAGATTGGCTTTCATTACTTCATTTATTTCACAGACCTGAAAATGTATCTCACTACTTTAATACACTTTCACCTACCAATAGTCAAAGTAACTAGTGAAGTTGGTTAGGATCAAGTGATCAACATGTTTTTAGCTCGTCCTGTATAAATTCTGGACAGGGTAACTATTTTCGAACGGGACCTATAATCAGGTTCAAACAAAACTCAAACATATATAATAGTTTTAACCAAACATATTGTAGATGAAAATCAATTTACATGTTCCAAATAAATATTTGGAAAGTGCAAGCTAAAATTAAAATTTTAATTTTAATCCCACTTATTTGTGTAGTAAAATTGCATGGGGCAGAATCACATGGTAATCCTGCAAGTGATCCATTTTTCTCACCAACATTATCATTTTTTTTTTTGTTAGTTTTTTTTATAGGCCAAAGAAAACATATACATCATAAAAAAAAGGTACAAGAAATACCCTCATACACATAGAAAGGAAACAAAGTCCAATTCCAGACTAACTTGACCCTATAGCCTGCTACCAATTTGTAAAAACCTCATACCATATATTAACCCCAACATCCAACACTTGTTTATGGTGTGTTTGGTTTAATATTAGGTTGAATGGACACATTCTAATACATGTTTTGCAAGAAGTTAGAATTTGGACCTTCTAATAAATGGCCTTTGAAGACCTCCCAATGTTAAACCAAACATGCACTTAATTAATAATTTCTCCCTTGTGATTTTATTCCCGTACCACTATGCCTTGTTGACATATATTCCATTCCAATATTATGTGATTTTGACTCTCTTGACAATTTCGTTACTTTGCCCCCAAAGGTTTCAATTCATCAGCACTTTGGCCTCCATAATTTTTTAAAAAACAAAGATACTAGAAATTGGTAATTTCAACAAGCTTTCATAATTAATATAAGTCAAAAATCTAGAAAGAACATCTTGGTCTTAAATAAGGTTTACAGCAATATAACAGAATAACTCATAATAAGTAGCTTCTAACACTTCAAATGTCAACGAAATTGAACTTAAGGTATCTGAAAATCTCTACAAATGCCAAATATTTGGTAGTAGTGTTCAAAAAAGTACTGGAACCAACAATAAGCTTCACACAAGAGAACTGGAACTCTTTGGTAGCACTGATAGCTTTCACTTCTTTTCACTGTCCTTGACAAGCTGCTGCCAAAGATGGATAGAGGAATATATTCATTAGACATATAAGGAATTGATTTGAATAGAAAAGTAAACATGAACCCTACCTTGAGATGTTGAACAGTTTGAAGTGTCTGTCTCTCTAAAGATGTGCACCAGGAAGATTACTTTAGTTCTATCAATGAGTTCAAAGATGCAAACGTCACCAACTTTCAAGTTATTGTGCTTGGCAAATATTTTCCATCCACCGTTGAGTGTAAATTTTGTGTAGGTCTTTTTTTTATTTAACAGAAACTTTACAGACCAAACTCCTTCATTTAACACTTGAAGGTTAATAAATCTCTCCTTCTCGTGTATACCAAAGTGTCTCTTACAAAACTGAGATGGTAAAGTCTGCCAAGGAAAATTGAAAAAAATTATATATTTTATTTCAACTTATGCTTACAAGCCAAATCTTTTTTCTGTAGCTTACCAATTGACAAGCATGATAATCAATGTATGATGGATGCATGAAAACCAAGAAGAATGGATTACAAGGTTTGAAAGAACTTGCTCTATCAAGAGCTGAAACGTGGCTAACAGCAGCCTTTGATTCTTCTGCAAAAGTAGAACATTAAACCTGCTAAATATTGCTTGCAATTACCAAATGGTACACTAGACATACTTGAGATGCAAGTCATAGAAAGACTTATCAAACAAAAAAAGTATAGTTAGGAGAACACAAGCTAAAAATCTGTGTTAACTTGGGAAGCTTTTTTGAAATGCTTAAAGACACATGAAATCTTTTACCTTTGCACTTTGTGTCAGTATGATGCAGAGCCTCCTTTGGCAATGTCATTGTGTTCTCAACTTTAACACTCTTACGACTTCCCATTTGATATGCTTGAAGAAATTCCAATGAGGACTTATCTTTTCTCTTTTGACCTGGTTTGTGATATTCCCCATTTTCTTCATTTGGAGGTTTTTTTGCCATAGAGATAAATTTTCTTCTTTTGGAAGGGTAGTCTATCTCTAAGGCACTCAAATCAAATATGCGTACCTGAAAATGAGAAGTGCTTTCAAATCTGAAAACCAAAAGATGGCCATGAGCTAGAGAGTGATACTCTGCAAATTCTTTCCAACCCTTTTGAAACCATATTTTACCATCACACTTTTCCAATTTCAAGTTCCACTCAGTACCATTTGGAGTCTTAAGAAATAGAGCATTTGTTAAGCCTTCTCCATGTTTCTCTACAAACTTATTTGGGATCATCTGTCAATCACATCAGAAAGATGTTATATTGCTTTAATTTAAGCTAACAACTATCAATTTTATATAGATTTGTATCCTTCTAAAATTGAAATTGCTCTGACTTTTTTTATTAAAAGACCTAGCAATTGGATGAGGTAAGGAAAGCAGAACTAAATTTGTGTTGAGCTTTAAAGGGTCATTTTGTTGATCAAATCTAACATCAAGTGTTCCTTAAGGAAACTATCTGGGCCACTAGCCTGCAATGCCGTTCGGGAATTTGATTTACATTATTTTGCTGCTAATTCTAATGCTTGTAGTCATTAATATATACATGTTATCAATTACAACAAAACCAACAAACAAAAAAAAATTGTCCGTAGTATTGTATTCCTAAATCCTAATTAATGTATTATTCTACTATAGTCAGTTAATTACTAATATATCTGTTCATGTATAGTGTAACAAATTTTGGTGGGATTGAAGGTTAACTATAAAACATTCATGACAGACAGAATATATATAGCTAAAGAAGGTTAAATAGGATTCATTGAAGTGTGTGTGCTTACTAGCTTTCCTTCATGAAGATTGTGAGCAGTTATGATCTTGAAAAAGTGGATTGGCTTCACCTGAAATTTGGTAGCCATGTAAGTGTCAAGTGCACTCAAGGATGGTAATTGATTCCCAGAAATAGCAACAACCTTGCATATGTAATGTTTTTTTTTTTACCTTAAACATAAACATTCGTGCAAACCCTTTTATTAAGTGGTGGGAGAGATTGGCATTGAATACTTCATTTATTTCGTGAACTGCAAATTAATGTATCTTCCTAGTCCCTACTTTAATACTTTCACCAACCAATGCATCATACTGACACAAATAAATGCATTTAACTTTTCATATCTCTCCCAAACATAGCTTAATTCTTTTTTTTTATTTTTTTATTACTAACATATGTTTCTTTTTTTAATATGTTTCGGCTAGCTTTGCTTCAACCCAATCCCAGATAATGATCAAAAGATTTGTTGCAAGAAGGGGAATTTGCTTCTTGAATGAGTTCCTAAATTGCTCCAAAGAGTGCTTAGTGTAAATGGACAAAGAAGGAGAACAATTGCGTAAAAATGAAGGTTGAAAGCTACAAGTGGACGCACTAAATGAAAAATGTTATTTAAAGCAATAAAAGGCAGAAAGCTTTAAAGATAAGTTTGAAACTAGTGCAAGGTATATTAATAGACTTGAAACTTAAATCCTCTACTGAACCACGTTTTTCTACTTGACAACTTTCTAGAACGTGATTTGGGAGTCATTAAGCTAAGTTTGAAAATCAATCAGCTAATTCTGACAGTTGAATTTGGCTAGTAGAAATTGAAATTCGGCTAACTGATGTGCATTCTTCTAATTGAGACTAGTTCACTTCCTAGTAGCTGCTCCTAGTAAATTTGCATGGGGCAGAATCACATGACTTTCCCTTCAAGTCCATTTTTCTCACTAACATTATCATTTATTTATTTATTTTGTTAGTTTTTTATAGTCCAAAGTAAACATATATATCATAAAAAGGGTACAAGAAATTCCCTCATACACATAGAAAGGAAACAAAGTCCCATTCCCAGAATAACTTGACCCTATAGCCTGCGACCAATTTGTAAAAACCTCATACCATGTATTAACCCCAACATCCCACACAAGTTTAGGATGTGTTTGGTTTAATGTTAGGTTGAATGGACACACATTCCAATTCATGTTCCATGAGAAGTTAGAATTTGGACCTTCTGACTCAATGATTGTTTGGAGACCTCCCAACATTAAACCAAATATGTACTTAGTAATTTCTCTCTTGTAATTTTATTCCCGTACCACTATGCTTTGTTGACATATATTCCATTCCAATATATTATGTGATTTTGACTCTCTTGACTTTCGTTACTTGCCCCAAATGGTTTCATTCCATCAGCACTTTGGCCTCCATAATTTTTGTTGAGCCAAGAACAAAGCTCAAAGAACAGAATTGTGTTTCTTGAAGATCAAGATACACCAAAAATCAAAATGCAGAATGAAACAAATTGAATAAGCTCACACAGAAGTAAAACCGTGGTTCAGCAAGAGCAATGTGCCCTTAGTTTCACACACAAACAACCACTATTATTGAATGATAATTCTCTCTTGAGCACTATCTTTCTTTGCTCACAAGTAACAGATTTACTCAGTAAGAGAAGAGAGAAATACAACGTAAAAGACTAACTCTTAGACAGAAAAATAGAAGGACTATTGGAAGTCTAAAAGCTATAACTCCTAACTGCCATAACAGAAAAAGGTTATGTAACCTAACAGAATTAACAGTTTTTACTCAAAAACAGTTAAAAAAAACTAATCCAATTGTTAGCTGAACCAATAACTTAACATTTTTTTTAAAAACGAACAGACACCAGAAATTAGTAATTTCGACAAGCTTTCCTAATTAATATAGGTCAAAATCTAGCAAGAACATCTTGGTCTTAAATAAGTTTTACAGCACTATAACAACAGAATAAGTCACAATAAAAGTAGCTTCTTCTAACACTTCAAATATTGTGATGGAAATTGAGAATAATCTCATTCAAGAATCCCACAACTATCTCCACACTTGAGCATATGGCATCAGGCATCACAAATTCTCTACAAATGCCAAATATTTGGTAGTAGTTTTCAAAAAAGTACTGAATCCAACATTAAGCTTCACACAAGAGAACTGGAACTCTTTGGCTTTCACTTCTTTTCACTGTCTTTGACAATCTGTTATCATTTTACCAGATTCTGCCAAAGAAGAGGAAGATATTTATTTCACATGTGAGGAATTGTTTGAGCAGAACATTAAACATCAACCCTACCTTGAGATGTTGAACAATTTGAACTTTCTGTCTCTCTAAAGATGTGAACCATGAAGGTTAGTTTATCAATGAGTTCAAAGGTGCAAACATCGCCAACTTCCAAGTTATTGTGCATGACAAATGTTGTCCATCCACCACTGAATCTAAATTTTACGCTGGTCTTGTTTTTATTTATCAGAAACCTTACAGACCAAACTCCCCCATTTAACACTTTAAGGTTAATAAGTCTCTTCTTATTGTGCAAACCAAAGTGTCTCTTACAAAACATAGATGGTAAAGTCTGCCAAGGAAAAGAGAGAGTTATTTTTTAATTTCAACTTAAGGTTACAAGCCAAATCTTTTTCTGCAGCTTACCAGTTGATGAGCTCGAGGATCAACGTATGTTGGATGCATGAAAACCAAGAAGAATGGATTACAAGGTTTGAAAGAACTTGCTCTATCAAGAGCAGTAACTTGGTTAGCAGCAGTCTCTGATTCTTCTGCAACAGTAGAGCTTGTTAAACCTACTAAATGCTTGCAAATTGCAATTACCAAATGGTTTACTAGACATACTTGAGATGCAGGTCATAGAAAGACTATCAAACGAAAAAAGTATAGTTACGAGAACACAAGCTAAATATCTGTGTTAACCTGGGAAGCTTTTATGAAATGCTTAAAGACACATGAAATCTCATACCGTTGCACTTTGTGTCAGTATGATGCAGAGCCTCCGCTGGCAATGTCATCGTGTTTGCAACTTTAGCCTTCTTACGACTTCCCATTTGATATGGTTGGAGAAATTCCAATGAGGACTTATCTTTTCTCTTTTGACCTGGTTTGTGATATTCCAAATTTTCTTCATTTGGAGGTTTTTTAGCCATAGAGATAGATTTTCTTCTTTTGGAAGGGTAGTCTATCTCTAAGGCACTCAAATCAAAGATGTGTAGTGATACTCTGCAAAATCTTTCCAACCCTTTTGAAACCATATTTTACCATCACTCTTTTCCAATTCCAAGTTCCACTCAGTACCATTTGGAGTCTTAAGATATAAAGCATTTGGTAAGCCTTCTCCATGTTTCTCCACAAACTTATTTGGGATCATCTGTCAATCACATCAGAAAGATGTTATATTGCTTTAGTTTAAGCTAACATCCATCAGTTTTATACAGTTTTGTATCTTTCTAAATTGAAATTGCTCTGCCTTTTTTTTAATTTTGTTATTAAAAGATCTAGCCAATGGATGAGGTAAGTAAGCAGATTTAAATTTGGCTTGAGCTATAAAAGGGCCATTATATATTATATAGACCAAATTTAACATCAATTGTTTCTTAAGGAAACTACATGGGCCACAAGCCTGCAATGCCGTTCATGAATTTGATTTACATCATTTTTCTGCTAATTCTGTTGCTTGTAGTCATTACTATATATATATATGTTATCAATTACAAAAAAGCAACAAACTAAAAACACAAATCAATACTAAATACTAGAAGCTTGCTTGCAAAAGAAACTGTCTGTACTCTGTAGTATTCCTAAATCCTAATTAATGTATTATTCGACTATAGTCAGTTAATTATCAATATATCTGTTCATGTAGTGTAACAAATTTTGGTGGGATTGATGGTTAACCATAAAACACTTCATGACAGACAGAATATAGCTAAAGAAGGTTAACTAGGCAGGATTGAAGTGTGTGTATGTGTGTGCTTACTAGCTTTCCTTCATGAAGATTGTGAGCGGTTATGATCTTGAAAAAGTGGATTGGCTTCACCTGAGGTTGGTGAGGAAATTTAGTAGCCATGTAAGTATGGAATGCACAAAACGTTGGTAGTTGATACCCAGAGAAATAGCAACACCTTTGCAAGTACTGTTTTTTTTTTTTTTTTTACCAAAAACATAAACATAAACATTTGTGTGCAATTCTTTACCAACATGACCCTTTTATTCTGTGGTGGGAGAGATTGGTATTCAATACTTCATTTATTTCGTGGACCTGCAAATTAATGTATCTCCCTAGTCCCTACTTTAATACTTTCACCAACCAACGGTCAAGTGAATTAGTGAAGTGGGTTAGAATCAACATGTTTAACTCACTATATTTGTGGTATACAATGATTCTGACCTCTTCTATAAATTGTGGACAGCGTAGGTTGACTCGTGGATTCATTTTCTTTCCTGATTCTTAGTTTAAGTTTTTAGAGATAGTACTAATTTTAATTCATTACTATTACTATTCATAACTTTTCATATGTCTTCCAAACATAACTTAATTCACATATATATATTTTTTATTTATCACAGAACAATTTGAACTGTAGATAACATAAATCATAAGTTGTTAATTTGTACAAGTTTTCGTAAATAATAAAAGCCAATACATAGCAACAACATCTGGGTGTTGGACAAGTTTAAAAGCAATATCTAAACAGAATAACTTCTAACTTCAAAGTAGCTTCTAACTTTTCAGGTGTTAAGAGAATAAACTAATTCAACAATCATCAATTGTCTCCACAGTGGAGCATATGCCATTAAGTATGGGATAATCTCTACAAACGCCAAATATTTGGTACTAGTGTTAAAAAAAAGTGCTGAATCCCACGTAGTAGTGTTCATCTTACAAGAGAACTGAAACTCTGGTGATATTTATTTGGTAGCATTGATGGTTTTCATTTGTTTTCTCTGTCCTTGATGAGCTGCTATCATTTAACCAGATTCTGCATAAGAGAGACGAATATATTTATTAGACACAGAATTGTTTTGAATAGAAAAGTAAACATCAATCCTACCTTGAGATGTTGAACAATTTGAAGTGTCTGTCTCTCTAAAGATGTGAACCAGCAAGGTTAGTTTAGTTCTATCAATGAGTTCAAAGACGCAGACATCACCAACTTTCAAGTTATTGTCTATGACAAAATCTAGCCATCCACTTGTGAGTCTAAATTTTGTAATTGTCTTGTTTTTAAAGATCAGGAACCTTGCAGGCCAAACACTCCCATTCAACACCTGAAGGTTGATAAGAGACTCTATCTTGTGCAAATCAAAGTGTCTCTTACAAAACTCAAGTGGTAAATTCTGCCAAAGAAAGGAGAAACAATTATTTTGTTTTTCAACTTATGTTCTACAAGCCAAATCTTTTTCTATTGTTTACCAGAAGACGATGTGAACCAACGTATGATGGATGCATGAAAACCAAGAAGAACGGATTACAAGGTTTGAAGGAACTTGCTCTATCAAAAGCTGTAACTTGGTTAGCAGAAGCCTTAGATTTTTCTGCAAAATTACAACCTCACGTAAGACAGACATTTCATGAATCAGCTTTCAGGCTACTAAAAATTGAAACATACTGAATGTTTGTAATTTCAAAATGGCTTACTAAACATGCTTGAGGTGCAAGTCATTGAAAATATCAAATGGAAGAAACAAATTAAGAACATCAGCTAATAATCTGTGTCATCGAACGAAGCTTTTTATCAAATGCTTAAAGACACATGAAAGCTTATATACCTTTGCCTTTTGTGTCAGTGTGATGCAGAGCCTCCCCTGGCAATATCAAGGTGTTATCAACCTTAACACACTTACGACTTCTCATTTGACATGGTTCAAGATATTCAACTGAAGAGTTATCTTTTCTCTTCTGACCTGGTCTGTCACACTCCAAATTTTCATCACTAGGAGGTTGATTTCCTTGATTATCGGATTCCGTTTTACCTTCTATACTTTTGGAAGGGTAGTCTATCTCTAAGGCGCTCGAACCAAATATACACACCTGAAAATGGGAAGTACTTTCCCATCTGAAAACCAAAAGATGGCCATGAGCTAGAGAGTGATACTCTGCAAACTCCTTCCATCCCTTTTGAAACCATATTTTACCATCGCGTTTATCCATAATCATTTTCCACTCAGCACCATTTGGAGTCTTGAGAAATAGAGTATCTGGTAAGCCTTCTCCATAATTCTTCACAAACTTATTTGGGATCATCTGTCAATAACAATCAGACTAATGTGTAAGAAAGTGTTAATTATATTGCATTTAATTAAACTAACATTCATCAATTTGACATGAGGAATAAGGCTGGCTCATTATAAATATTGAATCTTTATTTTTTTCCATCGCTGCTAATCTGATTCTCATAATCATTACTATAAAAGTTATTCAGAACCAAAAAAGAAAAATCACATACAGAAAGCCAAATACACCAAATCAATAATACTAAGAAAGAATGTAAGAGATAAAAACATAAAACCCTAGTTCAAGAAAGAATGTAATGGTGATTAAATTTTGTGTGGGTAAGTATGTAAAAATTTGAAATACGTGTGCTTACAAGCTTTTCTTCATGAAGATTGTGAACGGTAATGATCTTGAAAAAGTTGATTGGCTTCATTTGATGAGGATGGTGAGAAAATTTAGTAGCCATGCACGAAACGTAAAAGTAAGCACTGTACTGCATTCAAGGGTTTTTTGGATGTAAGCCAAGAATCAAGAACATGATAACAATAACTTTGCAGAAGTGAAAACTCTATATATCAACGTGGAAATCCTTTAAAAAGTCATACTGAAAATCAATTCGTTTAGTTAGAAAAAACCAAAAAACTGGTCAAGAACCAATCATTTTCATTTTCTTATTTTTAAAATATTTTTAATTTGTAATATAATCTAAAATATTTTAAGATAAAATAAAATATATATTTAAATATTTTACATAAATATCATTTATTTTCTCAACTATTTTAATCTTTATCTTATAAAACATATAATTTAGGTATTTATATTAATTTATAATTTTGTAGATCTTCATTTTTATATTACTTAAAATATCATGTAATATTAAAAATATAAAATTAGTTCAACCACTGTTTAATTATGTTTGAAGCAACACTTACCCAAATCTTAAAATTGATACGAAATTCAAAGACAAACCAAAATGCAATGCTATTTTTTTTTTTTATGAATTTTAAAAACTTAAATACATTTTTAATCTTTTCAATTTACTGTGTTTATGTTTTTTGTTCTTAAAACCATTTACATAGAAATTTAAAATGAACAAAGTGTTATATAAACTATATTAAAGACAAAAAAAACATAAAAATATTAGCAAGGATAAAAAAAATATTAAATTGTAAGAACTAAAAATAAAGATAAAAGTAAAATAAAATAGATACTTAAACACGTGAAGTATTGAAGTAACCTATGTGCTTGGAAAATTTGACAAGCATTTTTTTTATTCAATTTTTTACGCTAATATTTAAGATAAAATTAATTAAACGTAAAATAGACAGCTTATAATTAGTGCAAACACATGTATCTCGTAAATTTCCTATATTTTTTTTTATCAATGTAAATTTTGTATTGATTGCACATAAGCTTTTATATCATGGTGTCTGTGCACTTTTCACTTTTCAAAACTAATTGAACCATTGAAGTATTGAAAATCTAATTCTTACAAAATTTTTGGTATTTTTTCTCCTGCATTTTTGTTATATATATATATATATTTTTTTTTTTGAAACATAATTTGAATAGTTAAATCTATATATTTGATATATTTTTTCTCTAACACCTTCAATTTATTTTTTAAACTTCCACTTTACTCATTTCACATCTATGTTTTTAATTTCTAATTAATAATTTATAACTTATAATTTGTAATTTGTAATTTATAAATTCATAATTTGAGGTTTCATTAATGAAACCCTAAAACTCACCCTGAATATTTAGGGTTTCATGAATAAAATCCTAAATATTTAGAATTTCATAAATGAAATATTAAATCAAAACCCTAAATATTTAGAGTTTCATTAATGAAACTGTAATTATTTAGGGTTTCATTATTCGAACCCTAATTATTTTGGATTTTATTAATGAAACCCTAAAACTCACCATAATTTGATACCTTAAATATGTAGGGTTCGATAAACTTACCATAAATCCTAACCCCTAATTATTTTGGATTTTATTAATGAAATCCTAATTATTTAAGATTTTAATAATGAAACCATAAAACTCATCATAAAGATACTTTGAATATTTTAGGGTTTTGTAAACTCACCATAAACCATAACCTTTGAATATTTCGGGTTTCAATAATGAAACATTAAATATTTAGGGTTTCGATTATTGGAACCCTAATTATTTAGGGTTTCATTAACTCACCAAAAATACCAACCCATAATTATTTGATGTTTCATTAATGAATCCCAAAATTTAAACCACTAATATTTAGAATTTCATAAATGAAACATTAAATCAAAACCCTAAATATTTAACGTTTCATTATTTAAACCATAATTATTTAAGGTTTCATTAACTTACCATAAACACCAATCCCTAATTTTTTGGGGTTTCATTGATGAACCATAATTATTGATGGTTTCATTAATAAACCCCTAATTATTTGAGATTTTGATTCATGAAAACCTAAATATTTAATGAAACCCAAATTATATAGGATTTTATTAATGAAACCTTAAAACTCAGGATATTTAGGGTTTCGTAAACTCACCATAACCCTAACTCTTAATTATTTAGGATTTCATTAATGAAACCCTAATTAGTTGGGGTTTCATTGATGATACCATGATTATTTAGGGTTTTATTAATGAAACCCTAAATCTCACCATAAACTGAAACCTAGAATATTTACGATTTCATGAATAAAACCATAAATATTTATGATTTCATAAATGAAACATTAAATCGAAAGCGTAAATATTTAAAGTTTCATTAATGAAACCTTAATTATATAGGGTTTAATGATTGGAACTCTAATTATTTAGGGTTTCATTATTAAATCCTTAATTATTTAAGGTTTCATTAATGGAAAGTTTAGGGCTTAATAAGTGAAACATTAAATAGAAACCCTAAATATTTACGACTTTAGGGACCTTAAATATTTAAGTTTCCATTTATGAAACCCTAATTATTTAGAGATTCGTTAATGGATAAAAATCCCTAAATTGAAAACATATTATGGTTTCATAAATGAAATCTCCATTATTTAAGGTTTTTTTTAATGAAACCCTAAATTTTAGACAAAATTGAATCCTAAAGAATTAAGGGTTTCATAAATGAAACTTTAAATCGAAATACTAAATGTTTAGGTTTTCATTAATAAAACCTTATTTAATTAGGGTTTCACAAATAAAATCCAACATATTTAGGATTTCATAAATATAACCCTGAAATGAAACCATTAGTAATTTATATTCCAAAATTGAAATATTAAATTAAAAACATAATTATTTACGGTTTCATTAATGAAACCTTAAAACTCACTATAAATTAACACCTTTAATATTTAAAGTTTCTTAAACTAACCATAAACACTAACTCCTAATTATTTTGGATTTCATAAATAAAACCATAAACAAACCCCAATTTGTTAGAGTTTTATTAATTAAACCCTAATTGGGGATCCAATGATTAAACCCTAATTATTTTGGGTTTGATTAATGAAACCAAGTTATTTAGGATTTCATTAATAAAACCTGAAAAATCATAATAAATTGAAACCCTAATTATTTGGGGTTTCATAAACTTACCATAAACACTAACTTTAATTATTTGGGGTTTCATTAATGAAACCCTAATTATATAGGATTTTGTTAAGGAAACCCTAAAAATCACCATAAATTCACAACCTAGATATTTAAGGTTTCATAAACTCACCATAAACATTATCTCCTAATTATTTGAGGTTTCATTAATAAAATCATAATTATTTAGGATTTTGTAAACTTTGCATAACCCTCACCCATAATAATTAAGGATTTCATTAATGAAATCCTAATTATTTAGGGTTTCATTGATAAAACCCAAATTATATGGGGATTCATTAATGACACTTTAATTATTTACGGTTTTATTAATGACACCCTAATTATTTAGGGTTTCATGAATAAAATCCTAAATATTTAGGGCTTCATGAATGAAACATTAAATCAAAACCCTAAATATTTAAAGTTTCACTAATGTAATCCTAATTATTTAGGATTCATTAACTTACCATAATCACTAACTACTAATTATTTGCAGTTTCATTAATGAAACCCTAAATTGAAACCCATAATATTTAGGGTTTCATGAATAAACCTCTAATTATTTAAGGTTTCAAAAAGAAAACATTAAATCAAAATCTTAAATATTTAACATTTCATTAATGAAACCCTAATTATTTAGTATTTTGTTATTGGAACCCTTTTTAACATATATTTTTACATTAGTTTAAATATATGTTCAAGGATAATAATAAAAAATAATTTTCAGAGATGATTAAAAGAAATATATGATTGGAGTATAAAAAAAAATATATGTTAAAGTTATCATGCATTAATGAGAATGATAATTATATTAAATTGCAATAAATATTATTTATTTCGAACAAATTGTGTTATTATGAAATATCATACATTTATTAGAATTAATTTGAATTTGAATTGAGTAACCAACATTTTAAATTTTAATAATACATGTTAATGTTGTTATAATTACAATCAATAACTAATAATTTAAAATTTTAATTATTGATTATATATTAACAATTAATTTATAATTAAGAGAGACAATTTGATGAATACATGGAACGTTAACTCAAAAAATTATTATTTACTTTGCTTGATTTGTCAAATAAAAAATAACTTAATTTTTATCCCTTTTTTTTACCAAGTTCTTAATATTCAAATAACTTAATAATAATTTTGATATTAAGATTAGCTAATTATCATGTGTAAATCGAAGGGAAAATTAATTATTACAAATCCAAGACTTGGATCAAAAGTGATTTTGGAGATATTTTGATTTTGTATAGTTTTTGTATGTCTTTTTTTTTTTCTCCAACCTAAGGGGTTGAATACGGGATTAGATAAAATTATTGAAATATTTTCGTAACAAATAAGATTTGAAATGTTGTCTATTAAGATAAATGAAGGTTTTGAAATGAGTTAATATATCTCTTCAAGACAATGTTTTGAAAATCTTTCCAAGATGCACAGAGTGCAAAGATGAATATTTATATATAAAAAAAAGATAACAAAAATAAAATACTTGTTTTTATACTTGAATTACGTCCAGTTCTCCTTTAACAATTGTTAAAAAAGTTCCACTATAAACAACCTGATTATAGAATAAGTATTCTACTTGTAGCTACAAGTATTTTCAATGCTACTACTGGTTACAAGTATTCTCAAACTACTTCTAGTTACAAGTATAAATCTCCCTCTGAGATTATACTTTCCCAAGTATTGTTTAATCATTAAACCAGTCTTGACTTTCTATTCAAATGATTGAATAATATTCAAATAACTCTCAAAGTGAGGATATGCAAATTGGTTGAATCTCTACGAGCTTTAGAATATAGTATATCTTTTCTCTCAGTTTTTTTTCTTACTTGGGGTTTTGCAAGCTTTCTTGTTGTATGTACTTTGATTGTTTTTTTTACGCTTTTCAACATGTCCTCTTTGCATGAAAGCATATATTTACAATAAAGCTTCATGAATTTCAACGTTGAAGAAATTTGATCTGTTGTCTAATAGTTGAATGTTGAAGTAACTTTAGCTTGAGCAAGTCAGGGCAGACTTCTGTCTTTTTAAAACTCTACTTTAGCTTTTCACAGGTCTACTCTATTGTGTTTTTCTGAGCGAAGTAGCATTTTAGTTCTACCAACTTTAAATTCACCATTCACAAGACAAACAAACAGATATATGAGGAATATATGTAAAGTTGTTCAGTGAGATCTTTCTCTTTTTCTGTTTTAGACACAACATTGTCATTTAGTGCCAACGTTGTACCAATTGACGAGAAGACTGTGTCTGTCTGTTAGGACCAGACATTATCTGTCAGTACAGAAGACTACTCTGTCGTTTGTGCCTTGGAAGAGTCTCCTTGTACATGGAAATGTGTACCGTCTGTTTGATAGAGCTCTTTTTCGTCTGATCACATAGTGACCTCATTGTTTGGTTATAGCACTTTGGATGCTTATTTATTATGAAAATATTTTTAGACACTTAATCAAAATTAGTGAGAATATAGAGATATTATTGTCCGTTCTATAGTAATGTTTGGTTCCTGAAATGTCTCAATTTCAACTCATTAGTTTGATCAAATATTATACATTTGTTATCATCAAAATTAATTAAAAGATTAGGGACCACATATCATCCAATGTCATGGTTCTAACATTAATTTCAAATGATAATCATGTAGAAAAAACTTAAGTATCAATTGCAAACAATACTTTACAACAAAATGCTTCAGATGATTCTCATATGTAAATTGTAAAGAGAAGTCATATAAAAAAATGTAGGAGGAGCTTATTATCAATAAGAAAAATCCAATCTTTCAATCTAACGAGGAAAAATGATTATAAAATAAGTAACAACTCCTAGATCTTGTTTCGGTCTATCCTAAATGATAATGGAAATGAAAAAACGTATTGTGTGGAAAAAATTGGGGAGTCAATATTGTTGGTTTTCTTATGTCATAGTTTATCCCTTTCACTTTTCCACTAGTACTAACATCATTTCACAATCTTTTATTCTTTTGCTTTTACAATTCAAATGGAACACGTTTTAGTAAAAAAATATGGTTTGAGAGTTAAAAAAAAGTATTTTAGAGTAAAAGAGATGTCAATGTGGGAGAGGAAGAGTGTTTGAGAGTGATTGAGAGATGTAGGAGGGGAGAGACGTGGTATTGAATATGAAATGGATAATATAAATCATGGGAGAGTGAGTGCTTATACCTATTTTTGCCTTACTCATTTTTCACATTTTGTTGGAGAGTTAAATATCAATGTCAAGTTTTAATGAGTTTTAAAAGAAATAGTAACAGTTTAACAACTCATTATCATAAATAACATTTGTTTAAGACTTTAAAAGTATTTTTGAAAATTATATGAAAAAAATGTTAATGTCAATTTAATGAGGAGAGTATGTCAAAATAAGGAAAGTATACCACCTCATCAAAAATGATGAAATGGAGGGATCTCAACTATCCAAAAAAAAACCGGAGATGTCAATGTTAGAGCTTTCTTCTCAGGATTTATATTATATAAATCTGTGAAAAAAATAAATGGAGAATGACAATTAGGGGTGCCAGAGGGAGTTGTGCAATAAGTGGAAAGGGAGAGTTGTAATGAAAGGCAGAGGTAATGGATGACAACATGTAAGTTAAAAATGTTTCATTTTTGTTTATAAGACCAGAAGAACTTCATTACTATTTAATGGTTAGTTAAAAAGATATAAGAAATGGTGAAACATAAAGAGAGAATGTAAGTAAGTAAAAAGGATGACATGGAAGAATGAGTTTTCTACAAAAATATGTCTAACACTATAAAATGTGTCTCAACTATTATATTATATATAAATAGATATATTGATATAGATATAGATATAGATAGTGAAACTTGATAAATTGTGAAAATGCCATGTTAGATGGATTTTTAGATGGATTTTGCGCTAGGCAAAGTTGAGACTGTTAGTATGAAAGACGGACAAAAGAACCAATTTAATCCATAAGAGATAAGAGAACAAAATAACCAAAATTGCATAAGGAACCAAAATTCTATTTTAGCCTTCTCATTCAATCAGCACTTTGGCCTCCTCAGAATATTTCAAAAGACGAATAGAAACCAGAAATTGGAAATTTCAACAAGGCTTCATAACTAATATAAGTCAATATTTTAAAGCAATTAATATGTCAACAGGGTAATTCATAAACAGCTTCTAACTTTTCACAGATAAAGTGAACAAATTAACTCGTTCAAAAATCCACAATTATCTCCAAAACTAAGCATATATATGCCATCAGGGATCGGGCAATCTCTACAAATGCAAAATAGTTGGTAGTAGTGTTAAAAAAAGTACTAAATCCCACGTTAACATTTAGCTTCAATCAAGAGAATCTAAACTCTTTGATGATGATTATTTGGTAACGGTAATGGTTTTCATTTCTTTTATCTGGCCTTCACAAGCTGCTCTCATTTTACCAGATTCTGTACAAGATAAAGAACAAACATATTCATTAAACATATATTTAAGGAATTGCTTTGAATAGAAAAGTAAACATGAATCCTACCTTGAGATGTTGAACAATTTGAAGTGTGTGTCTCTCTAAAGATGTGAACCAGCAATGCTAGTTCAGTTGTATGAATAAGCTCAAAGGTGCAAACATCGCCAACTTTCAAGTTATTGTCTTTTACAAATGTCTTCCATCCACTAGAGAGTCTAAAACTTGTTATTGTATTCTGTTTGTAGTGGATGAGGCACTTTGCAGGCCAAATTCTCCCATTTAACACCTGAAGGTTGATATGTGTTTGCTTCATGTGCAAACCAAAGTGTCTCCTACAAAACTTTTTCGGTAAATACTGTCATAAAAAAGAGAAACAGTTATTCTGTTTTTAAATTAATAAAATGCTATTCAACAAGCCAAGAATCTTTCGTTTCAGCTTACCAAAGGACCGCCATTAGAATGGATGTATGCTGGACGCATGACAACCAAGAAGAATGGATTACAAGGTTTGAAAGAACTTGCTCTATCAAGAGCAGTGACTTGGTTCGCAACAGAGTTTGATTTTTCTGCAAAATTACCATTCCATGTAAGGCAGACATTCCATGATTAGCTTTCAGGCTGCTAAAAGTTAAAACCTACCTGAGGGTCTTTGCATAGAAGCTAGCAATGCTTTTAAAAGTTTCTCTACTGGAAATATAGAGTTTTTCCGAGTAAAAAAGCTGTTAAAAGCTGCTGAAAATACTTCTAATTTTGTATCCAAACAAGTTCTAAGTGTTTGCTATTTCCAAATTATTTAACAAACATAGTTTTTTCTTATCTGAAAATGTTAGTTTGTTAGTTTTTGTTAAAAATGTCAGTGGTGGGATTCTTAAAACCTACTCAGGGCCTCTTCGGATACAAGCTAGCAATGCTTTTGAGAGCTTCTCTACTGGAAATATAGAGCTTTTTCGAGTAAAGAAGCTATCAAAAACTGTTAGAAGAACTTCTAGCCTTGTATCGAAACACGTTCTAAGTGTTTGCTATTTCCAAATTGTTTGTTAGGCATAGTTGAGGTGCCAGCCATGGAAACATATCAAATGAAATAAGTAAATTAAAGAGAACAGAATGCTAATAATTTGTGTTATCTTGCAAAGTGTGTTATGAAATGCTTCTAAGACCTGTGAAATCGCATACCTTTGCACTTTGTGTGATCAGTATGATGCTGAGCCTCCTCTGCCAATACCATGGTGTTCTCAACTTTAACACTCTGATGATTTCCCATTTGATATGGTTGAAAAAGTTCCAATGAGGAGTTATCTTTTCTCTTTAGACCTTGTTTGTGATATTCCAAATTTTCTTCATTTGGAGCTTTTCCTAGATTATTGGGTGACGTTTTACGCTTTCTTCCTTTGGAAGGGTAGTCTATCTCTAAGGCACTCGAATCAAAGATTTGTACTTGAAAATGGGTAGTTCCTTTGCATTTGAAAACTAAAAGATGGCCATGATCTAGAGAGTGATACTCTGCAAATTCTTTCCAACCCTCTTGAAACCATATTTTACCATCAAGCTTTGCCAAATTCATATTCCACTCAGTACCGTTTGGAGTCTTCAGAAATAGAGTATTTCGTAAGCCTTCTCCATATTTTTTCACAAACTTATTTGGGATCATCTGTCAATGACATTCACATCAGGCAAATGTGTATGTTAAAGATCAGAAAGGTGTTATATTGCATTATTTTAACTTGATATCTATCAATTATATACAGTTTTGTATCATTCTATAGTTCAAATTACTCTGCTATTTTGATTAGAAAAGGGCTCAAAAGACTTAGCAAGTGTGTGAGGTAAAGAAGGCAGAACTAAGTTTGGCTTTAACTATAAAGGCTCATTATATAAATCAAATATTATATCAAATGATTCTTAAAGGAAACTATAGGCCACTAGCCTCCAATGCCGTTCAAGAATTTGATTTACATCATTTTGCTGCTAATTCTGATGGTTGTAGTCATTTACACAGAATCAATACTAAATACTTGAAGCTTACAAAACAAATTGTCTGTACCATGCCTAAATCCTAATTAATGTATTCGTCTATGATTTAGTTAATTATTAATAAATCTGTTCATAATATAGTGTATCCAAATAATGATAGAGAAAGCATGACCAAATAAAATCTGTTAGAGGGCTCTTACATCAGTTGCATGTCTGATGCATATCTTACCCATAATACAAAATTTACCCTCATTTTCTGTAGTCCATTTTTCTCTGTACATACTATATTGCCGCATCATTGTTCCCAGAAAAATTGAAAAAATAAATAAGAAAGCAGAAAATAAATTGCCCATAAATAGATAAACTAGTGTGCATGCATGCATGTAAAAGCAATGTTACCAAGCTCCAAAATCAAAGGTCTGCATGCTCTCATTTTCTTTAATTGCAACACAAAGTGACATTATTAGATAAAAGAGATGAGGAAATGGCAGAAAATGAAGTGGATGATGTGCTTACTAGTTTTCCATCCTGAAGATTTTGTGCGGTTATGATCTTGAAAAAGTGGATCATTGGCTTCACCTGAAGTTGATGAGGAAATGTAGCAGCCATCATGCATGAGCTGAATGAAGCCAGAAATAGCAACAGCTTTGCAAAAGTAATGGTATTTTTTTTTCTTCCATTATAAACATAAACAACATGCATGCAATTCTTTATTATGTGGTGGGTGAGATTGACTTAATTTCAATACTTCATTTATTTCCCGGGCCTGCAACTGCAAATGTATCTCCCTTCTTTAATACTTTCACCTACTAATGTATCCAGAAATATGACTAGTTTTTAGCTCATCTTGTATAAATTGTGGACAGGGTAGGTTGACTTGTCATTCATTCTCTCTCTTTCTTAATTTTAGGTTTTAGTCATACTAATTTAAATTCATGTTTTAATACTGGATTAAATATAATTTTGGTCCTCCTTTAATACTGATGCATATTCAGGATGCGAATTCGAAGTCTCTGGTTAAGCTAGAACAACTCATGCCCTTGATCTGCGAACTCGGTGGTCTAAAAAAATAATTCTAATTCATATGGTTCCTGAAATTTTTAAAATTCTCTTTTATTAAGTTCTTTTTTAACTACATCAATTAATATTTTTTGTTAATTGTAAGTTATTTCCACCCGTTATAGACAATGTGACTGAGACTCAAACATTACCTTCAATGGACGTGCTCATGTTTGTTTTCAGAATCAAGTTTCACCACCCGCAGAAGTAATATATGAGTTTAATTGTATGCATTTGTTTGGGAATAATTATGAAAATGATTTATTTTTCTACACTTACAAGGCACATTGAATATTAATGCTGAAAATGAAAATGTTATTGTTAATACTGGAAAAGCTACTGTGGTAAACTTTTTAGATGAAAATGCTAGTACTCCTTCCCATGTAGTAACTAGAAATTAGTATTTTGTCCTTTAGTGATTTTTTACTTGAAGTAAGTTAGACAACCACAACAATAGAATAACTCATAATAAGTAGATTCTACATCTTCAAATGTTAAGGAAAAGAGAATAAACTCATTCAAAAATCCAAACTTATCTCCATTCTCCACACTTGAGCATAAGCTATCAGGTACTAGTGTTCAAACAACTCCTATTGAATCCAACGTTAAGCTCCAGACAGGAGAACTGAAACTCATTGTGATGCAGATTTGGAAGCAGTGATGATGGCTTTCATTTCTTTTCTCTGTCCCTGACAAGCTGCTCTTATTTGACCAGGTTCTGTAGAAGACGGGAACATATTTATTAGAAGGAACTGTTTTGAGTATAAAAGTAAAAGCTTAAATAACTTTTAAGTCTCCCATAAATATACAATTTTTTTTCAGGGTCCCTCATAAAATTTTCTATAATTTTGAGTCTTTGATATATTAAAATATTTGTTCCAAGTTTCTACCACCATTTCAACGATTGATACATGTTAGATGTGAACCGGGACACAAAGCAAAATTCGGTATTTATCATGGACTAAAAAGTTATTTAAGCCAAAAGTAAACATCAATCCTACCTTGAGATGTTAAATATTTGAACTCTCTGACTCTCTAAAGATGTGAACCAGCAAGGTTAGTTTAGTTCCATGAATGAGAGGTGCAAACATCACCGAATTTCAAGTTATTGTGCTTGGTGAATGCGCCCCACCCACTTGAGAGTCTAAAATTTGTTCCTTTTTTCGCATTAGTCAACAAGTACTTTGCAGGCCAAACTCTACCATTTAACACTTGAAGGTTGATAAATTGGTGCTTCTTGTGCGAATCAAAGTGTCTTCTACAAAACGTAGGTGGTAAAGTCTGCCATGAAAAAGAGAAACAGTTATTTTCTTATTCAACTTATGTTCTACAATAAGCCAAATCTTTCATTGAAGCTTACCAGGGGACCAGTAGAGTCAACGTATGGTGGATGCATGACAACCGAGAAGAACGGATTTCAAGGTTTGAAAGAACTTACTCTATCAAAAGTTGAAACGCAGTTCGCAGTAGCCTTTGATTTTTCTGCAAAATTATAACTGTGTGTAAGGAAGACATTTCGTGATTGATTTTCAGGTTGCTAAGTGTTTGCAATTTCCAAATGGTTTACTAGACATACTTGAGGTGCAGGTCATTGAAAAATATCAATGGAAAGAAGTAAATTAAGGAGAACAGAATCTGAAAATCTGTGCTAACTTGTGAAGCAAGAAACATGTAAATTGAAAACTTATACCTTTGGACTTTGTGTCAGTTAGATGCAGAGCCTCCTTTGACAATATCAACCTGTTCTCAACTTTATCATTCTCGCGTCTTCTCCTTTGACATGGTTGAAGACATTCCAATGTTGAGTTATCTTTTCTCTTTTGACCTGGTCTGTGATATTCCAAATTTTCATCATTTTGAGGTTTGTTTCGTTGATTGTTGGAGGCCGTTTTACCTTCTATTCTTTTAGAAGGGTAGTCTATCTCTAAGGCACTCAAATCAAAGATTTGTACCTGAAAATTGGAAGTTCCTTTGCATTTGAAAAGCAAAAGATGACCATGAGATAGAGAGCGATACTTTGCAAACTCTCTCCAACCCTTTTGAAACCATATTTTACCATCATGTTTTTTCAATTTCAATTTCCACCTAGCACCATTTGGAGTCTTAAGAAATAGAGTATTTGGTAAGCCCTCTCCATATTTCTCCACAAACTTATTTGGGATCATCTGTCAAACACATCAGCAAATGTGTATGATAAAGCTCTGAAAGGTGCTATATTGCATTTAATTTAAGCTAACATCTATCAATTTTATACAGTTACTTATCACTCTACATTTCAAATTACTCAGCTATTTTTATTAAAAGAAAGATTCAAAGGCATAGCAAGAAGATGAGGTAGCAACTAAATTTGACATGAACAATAAGGCTTGTTCATTTTATAGATCGAATGTAATTTAAGTTGCAATCTGTTTCTCATAGTCTCATTACTATATATGTTAAAAAAACAAAACTAGAAATACCAAATCAACACTAAAAACTGAAGCTTATGAAACAAAAAATTACATGTTGTATTCCTAAATCATCATAAATATATTCCTCGATATTCATTAATTTATCGATATATCTGTTCATGTAATTTTGTTGAGTGAGCAAAGTAACAAAGTAAGCTTGACACAAACAAAATTTGTTAGAGGACTCTTACATCACTTCTGTGGTCCGTTCTTTGAAAAATATAAATAAATAAGAAAATAGAAAACTAATGGTGATCAAGGGAGCATGTTTTCCAAGGCTCAAATTCAAATTGTTTAGAAACAGATTATGTAGTATGTACTCTTCCTATGCAATGGTCAATGGTCAATGGTCAATGGTCAAATGGTCAAAGAAGTTAGTGAAGTGACTAGTGAGACAGGATCAACATGTTTAACTCTGTTTTTGGTGGATAGGCTTACTAGTTAGGCAATTGGCCTGGGATAATTATTTAGGAAGTTAACTTATTTT
Source organism: Amphicarpaea edgeworthii (assembly GCA_014843725.1). Classification (NCBI taxonomy): domain Eukaryota; kingdom Viridiplantae; phylum Streptophyta; class Magnoliopsida; order Fabales; family Fabaceae; genus Amphicarpaea; species Amphicarpaea edgeworthii. The sequence continues at coordinate 19,814,349 of CM026327.1, read as the reverse complement.
AATGATTTAGGGTCTCAAATTTTCTCTGGTAAGTTATTTTATTCCGTGTTACACAGGTGTTATTTTAATTTTATTAAACTTTTACTTCTTATAACGTAGAATTTGCTTATTTTAATATAAAAAAAATAGTCATAATTTTTTTTTTAAAATTCTTGTAACAGAAAAGTTCATTTTATGTCAATTTTAGTTTCTAAACCAGAGTATGACTTATTGGAAAAAAAAAAAAAATCACATTTGCTCGTACCATTGTGAATTTGGGAAGCAAAATCATGTACGTTCAAACGTGTATCAACTCTCAAGCTCACAAGATTGACGCAGCAAGTCTCACCACATTCATAGGTGGATGAACGATCTGTATAACGAAAGAATTTATATTCAATTTTCTCTATGTGAAATTTTTTTTTACTAGCAACAGTCATGCAGTGTAAATAGGATTAATCTCTTGATAAAGCAAGTTAGCAAGGAATAATCAAATATATGCCAATACATATCAACAACATGTCGGCATTGAACAAGTTTAAAAGCAATATCTAAACACAATAACTTCTAACTTCAAAGTAGCTTCTAACTTTTCAGGTGTTAAAGAAAGAGAATAAACTCATTCAACAATCCACAATTATCTCCACCCTTACATATGCCATCAAGTATCAGGTAATCCCAACATATGCCAAATATTTGGCCCTAGTGTTAAAAAAAAGTGCCAAATCCCAAGTTAAGCTTCATGCAAGACAACTGAAGTTCTGGTGATAATTATTTGGAAGCAGTGATGGTTTTCATTTTTTTTCTTGGTCCTTTGCAAGCTGCTCTCATTTGACCAGATTCTGCAGAAGATAGATGAATATATTTCTTAGACATATAAGGACTTGTTTGGAATAGAAGAGTAAACATCAATTCTACCTTGAGGCATTGAACAATTTGAACTATCTGTATCTCTGAAGATGTGAACTAGGAAGGTTAGTTTAGTTCTATGAATGAGTTCAAAGGTGCAAACATCACCAACTTTCAAGTTATTGTCCTTGACAAATTCCTTCCATGAGAGTCTAAATTTTGTATGTGACTTGTCTTTATGGATGTGCAACTTAGCAGGCCAAACACCCTCATTTAACAACTGAAGGTTGATAAGTCCCTGCTTCTTCTGGAAATCAAAGTGATTCCTAAAAAACATTGGTGGTAAATTCTGCCATGGAAAAGAGAAACTGTTAATTTGTTTTTTCAACTTATGGTCTTCTACAAGCAAAATACTTATTTCAAGCTTACCAAAACACCACCAGATCTGATGTAGGTTGGATGCATGACAACCAAGAAGAATGGATTACAAGGTTTGAAAGAACTTGCTCTATCAAGAGCCGTAACTTTGTTAGCATCAGCCTTTGATTTTTCTGCAAAATTACAACTCCTTTTAAGGCAGACATTTCGTGAATTATCTTTTAGACTGGTAAAAAAATTGAAACCTACTAAATGTTTGAAATTTCCAAATGGCTTACTAGACGTACATGAGGTGCATGTCATTGAAAATTATCAAATGAAAGAAATAAATTAAGAACATAAGTTAATAATTTGTGCCAACTTACTAAGCTTTTTTATCAAATGCTTAAAAACACATGAATACTTGTACCTTTGCATTTTGTGTCAGTATGATGCAGAGCCTCCATTGTGCTCTCAACTATAACAGACTTACCACTTCTCGTTCGATATCGTTGAAGAAACTCCATTGAGGAATTATCTTTTCTCCTTTGACCTAGTCTGTGATTTTCCAAATTTACTTCATTTGGAGGTTTGTTTCCTTTATAATTGGAGGAAGTCTTACCTTCTGTTCTCTTAGAAGTGTAGTCTATCTCTAAGGCACTCAAATCAAATATTTGTACCTGAAAATGGGAAGTGTTTTCCCATCTGAAAACCAAAAGATGGCCATGAGCTAGAGAGTGATACTCTGCAAATTCTTTCAAACCCTCTTGAAACCATATTTTACTACCACGCTTTTCCAATTTCATTTTCCACTCAGCACCATTTGGAGTCTTGAGAAATACAGTATTTGGTAAGCCTTCTCCATATTTCTTCACAAACTTATTTGGGATCATCTGTCAGTCAAATTAGAGTAATGTTCCATATCATAAATCACAAAAATGTGTTATATTGCATTAATTTAAGCATCTGTTAATTTTATACAGTTAAGTACCACTGCTAATCTGATACTCATAGTCATTACTATATATGTTGATGACTAAAAACCAAACAAGGTTTAAATAAGATACAGGTCCCTGAAAAATTCCTAATTTTTGCGTGGTTTTCGTCCTAATAAATTTTTATTTTTGTTTTGAGTACTACGGATGAAATGATGTCAAACACATATTTATTAATAATCCACGACAACGCAAATATTTTTCAACAACTCAAAACAAAATTCGGGTTCGGCTATTTTTCATGGACTTTTATTCGAGCCAAAAAACCAACAAACAGAAAACACCAAATCAATACTAAATACTTGAAGGTTACAAAATAAACTATCTTTAGTAACTTAAAGAAAGTTAACTAGTTAGGAAAGGATTGTAATGCTAAATGTTTTGTGGGTATATATCAAAAATAGAAATGCGTGTGCTTACTAGTTTTCCCTGATGAAGATTGTGAACAGTTATGATCTTGAAAAAGCTGATTGGCTCCACCTGAAATTGGTGGGAAAATGTAGTAGCCATGCATATATGCATGAGCTGAATAGAGCATTTAGTGAGTACAAGCTGTCTTCAAGGATGGTTGAAAGCCAAGAAAGTGATGGTATTTCGTAAGCAACAAAGTGAATGAATGCTTCAGAAGCTAGACTGAGAGACTTGGAACCTTTAGTTCTGTAGTGGTAGGTGAGAACTGAGATTCATTTTATATAGTTCATTTAAACCTCTCTGCTTTTACACTTACGGTTTTACCCCCATTGGTCACGAGAATTCGTGAAGTGAATCACTGTCAACATGTTTTCATTATTTTTTATGGATATATTATCAGTATAGCCATTAGTGAACGTTGTTATTTTGTGAGTATTACACGAAAGTCTCTATGGAAATGATACTAGAACTTTCATTTTATACTACTTTAACAAATTTGTAGACAAACATCTAACAATAATTTTAAATTTTTTTCCTAGAAATTCATCCTTGGTGATTTTATTCATGTAGTACTTTAATATGTGGACTTATTGGTACTTGACTTGGAAGTCATTTCATTCAAAAGTCAGTGTATTTTAATATCCGTTTGGATATCTAAACATATATTTTTGGAATATTAAATTCAGTTTGTCATAATATTTAAATATTTTAAAAAATTATTTTTATATTCTTACATTTGAAATAAATTTAAATTTGAATAAAAAATAATAATTTAATGCTTTTAAAGTAAAATGAGGATGAAGATGTTTGATTTGTATATTTATATTAAAATCATAAAGTAAAATAAAAGTATTTTTAACTAAATTTTTAAACAAAATTCACTTTTTAAATTTATTTTAAAAAATATCTAAACATAAATGATGTTATACTAAACTATTTTTATCAAATTTAAATTTAAAACATATTTTTAATCCAAACACACGTACCTTTGATCATCATAAGTTAAATATGTTTTTAATATAGGTATATTTCCACAAGTAAAAAATTGTTTTTTTATCCTTGGAAATAGTAAAATAGTAAAATATAGGAATGTTGGAGGTCTACCAAGAAGTTTCTCTTAAAACCATGTCAGCGGAACAAACCAGGTTTATTGTTCCTCTTTAAACCTTTGTTTACAATTGATAAAATTTATGCAAAATTTTTGTTTAAACTGGGTATGAATATGTATTGTCTGTTTTATGGATTTTACACAATCTTTGTGTTGCTTCTGTTCATAAGTATGTATAATCCGATCAACAGTAGCTTTGCCTTATAGGTTTCTGCTTTGAGTGACATTTTTGTTAAACTGTGAGAAATAAGAAATTTCAGAATCTTTTGCTGTGACTGACCTGTTATTTCATTGATTAGAAATTTCTGAGCTTTGCCAATGCCTGCAATGCTACTTGGGTTCAGTTGTCAGCTGCATCTGATCAGCTGTGGTATATCCTGGCTGATCTGAGCATTGCTATGCTGGAGCACTTATAGTGTTGCAGCATGCTCTGTTGCCCTTTCTTATCTCAAATGTGGTATTTTTCCGTATTTCTTCCTGCAGATTTATGTTTAATCTGCAGGGTGTGCTCAATCAGAGATGTGTTCCGGATTGCTGTTCCCATCTATGCTCTGCTCATTTTTGCTAAACTGTGAGAATTCTCTGATTAGAAATATGTATTTTGATGGGTGTGTGTTTTCTGCTATATTAGACTAGCTAGCTGCATCAGTATAATTCTGTTTTGTTTCATTTTGATGAATTTCTGTATTATAATAGTTTGAGATTTGATTGGTATATTTTGTTAAGCTTTATTATATCTATGGTGGGTGTTTATGCGCCCACCTCATATGATGTTTGGTACTGCCCTTTGGGTCAGAATTGTGTATTCAAAATTATTATCTCTACTTATAATTTGTGTTTGTTATGATCACTTAGCTGGCCTTGCTCTCAGTTTTCGGACTGAGTATGATAGATATCATTGGTAGGACTTTATGACTGGTGTTTTCCATGTAAATTAGTTTAACATCTTTTGCAGGTTGCTGGATTATGAGGCTGTGTGCACAAGCAACGACTTCATGTCTAATTGTTGACTTGTACTTCTAATCAGCTTGCCTTCGGGGATTGATTATGCTAGCTGGTTTTGGATGGCTTGGCTGCTAATCTTGAGTGCCTTGGGTGCTTTGGTAGTTGGAGATCCTGGCTGCACTAGTTGTTAGGCTGCAGCAGTCAGTCTGGTGGCTGCAACTGAACAAGCATGTTGGTAATTTTAGATCAGAGATGACATAGGATTTATGATATAGATTGAATTATTGGGCTGTGTAATCATGGACGCCATTCTGTTGAAACTTAGTTCTAGGCTTATGCTAGTAGGCAAAATGTATGACCTTAATTTGATTTAGACAAACTTGTTTTTAGGCTCTTGCCTTATTATATATTCGATTTTGGCTTCATGTCCCTTCAATTGTACAAAATTACTTTTGTATCTTTTATTTTAGGTTAATGCAAATTTAACTGGGGAGGTATTTTGTTAAGGTGTGTCAACTTAGTATGGATGTTCTAACTTCATATTTTTCTTTGAACTCTATTTCACATAAAAAAAAAAAAAAAATGATTTTTTTAGTCCATATCCACTTATGCATTGGTGCATACCAAACAAAACTGTAATTTGTGGTGTTTTTAAACCGTCACACAAATTGTGAAAAAAAATTATTCAAACAATATGAAAAAAGAATAAGTCGTTGAAGTCGAAGGCTTGCGTCGCGTCGCTAGGATGCTTCATCGCCGAATGCGGATCTGTTGAGTTTTCTCAACGGAGTGGAAGGTTTAAGCATCGCGGAACACAGATCTAGACGAATCTGTTGGGTTTCCTCATCGAAGTTGAAGATTTGCGCGCCGCTGAACGTAGATCTTGACAGCTTTGTTGGACTTCCTCGTCGGAGTCGAAGGTTCGTGCTGTTGAATGCACATCTTGCTGAATCTGTTGGGCTTCCTTGTCGGAGGTTCACGTGCCCGCTAAACGCATATCTCGACGAATCTATTAGGTTTCTCGTCGGAGTCGAAGGTTCGCGTTAAGCCGTTGTAGAACACATATATAGACATATCTATTTGGCTTCTTCCTGGACGGTGTGAAGGCTCCGCGCTTAAGAGAGAAAGGGAGGGGGAGAAAGTGGAACAGAAAGCATAACACGAAGTCAAATACTTGTCTGTGTGAAGGGTTCGTCACTTAACTCGCCTAAGTATTTTTGAAGTTAAAAGAAATTCTTTTTTTTAATATTGTGGCGATTTTAAATCGCCAGAAATTGAATTTTAATTTTAAAGTAAAATAGAATATTATCTGTTTGGCTCATTTTAATAACTCATGGGAAAAGGATTAAAAATATTATTTTCTATGTCTAAACGACTAAAAAAAAAAAATTTTAAGAACTAAACATATATTTAAATCTTTTTTAAAACACAAAAAGAAATTAGAAGTTGTTAATTTCAAGTTTCATCAATAAATAATAGTATAAGCATACATAGCAACAACATTTCGGTATTGGACAAATTTAAAATAACTTATAAGCTCAGATATTTTAGTTTCGTTTCCCAACTTATTTTTAATTTTTAATTTATAAGTTATTTTTAAGTTAAAGTTAAAAATAAGAGTTTAAAAAAATAAGTAAAAAATTTTATTAATATTTATTGATTTTTTAACTTAAAAATTCCTTAAAGTTAAAACTTCTTACTAACAAAATAATTATTAATATTTTTTGATAAAATAATACTAATTATTTTAAAAAATAGTATATATATAATATGTCGTAATTTGGTTTGAGTGAGATTCAAAGAAAAAATATAAAAATAAACTTCGCAAAAGTAGTTGGATAACTTATTATAAAACTTCTTATTTCTATTTTTTTTTTTCATTAAACAATTTTTATTTTAAGAAACTTTTATTGATGGTTGTTAAGTCAAACTTTTACTTAAAATAAATTATAAACTGAAAATAAACTGGACCAAATAGAACCTATGTATTCAAATACAACATCAAGATCACCTCTGTAATATTAATATTTAGTTACGTAGTGTTAAAAAAAATCCAAGTTATATTTCATCATAAAGAGAACTGAAACTCTTTATTGGTAAAAATTAGTTGGTAGTAATGATGGTTTTCATTTTTTTTCTCTCACTTTGACAAGCTGCTCCCATTTGACCAGAATGCAAAAGATAAATGAATATATTAATTTATTAGACATATATATAATTAATGAATTATTTGGAATAGTAAACATGAATCTACCTTGAGATGTTGAACAATTTGAATTATTTGTCTCTCTAAAGATGTGCACAAGCAAGGTTAATTTAGTTCTATGAATGAGTTCAAAGATGCAAACATCACCAACTTCCAAGTTATTATCCTTGACAAATGCCTTCCACTGAGAGTCTAAATTTTGTCTTTGACTTGTCTTTATGGATGTGCAACTTTGCAAGCCAAACACTCCCATTTAACACCTCAAGGTTGATAAGTGACTTATGCTCGTGCAAATCAAAGTGTTTTTACAAAACTTTGGTTGTATATTCTGTCATGGAAAAGAGAGACAGTACTTAAAACTTTACTTATCAAAATGAAAAAATTGTGAAATTTAATGAATCAAATAAACATTAAAGCCTTTTTTTTCAACTTATGTTCTACGAGCAAAATCTTTTTGTTCAGCTTACCAGAAAAGGTTTTGAACCAACATATGATGAATGCATGACAACCAAGAAGAATGGATTACAAGATTTGAAAGAAATTGCTCTATCAAGAGCTGCAACTTGGTTAGCTGTTGTAGCCATTGATTTTTCTGCAAAATAAGGTAAAGAACATTTCAAGATCATCTTTCAGGCTGCTAAAAATTGAAACCTACCAATTTTTTGCAATTTCAAATGGTTTACTAGACACAATCAAAGAAATTAAGGAGAACTAAATAATCTTTCTTAACTTACGAAGCCTTTTATGAATTGTTTAAAGACACATGAAACATACTGAATGTTTGTAATTTCCAAATGGCTTACTAGACATGCTTGAGGTGCAAGTCATTGAAAAATATCAATGGAAGAAATAAATTGAGAACATAAGCTAACAATCCGTGTCATGCATCTAACGAAGCTTTTAATCAAATGCAAAAAGACACATTAAAGCTTATACCTTTGCATTTTGTGTCGGTGTGATGCAGAGCCTCCTCTGGCAACATCAAGATGTTATCAACCTTAACACATTTGCTACTTCTCATTTGACATGGTTCAAGAAATTCAACTGAAGAGTTATCTTTTCTCTTCTGACCTGGTCTGTCACACTCCAAATTTTCATCACTTGGAGGTTGATTTCCTTGATTATCAGATTCCGTTTTACATTCTATTCTTTTGGAATGGTAGTCTATCTCTAAGGAGCTCGAACCAAATATGTGTACCTGAAAATGGGAAGTGCTTTCCCATCTGAAAACCAAAAGATGGCTGTGAGCTAGAGAGTGATACTCTGCAAACTCTTTCCATCCCTTTTGAAACCATATTTTACTGTCGCGTTTTTCCAAAATCATTTTCCACTCAGCACCATTTGGAGTCTTGAGAAATAGAGTATCTGGTAAGCCTTCTCCATAATTCTTCACAAACTTATTTGAGATCATCTATCAATAACAATCAGACTAATGTGTAAGAAAGTGTTAATTACATTGCATTTATTTAAACTAATATCCATCAATTTGACACAAGAAATAAGGCTGACTCATAAATATTGAATCTTTAATTTTTCCATAGCTACTAATCTGATTCTCATAGTCATTACTATAAAAGTTATCCAGAACCAAAACAGAAAAATCACATACAGAATGCCAAATACACCAAATCAATAATACTAAGAAAGAATTTAAGAGATAAAAACATAAAACCCTAGTTCAAGAAAGAATGTAATGGTGATTAAATTTTGTGTGGGTAAGTATGTAAAAAATTGAAATGCGTGTGCTTACAAGCTTTTCTTCATGAAGATTGTGAATGGTAATGATCTTAAAAAAGTTGATTGGCTTCATCTGATGAGAATGGTGAGGAATTTAGTAGCTATGCACGAACTGAAAAAGTAAGCGCTGTACTGCCAAGAATCAAGAACATGATAGCAACAACCTTTGCAGAAGTGAAAAAACTCTATATCATCCGTATTGAAAGTTGTTGGACTCTCGTAAATGCTAGCCGCATTGCATTCATTTCACGAATTATTTAATGGTTATCCTTTTCAATATATTATTATTTAAAGGTTATCTTTCCCTATGCAGGGGATACTTACCAAAATTCCTTTTAAAAAAAAATATTTACCAAAATTGATATGCAAAGAATATTGAAAAAAATTAAATTTGAAAGTCATACCAGATGATTCAATTAGTTCAATCGAAAATCGGTCATTGATAATTAATCCGTTTTGTTAGAAAAAACAAAAGATTGGTAAAAAAATCGGTCAATTTTTAAAATATTTTTTAATATAATCTAAAATATTCTAAGATAAAATAAAAATATATATTTAAATATTTTACATAAATATCATTTATTTTCTCAACTATTTTAATCATTATCTTATATATAACATATAATTTAGGCATTTATATTAATTTATAATTTTGTATACATCTTGATTTTTATATTACTTAAAATATTATGTAATACTAAAAATATAAAATTAGTTCACCACAGTTTAATTACATGTTGAAGCAACACTAACACAAATCTTAAAATTGCTACGAAATTCAAAAACAAAACAAAATGTAATATTTTAATAGCTTTCTTATTTTTAATGGTATATTTTTTTTTATGAATTTTAAAAACTTGACTCCATTTTTAGTCTTTTCAATTTACTGTTTTTATGTTTTTTTGTTCTTAAAACCATTTACATAGAAATTTGAAATGAACAAAGTGTTATATAAACTATATTAAAGACGAAAAAAAATACATAAAATTTGTGAGGACAAAAAAAACATATATATATATATATATATATATATATATATTTTAGGAAATTACAAGAGCTAAAAGCATTTTTTTTATTGCAAGGACGTAAAAAAAATTAAATTGTAAAAACAAACATAAAAGGTAGAATAAAATAGATACTTAAACGTGTGAAGTATTGAAGTAACCTATGTGCTTGGGAAATTTGGCAAGCATTTTTTTTTCAATTTTTTACACTAACATTTAAGATAAAATTAATTAAACGTAAAATAGGCAGCTTATAATTAGGGCACACACATGTATCTCGTAAATTTCATTTTATTTTTTATTAATACAAAAATTTCTTATTGATTGCACATAAGCTTTTACATCTTGGTGTTCAAACTATTCAGTTTTCAAACGGCCTTCATTTTTTGCGGTTTTTTTTTTTTTGCTGGTTTTTGTAACTACACTCCTATATATAAATATATGAATATACTTTGTTTGTTAAAAAAAACAATACGGTCTTCGAGTCACATACACAAACAACATTTACATTGCAGTGGCACTCGCGATATCATTGAAAATCTATGCGTTTTCTACACTTATACAACTTTTCCAAAAACGTGGACTCGTTGCCACTAGAACTCCACGAATATAGTGATCTTACACTTTAGATGGATGACTACTAGGAGTACACTCCTCTCGTCATTGGTTGATAGGGCTCTCACTAGCTGAAAATGCATCGCGCTTAGTCGAGGTCGCTGAGCCGGTTATGTGATCCAAAGTCACAACCCAGCGCCATAGTTCCTAAGACACCATGCTTGTGACCATTTCTCAGATACCACTCTATGGTCATCCATACTTTGAGGATTAATTCCTCAACAATGTTTCCCTCAGCAAGGATTATATTTTCAATGGGTTATGTCCTTTCCACTGCTGCAAACACCAAACAATGGTCCACCAAATGTCTCGTGAACTTCTCGTCCACAACACCAACATGTCTACCTTGCTACACTAAGTGAGTAGTTGTCATCGCCTCGTTCGTCACCACACATGCAGTTGAAAGTATTAATGTACATCACATTCCAGTTGGTTCCTCTGACCAACTCTCACCAAGAATGCCTTTATTGTAAAACGTATCATTGACATTATAATTACGTCCAAACATGTCAATTTCACTTATACCGATGTCGAAGGAAATCCTTTCCTTTCACATCTCACTAAACACACCAAACAAATTAAGCAATGCATGCATTAAGCATCGCACACCTATCATGAACATCATTCATGATCCCACCCAATCAAGTTTTATTAAATCTTATGTAATTCTCACATACACTCAAGTATTATGCTTCAATTAAATATGCTACTCCAATCCATTACAAGTGTCCTACTTTTAAGTCTATGTCCAATGATTTATTTACTCATGTCTCATTAAATTAACTTGTTATTAAATTCTCACTCTTTGAATTAATTTATTCATTAATTTTTTAATGAATTCATTTATTAATTAAGACTATATCTTAATTTCACAAATGCACTCCATCGGAGTCCATTTGCTCCCCATAAAGACTCACCATCCTTGTTTCCCTAAAAACAAACAATTAAGTTACACAATCCAATCATCCAATCACACGGATACAACCAACCCCAACAATTGGCGCCCGAGGGTCACACTCCCCAAGTCTCAAATGCCAATTATAAAAATGCATGATTCACAGAGGATATTTAATCACATATCAACATCAAATAATACACACTAACCACAGGGATTCTCCTTCTAAGGTAGAACATCCCCTCATACTTGCATTTCCAACAATTCATGTCATATTTATCAACTAAAAATATTATTACAAAAATTATTTGATATACTTACATAACTCATAATATCATAAAAATTAGTACCAATACTCTTCATCACTCTTATTTTGACTCATAATTTTTAAAGTTAAAAATTATAAGTATAAATATTTTATTTAATTTAAAAAGTATTTTTGGCCCAACTTAAAAATTTATGGTTTACTATTTATTTATCCAAGTAAACATAGTCCATTTTACAAATCCTTTCACAGGGAGATTCTCATAAGTCTTAGTTAACACATATGTATTTCTAAGAATTTTAAAATAACCATAAGACTCCTTTTTTAAATTAAATAGTCTCAAACATTTAGCAATATGATTTGAACAAACTAACCACTTATAATTATAAAAATCTTCAAGACAATTCAAAAAAAAATATCACATACCATAAATCACGACTAGTACCTATTGTAAATTTATCAAAATTTAATATGCACAAAAGATAATTTTAATCGATCAAAAACTCTACTAAATGACTAAACTCAGTTTTACTAAATATATTTTGGAAAAATACCTAGAGACTTTCTAAAATCCCAAAGAAAATCATGGACATTACTAATGATTTATGAAGCAACTTAGTGTTTACGTATTTCTTCAAAAGTGCCTCTAAATAATTTTCAAGAACAAAACACCCACAAACTCAACTATTTCCTAAATCAAAGATTGACCTTTTCAAAATAGTTCATTCACTCCAAAAATTATGAAATTTTTACCATAGTATCCAGAGGTATCCTAGAGTACCCAGATGGTCTCTCAACCTTATAACACAATAAGAAATAATTTTGAAAATTAAAATCACGATTTCAGCCTAATATATAATAATGACTATTTTTCATCTAAAACAAGTATTTCAAAGCATATTCACCACTAAATCAGTTCAATAAGCTCAATGAAACAGTAAAAATCAACAAAAAAAACATGGTTTAAGGTTAGAATGGAACAACTCCTCCATACCTTAGTTTCAAAATGCACAAGAGTAAGCTTAAATGAAAGCTTGTGTTTTCTCCTATAACATACTAGAATTTAATCGGTGCAAACTTGCTAATCAACTTAGAAATTTAGAGAGAAGGGTAAAGGATTTTAGAGAGAAGTGAGAGCATTCATGAACAAGGAACCAAGAAGGAAATGTTTTTTTGAATCAAATGTTTACTTTTTCTCCCTCCCTACAAATAAGGCAAAGTTTCTCACTAAGCCTCTCCCTTGCCTTTTCTAGGGCCGGCCAGGCACAAAAGGGATGTGGTTAACTTCCCACAACAATTTAGGTTGGGCCAATTAGAGGCCCATTAGGTTTAGGATTGGGTTTTGGGCCCAGATCGGGCTTTTTCGCGATTTTCATCATTTGGGTTTCGAACGTTTCTGAAACTAATATTGCACTTAAAAATGCTCTTAATTAAATATTTTATGCTTTTAAAACATTAAAAAGATGATTTACAAATGAAAAACAATAAAAATTGCACTGCGACACATTTTCACAAAAATTGCAAAAACGATCCGACAAAACCGAAATTCAATTTTTATAAGTGAAAACACAAATAAAGCATACAATCAACATTATAATTGTAATTACCATCCTTCGGGAACATTAAAATGTTAATTATGAACACAGACAAATAAAAATTACTAAATGCACCCCCCTCTACAATTAACAATAGAGTGTAATTTTACGAGTGTTGCAGATGGTCTCTACATCCTATCTCCACCCATTCACACACCCAAGGCTCTCCTCACCACACCATCTACCCACAAACCATAGCACCACATTCTTAGTCACCCAACACACAATATTCTTCGTCAATTTTAGTTTCTTCAAAAATAAAGGCCAGCAACCTCCCACCTTGTTTCTCAGGTAATAGTGTCAAAAGTCACAAGCTTCCTTTTTCAACATTAAGTCTAGTTAGCAAGAGACCTCTTGACATGATTTACACAGATGTTTGGGGACCTACTGCAACAATATCCGTAGATGGATTTCGTTACTATTTAATTTTTGTAAATCACTTTACAAAATACATTTGGTTGTATCCCTTGAAATTCAAATCAAATGTTTCACTAATATTTCCTTTGTTTAAAAATCTTGTTGAGAAGTATTTCAAATTCCCTATTGTTGCACTATATTCTGATAATGGTGGTGAGAACACAAAATTAAAAAATATCTTGTCCCCCAACATGACATCTCTCATTTTACAACACCCCCTCACACACCGCAATTAAATGCCTCTACTAAACACCATTATCGGCACATAGTTGAAACTAGGAAAGCCCTTCTTTACCATGAAAATCTACCTTTCAAACTCTAAACCTATGCCTTCTGTACAACCACTTACCTTATAAACAAACTTTTCACTCCTCTCCTACACATGAAATCACCTCATGAGGTTCTTTATCACAATGTCCCTAACCTACACCACCTACACTCGTTTGGTTATTTGTGTTTCCCATGGCTAAAACCATACACCACTTATAAACTGCAACCATGATCTCATCCATGCATCTTCCTTGGTTATGCTGAAAATTAGTATGCTTACCTTTGCCTTGATCCTCAAACTGACCGTATCTATACATCAAGACATGTGAAGTTTTATTATCACATCTTCCCTTTTCCAACCCTATCAACCTCACCTTCACCTGTTACAAATACTTCTCCCCCTCATCTCAACCCCTACACATTGCACTTCCATACACCATACCAATACCTCACCCTCACCAATTAACTCCTACTCCCCCCCTCCATCTTGATAAGCAGCAAACAAAGGGACCTGCGTCTATAGCTACTTCATTAGGTAATGATTTTCCCTCTTCACTTATTTCCATCAGCACTAATGAAACTACAGCTAACCTTATACCCTCTCGCACTCACAATATGGTGACTTGATCCCAAAACCAAATATTCAAACCCAAGAGAGTGTTTACAACATCCAAGTTTCCTTTAATTGAGAATCATGAGTTGTTCAATGTTCGTGAGGCTATGAAACATGCACACTAGCATATGGCAATTACTAAGGAGTTTGATGCTCTCCTCTAGAATGACACTTGGTCCTTAGTTCCTCCCCTCAGGACACCAACATTGTGGCCTGGAAGTGGCTTTTCCTAATTAAAAGAAATGTTGATGACACCATTGCTCACTATAAGGCACGACTCGTAGCTAAAGAGTTCACACAATGTCACGGTATTGATTTCCACGAGACCTTTGCACCTATAGTTCACCCACAAACTATCAAAATTGTCCTTACCATAGCCCTTGGAAGACACTGGTCAATGCATCAATTGGATGTCAACAACGCCTTTCTCCAAGGTGAGCTCAAGGAACAAGTATATAAGTCTCAACCACCAGGCCTCAAGGATTCTCAACATCCTCACTATGTCTGCAAATTGCACAAAGCCATATATGGGTTATGTCAAGCCCCTTGTGCTTGGCATGATGCCTTAAAATCCTTCATTGTTGAGTTCAAATTCTTCACCAATAAGAGTGATCCCTCTCTTTTTGTCTATCATGCTCATGGTACTCTTGCCTACTTTTTGGTTTATGTCGATAATCTGCTACTTACTAGCAACAACACTAAGTTTCTTCAAAAGTTTATCCAAGCCTTATCCCAGCGTTTCTCTTTAAAGAACATGGGTACCCTCAATATTTTTTTAACATTGAACTCATCCCCACCCCATGAGAATTATGTTATCTCAGCACAAACACATCTATGATGTACTTCACAAGTTCGATATGGCAGGTGTTAAGCTTTCCCCTACTCCATTATCGGCTTCTACTGCCCTCAAACTTCATGATGGCATTGGCTTTACCGATGCTACTGAATACCGTAAGATTATAAGTGCCTTGCAGTACCTTACTCTTACACGTTCGGACATTGCCTTCTCCATTAACAAGCTTTCACAATACATGCACAAACCAACAACTCTTCACCTTCAGCATCTCAAGCGAGTTCTTCGCTACCTTAAAGCTAGCATCAACACTGGTCTCCTCCTCAAACCGACATCCAATCTCAACATTTATGCTTTCTCGGGTGCGGACTGAGGTGGAAATGTTGATGATGCCACCTTTACTTCGGGCCATGTCACTTTCCTTGGCAAAAACCCAATTTCATGGTTCTCCTACAAGTAGAAGACAATTGCTTACTCCTCAAACGAGGCGGAATATCAAGCAGTGGCCACTTCTACCGTAGAAATTATGTGGCTCCAAAACCTCCTCACCGAACTTCAGGTTCCCACAACTCATGTCCCGCGCTTATTCTGTGACAATGTAGATGCAACGTACCTTTGTTCAAATCCAGTTTTATACTCACGTATGAAGCACATCTCCTTTGACTATCACTTTGTCAGGGAGCAAGTTCAAACAAAATAACTTCAAGTTTCTCACGTCTCCACGAAGGACCAACTGACGGATCTTCTTACAAAACCACTTCCTACAGCAAAATTCAAGGACTTAACTGTCAAGCTCAAGCTACTAAATGCACTTTTCACTTATGTGGGCATATTAGATACCAATCATTATGTTACCATTTCAAATTCATAATGTTGTTATCTTGTTATTTGTTATTTTATTATTTTGTTAAAGTTTATTGTTAAGCACATCAGTAGGTACATTTAAATTAGTGTTATTAGTTTAGGTACTCTATATATTGGAACTCTTATTCAGCAATAATATTCATTCAAGTTCATATTCAAAACCTTATCTTATACTTTTCACCTTTGGTATGTTAAAGCCGTGAAACACCAAAAAGATATGAAAAAAATGGTCTTACATGGAAGAATAGTACATGTTCTTCTAATATGATTTTGCCCGAGGAAAAAATTAAGAAAAATGGAAAATAGTAACAATTAATAATTGATACATAATTCACAAATTAAAAGTGAATCGTAGAAGAAGAAGAAACTCCAAAAAATGGAATTGCATAAATAACTATTAAATTATAGACATAATAAGAGAAGGAATTGAGTGTAGCTATTATATTATATATAGATTTAAATGATGCTTACAATTTTTTATTATAATTGTAATTCAAGTGTCTATAAAGAATTATGATTTAAAGCATACACCATGCAATTGTTCTTCAAATTTGTTCTTAACCACTTGATTTGATGTATTTAGTCACCTTACATAACTTGAAAAAATAAATAATAAAATATATATCTTAACTCTTAAAGAGAAAAATAAAAATAAGTGATTGGAGAAGAAAAAAGAAATAATTAAATAATGAAAAAAAATAGGTGTCTAAAAATCCACAAGGAATTCAAGTGACTTTTCACCTTTGATATGTTAAAGTCGTGAAACACCACAAAGATATGCTAAAAACCCAATCTTACATGGAAGAATAGCACATGTTCTTTTGATTTGTGATTTTGCTTGAGAAAAAAATTAAGAAAAATGGAAAAGAGGGAGAATTAATAATTAATTCATAATTTGCAAAAAGTGAATTACAGAAAAAAAAAAATATCTCCAAAAAGTGGAATTGTATAAATAACTATTAAATAATAAACATAATAAGAGAAGGAATTATGATTGTATCTATTATATTATATAGATAGATATATAAATTCAAAATGAGGATTACAATTTTGATTGTAATTCAAGTATCTATAAATAATTATGATTTAAAGCATACATCATGCAATTTTTATAAAAACCTTATGTGGAGAAGAATTTATTATGAAATGTGTAATTGACAAATTTTTTTATTAAAAGTGTAACAATAGACATTAATTATGGTTATAAATTTTCTATTATAATAAGAGATTCGAAGAATGAGAGAGAAACATATTAGGTACAAAGAGTATGTATAGAATTTGACACGTAAGCAATTATGCTGATGCGACATCATATGAGAATAGAGAAATAATCCAAAAGACATATTCTAAGCTTGTGTCTTAGTTATTATATTATATATAGACAGATAGATAGATTCAAATGAGGATTACAATTTCAAATTTTAATTCAAGTGTCTATAAAGAATTATGATTTAAAGGATACATCATGCAATTTTTTATAAGAACCTTACTTGTTATGGAATGTGTAAGTGACAATTCTTTTTTATTAAAAGTGTAATATTAGACATTAATTGTGACTATAAATTTTTTGTTACAATAAGAGATGGGAAGAATGAGAGTACAATAAGGGATTGAAAGAATGAGAGAGAAGCATATTAGGTACAAAAAGTATGTGAAGAATTTGACATTAAACAATTATGCTGGTGTGACAAGCAATCATACTACCATGACATCATATGAAAATAGAGAAACAATCCAGATGACATCTTCTAAGCCATAAATATTAAAGGTTTCATTAGTTAAACCCTAAATTTCATCATAAATTGAAACCCTAAATATATAGGATTTCATAAATAAAACCCTAAGAATTTAGGGATTCATAAATGAAATATTAAATTAAAACCTTAAATAGTTAGGGTCTTATTAATGAAGCCTTAATTATTTAGGGTTTCATTAATGGAACCCTAAAAAGAAACCACATTATGGTTTCATAAACGAAACCCCCATTATTTAGGGTTTCAATAATGAAACCCTAAATTTCATCCAAAATTGAAACCTTAAGAATTAAGGGTTTCATAATGAAACTTTAAATTGAAATCCTAAATATTTAAGGTTTGATCAATAAAACCATATTACTTAGGGTTTCATAAATAAACTACAAAATATTTAAGATTTCATAAATAAAACCATTAATTAAAACCATCAGTAATTTGTATTCCATAAATGAAATATTAAATTGAAAGCATAATTATTTAAGGTTTCATTAATGAAACCCTAACACTCACCATAAATTAACACCCTAAATATTTAAGGTTTCCAAAAATCACCATAAACACTAACCCGTAATTATTTAGAATTTCATTAATAATACTTTAATTATTTAGGGTTTCATTGATGAAACCCTAATTATTTGAGATTTTATGAATGGAACCATAATTATTTAGGGTTTTATTAATGAAATCATAAAACTCATCATAAATTGACACCTTGAGTATTTAGGGTTTCAAAAATTCCCCATAAACCTTAACCTCTTATTATTTAAGACTTCATTAATGAAATCATAATTATTTGGTGTTTCATTAATGAAACCTTGATTATTTAGAATTTTATTAATGAAACCCTAATTTTAAGGGTTTCATTAATGAAACCTTAATTATTTTAGGTTTTATTAGTGAAACCATAAAACACATCATAAATTAACACCCTAGATATTTAGGGTTTCGTAAATTCACCATAAACTCTAACCCTTAATTATTTAAGATTTCAATGGTGAAACCCTCAATATTTGGATGAAACCCTAATTATATTGTGTTTCATTAATGAAACCCTAAAATCCATCCTAAATTGAAATCCTAATTATTTAGGGTTTCATAAATAAAACCTTAAATATTTAGAGTTTCATTAATGAAACCCTAATTATTTAGGATTTCATTATTGGAACCTTAATTATTTAGGGTTTCATTAATGGAACGCTAAATTGAAATCCTCAATATCTAGGGTTTCTTCAACAAACCCTTAAATATTTAGAGTTTTTATAAATAAAATCATAAATTGCAATCATAAATATTTAGGGTTTTGATAAATGAAATTCTAAATTGAAACCATAAATGCTAAGGGTTTCATTAATTAAATCCTAAATTTCATCATAAATTGAAACCCTAAATATTTAGGATTTGATAAATTAAACCCTAAAAATTTAGGGTTGTATTAATGAAACCTTAATTATTTAGGGTTTCACTAATGGAATCCTAAATTGAAACCATATTATGGTTTCATAAATGAAACCTACATTATTTTAAGTTTCACTAATGAAACCCTAAATTTCATCCAAAATTGAAACTTTAAGAATTAAAGGTGTCATAAATGAAACTTTAAATTGAAACCCTAAATATTTAAATGAAACCTTATTTATTTAGGGTTTCATAAATAAAATCCAAAATATTTAGGATTTCATAAATGAAAAAAAAATAATAATTTCTTGAAAATTTTAACAAATATGAAAAAACAAGACTAATAATTTGAAATTTTGGAAAACATGAAAAATTTAAAATTTGTAAAAATAGGTGTAATGACACGAAAATTTGAAAAAAAAAATTAAAAAGTATTTAAAAAAAAGAGTAATTTCTTGAAATATTTCAAAAAAATGAAATTTGAAAAACAAGAGTAATGTCTTGAAATTTTTCAAAAATATTAAAAAACAAGAGGAGTGTTTCAAAATTTTAGAAAAAAATGAATATTTTTAAAATATGAGAAAACAAGAATATTTTTTTGAAAATTTGAAATAAAAATAAAAATATTAAAAAAAACATGAGTAATGTCTTGAAATTAAAAAAAATTAAAAATATAAAAAAAATAAGAGTAATATCTTAAAAATTTAAAAATAAAAAATAAAAACAAAGCCTAGTAGTGGTGGGTGAGAATTGAGATTCACTTTAAATACTCCATTTCATCCTCTATTCTTTAACACTTTTACGGTTTTAGCTACCATTGGTCACAGGAATTCGTGAATAAATAAAGATACTTAGACACCTTATGCTATCCTACATCTTGAAAGAGAAAGGAAGAGAAGAGAGTGAAATGTAGGTATGATAGGTGATATGATTAGATAGAAGGAGAGAGATACAAAGAAAAGGAAGCTGGTTAGTAGGTGTATGTTAAAATGGGATGTCCAAAAATCAGAACTCTTCGTGAATTGGGTCATTGTCAACGTGTTTCATCATTTTTTATGGATGTACTTACTCTAGAAAATAAGTGTATTGCACTGATAGTGTAACATAGTTTTATATTGTTAGATAATCATACAATCATCTTTATATGACTTTTAAAATAATTTTATAAAAATCAATTGATTTAAAATTATGTTGCATTGCCTCATAGTATAAAATTATGTTAGAGTCTCTCATAGTATAGCCATTAGTGAACATTGTTAAATCAAAGAAGATAACTAAATTTATTAATTTATTAGACATATATATAATGAATGAATTGTTTGGAATAGTAAAGTAAACATGAATCTACCTTGAGATGTTGAACAATCTGAATTATCTGTCTCTCCAAAGATGTGCACAAGGAAGGTTAATTTAGTTCTATGAATGAGTTCAAAGATCCAAACATCACCAACTTCCAAGCCATATATTGTCCTTGACAAATGCCTTCCATGAGAGTTTAAATTTTGTCTTTGACTTGTCTTTATTGATGTACAACTTTGCTAGTCAAACATTCCCATTTAACACCTTAGGTTAATAAGTGGCTTATGCTCATGCAAATCAAAGTGTTTCCTACAAAACTTTGGTTGTACATTCTGCCATGGAAAAGAGAAACAATACTTAAAACATTATGTTCCAAATGTAAAAGTTATGATACTTAATGAACCAAATGGACATTAAAACCTTTTTTTTCAACTTATGTTCTATGAGTAAAATCTTTTTGTTCAGCTTACCAAAAAAGGTTTTGAACCAACGTACGATGAATGCATGCAACCAGGAAGAATGGATTACATGATTTGAAAGAATTTGTTCTACCAAGATCAGTAACTTGGTTAGTTGTGTAGCCTTTGATTTTTTGCAAAATAAGGTAAACAACATTTCACAAACATCTTTCAAGTTGCTAATAAAAATTGAAGCCTACTAAATTTTTGCAATTTCCAAATGGTTTAGTAGACATAATGAAAGAAATTAAGGAGAACAAAAGCTAATAAATAAATTATCTTTATTAACTTAGATAGCCTTTTATGATGAAGTGTTTAAAGACACGTACATGACATCTTTATACCTTCGCACTTTGTGTCAAAATGATGCAGAGCCTCCTTTGGCAATGTCATTGTGTTTTCAACTTTAACACTCTTGTAACTTCCCATTTGATATGGTTAAAGAAATTCCAATGATGACTTATTTTTTCCCTTTTGACCTAGTTTGTGATATTCCAAATTTTCTTCAATTAGAGGTTTGTTTGCCTTAAAGATAGGTTTTCTTCTTTTGGTAGGATAATCTATCTCTAAGGTACTCATATGAAAGATGTGTACCTAAAAATTGGAAGTACTTTTGCATTTGAAAAGCACAAGATGGCCATGAGATAGAGAGTGACACTTTACAAACTTTTTCCAACCCTTTTGAAACCATATTTTACCATCATGTTTTTCCAGTGTCATTTTTCACTCAACGCCATTTGGATTTGTAAGAAATATAGTATTTGGTAAGCCTTCTCCATATTTATTCACAAACTTATTTGGGATCATATGTTAGTCAAATCAAGATGTTTATAATATTTCATTAATTTAAGCTAACGCCACAAATCCCATTTTTGCCTTATCAATTTTGATCTAATGTCATGTGTGGGCTTGATACCATACCATATACTCGTGTGTGGGTGGCAAGTAAGGATCATCTATGGGGATGCTAGAAATAACCCTAGCCAATTGCGTAGTCCACAAGTCAAGAAAAATAGAGTCAACATGCCCCTAATTTCTAGTATCCTTACCTCTTAGGGTTAAATCATGGTGACTGTCCTCTTGAAATGGTGGATCTAAAATATGTTAGGCAAGATTAAACTGCCTAAGAACCTAGTTAGGGCAATGCCACTCAATAATATGAAAGTTGATTAACAAAACCACCGTTCTCCAAATACCACTCCTTTCAAAAAGTTTAGCAAGAAATAAATTGGCATGACAAGTATATGGATCCCAGACAACCTATATTATTTTAAAAGAAAATTATTATATAAAATGGAAACCAAAAATTGACCACAAAAAAAAGTAATAAAATATAAATGCTTTAGATTAGGAACATACATCATGGGTCCCCATGGTGTCGAACTTCAACCATTAAGTAGCCAATTCTAACTTTTGAGCATGAAAATTAGGATTCTTTCTACCCCGGTACCTATTTTGACAATAGTTTAATGTTATGTAAAATAAACATTTTCACAAGGCCATAAACAATGAAATAAAAACATGCCTTGCTCCAAGATGAAAACTCGAAATTGGATCCTATCAGTATAATGGTGCAATTGTGGGAAACCTTTCCCATGCTCAAAGCATTAGCAGCACACATGCCCCTCCAATTTCAATGACCTTTAGGTTTTTGGCCTTGCATAGTTCACAGTAGAGGTATGCCAAAACAACTAAACCCCATGAATATCTACCACATTGTTCAAAGTCTCACAGCATGGGGAGGAATCTTAACAAAACATGACTATTAGAATGATTTGCAAATAAGCTCTTCCTATAGACACAAAATATATGCACATGTATACCTCTCCAATTGCACCTGGCTACCTAGATAAAGCCGGATGTTTTAAAAGTGTTGTTTCAAAACTTTGGTTTTCAATCTATTCCCATGAAAATTAGAAGGAGTTGTTTCTATTCCTAAGTGCTCTAAACATAGATCTCGCCAACTATTAGTTGATACCCAATCACGGTTCACCATCAACACAAAGCCCTAACAGCATGGATACATCATGTAGTGTGATGGTGCACTCACTTACCAACATATGAAATGTGAGTCTCAAGGAGCCATCGCTCAACTAATGTAGCTATCAACTTGAAGTCATAGTTGAAAAATAGCATATCAGCAACAACAAGAAATCTGGCATCAGCCAATAAATGCCTAATCTCTTCCAAAACTCCTTTAGGGAAATTCCGAAGCTTCTTCTTCTTCTTCTTGATTAAAAAATAGTTGGTCTCTAAATTGGTTTTTAATTTCATTAAATTAGTCACTAAAATGGTTTCTACAAAAATGATCACTAAATTAGTTTTTGAAATAGTATATAAATCAGTCTAAAAAATTAGTTACCAACGTTTTAGCTAATAAAATTAGTTTTTAAATTAGTCTTTGATTGATTTATAAACCAATATGGGGAAATTAGAGACGAATATATTGGTCACTAAAACCATTTTTCCTTGTAATGAATTCAGACACATGAACATTTTGTAACCTCGATAAGAATGTTTCTCAAGGACAAGGATGCAAAATTGCCCCTTGCTCCATTTTGTGTTGGACCAAACTTAAAACATGAAGATTGATGAAAATAAATAACATGAATATTACTATATAAAAAACCTCAAACCATCAACCTTAGACCCTAAATCCCAAACCTAAAATCCAAAACCCAAGACCCCTAAAAAAAAATTAAAAAGAAAAACTACTATTCTAAAAAAAACACTATAAAATGGGGATTTAATCTAACCAACCTAGTTTTATAATCATCCTACTTATTCCTAAATTGTTATACGCTAAAAAAAAATTACATAAATAAAAATATTACACTCTTAAAAATACTATCAAATGGGAATTTAATCTAATCAACCTAGTTTTATAATTATCCAACTTTTTCTACTTTTTCATACATTGACATACGCTAAAAAAAATTAAAAAAACTCATAATAACATTAAAAAAAATACATGAATAAAAACATTACATTCTTAAAAATATTATAAAATGAGGATTTAATCTAATCAACCTAGTGTTATAATCATCCTACTTTTTCCTACATTGTCATTGGCTAAACAAAAATGAATAATGACATTAAAAAAAAATTACATGAACAAAAGTATTACGGTCTTAAAAATACTATCAAATGGGGATTTAATCTAATTAACCTAGTTTTATAATTATCTAACTTTTTTTACTTTTTCCTACATTGTCATACACTAAAAAAAAATTAAAAACACACAGAATAACATAAAAAAATTACATGAATAAAAATATTAAATTCTTAAAAATACTATAAAATGAGGATTTAATCTAACTAACCTAGTTTTACAAAAATATTACAGACTTAAAAATACTATCAGATGTAGATTTAATCTAATCAACCTAGTTTTATAATTATCCAAATTTTTCTACTTTTTTTCTACATTGTCATACGCTAAAAAAAAATTAAAACACCCATAATAACATTAAAAAAAGTTACATGTATCAAAATATTAAATTCTTAAAAATACTATAAAATGAATCTAACCAACCTAGTTTTAATTTTTATCAATATATAGATCGGGTCATGCAATTCAATTAGTGATCCACTAGTTCAAACAATAATCCCGTGACCTAATATTTTGATTGTTTCAATCACCTGTTCAATTTTTAAAACTATGACAAGAAACATCAAGAGAAATGTCAAAAGTGGAATCCAGACGAGTGATGAAACCACCCAAATAAGGCGATGCAATTCATATGATAATAAATATACAAATTTTAAATTTAAAAAAATTTATTTTATTAATCTTTAATATTATTAAAAACTATTTATATTATTTTTTATCATCTCTTATCATTAGTTCTATTTTTTATATATATTTTATTTTTTATTTTATAAATCAACTCTTTTATTGAAATCATTAAAGAATCTTTGAGAACATTTAGTCTTAAAAATAGATTTGAATCAGCTTTGTCAAAATTAACTCATTTAAATGTGACTCTAGAAATTAATATGGAACAAGCGAGCACAAAAAACCAACTGAAGCATAACCTTTGATTTATTTATTCAGTGTTGTAGTACACCAACTACAACATTTATCGATCATCATTTTACACACCATTTCTCATGGTCGATCAGTAAACTGCATGCTCAGTTCATCATGCAGTCGATGATGTAGTACCAGTCAGTTTCATTAGCACAAACTCGAACTCATTCTCCGTAGACTCACCCATAATCCTGAAATCTCCTTCATCCCTAACAGCCCCAATAATCCCACACCCGACTTTCCCAGCTCTACAGAACGAAAACTTGAACACATTCCCATGGGAAGCCACCGAGTGAATTTCAAAGCTACCGTCCACCGTGTTTCCATAGCCACTAATCTTAAGGACGGGTGTCTCCTCCGCCGGCAGGTCCTCCACGACGGTCCATCGCGAGGGCTTCGGGGCGCACCGCGGAAGGACGGTGAACTTGAGGTCCACCCGTCCCTGGGGGACCCACAGAGTGCGGATCATCGATGAGATCTTTACCGGGATGCCCCAGTTGAGCGGGTCGCCGGACTGCACCACACTGAGGCCGCAGGTTTCGTTACCGGTTTTGGCTAGGTGTAGTCCGCCGCCCTTGCCCCAATTTGATGAGACCAAATAGTAAGAGCCTCCGTTTTGGATCGGGTCACCGTTTGAGTCGGTCACGAATTGAGCTGCGGTTGAAGGTGGGTATTGGGTGATTAGTATTGCAGAGAGTAGAAAGAGAGCGAAGTGGGTTGTACGCGACATTTTTCTTGATATGAATATAAGGCTTTTTAGCTTTAGCTTAGTTTTGTGGATATAGGGTCAAGTTTGGGAGAATCCTTTTATAGACCAACAAGTGCTGGGAATAGGGCGCATTTTGGATATATAAAAAAAAAAAAAAAATACCATGTTTTTAAAATATAAATAAATTTTAACTAATTCTTTCATTATTAATAATATTATTTTCAAATGAATTAAAGTTATTTTTAACTACTCACCTTTTCTTATCATATACAACTAATTACAAAAGATATATTCTAAATGAATCACTTATTTTATCCGATATTATTAAAATTAAATGACATTAGTTATTTTTATTAATAAAAGAGATTTATTTTTTCTATTTATATTTGAGTACATAAATAATATATTTTTATTGACAAAAGAAAGTACCCCTAATCAGGGCTGTGACTAGAATATTCGTGGTCTTAGGCAATTTTTTTTATTTTTTTGAAGAATAAAAATTTTTTTACACCCAAATATTAGTTGACATCATAAGAGAGAAAGAGAAAAAAAAAGAGAAATATAGATATGTTAGGTGATATAATTTAATAAAAAGAAAAAATAAGAGGTGTTAGATAGGTGTTTTTTATTTTAAGATGTTGAAAAATTAAAACTCTTCTTAAATCCTACTCTAATATAATTTATAAATTTATATTTAATTTTTTAATTTTTAAACTATAAATTTTTTAACTAAAATTTAATAATTAAGAAATTTCAACATCTCACTCTATTTTAAGTATAAAAAAAAAAGCATTAAGTATGTATACAAAATTTATAATTTATAGTTAAAACTATAATACTTAATCTTTACCTAAATAATTTCATCACTATTATATTTATTTTATAAATCATACTATTTTTATAAAATTTAATATCTATAATCATTTAATATTCCTTTTAATTTAAAGAAAATATAATATTCGAAAAAGATATAATAAAATCCTCAAATAATCTATAACAATATTTACATGTGTATATATTTTTAAGTTTTGTATTTTTTTAATAAATTAATTATAAATAATATAATAAAATTTATCTCTAAATATTTTTAATTTAAAATAAATTATAAAATAATTTCTTTATATATATATATATAATACAAATAGGATATAAATATAGGATAATCAAATGGCTATAAAGATGAGACTATAACTTATTAATAACTTATTAATCAGATAAAATATATTTTTAATCTTTAAAGTATTGATATTTTTATTTTTAATTCTTAATATTTTGTTTGTTCAATCTTAGTTCTTTAGTTTTTAAAGTATTTTTTATTTAACTTTTAGTTTATCTATTAATAAATTTTGTTATTGTATTGATTGATATCACATGTCTCTCGTTAATTAACTGACATATAATATTGTTTTTTTTATTTTATAAATTAACATTTTTTTAAATTTTTTTTAATATTATGTATTATTTAAATAACGAGACACGTGATCATTACTTTTTTTTTAAAATATTTATTTTTTATTATCATGTATCACTTACATAATAAAATATGTGACATTATTTTTTTAAAAATATTTTTTTAATTTATTTTAATGTCATGTATTATTTAAGTAGACATATAACATATATCATAAACAAATTATTCATTAATTCTTACAGAATTAATGGATAAAAAGATAAAAATAAAATAAAAAAATATTTTAAAGATTAAGATTTATTAAATAAAATATTATAAACTAAAAACAAAAATCTCAATACATCAAGAAAAAAAAAAAAAACATATTTTCTTCCAATTAATTCGCTCAACGTGGATAGCGTGCACCGAATTATGGTGATGTGTTAATTCGTACGAGAGCTATCCAGTGACAAAATCGGTTTTTTCTTCTGAAGCATGTCCGTACGTGTATCAATCAACCGGCCATTACCCACGTGTCTTTCCCCATAATAAGTAGGTAGATCATCCACATATATATTATTAATATATTAATTCACATAATATTATACGATAAACATGTACTTTTGTTGGACGTGGCTCCTTGGTTTCCTCTTCTAAAACAATATTAAATTACACACACAACACGAGAACGATCCCAGGATTTTTGTTCATTATTCTAGTGAAGCATGTCACAGTGTAGATATCCATTTTTCTATAGAAGATGTAAGATGGTTATTGAGTAACTTTCGAGACGATTTATCGTAAACTTATTTTATTTAATTACAAAAATGTCATCGTTTTAAACTTAGTAGATAAATCGACATTAAAGGATATTTTTGTAATAGTGAGACCATCCATATCAATTCACATAATTTGTGTTTGTGTATAAGCGTAAGGCATAACGGTGAATCAACTTTCAAAGCAAAGCTTCATTCACATAAATTTATGTTATGCTGAAATGAATGAAACTCCGTTTGAAAGGTTAAACAAACAGCACATGATATTATATTACTACAGTTTATTAGCAAAGTAATATATTTATTTATATCAGTACGGGATATAAATAAATACAGGATAACCAAGTGCCTGCTACCATGACAGCACGAAACTTAATACTCAACAATGACATAAGTCATGATCATTGATCACAATAAAAGCCCACCAACCCACAACTACCAACAATAATAGCAAAGCTCACCATCAGATTCCCAAAATGTCCCTGCACTCTCCATCTCCACCAAGATTCCATAAATATCAAGGAAAGTCTTAATAATGAGTAGAGAATATCTACTATTCTCCGCGTAAAATATAAGACAAAAAAATTAATTTTATTTCTTTAAGAAAAGAAAAATAATTTAAGTCATTTAATTATGATAGTTTCAATAAAACAAATAATTTAATTACTAAAATATTTATATTTGATTGCATAAGACAAAATAAAAAGATATAGATTGAAAAAACTTCAATTAAATAAAATATATTTTAAAGATAGTATCATTAATAATAGAAAAATTAATTATTTTTTCTTATATTTTAGTCCAATCAACTGTAATTTCTTTTTCTTATATTTTAGTCTGGAAGAATATTAGTTTAATATATGATGCATCACCATTAAATTAAGTCACAATTAATATCAAGAGAACGAGAAAAAAAATGACCTACTAAAATAGTTTTACAAAATTCTCCCGATGGTTTATAATAAAATTATTTCATTATTAATATATTACCATTAAATTCATATATATATATATATATATTACTTAAGATTTTTATGAACCATAAAATTAAAACTACTTTTTAAAATTACATGCATAATTGATTTACTAACATTATAAATAAATATTGTAATTAATTCATACATTAATATTATTGAATAATATATTTCATTTTTACATTATACTTAACTTACGTTGCAGATAAAAGCATAAACGATTTTACATATATTGAGAAATAAAACTTTTAAGATAATATTTTCTATTATGTGACATGGCATCTCAAATAGACAAATAGTCACAAACCACGAGTCTAATAATCCTTTAGTTATTAAGAATGGTAAGCTCATTTTTAGACTAATGATTGTTAACTTCAGCATATCTCTATCCTTGTCATAAATTATGTTGAATTACAATGTTTACACTAATAAATATTTAAAGATAAAGTATAACTTAAAAAATAGTATCTTAATCTTTAGGATAATAAATTATTTTAAATAAATTAAACCATAAAGTGATAATTTTAAGTTGTAATAGAAGAATTAAATATTTAATTTTACATCAACTATTTAAATAATTAATTTTTATAAATAATTTTATTTTAATTAATTAATTATAAACTTTTTATTTCCCGTTTTTCAGATTATATTAAAAAATAATTAAATAATTTTCTTATCAAACAATTAAATTTTAATTAAACCATCTTTATTCATTAAATAAAATATAAATTATTTTTTTGATGAATAAAAAGAAGTTATTTAATTTTAATAATATACTTTAATTTCTGCATGGGATAACAAACACGTTTCTGGCATCTCAGCGTGATGATCAGTGGTCCCCAATTAGATGTGTGCCAAAATGTAATCTTTAATGTGAGGCAGGAGATGGGTACATACAATAACGGAGTTTGATCAATTATTTTGTTAGGTGAAAGTAGCTAGAAAATAATATCATGTGCACAAAATTCAAAGTAAGATCGAATTTTTTATTAACTTGCACTCTCATTATCATTGATACAAAATTGAGTATATAAAATAACATAACTATAAATATAAAGGAAAACAATCATATATACTTAAAATACCGCTTTTCATTCCTTCAAATATTTGAACTAATCAGTCATTGAATCAACATTATTTTTTTTTCAATATAAATGAGTGACTATATTGTCCATAAGAAATTCACTTTTCATCCTATTAGTAATTTTGTTTTTGTTTTAGTGACGGCTTGTTGTAGTGATCTTATTAATTGATTAATTAAATAAAATGTATTCGACTAGTTTTTGTAAAAAAAATTAACACAATTTAAGTATGATGGATAAATTCTTCAAATCCGAATGATTAGGAGCATCAAATAAATTGATAATGTTGGAATTTTAAACTAATCTTCTCTTATTTACTAAAATGTAAATGATCAAATTTGTTCACAATAATGCTTATGTCATTAATATTAAAAGCTATATAAGCATCCTTAGGAAATAAAGCAAAACTTGAAGTTAAAAGTTCAATTATTAATTGTTTGATGACTAAACTTGTCATTTAACTCTCGTAATTGCTTATTATATATGCACCGTAACAAAAAAAATATGTTCAATGATGTTCTAATGTAATACGATTTTTTTTTTATTTCGAGAATGGTCATGACTTGTTATATATAGACAAAATTAAAATTAAGAATATCAATGTCATGATAGTCACGAATCAATATCATACTCTTCAACAAATCTCGTGAAATATCTCTCTTAACTTTTGAATCACATTTTTGTAAACATACTAATTCCAAAAAAATTAAGTACATCCTAGAATTATGCCTAACCCGTCTTTATCGTTTGGGTTTTATGACACGCGGGTAGTGTAAAAAGAGAATCCATAATTAGCTCTTAAAATCGATCAGTTCGTTCATCACGCAGTAGCTGATGATGATGTAGCCCAAAGTTCCACGAGCACAAACTCAAACACATTGTCCTCAGACACACCTAGAACCCTGTTTCCATTTTGATCCGTCCCAGTAACCCCAATAGTCCCACACCCGAGTTCGCCATCTCTACAGAACGAAAGCTTATATATACTGCTATTGGGAGCGGCTTTCTCGATTATAAAGTAGCCGTTCACCGGTTTCTCATCGTCGATAACTTTAACTAGGGACCTTTGTTCCGGTGGGCCATCGCTCGTACTATGTTCCGCAACCTCTGAGTTGGGATTTGATCATATACTTGAAAAATCAATACTTAGCTATATAAGAACATTCACAACGGATGAACATTCACAATGGATTGTTTATCAAGTATTTGTGTTAGGGAAACATGATGCTTATCAAACACTTGTCTTTGTAGGGTAATAAATATGTGTTGTTTGTGAAGTATAAAATTTATTAAAAATAATTTTTAAAAAATTACATCATAGGAGAAAGTTAAGGATTAATGGTACTTGTATTAGGTAAGGTAAAAATGAATGACTTATTTATACAAGTTCCACTGCAATCAACTCAAAATAATTGTACCAATGTGCATACCCTAAATTAGTTATATATGCATGGGATCCATAGTTATATTTAACAGCAAAACAGAAAGCGGAATGGTTGGGACATGAAAGGACGAAGGAATGCTTCTTTTGTGAGCTTTGTTTTTTTGCACAAAACAATCACATATAACAATTGCTAATTTACATTTTTAACTTTTTTTTTTATGATATTTATTTATTTTTATAATGAATAAAGTGGGAGTTTACTTTTTAGTTTGGAGTTACAGCAATTTCCCACTCATGACCTTCCGTTAAACACTAGTGGCCTTTTAATTTTACAATAGTCTATATTTGATTTTGGGAAGGGCCATGTACATATATGCAAATTTAAAATAAAAATAAAAATTGGGGGGCACTGCTCCTACAATGTTTCGCCACTGGTTAGAGAGTTGGGATTTGATCATATGCTTGAAAAATCAGTATACGTAGCTATAATTTAAATAAGTTCTATGCATGGGATCCGTAATTATTTAACAGCAAAACAGAAACATGTGTGTCGACAGTTCGTGAAATACGACATGTCCTTGAATGTCAAGTTAAAAGTGACAGGCTTGTGGGGTATGGAAACCAAGCGTCATTGTCTGGTTTAAAATCATACTTGTTAGGCATGTGTCGAAACTATAGTTTTAAAAATTGAACAGTAATTAATCAAGATATTAAATTATTGAGTCAATAATCAAAATTAATGAGTTACTGATTGACTGGATGATCGGATATGTATTTAAAAATCAACGGAAGCTAGCATAAGCTTTAATAATTTATTTTATTTTATTCAGCGCTGGAGTAGCTAGAACATATTCATTTATTTATAATGCATGGTTAATTTTACACATATCACATCACCACGAGAAAGTAGAGTTGACGATGATGATTATTTCTCAATTCTCGTGGTGGATGAGTGCTTAATTAGTTATTTCACGCAGTAGCTGCTGATGAAGAACGCGGTATAGTGTTCTGCAGCACAAAATCGAATTGATTGTCCGTAGTGACACCCAAAAACCTTTTTCTATTTTCATCCTTAATAATCCCAATAGTTCCACACCGGCGAATGTCAGATAAACAGAACGACAGCGTATAGGAACCCTTTAAGTGACCTCCAGCAATTTCAAAGTAACCATTTACTGGATGATTATCATGGCCATTAATTTTAACTAGGGTTCCTTCTTGTAGACCTCCGTCAAAAAAAGTCCAATTAGAAGGAGGAGAGGCACAGGGCGGAGAAAGAGTGAACCTAATGTCCACTCTTCCTATGGGGACGGAACGAGAAGCGGCCGGCGATGTAATCGTCACCGCTAGCCCGTTAACGTCCTCATCGGGATATTGCACAATACTGAGAGGGCAAGTTTCGTCCCCCGATGCGGCTGTTCCTACTCCGCCGCCCATTGCCAACGTACTTGCCAACACATAGTATGAGCTAGGGCCACCATTTTCAATCGGTTTGCCGTCCATGTCAATCACAACTGATTGAGCACTGGTTGAGGACGGGTGTATTGAGATTAATGCAGAAAGTAGAAGAAGAAAGAGATCAGCAAAGAGCATTCTACGAGACATTTCTTGAATGTGCAAAGGCTTTAGCTTTAGCTAATTAGTTGTGTGAATATAGGCCAAGTTGGGAGAATCGTTTTATAGACTTATATAAGTGCTGGGGATGAGGCACATTTTGGATAAATAGAAAAACAAAATGAAATACATATAGTATAGTTATTACTTATTATTAAACATGTGAAAAGCGATGGCAAGGATAGAATAAAATACAAAGCAACTCCAGCTCATTTAGCAATTAAAAAACCACTAACAACACAATGTAACTCTAGGCCGTTTAGCAATTAAAAAATAAACTCTAGTTCATTTAACAATTAAAAAAAACCTTAAATATGATTTTATTCCTTCAAAATTGAGTGTTTATTTTTTTTAATCTTAGAAATTAAAGTTTGTATTTTGTAATAAATGTTATTTTTAGTTATTTTACAAAATTGTTAAATAAAGTATATAATTTTATAATTTATGAAGATTTTTTATTGGCATAATTTAATTTTAAAGGTCAAAGGTCAAAAATCATCATACAAATTATAAAATTTGTATATTTTGTTTGATAATTTGTAGCAGAAGGATTGCCACAACATTTATCATAATTAAATGATTAAAAAAATAATTTAAATGACTAAAATAAAAAAAAATGCTATATTTAAATCACTAATAATATATTTAAACATTTAAAAAAATAACATGTTAGAATTAATTATTAGTAATTATTCAACTAGAGGGGTGATATTTCTGTTTCTCAGCAAAAAGTTATCCACAATTTTGAAAAAAAAAATTAGTACAATTTATGCATAATACCAATTAGAAGCAAACGGCTAACAATAGTTTATCATGTGGATTGATAATATAACCGATTTTATATTCTAGAAAATGAGCAAAAGTTATGCACACATGCATGAATGATAGCCTGTTCTTGATTATGTTAAAAAAATAAATATATATAATTATTAAGTACCTCAGCGTGTTTATAATAAGTTTTACAAGTCGCCACGCAGATAAATTTGTCATTTTCTTTTAAATTTTGTGGTTGGAGGGTTCATTCAAGCATTATGTTTGTCGGTCAATGAGTTTCATGAGGTATAGGAGAATTATTAGTTGGACGGTAAGAGAATTCGAATACATGATTTATCTTTCTATTCTTTTTCATTTTTTCATCCATCAAGTAAACTTTATAATTTCAAAAGTATTATCTTTAAAAATAATCACTAAATTAATTATTATTTTTACCAGAGTCTAGTTGAATGCAACAGTTTTTTAGATGGGTTGAAATACAATGGAGTGTTTGTATGGAAAGGTGCACGGTGTACCTATAATGCAAAGACCATGGTAAGTTAAGAGATACGGAGGCTTTGTATGAGAGGGTGCACCTATGATTAGCATGAATCAAAGTATGTGCATAATATGATAGTTAGGGATGAAAATATAGTTTGTGTGGAGAAATTTTATGTTCAAATGAATTTGAATTATTTAATAAGATTTAAAGTTCAAGTATATCTTACTATTTGGCATGAGTAAGCTTGTCATTTTCATCAAGGTTGCGTCTCCTTTTGACTTCTATCCACGTGAACGTTGCTAGTTAGAGAAAATATTTAAATTAGAAACATATTAATAAAAATTAATATGACAACTTAAAATTAAAATAGGAGACAATGCATATGAAAAACTAAATAGCTCATTAATAACAAGTTTAAACTATATTAATGTATTTTTCTAGAGGTGTACTTTTCTGTTTTGTATGCTTTGTAGTTGTAGTATTTGAAATGCTCTGCTCTTCTCTTGCGCCTCTTCTCTCTCCCTCTTTGAAACTGTCGTGCCTCTTCTCCTCTCGCCGTTGTGTCGCCCTCGAACCGTCGCCCTAGCACCACCGCACCAGTAACCCTCGAGTCCTTGTGCCGTCACACTCGTGCAACCTCATCTTTGTCACACGCTATATGTTTATGATTTGTTTATCTATTCAAGAAAGCTAATTATATCTTTTGAAATGTCAAGGTAAAGTACAATTTGCCATTATAAAAGTTAAGTGTTTTTGTGTGATATTCTCAAGTAGAGAATAACACGTACGTCCATATTTGTTACAAGCTACACCGTGATCTTTTGATTATTGATTGCTTTGGTTTATCCATATGTACTTGGAAATTAGTAATACAATTGGTTTAGGTATGAGTGTGTGAATCTTATTAAGACCGTAACCGTTCATGGTTCGATCCTTTATACTTTATATAATGCCAAATAGAAGCAAACGGCTAACAATAGTTTATCATGTGGATTGACATAGCCGATTTTATATTCTAGAAAATGAGCAAAAGTTATGCACGCATGAATGATAGCGTGTATTTGATTATGTAAAAAAAAAAAAATATATATATATATATATATATAAAAGTACCTCAGCGTATTTTATAATAAGTTTGTCAGTTCATCAGTTTAGCAAATTAGATTTCTTGGTTCTTAAAATGTGAACGGTGGAGGTTGTCTTTTACGAGATGCCACGCAAATACATTTGTCATTTTGCTTGTCGGATGGTTCAATGAGTTTCATGAGGTATATGAGTGGGCAGGGGTATTTTTTATTTTATTTTATTAGGTAAATATAAAGAGAAAAAATGTTTATGTATAAATGATTGTAAAATTATTTTACACCGTCAGTCAATTATAATTATTTATTTATGATAAGATATTTGATTTTTATAAAATTATTTCAAAAGTCATTATAATAATGGGTATGATTAATCGATGTAAAATAATTTTATATTGACCGTGTATAAATATTTTATTCAAATATTAATTATTAATTTGTCGTGAAAGATTCAAATAGACAATTTTTTTTTCTATTTTGTTTTATCTTTTCAACAAACTAACCCTTATAACTTTAAAAGTAGGTGTTTGCTTGAGTGCTGTTAATTATAGATGGATATGATACGTTTGAAGTATATTTTTTAAAATTTAAAAATAAGAAGGACTTTTATATAAATTTTAAAAGAGCAAATTACATCAACATTCCCTAAGGTTTACTTCAATTACATATGCACTCTTTTTTTTTTTTTGCCATTATTTTGGCACTCATTGTTTTAACGATGTTAAATTGCTGTTTGTTTTTTAAATAAATTTATATTTAATTTTAATTAATTTATTTAAAATACCATAATTACCCTTATACTTAAGTGACCCAAACAGATAACATTCATCTTCCTTTATTTCTTACTACTATTCTTCCAAATGAGAGAGAACTATTCATCTTCCTCTTTATACTAGTATTCTTTCAAATGGGAAAGAATTGTATTTCTTCCTTTATTTCGTACTACTATTCTTTTAAAGGGGAGAAAACTATTTCTCTTTCTCTATTTTATGCTACAGTTCTTCCATAGGAGGAATGTTTTTCTTGTACACGAGTTCTCTATTTCGTGCTCGATGACCACATTCGCTGTTGCGACTCTCGACTCGACAACCCTGTTCGCGATGACTTCCAACCTAGTGACGACACTATCTGTGGTGATGATGATCCCATCTGGTGGAAATAATGCTTTGAACATTCTAAGACATGGATTCCCGAACCTTTTAAACTCATCACTCATGTATCTTCTAACCTTTTAAATTCATCACACATATACCCCTTAAATTTTAATCGCATCACACATGTATCCCTTAATATTTAAACGCATCACGCATGTATCGTTGAACTTTTTAATACATTACACGCACACCCATGTGTTTAAAAAAGAAGATAAGGACATTTTTTAGAAAAAAAAAATTATAAAAGTCATGTGCTAGTTATATAACATAAAAAATTAATAGAGTTAATTTCGTTTTCAGTGAAAGGGATACAAGTGTAATGAGATACCAAAAATTATGAAAGTTTTGTATTAGCTAGTGGTGGTGATGACGGTGGTAGTGGTAATGACAGTGGCAATAGTGGCGGTGGCGATGGTGACGGTGGTGGTGGTGGCGGTGATAGCGACGACGACAATGATAGTAGTGGTGGTGGTGGTGGTGGTAGTGGCGGCGACAATGATTTTTTTTTTCAAATAAAAATAAAAATTTCAAATTTTGTTGATTAGTTCAAAATTTTTTAATAAATATTTCAATTTTTTAAAGTTATATTTACAAAATATTAAAATTGTAAATTAAAAAAAAATACATATGTCATAGTATTATTGGTGTATTCATGAATGAAGGTATTGAAAACCTTCAAATAAAAACAACACCATAGAATTTACCTTAAAAGTATTCACCTTTAAAAAATAATCACTAATTTTTTTTTTTTACTAACTCTAGTGGAATACAACATATATTTTTTTTTAGATGATTTGAAATACAATGGAATCTTTACATGGAAAGGTTCACGGTGTACCTAGAATACAAAGACCATGGTAATTTATATAAAATATAGGGGGCTTTGTATGAGAGGGTGAACTTATTATTAGCATAAATCAACGATCCCGTTAGTTAAAAAAAAACCATTTATTAGTTACATGCAAAAGAGATGGAAAGTCAGCATGGCCAGAGCACTAAGAAAGTCAAGACGCGAGACCCTACTGGGGTGGAAACTTCTAATCTGTCTCACATGGAGGATATGGAGCACCTATGTAAGCTGATTAATGCTTCATACAAGGAGACTCTCTTGGAGTATACTCAACATAGCACTGCCTTGCTTGAGGAGGACTTGGCGAAAGACTGGTAGGTGAAGAAAGTAGCAGCTAAGAGACATCTGGGAACTTTTGTTCTCGGACTTGAAGTACCCCTATCTGATGAAGAATGGGTGAAGTGGTTGGAACCATGGTCAAACATTCTAGTTATTAAGGTATTAGGCAGAAAAATTAACTTTAGATTCCTTGAAGCATGGTTGAAACGTAGCTGGACGAAGAATGGGTCCATCAAAATCATTTATATGCCAAATGATTTTTATCTGATCCAGTTCTCGAGTGTAGAGGATTATAATCATGCCCTGTTTGAAGGCCCATGGCTTATAGCGGACCACTACCTCATTGTCCAGAGGTGGAGGCCATTTTTTCAATTGAATGCTGAAAAGGTCAAGCGAGTTGCGGTCTCGATTCGAATTTCGAAGCTTCCCATTAAACTCTTCAACCCGCGTTTTCTACGGTGGATTGGGTTGACTCTAAGAACCATGTTGAAAATTGATCAGACCACATCCATTCACTCCAGGGGACACTTCGCTAGAATTTGTGTTGAACTCTACCTGAGCCAATCATTGGCAACTCATGTCATGATTCGCAGACACCCCTTGTTCTTAGAATATGAAGGCTTACACTCTATATGTTTTGGTTGTGGGAGATATGGCCACAAACAAGATAAATGCACAGGGGGAGCTTTAAGCAGAGCAATGACGAAAAGTAAAGAAGTTCCTAAGGAGGGGTCGAACAGAACAAAAGACAGTAAGGATGAATTTGTAGGGGTCTTAGCCTTCCAT
This sequence comes from Amphicarpaea edgeworthii, assembly GCA_014843725.1. NCBI lineage: Eukaryota > Viridiplantae > Streptophyta > Magnoliopsida > Fabales > Fabaceae > Amphicarpaea > Amphicarpaea edgeworthii. The sequence continues at coordinate 19,776,157 of CM026327.1, read as the reverse complement.
GAAAATGAAAAAGAGAAAAGTGGGTTGGAAGAACAAATCTTGAAGGGTGAAGGGAAGCTGGAGGAGACGGCGGTGTACAAACCTTGGATGATAGTTCAAAGGAATGCAAGGAAAAAGATCAAGGAGGGACAAAAGGGTCTTTTAGACCTCACCAGGGAAACAAAAGTGGCGTCAACATCAACTACTAGCTCAAAGGTTGGTGGGACAAAAGAAGGACAACTTGCGACCCTTTCTCATGCTAATAACAATCCTTTTAAGGATGGCCATAAAAAAGGCGGGATTCTTGTTAGCCAAAATGGGAAACCTAGAATAGAGCGTGTCGGAAATATAGAGGGAGGTAGAAATCCTCAGAAAGTAGGTGTCAAATCACCAATTGGAAAAGGACACAGACCAATGAACGGTAAGAAAGTCAACCTGATCATTTTGTTTGCTACGAAAGGAGAAATGTTTAAACAGGCTACCAAACAACCCACCTTGATTAACGTGATAGAGGTGTCAAGCCTAGAGGGAAACAATGCTATGGAGGCTAAAAGGAAAGAAAGAACAGTATCGGCACATGATGAAATATTTCACAAGATGAAGATTTTGGAAAAGCAAAGTGGAGGGAACTTTATGGAGGGTCTTTGCACCAGGGTCCATTATTCCCTTGAGGTCCAATCCAGTTGCTTGCTCACTAAGGAAAATTCAACCCAGACCTCAACCATTATTGGGCTAGAGGAGAAAGATAAGGAGGCAAATGGTGGGTCTCATATGAAGGAGTGTTAATGAGGTTTTTCTATCCTCTTATGTCTCATGCTTTGTTGTTTGCGTATTTGTGCTCCTTTTATTTTGTCGTTACTATGAATATTATTAGTTGGAATAGTAGAGGGATAGGGAGGAAAAGCTTAACCCCTGTGGTTAAAGATATGTGTCATGATAATAATGTTTCTTTATTTTTTATCTTGGAGACCTATTCTAATGAAGCAAGAGCTTTGCCTCTAATTCTGAAAATGGGCTTTGATGGTTGTGTTGTGGTTGAGTCCAAGGGATAGTCTGGTGGCATTTGGGCCATGTGGAAGTCAGATTCTTGGCACGTAGAAATTATTGAGAAGAGTAGTCAACTCATACACATGCAAGTATGTTATAAAAATATTCATACATGGTGTGTTTCGGTTGTTTATGGCAATCCGCGGGAAAGTGAGAGGAGAACTTTGTGGCAGGATCTAGAAAGGATCTCCACAAGTTCAATAGATCCTTGGGTAGTGTTTGGCGATTTCAACACCATTTTGTTTGATCATGAGAAGGTAGATGGTATTCAAGGTAGAAATCTCAATGCGTCAAGATAGTTTTGGGAAGCTATGCAGAAGTTGGGTCTTATTGATATAGGTGTCACTGGCTATCCATTTGCATGGCAGCGTGGCGCATTATTAGAACGCTTGGATAGGGTGATCATCAATAATGTTTGGTGTATGAATTACCAGCAAGGAAAAGTGGAGGAAAAGTGAAGCATCTCCTCCCTTTAGGCTCTGACCATAGACCCATCCTACTTATTTCAGAACCCGCATCGTAGCACAACCCATCGCATCGCCCGTTTCAGTTTGAAGCTTGTTGGCTCAACACACTCGGACTTCTCGAGTCTTATTAAGAAGATTTGGGTCCCTACCGATCCTTGGCCTGATTTTGTTGGCTCTATGAGGAAGAAGTTACAGGATTGGAATAAGAGTACGTTTGGGAATATTTTCTATAAAAAGCGAAGTTTGATGAGGAGATTGAAAGGAACTGATAGGAGCCTATTATTAGATGTGAATCCGTTTCTTTTGAAGCTCCAATAGGAGTTATGGACAGAGTTAGAGCTTCTCCTTTTTCAAAAGGAAATTGTGTGGTTCCAAAATCTCGTTGTAAGTGGATTAAATTTGGAGACAGGAACTCTAGATATTTTCAATGTACCACTGCCATTAGGTGAAGGAAGAATTGCATCGACAAGTTACAGGATGATGATGGGAGTTGGATCTCGGATCCAACTGACTCAGAAGCCTTGGTGACAAACTTTTTCAAAAAGGTGTTCACTGTTACTACTGATTTCGTGCCTATGGGGGGTGGTGCTTTTCCTCAAATTGATAAAGACATGTGTCAAGGTTTGTCACGTCAGATTGAGGACATTGAGGTACGGAATGCTCTTTTTAGCATAGGGGCGTTTAAAGCACCTGGAAAGGACAGATTTCAACCTATTTTTTTTCAATCTCAGTGGCATATAGTTGGTTCTTCCATCTACAGATTAATTAAGATTCTTATTACTTTAATCCCGAAAGTTGAGCCAGTTCTTTGTATTAAGAACCTATGGCCTATTAGCCTATGCAATGTCACGTACAAGATACTCACCAAGGTGATAGCGCAGAGGTTAAAGAGTATCATGGGAGATATTATTAGCCCAGCCCAAAGTAGTTTTGTCCCTAGATGGCAAAGTAGAAACAATATTGTGATTACGCAAGAGGTTGTGCATTCAATAAGAAAGAAAAAGGGAGACGTCGGTTGAATGATGGTCAAAATTGATATGGAAAAAGCTTACGATCACATGCAATGGGAATTCATTAAGGAAATGCTAACGATCATTGGAATCCCGCATCAGTTGATTACGACTATTATGACATGCATATCCACAACCACCTTTAGCGTGTTGTGGAATGGTGAGAAGATGGAGGATTTTAGTCCTGCTAGAGGCATCAGACAAGGTGATCCTCTATCCCCCTATCTCTTCGTGATGTGTATGGAGCGACTCTCTCAGATAATTGATGCGGCAGTTCGTGAAAAGCATGGAAGGCTATCAAGCTCACACGTAGAGGCCCCCTCCTATCGCACCTTGCTTTTGCAAATGACTTAATTTTATTTGCGAAAGCATCAATGACCCAGGCAGCAGTAATCGCTAAATGCCTGTCTACGTTTTGCAAAAGCTCGAGCCAAGCAGTGAACAAGGATAAAGCGAAAGATTTTTTTTCTCCAAAAATGTGGGCTTTTAGGTGAAAAGGAAAGTAAGTGAACACTTAGGATATGGTCGGACAGAGGAGATAGGTTGGTGTCTTGGTGTGAATATTCATAATAGTAAAGTCTTGAGGCACTCGTTCCAAATGCTTATTGATAGATCGACCGTGCGTATGAGTGCTTGGAGAAAACGTAATCTTTCCTTTGCAAGGAGATTGACTATGGCCAAAGCGGTGTTAACAGTCCTCACAAATTACACTATACAGTCCTCTTATATTCCTAGAATTATCTGTAATGACTTAGACAAAATCTATAGGAGGTTTGTGTGGGGTGATAAGGATGGGAGTAGAGGTTTGCACACAGTTGCTTAGGAGCGTATCTGTAAGCCTAAAAGCTCGGAGGGTTAGGAATGCGACTTACAAGGAATATGAATGATGTGTTCATGCTTAAGATTGCTTGGGATATGTGCAATAAATCGAATGAACTGTGGGCCCAAGTTTTGCGTGAAAAGTATATGAAAAATGATAGGATAATCCCTTCCATAAAGAACTGCAATGCGAAATCAAATTGTTGGCAAGGAGTTGTGCGGTTGTGGAATCATTTTATCAACTCAATTTACTGGAGTATTGGCCAAGGAGATTATATTTGAGTGTGGCTTGACTACTGGATATTGGAGTTGGGCAGCTTATGCAATTTGTCTCTAACTGCGGTTGACAATCTGGACCTTAACCTTAAGCTGTCTAAGATTTGTGGCGAGGATGGGAACTGGAACATGATTTAATTTCTAACACATCTCCCCCTATATGTTTGTGATATTATCCAAACGTTGACTCCCCCTACGAGAAGTAGTAGTAAGGACTGTTTAGCTCAGAAGCATTCTTAAAATGGGAGCTTTTCTATATCTTCTGCTTATATGTCTCTAACGAATCCTGATATGGAAACGGATTTGATATCGAAACTGGTGTGGTGGTGGCCGGGACTAGAAAGGAACCACTGCTTCCTCTGGAAAGTGGTGAACAAAGCCCTTGTGACAAATATACTTAGATGGGGTCGAGGCTTGTCAAATTTGGATATTTGTCCGCTATGTGGCACCCATAGTGAGACCATGATGCATGTGCTTCGAGACTGTTGGCACGTAAGGAAGATTTGGAACAAACTCATCCCACCAACCGTTAAGAATGGATTTTATGTGGTTAGCATGAGTGTGTGGCTTCAAAATAATCTTAGCCTTAACTCCCACGCCGAATCCTCCTAGCAGATTGTTTTTGGTGTCAAACTTGATGCAATATGGACACGAAGAAATAAATGGGTGTTTTCCGAGATCTAGGAAACGGGCGATGTGGTAGCTCGAAAATGCTCCATGTACTCAAGTAGCATTTCAAGGTGTATGGCAAAGGATCAGATTGCTCACCACTCCATGAGGAAAGAAAAGGAGACTTATGATTCTTGGTAACCCCTTCCACAGGGTTGGTGCAAGTTGAATTGTGATGGAGCGATTTCATCCTTGTCGAAGATAGCAACAGCAGGGGGAGTTATAAGGGATGAACAAGGTCGTTTCTGTTTTGGTTTTGTAAAACGTCTCAGACTTTGTTTAGTCATACACACAGAGCTTCAAGCGATTCTCATTAGGTTAGATATAGCCATACAAAAAGGTTTCCGGAATATTATTGTGGAGTCAGATTCTAAAAATGCTATCACTTTTCTTCAGCGGGATGTGATTTAACTCACCCAATTTTTGCCATCGTTGAGGATATTTGGAATTTGATCCCTCAAGGTTTGCAACTCCAATGGCAACATGTTTACTGAGAAGCCAATTTAGTAACAAATGCACTAGCAAAGCATGCTAAGGATTCAAGTTATGATTTTGTACAGTTTGACTCAGCTCCTAGTTGTATTTCTATTCTCTTGCAAGCGGATGCTTCAACTACTTTAGCTATTGCATATGTGAGATAGTCGCTTTTTGGCCTTAGGGCCCTCATGGAATAAAAAAAAAAAACAATCCCGTTAGTGACAATGTTGTAGGATAGCATCCTTCACAACGAGTGGTCCTCCTTGTTAGGGACTTTGACCGCACGATCTCAATTTACGAAGCTAGACAAAAAAAAATCAACTTGGGTACATTTTTCTTTTCTTATGTGCCCCTTTGTGTTTTCTAGAACAAATATGAATATAGGAACTGTTATTAAACGCAAGGCAATTCAATTTCAGATTTGATGACGAAATGATGTTTCAAAATTTTCTAAATAGCATATCAAAAATTATTTTTTTCTTTCATATAACACATCAAAGTTTCATTAAATCAGATAAAACAAATAACTAGATTACATCCAAAATAATCACGCATAAGAAATGAATAAATTTGAGAGTTTAAAATAAAATCTAAAATTACTATAGCCAAAATAAATTATTAAAATAGATAGATTATTAACATTTATCCTAATTAAAGAAGGTTAATAACTTATATGAAAATATTTAGACTAAAATATTATTTATTTAATTAATTAATTCGTGGTATGCGTGCGTGAGTGGCACGACGTGACGTGGCGAGGCGGTATGGAAAACTGGCCACGTGCGAGGCGCGTGAGTAAGTGAGTGGGACCCAGTTCTGTGAAGGAGCGGTTTCCTCGCTGGCTGCCTCCTCAACTGTTGTGTCCCTGTACGGACAAATAATATGCCTGGACTGAGTCATCTGCTGCGGTGCGGGTGCACGGAATCTCGATGGGCGTGATACCGGTCAACGTTCAACAAAATCAATGCGTTTTGTTTTTGTTTTGCCATTTTCTTTTTTTTTTTTGATGGGCAAATGTTTTACCAGTTTCTTTATTACTTTCTCAGCTACTAAATTGGTTTAAAAAGAAAGAAAGGAAAAAATTAAAGGCATTTTTTTTTGTAGTTTATTATTATCGTGCAAGTTGGCTGACAGTTAAGGTATTTGAATGGACCACAATTTTTTTGGTCAACAATTTTAATTATTTCATTTATAGTTTTTGTCATTAATTTTTATTTGTTAAAATTTATTTTTCTGATTTTTTATAAATTTTTTTATAACTTTTAAATTAAGATAATAATTAACTGTATTTTTTTAAAAAAAAAATTAGTTTCTTCACAATTTATTTTAATATAAATGTTTATAGTCTATTTTTAAAAATAGTAAATTATAATATTAGTATTTTTTTCATTATGATATTATTTTGTATTAATATTAGTATCATTATTAACAGGGATATGATATATCTTTTATATATAATATTAACTTGATATTTTTAATTATAATATAATTTATTACTTTTATTTAATAACAATTTTGTAATTTTTATATTTTGTATATTTTTAATTTTATGATTTATTTTATAATTATTTTATCGATTATAACATTTTTTTAATTCATGCTTACTTATTTTTTCTACTTTATTACATGATTATTTTAGTGATAAAATAAACAAAAAAATCACTTTTTTTTATTAATTTATTTTCGTAAATAAAATTAACTTACAACTTAAAAAATTATTTAAATAAAAGTAGTTTATTTATTCTTTAATAATAAATAATTTATTTTAATATTTGTTTTATAAGATATCATAAAGAATTTAATTTATTGAACTAAATTAAAAACAATCTATGTTTAGAAAATTAATTCAGCTAAAAAATAAGTTTTTTTTTTTTAGGGAAAAAAATATTTCTTAATCATTTTACATCAAATCTTTCTTAATTTAGTATTTTAGTAAAAAAAGTCTCTTATAATAAATAAGATTAAAATTACAACGCATCATATATATTAAATTTAATCAAATCTTGTCTACTAAAAAAAAAATAAAGATAATCGATCATAAATCTTTGATCATTCATTTTTTACATCTATTATCTAATACTAAAAAATTAATATTTCACCAACTAATCATATTTTTCATGTATTCACTCTAAGATGTTTTTTGAAAGGATATTACGCAATCACTCTTCATTCTCGATTGTTTTATGTTTTTGAGATATGAAAGTAAAATGAATTAATTAACCAAAGGCAGTGGTCCACGTGTGGGCCACATGATTCATCTAGAACTTGACTAGATCCATGATAAGGTGTATATATATCCTCCAATCACACTCTCCGAAAAAGAAAATGCTAAATTGGGTATGGTATCAGCTTCTTCTGCCCTCACACTACTCATATTACACATTTTGGCACTTAGGTAGCATTCCTGTAATATTTATTTGGGGACCCTCACCGCTGAAATGCCAAAAACGTGTTTCTTGTCCCATGCATAAAGTACGGGTAGTTAAAATAACTTATTTTTATTCATCAAAAAATTAAATTTTTTTTATGAATTTAAAAGATGGTTTAATTTCATATGTTAGCTTGGTTTGAAATTTAAGCGCATTCTAATATAATTCTAATCAAATGAAAGCAAAAATAAGAATTATGATACCTTGATTTTTGTCCTAAACATAAACATATGGTCATATACCAAATGTACTGAGAAATTACCAATCATTAGTCTAAAATTTAACTTTTCATTTCATTACCAATAACTTTAATCTATTTCACTTTTAGTTCAAATTCAAAAATTATGGATATTTTTTAATTTATTAGGTACTAATCTCACTCGTAATTTATAATTATCACATATATAAAAGAATTTTAGACATAATAAAATTTGAACACGAAACTTTTCATTACATTGAATGGTTCTCACCCGTGAATAGAATCTTATATGGTTGGGTGTATTTTATTTCATTTCATCCTTACTTTCTATAAGTTTTTTTTTTTTTTTTCTGTCCATTCAAAATGTGCCTCATCCCCAGCACTTTGGTCTATAAAAGGACTCTCCCAACTTTGCCTATACTCACAACAAAGCTAAACCGAAAGCCTTTCATATTCAACTTCAAGAAAGAAAATGTCTCGTACAATTCCACTCTTTGCTCTCTTTCTACTCTCCGCATTCACCTTCTACCCATCTTCCGCCACTGCTCAAGGCGTGGTCGACAGTAACGGTGAACCGATTCGAAACGGTGGCTCATACTATCTGATGCCAGCTATTTGGGCATGGGGCGGCGGAGTAGAGTTAGCCCAAACAGGGAACGAAACTTGCCCTCTCAGTGTTGTGCAATCTCCCTTTGAGGTCAACCGTGGCCTCCAAGTAAGGATTTCATCAATGTTCCGTACTTTCTGGGTCCCCGAAGGAAGAGTGGAGCTTAGTTTCATAGATGCCGAGGTTCCCTCGTGTGCCCCCACTCCTTCTCAATGGACAGTCGTCGAGGGACTACGGGAAGAAGAAGGAGGAGGTACCGCAGTTAAAATTACGGGATATGAGGATCCAGTGGAAGGTTACTTTGTAATCGAGAGAAGAATTTCCACTGCCATTCCCAGTGCCCATACCTATAAGCTTTCGTTCTGCAGAATTGGCGAACTCGGGTGTGGGATTATTGGGATTACTGCGGATGGAAATGGACAGAGGATTCTGGGTGTGGCTACAGACAATACATTCGAGTTTGTGATCGTCAAACCTCTGAAAACTACATCATCAGCTCTATAAAATGGTGTACTTAACTTTTGTGTGTAAAATCACGATGAATAAAATGGATTACTATGAATATGTTGTACTTACCACGTACAACACTGAATAAAATTATCTCTAAGCTTATATATGCTTCAGTCACTTGGTAATTTTATTTTTGTTTGTTAAGTATATATTTCTTCTGTTTTTATAAATTAAAAAAAAAAAAAAACAAAGTGATGGCTCTTTTATTAAGAAGATTAATTTACATCATTAAATTGTATCATTTTTAATTTAAAAACAAACATTTTTTTAAAAATAGTTGATTTTTTACTTATATTCAAAATTTATTTTTTTTTTGCTTATAAAAGAAAAGAGAGTGAGTATTAATTTCTAGATGTGTTTTCATGCGAATTGTGTTTTGATTTGAATTATAACCCGTGCCCTCTTTCTAAAGCTGTTAACATGTCTTACCTCTTTCCCTAGATTCTATATATATATATTTTGAGTATGTTTGGATTTTTAGAAGAAAAGAAAATAAGAAAAAGAGTGAAACGAGTTCGTCATGATCATAAGTTCAAATCAGTTTATGCGTTAATTAATTTTATATAAATACTTTCTTTTTTTTTGAGAAATTATATGATAAAAATTTTATAAATTAATTAATATGAAAATTAATTTTAGCTTATAAAAGAATGATTTTTTTTTCTCCTAAAAATATTTATAGAAAAGCTTAATTACCCAAACAAGCCTATGGTAGAATTCACAGGAAAAAAAAAAGCCTATGGTGATTACCAAAGATACAAATTCATCAAACAAACTTGAAATGTAAATTAAGAGGTGTATTTAATTAGGATTTAAAGGGATTTTAAAAGATTTTTTTTAATAAAAAAGTCTTGTGATATTCAATTAATATTATTAAATAATAAAAAAAATTAATAATATTCAATTAAGATTATCAAGATTTTTTTTCTAGAAGAGAATCAAATCTTGTAGTTTTAAATACTTAAAAAAAAGGTATTTAGAATTATTCAAAATCATAAAAATTTTAAAAAATTATCTTTGTAATTAAATTTTAATAGATTTCATGTGAATTTTTAATTGAATTATTATGGATGGAAATGGAAACAGGGTTCTGGCTGTGGCTACGGACAATGCATTCGAGTTTGTGATCATCAAACCTCTTAAAGACTATTACCTCATCCGTTACCACTGAATTACGTGAAATGGTATATTTTTAATCACAAATTTATTAAAATGATTATTTTTATAATGTTATTTATTTATAATTTAAGTTTTAATAAATTAATGTTTATTTGATTTTAATATTATATATGATTTTTTTTTATGATTTTAAATTTTATATATATAAAAAGTGTGGGTAGCGGGTATGAATATATAGATACCTAAAAGACATGAAAATGAGAATTAAAATTGCTATCTATACAGATATGGAGTTGAGGAGGACGGATATTTTTTTCAAATGCGAATATAAAAATAAGTACTATAGTATCTTACCTATTGTCATCCTTGAGTCAGTTGGTGATTTTTGTGTTTGTTACATGTATACTTTCTCTCTTTTTATTTATAAGAAAAAAAATTGATTGCTCCTTGAGAAAATTAATTAACTTTACTAAATTGTATCATTTCTAATTAAGAAATAAATATTTTTTAAAATTTTCTTTCATTCAAATTTGATACCAAACACAAACTATTTATTAAATAAAGGAGATTTAAAAAACCATTTATTAAATAATGTAAAAATAGTTGCTTTTTCCTTATATTTGAAGAAAAAAATTTGTTTTCTTTTCATATAAAAAAGAAGAGAGTGAGTATTAATTTCTAGATTTGTTTTCATGTGAATTGTGTTTTGATTTGAATTATAACCGAAGCCCTAAGGAAATAAAAATAAGAGAAAAATGAAACGAATTCTACATAAACTCAAATTAGTTTCTATATTAATTAGTTAATTTTATATAAATTCTTTATTTTTCTGAAGAAGTTATATGATAAAAAAAATTATAAATTAATTAATATAGAAACTAATTTTAGGTTAATCAGTTGATTTTTTTTTTCTCCTAAAATAGTTTTAGTAAAGCACAAATTCATAAAATAAGCAAAGCTAGCATGAACCATTGGTATAAGTGATTTATTGGTAAATTACGTTTCTAAATTGTCCAATTCATTTTACCACATATTCATATGATGCACTTTCTCTACTAAGTTTTTTTTGTCTTTCTCTCTCTTCTTCCTCTATATAACCCTCCCTCCATTTTTTTTTCCCTATTTCCTTTTTCCTTCTCAAACATATATATTATCACTTTATTAATAGATGGGTACAATATTCTCAAAGTTTTTTTTTTTTTTAAACTTAAAGAATGAAAATGACTTTTATATAAATTTTAAAATAATAAAACTATTTTTTTATTAAAAAGAGATGCCTATATAAGAATTATGAAATTAGTAACCATTACATGAAAATCAGTCTTGAAAAAATAATAAATAAATATACAACATTAGCACTAATCGACATGGATGAATAACAAAGGAAAAATAAGTAAGAAAGAGAAGCAGCGGTGGTGATAGTAATTTTTTTTAAATCAAAATAAAAATTTCAAATTTTAATGATTAGTCGAAAATTTTTTAATAAATGTTTCAATTTTTTTAAGTTATATTTATAAATATTAAAATTATAAATTATAAAAAATACATCAAAAGATATATCAAACCATTTGAAAATAATAACATCTTCATCCAGAAACCTTCAAGGATAAACTTGAAATGTAAATTTACTCTATTCGGGGCGATAATTAATTCAACATGTTTTTGGCATGTCAGCTTTGATGACCACAAAATCTTATCTACAACTGTCATGGGCCCCCAAAATATTATTATTGTGTTCAATGATAGATTAAGTGATCATCACAGTTAACACCCGATAGTGTTTGTAGTACAATGTTAACCTGTTGTATCTTAATTTAAAAAGTATTTAGATTTATAAAATAAAGACTTCATTACATATTTTATAATTTAATTTTCATTATTTAATAAATTTTATTATTAGACTTTTATTTTTGTATAAATTTTTAATTTTTGTACATTTTACCATATAATTTTTATTTTAAATTTGAAAAAGAATTATTTTGTTATCAACGTGATGATAAAATAAGTAATAATTAAAATTTTGAATGATAAAATTTATAAAAGTAAAATTAGATACTAAAATGCACAAAAAGTGATAAAATCGGTAAAAATAAAAGTTGGTGAAAGAATTTAAAAAAAAAAAGAGTGAAATGATAAAATGTGAGATTAATGTTGATTGTCTACATTAAAATGAACTTTAGAACAAAATTAATGATTTTAATTTTTGGAAGGATTAAAACTAAAGAAATATATTTTGTAGGGAACAAAACTAAAATTCACTTATTCTATAAGCACTAAAATCATACAGAGATGAATAGAATGATTTTTTTTTTTCTTATTAAGATCAAAATCCAAACTTGCTCGTTTTTATAAATACTAAAAATATATTTAAGTCTTTACAAATTTATATTTATAGAGATATCTATGAATGGACTCTGTTTCTTCATTTTTTGGTATGTTTCCTGTATTTCACCCCCTTCTAGTATATGGTTTTTTTCCATTTAATTTTTCTACATATTAAAAGTTAATAGAAAAAAAAAGTACATGGATAGCGACAAATTCCAAAACCATGTTAGGTTGAGTATATATTTTAGAAAAGAAAATAATGAAGTTGTGTGACGATGAGGACAAATGATATTTCTAGCTGGTTCATTGTTACAACTGTAAAATGAATCATTGTACTTAGAAAAAATGTTTTTCAGTATGTAGTAAATCAATTGTAAAATTGCAATATATTAATTTTGTTTGAATTATTAACCAAAAAAAAAGTTTTTTTTTTTACAAAAAATATTAAAGAAAGGTGATCATGTGCGTCTTCATCTCCTGCTGCCAGACTTGTGGTCCATCCTTATCCCCTGCTCTATACTGTAGCTCCATTATTGTTCATCGTACATGAATAATTGTCAAATAATTCAAGCCACTCAAACAGGGCCGTGCCTCCTGGAAGACAATTAAGGCCTTTGTCTTATGATTACTATCAATAAAATTACTAATATCCTAAATATTAATGAAACAGTTACTTTTTTTTATTATATATATATTATATATAATTTTTTCATTTTTTGTTCTATCATTTTATTATTATTTTTTATTTTATAATATTTTTGTTTATAAATTTTATAGTGCTATTTTTATTTTAAAACTTAAGAATAATTAAATTATAAAATATTGATAAATAATTTTACAATTCAAAAAACTAGAAAATTAATTTAAAAATTAAAAATTTATATTTTACTATTTTTGTTTATAAAATTTTCCATAGACCTTAATTTAGCTCGACAAGGCCATACACTCAAAATAACTGATTTCAAATTATATATAGAGAGAAAGAGGGTTTGTTAATAATATATATACACACTCCTCTCTCTCTCTTTTTTTTTTTTTTTTATAGTAGAAGTGCAATTAACAACATAAACTTATGAAATTTTAGTATTTTGGAGACCAGAAACATATATTCGATCAAGACATAAAAACTAAAACACAAAGTATAAGAAAATAATAATCTTTGTTTTAAAATCATTATTTTGAATATTTTAAAAATATAAAAGACCGATAAAACATAATCATGCTAAAATATAAAATATTAAAGGTTATATTAGCGTTAGATTGTGTTTGGATACCAATTTAGGTACCCAAAACTTGCATTTGGAACCCCAATTTTTTTTTTTATAAACAAAAATACGTTTTATATAAATAAAAGCCACGTGACCATACTCCACCTCCCACCTATACCCTCCTCAAAAACATTCTAGAATGATTACAAAATATTTAAGATATTGATGGCATAAATAGATAGTAACCTAACCCCTTAAAGATATTTATCTTTTGTGAGTTTGGATTACACCTTCCCATCTTTTGGAATCCCATTCTTAATTTGTTATGATGTTTGAGTATTTAAAAAATTACTTAATTCTACCGTTTATATTTGGGATAAATTTAGATTAGATAATAATTTGATGCTTCTAAAGAAAAATATGTTTGATTTGTATGTTTACATTAAAATAATAAAATAAAAGTATTTTTTTAAAATTTTCAAATAAAATTTATTATTTCTTATTCAAAAAGTATCTAAACATAAATTATTTTATATTAAACTCATTTTTATTAAAATTTATGTTTGCAAACATTAATTTAACCAATTCTTAGTTACTCTTTTAGCACGAACACAAAAGCAAATGAAGGCATAACTTTGATTATTATTTTATTTAGTCTTGCATTAATACACAACCAAAGCTTTTTTCACCATCTTACACAAATCTCTCACAATTTATTCATATTAGATAGTTCATGACCACAGGTGCTTCATGCATCAAATGTGTCAACTTTCTTAAAGAGAGCATGTAATGGATCGTCCTCACTCAGCACCAAATTCCTTTTCCCATTCTCATCAACATGAACCCCAATACTCTCACACGAGTCTTCAGCACTGTCACGTGCGCAGAACACAATCTTGTAATGCTCACCGATAAGTTTCCTAATCTCAAACCAACCGTTCACTGTGTTTTCATAGCCAGCAAGCTTAACAGCCTGATGATCACCTTCCGGCAGACCCTTGACAACAGTCCACAGAGGGCTGGACGCACACGGCGCCGGCACGGCAGCGAACTCGAACCTCAGCATACGTTCCTCGGAGATATAACGGATGAAACTTGGCGACGATATCAATATCGGAAGCCCGTTTTTGAGCTCGTTGAGAGATTGCACAACACTGAGAGGGCAAGTTTCGTTGCCGGTTGCTGCTCCTTCTATTCCACCTCCTCCGAGATTAGCATCGAGTATATAGTAAAAGCCTTTGTTTTCAAGCTTGTTGCCTTTCGTGTCGTACACAAACTCAGCGGTGGCGGAAGAAAGTAGAAAGAGAGCAAAAAATGCAGTACTCTTCATTTTTTTTAGCTGCTGTGAATGAAAATAGGGTTTTGATTATTTTAATACGCTTGCTTCTTGCGTGGATGAGAAAACTCTGGAAGTTATAATTTATACAATAGATAATTTTGGTATCCATCTTTACTCTCCACATTTCCTTGAACAATTTTTTGTCTTTAATTATAATGTTATTTCAATAACTATTTTTTTTTGTGTGATTACCTATTATTTTTATCATTTATTTATATTTAAAATTAAAAATATAAAAAGCCACTTGCTTAGGTATATATAAAAGGTTTATGTAATTTGATTATTATAATTATTTTAATCACTTGCTTCTTGCGTGGATAAGCAAACTCGGACGCTATTTATATACTTTTTTTAATTTTGTAATTTAAAGTTTTTTTTTCGTTCTTTGCAAAAAAAAAAAATTTTAACAAAAAAATTGTATCAAGACTCAACAGCACAAAAATAAAATAAAATTGAGAGACTCTAACAAACAAAAAAAAAAATTTAGGTACTTAAAATTTATTTAAATAAGATATTAATTATCAATTCACATATGAGGAGTAAATTCTCATTCTTTAACCATATCATTTCTTTCTTTATTTTTATTTTTATCTTACACTATTAATAATAAGTCAAATATGATTATGGTCCAAAAGTAAATTTAGGATGTGTTTGACCTAGTTATTTTAATCCTTTTCTCTAATATAAAAAATTTTAAATTTTAATAAACTTATTTTTATATATAAATTTAAAAAATGAGTTTGTAAGAAAAATTATATAAAATATTTTAAAATTAACTTATGTGTAACTTTTTTATTTAATTTTATTGACAGTTACTACAGTAACTATGCTATCCACTTTTTATATATATAATTCCTCCAGTAAGAATCAAGAGATTCTCTATGCAAGATGTGATATTTCTTCCCTCTATTTTTTTTTTATTTTCTTAAAATAAAATCTCAATTTGTCAATTAAGAAACTCCCACCATTTTTGTAAAAAAAAAAAAAAAAATCATGAATTTTGTAAAAATAAAAATAAAAAAAAAAAATTTCGCTTTCTAAGTCCCCTTCCCAAACTAAATTTCGGGATGGACTCCCATTAATCAAAATAGATACCGTGCATGATATCAGATAACCTAAAATCCATTTTTTCCATTTCTCCCAAAATCCCAACCTTCCAAGCATATATACAAGGAAACTTCATGCTATTGAATGGTATGCTTTCTCATAATCATTATTGAACACCATACAGTCACACTTTCTTCTTTTTGCCTTGTCAATCACTTCATTAACCACCAAATTACTATGTATAAGGTGTCTTCCACCCAGAAATGCACTCTGCCTCTTATCCATAACTCCATCAAACACCAATTTTAATCTACCTGCTGGAGCTTTGGCCACAATAGTCCTTCGGCTATAACAATGAAAAGAAATAGAACTAATAGATCCCCTGCCTCGATCCTCTTTTATTCTTTTTCAACATAAACTCCGTAGAAGGATTTTCATTTATAAGGATGAAAATCGAGCTTGATTCCAAACAACTTCTAATCCATTAGGTAAACCATTTTTCTTTAAATCCTAACCTTCAGCATACATACATATAATACACAAATTCTCACACATTGAGTCAAAGTCCTTTTCATAGTTAACCTTAAAAATAAGTCATTTCTTCTTTAACTTGTTAGCTTCATCAACAATTTTATTAGTCACCACCATACCATGAAGAAAATTTCTTCCACCAAAAAAGCACTTTGTGTCTAGTTAGTCACCTCAATGAGCACCTTTTTTAACCTTTTTGTCAAAATCTTTGGAAAAAAATTATACATGCACCTCATAAGTGAGATGATATAAAATCTGCAATCTTTGTGATTAGATTAATAAAAAAGGCATTGCAACCTCTAGGAAGTAGTGCATTTTGATGGAACTTATCCAAAACTCTCTACGCATAATCTTTTAACAAAAGCCAAAACCTCTTTATGAATTTAAAGTTTAACACATCCGGCATAGACATTTTAATCCATCACATTCTCAATCATATCGGTTCCTTAATTTCCCATTCCTCAAAGCTACCCATTCAACATATTATTCTCTTCCTCAGAAATTTCCTTGAATGAAAAAACTAAGATTGCATGCATGCTAATTTTGGGATACAGTGATGCCCTAATTAACAAATATGGTGAAGTAATTACTATTAAAGTGGATAAAGTTAACGAGAAAACAACCACTTTCTTGTATAGATCGCCTCAGAGAAGGCATGCATAAGCTTTGAATGACTAATTTATTTAGTCTGATGCAATAATTTATAAACTATTACAACCAAAGCATTTATTTAGCCTTACACACACGCACACACACTAGTCTCTCATGCATCATTGACTATACCAGAAAACTTATGATTTTTCATAGCATGCAGTGTTGCTCCATCATCAGCTTTCTGAAACTGAACGGTTTGTTGTTCTCAAGACACCACCAGAAATTTATAATGCAATATAAAAAATTTAATATAATAATAATAATAATAAATGTTTATTTATTTAATTTAAATAGACTTGCCTGTTAAGTCTAAAAGACTTTTTGAATGGCCTAAACCCATTTTTAACTAAATAGGCTTTTATTAAAACCTTAACCTTTCCATTTTTTAAAAAAGCTTAACTTGGCATGGGCTTGATGTAGGCTATGCCATAGGCCCTGTCGAACAACCTAGCCTACTTTCACTCTTACCTCCAGCCCAGTGAGTTCGAACCCTAGTGAGAATTTTTTTGAGTTTTACTCGATTAAAAATTTAAAGATAGTATAGTATAAACTATAAATACTAAACTTATCAGCAATAAACAATCAAATAGCTTTTGGCATAGTGGTTGAGTGCACTGCTGATTTGATTTGCCGCAGTCTCATGGGTTCAAACTGAATGTATGACTTGTATGTAAAAGTTATAAGCATACTACATTCTATTATTGAAATAGAAAATGTGAGATCTATGAAAATAAAAATCAAAACATTTAAAAGATGTTCTAGTCTATTAGTTTTAAAATCTAAAATTAGAAAATATTTTTCAATTTTTTTAAAAATAATTGATTAGTCAAACAAGTATATTAGTTTTATAATTTGAAAAAACTAAGAACCGTTTTCAAAAACAAACAGACACTTAGCATTGCAAGATCAAACTTCTCAGAAATTTGAATAGAAGAGTACCTCTTGGTGTTCTTCAACTTACTTTTGAAAGCAAAAACACCAATGTTTTGTTACGGGTCAGGTCAGGGGCCGTCTTTGTAATCAAAATTATAAAAATTAGGAGATTTTGTATAAGAATCTAATAGTAACGAGATGATACGAGTGTAATAAGTACTGAACATATGAGAGATTACACACAACTAACATTGATCGATAAAGACAACAACAACTCTGATTGCTGGAAACACGAACACAATAAAAGCAACCGAAGGCATAAGCTTCAGTTATTTTATTCAACTAAAGCATAAGCATTTATCATCACCATCATCTTTCTCTTACACATGCATGGCCAGGCCAGTGGGTGCATGCTTCATGCAGTTGAAAACAAACTAACTTTCTTAAACTGAACCACCAACGGATTTTTCTCTCTTATCACCAAACGCCTGTTTTCATCACCATCAAAATAAATCCCAATATCCCCACATATAGCATCTTCGCCACTCGTACAGAACCCAAGCTTATAGCTATTCTTAGGGCAAGCTACTTTCTGAATGGCAAACGAATCGGGCACTGTATCTTCGTATTCGGTCACAACTTTAACAGCGAGCGCTTCTGGCGGACGCTGGACCTATTCCTATTCCTCCGCTGGTTTCTCTTGTAGCCGGCAGTATATGGTAGTATGCGTTGTTACCATTTATAACCGGATTGCCATCCGTGTCCAACACAGGCTCGGAAGTGGCTGAAGAAATTGCAGAAAGTAGAAACAATAATAGAGCAAAGAACTTCATTTTGTAGGTTTGTTTAGTTGGGTGTGTATTGTTAGATTATTTAATCGTGAACTGTGTAATTATGAAATAACTTTAATGAAAAGAAGTCTAATATGATGGATGTTACTTGAAATTATGTTAAAGTCATTAAAATAAGTTTTTTTCTTCTCACTGTTGTTTTTGACATTAAAGAAAACTGAAAAGAAGTTAAGGAAGTTATAGAACTTGGAAAAGTTACGAAAGTTATTGTTGTCTTCCTTCTTTTCTTTAGACACTTCCTCTACACCTCTTCAAAACTTCTTCTAAACTTTGAAAAGTCTTTCACATAAGAAAACTATAGAGAGAGAAGCAAAAAGTGATCAACTGAATTTTTAAACTATCAAAGACATCAAGTAAAAGAAGTTAGAGAAGAGAGAAATTCTTGTAGATATTTCTGCAGACATTATGGATCTGCATAAGTCTTTTAGATTCTCTTAAAGAATTAACAGAGTATGATTTCTTATATGATGGTTCTTAATAAATTATACATGAAAGTAAAATTATGCTAACATGTATAAGCAACGTTATTAGAATACATCTATTTATCTGAAGCCAATTTTGGATAAATAAAAATAAATTAAACATGGTTTAATTATTAACTCTACATTCTACATGTGATAGTGGGTTGGTTTGTTTAAACTTATTTGATGAAATAATCACTTATTTTAATAAAATAATCACTTATTTTAATAAAATAAGTGATTATCTATATTTTTAATATGTTTTTCTAAACTGTTTCTGTTTAAAAATAAACTATTTTTTACTTATTTAAATAATCAAATTATATCTGCTTATAAAACAAGTAATTATCTGATAATCACTTATTTTATAAACACTTATTATAATTTTAAACAAACTGAACTAGTATATCCAATTTCGGATAGATGTGCATGTGCAGAGATGTGCTGCGTTAGCTTGCTAATAAGTAAAAAATTTCACTTGGTCTTCTTTTCTTGCTTTTGACTCCACGTACATAAATCTTTCTTAATTTATATAATAACGTAATATTGTTTATATACCCTTCCCAAATGGAGGAATTAGCCCAGGTTATGTATGCTTGGAGGTAAGTCATGCAATATGGCTGGGGCAAATGTCATTTGGGAAGATCAAGTATATGCATGGGAGGGTGAGGTTGCTTTCGGTGTAAATGGTACGATTAATGTTTTGTGTGCATGTATTTCTTTTGGTAACTTGTTGCTTTAACTCATATCACATGGTATTTCTTATGAGTTAACGAATTTAACCGTCATTCATAATGTTTAGATTATATTTAAGATAGCTTAATTGATTTTTATAAAATTAGGACAAAATATGTTCTTTGTTTATGAGTATTGATGATTTTTATAAAAATTTAGTTTGATCACACTTCATAGTAATGTATTTTTCTTTTTATCTTTCATCCATCCATTAGTGAAGTGTATTAATGGTGAGGTGTTTATTTTGACAATATCTTAACTTATGTCACCAGTCAATTTGATAATATATATTTTTTTTAATTAATGAGAGGATGTTAAAGTGAATACCTCATCAATTAAAAATTTCACTAATAAAAGGGTGAAAAACTAAATAGAAAAATACATTAGAAGGAAAACCAATCAAATTAAATTTTAGGAACTATAAACAAAAAATTTCAAAAGACGAAAAACATATTTTACTCATAAAAATATTTTAAAAATCATACAAACATATTTTTATTATGATTGACAATATAATACTACATGAGAAAAATGTTCATACAGTGACGATCATTGTCAGGTAATTACAATTTCCTATTTATGGTAAATTAGTTAACTTTAATAAAATTATTTTAAAAATTATTAAAATGATAACTTATAATTGAACAATAGTATAAAATTATTTTTACAATAAAGATGGATTAGAATTAAACTCATACCACATCACCTTTAAATTCATTTCTCTCGTAAGTCGTACCCTCCTTCCTTAATAACATACCATTCCCGTAGAACCAACTTACCCTAATTTCTTATGTAGGTATTTAGATAAAAAAAACTCTATATTTAGTTTACTAAGAAAGGCTCATGCATGCAGCATGCTGTATTATAAAATATTTTTATTAACAAATAGTAAAATAAATTCTTTTATGCGGCAGATGTTTTCGCATGTGAATGGGGTGCATCGAGGTCAACTTACATTTTAACATGCCAACTTCATTCATAATGAACGTGCATATGGTTACTTTTAATTCTTTATTTACCTTTTTTTCTATAAGCAAATGCAAATTTAGTGAATGAAGTAGGAAAAGGCTGGCCAGCTTACATTTTGAGTCTCCATATTTGAACATTCCTAAATTACTAAAGAATTTAATGATAATTGACGTTATAGAATAATTTTATATTATTAATCCATCATAACCTACTATTTAAATAAATTTTAAAATAATTTTATAAAAGTTAATTCATTTATAGAGGATTATAATTGAATGACTATGTAAATTTTACATCGTGTTGGGGGGTTATTATAAAAATTATATATATAATATTACTTAAAAAAAATATATAAAATCTTAAAATTATATTTTTATAAATGAAATTTAATGATAGATATTATAAGTGTTAAAAAAAAGGTTTAATATTAATTTTATATAGTTTAAATAGTATAGATTTTAAATAATAATAATAATTTTATCTTATAAAAAATATTTTATTTATCTTTATATTTTAAATAATAGATTATATTTTATAATTTTTAACTCAATAGATAAGATTTTATAATATTATCTTATATATTAAAAAAATTGATAATCTTTTTTATTTTATTTTAAATATTATACTACCATTATATTTGTTTTTAATAAAAAAAATCACTCTTGATATTGTTGTTGCTTGTTATTCGTTGCTTGATGATGTTGTTGGCTTGATATTGCTGTTTCACTATATTTTGACTGAATTTTATAAATATATGAGTGTGAATATGTGAATATGTGATCGTGATATAGATAAATGTATAAAACAACATAAACGTATGTATATAATATACTAATTTTATATTATTTTATTGAATTTATTTATTATTCAGCTTCTTTATTATAAGTTATTAGGAAAAAAAATTCAAATTGTTAGTTAAAAACTTTTGAATCACTGGGTCGATGGTTAAATCAATGGATTATTGGTTAAACTACATGATCCGGTCTTTATTGAAAAAAAAAACTAAAAATTCCATATCTTGTCTTGAAAAAAATTAAAAAAAATACATAATAAATTAATATAATTTCATAAATTCATTCTTTAAATTTAAATTCATTGATATAAAAAAGTTTAAAAAAAAAATTATATAAAAACTATTCATTAACATTTAATAATAGTAAATATGAATAATAAAATTATAATAAGAATAAAAAATACTATGTGTTTACTTATATGCATAGTATATTACACTATTATAATATTTAATATTTAAATATAAATAAAGATTATATATTATATATATGATTTGTAATAACATAATCAATTAACCATTGTACTCTAGTAGTTAAGTAACACTAGTTTCATTTTTCATGTTTGGGTTTGATGCTTGCCTCCATTGATTTAACATTTTTTAATTAAAGTTTAATATTTTCTTGTGCAGCAAGTTGAACCAGTCTAATTAGTCGAATCAACTGGTTCGACCAACCGGGTACACCAGATTCATTGCGTGACCGATTGCAAACTGGTCCAACAGTCGGGTTGATCCAAATTTTAAAACCTTAATTTAAATACTCGACCCTCCCAGATTAATTTTTGACTCTGTTCCTATTTATATCTTCAATATATCACCATTTTTCTCATTACTAAGTATCAAATATTTCCTATTTGGAGAAGGTACAAATTACTCATGACAATTGACAGTACTATTTTATTCAGTCTTAGTTAGGATACAACCAAATCACGCGACATAGCACATGGCTTTTCATGGCCAGATTTTCATCATACAATTGATAATGAAAACTTCTGAAACTAAATCACTTATGGATCATTCTTAGTCACTACCAAACGCTTGTTCCCACTATCATCAACATAAATCCCAATATTCCCACGTGTCGACTCAAAATTCTCTACACAAAAAAAAAGCTTATAGCTTTTGTCATCCACAGAAGAAGCTTTTTGTATTTTAAACCAACCGGGTACCATATTCCGGTACCCAATTAGTTTAACAGTGAGTGTTTCTTCCTTCGGTGAACCCTTGACAACAGTCCACTAAGAAGGAGTGGGCACATACTACGGCAGAAAAGGGAACTCAATCTTCAAATCTAGGGCATCGTTGATGGTAAGAGTGTTTTTGGTTTCAGATGAAATGATTACTGGTAGCCCCTAGTAGATGGAAGTTTGCACAACGGTGAGAGCACAAGTTTCAGTTCCTGTGGCGGCGTGTTCTACTTCGCCATCTGTTCCTGTTTACAATATATTGTATGCTCCACCGTTTTGCATTTCATCACCATCTTTGTCCAACACTAGATCCGCAGTGGCTGAAGGTAGGTATGAGGTGAAGGTAGAAAGTAGAAGAAAGAGTGCAAACAAAAGTCTTCTTCATTGGAAGGTTTTTCTAGCTATTGTTCATTGGAAGATTTATTTATAGAGGTCCTGAGATGGCTCATGGTTGTAAATTGTAATAATAAAGCAAGTTTTGGATAAATTGAAGAAAGATATACCAGTAGTGAAAGAAAGAACAACAAGTATTTAACCTAGAGAAGAGAAGTGTTAATGACATTCTCATTAACACTTTCTTTCAGATATTTTTCTTATGATTAATTAAAATTTATTAAAAATCATCTCTACCATTGTTCTTTCTATCTCTTAATGGCAGCCAGGGTATGGTTAATTAATTTAGTACTATCCTCTCTACCACTGTTCTTTCTATCTTTGTTTAGAATCCCCAAACGGGTGGCGAGGAAGATTACAAGCATCCAGACTAAGTTTTTATAGGGGGATGCGGGCGAAAGTCATAAGGTGGCATGGGTAAGTTGGACCTCTATTTGTAAACCAAATTCATGTGGTGGGTTAGTCATTAAGGAGATATCATCCTTTAATGGGCGTTGTTAGGGAAGTGGAGATGGAATATGTTTCTACAGAAGGATTTGACTTAATTTGTTAAGTGAAGATAGATGCTCGAAAGCGTCTTGGTGGTGGAGAGATCTAAGAAAGGTGTGCGGCAAGGACAGCCCGATAAACTGGATGGATGAAAGTATCAAATGGAAAATGGGGGATGGAACCAATACTATGTTTTGGAAGGATAGTTGGCAGGAAAGAGGGAGGCTGGACCAAAAATTTGTAAGGATTTTCCTGAATTCAAACCAGTATTTAACAAAGTGTGCTCTATGGGTAATTGGGTTAATGGGGGGGTGTAAATGGAATTGGCAATGGAGGCGGGACTAGTTTGCGTGGGAGATTAAGGGTGTGGAGGAGTTTATCCGGGAAATGGAAGGAACTATCCTGATGCCTAATGTTGTAGATAGCTGATGGTGGGAGAAGGCTTCTAGTTTATACTCGGTATCATCGGCCTACTAAAATCAATAGCTTTTCTAGAATTATTGAACCAGATGCAGTACATATGACCATATGGAAATTTTGTGTACCACCTAAAGTAAAAAAAATATTGTGTGGAAATTAATTCTTGACAGGCTACCTACGGGTCACAATCTAAGAAAAAGAAACATTGTTGTTGGAGAGAATGAATACATGTGCCCTCTATGTCTACTACATGAGGAGTCAAGCCAACATCTGCTGTTCTCGTGTAGCAAATCCAGGGAGATCTGGTCTTTATGTTATGGGTGGATTAATCTCCAAGGGTCGCAACCACTATTAGCCAAAGATCACTTGTGGCAGCACATTCACTGCAGTGTCAACAATATTAGCTCGGCAAAATGGAGTACCATCTGGTGTGCCGTCGTGTGGGCAATCTGGATGCAAAGAAATAGATGTGTCTTTGATGAAAAACAGTTTGATGCTCAGGAAATCCTCCAGGACATTAACCTTTTGTCCTAGCTCTGGTTGAAGCACTTAGGTGGTGAAGGCTCTCTTCAATTTGAAAGTTGGTCTGGAAACAAACACGCGTGCCTCATTGGAATGTAGAGTACCTTGAACTCTGGGTGGGCCTCGTATTCGAGAGGCAAGAACTAATAGCTATTGGGAAGAGTAAAAGGTTAATTGGTGTAGTTGGTAGTGTTTTGAATTGTTGTACGTGGTTGGTAGCTTTTAATTCTAAGGGGAGACTTGTTAAGTGGTTAAGGTGCATTTATTCACTTTGGAGTCTTAATGCCGCTTAACCACTTCTCTGCCTTTATTTTGGTTGGCAGGGGTGCTCATACTCTACTATTAATGTTTAGCACCTCTCGTGCTATTGGTTATGCAATTTTTACCTATGAATTAAAAAAAAAACTTATATTTTTATTCTTTATATTTGAACATCCCTAGATTATTAAAGAATTTAATCTTCATTGACATAGGCAATAAGTGAATCACAAATTTATAATAACTTTTAAAATAATTTTATAAAAATTAATTCACTTATTATAAATAAAAAATTATAATTAAACGATGAAATAAAATTATTTTACCAATAATGTATCACCCTTTTTCATGTTACTAAATATCAAAAATCTCTTCAACACTCGTATGAGAAGGTACAAATTGACAGTACTATTTTATTCAATTTTAGTTAGAATACAACCAAATCACATGACACAGCACATGGCTTTTCATGGCCAGATTTTCATCGTACAGTTGATAATGAAAACTTTTGAAACTGAACCACTAACGGATCATTCTCGGTCACTACCAAACGCATGTTCCCACTATCATCAACATAAATCCCAATATCCCCACACATTGACTCAAAATTCTCTGCACAGCACAAAAGCTTATAGCTTTTGTCATCAACAGAAGAAGCTTTCTGTATTTTAAACCAACTAGGTACCGTATTTCGATACCCAATTAGTTTAACAGCGAGTGCTTCTTCCTCCGGTGAACCTTCGACAACAGTCCACTAAGAAGGAGTGAGCGCACACTGTGGCAGAAAAGGGAACTCAATCTTCAAATCTGGGGAATCGTCGATGGTAAGAGTGTTTTTGGTTTCAGATGAAATGATTACTGGTAGCCACTCGTAGATGGAAGTTTGCACGACGATGAGAGCGCAAGTTTCGCTTCTTGTTGCAGGGTGTGGTACTCTGCCGTCTATTCCTGTTTGCAATATATTGTATGCTCCACTGTTTTGCATTTCATCACCATCTTTGTCCAACACTGGATCTGCAATGGCTGAAAGTAGGTATGAGGTGAAGGCAGAGAGTAAAAGAAAGAGTGCAAACAGCGCAGCGTTCTTCATTTTTGAGAGGCTATGAAAGGATTTTCTAGCTATTGTTTATTGGAAGATCTATTTATAGAGATCCTAAGATGGTTCATGGTTGTAAATTGTAATGAATTTTGAGTAAATTGAAGAAAGATATACCTACAGTGAAAGAAAGAACAACGAGTATTTAACCTAAAGGAGAGAATGACATTCTCATTAACACTTTATTTCATTTTTTTTTATATAATTGATTAAAATTTATTAAAAATAATTGTTGTTTTAAACTAATAAATAGAATAGTCAAATGATACAAGAATTTCACCCACTTATAAAAATCGCCCGTACTCCTCTTTAACTTATAAAAATGTCTAGGTATATAACATTGCTTAGAAATTCAAATATCTACAAAACTTAAGGCATAACTTTTATTATTTTATTTTGTCCCACGATAATGCATTACAACTAAAGTATTTATTTAGTCTTACACTTGTTTCTCACTCACTACCAGTAAGCACATGAGTTTTCAGGGTCACTAGTGCTTCATTGTCCGGTGGTGATCCAAATTTCTGAAACTGAACCACTAATGGTCTGATGTTCTTAGTGTTTGGGAAAAACAAACATACTTTATCTCTTAATCATACTCATAATAATAATAATAATAATAATAATAATAATAAATACACCACAAAATAAATGGAACAACAACCTCCTAAAGAAAACAGCACAAATAACATAAATTTATTTTATATTTCCATCCTTCTCAGAAATCATATGGTTATTCCATTTCAGTTTCTTTCCATCCTCATCCGCCGCTAATAAACCGTATTAAAAGCCTTTTAGATACAAGTTGGACTATCTCCTTCAACCATATTTTGAGAGAAGGGATATTGGCTTGCTAAACATGGAGCATCCTCCAACGAGCCCCTTCCTCTCAGGATCCACTATTGTCCTCAAGAATTACGGATTTAAATAATCCGTTTCACTTTTTATGTCACATCTTGTATCTTATTAATAAAATTTTTATACATTATTAAAAATAATTATTTTTATTTTTAATATATTTTTGTTATTATCCTTAACTTAAATGAATTGTCAAATTCTTATTAGTTGAAACACAAAATAAAATACAAAAGTGAAATAAGTGATTTAAATCTTGATACAGCTCGTTGTGGTAGTGGATGCTCTTGCGACTTTCTTCCCAAGAGGCAGCTGATTCTTCTTTGTATTTCTTTCGCTTTGTAATTCCCATTCATAAAAAACAAAAAAAGTACCAGACCAAAAGCTTCAAAGAAGGTATTAATTAAACTCAATTAGAACATACACACATATATATCTATTACTCTACGCTAAAGACGTAAAAATCGATAATTTTATTTAGATTTGCAATAATTTATTACAGCATGAGGCATTTATTTAGTCTTACACTGTCTCTCACTACAAGAAAGTACGTATACGAGTACTCTCGAGAGCATGCAAGTGGTGCTTCATGCAGATGAACGAGTTACATATCTTGACGCATATGAAAGTTTCTGAAACCGAACCCACAACCGGTTGTCCTCACTCTCAGTCACCACCAATCGCCGGAATCGGTGGAATTCAACCCCAACATACCCACAAGCGCTATTGTCAAGCGGACAGAACAAGATGTTGTAGCCAACAATTTCCGCAGCGGGAACCCTCTTAATGTTAAACACACCGGGCACAGAGTTTTCGACCCCGCTGAGTTTAACAGCGAGTCCTGCTTCTTCGGTTTCGCCCTTGACGATGGTCCACTCGGAAACCGGGGAGCACGGCGACGCAAAAGCGAAGCCGATGTCCAAGGGATGGCCCTCGCTAAGGTGGCGGATTCGGACCATGGAGGAGATCCTTATCGGGAAGCCCTTGCAGAAATTGTCACGGGATTGCGCGACGGTGAGAGGGCAGGTTTCATTTCCGAATGCGGCGTATTCTATTCCGCCGCCGTTTTGGATTATGGTTTGCAGCACGAAGTATGTGCCTCCGTTTACAAGAGGGTTTCCGTCGGTGTCGATTATGGAAGCGGTGGCTGAAGGTAGGTGTGTTGTGGTGAGGGCACAAAGAAGAAGAAAGAGAGAGAACGAGGTTGTTGTAGTAGTGCTCTTCATTTTTTGGGAGGCTTATCTTGTTTGGGTTGTGTGAATAAGCAACGTTTGGAAGAATCTATTTATAGACGCGCTAGCTGGACTAAATTAAGTGAGTTTCATTTGGTCCTAATGCTAAAACACATGTTAAAGGTTGGAAGATTATATATATGAGTTTAATGTGAAGCACCAGCAGTTTAAATTAGTTTTATTTATCATTTAATCGGGTTAACTATTTTTTATTTCTTAAACTTTTTTAAATTTTAATTTTTAATCCTTAAACTTTTATTTAATTGATTAAAGTCTTTTTAAAAAAAATTTGTTATGATTTTTCGTCTCTAAACTTTTATTTGACTATTTAATTAAAGTACTTAAACTTTCTAAAAATTGATTTTTAGTCCAAAAAAATTGAATTCTATATTTCTATTTATTTCATGGATTTTTAAGTATTAAAAATTAAAATTTTAAAAATTTCAGATACTAAAAACTAATGGAAAATTTTGTATGGACTTCACAAGTAAAATAAAAGTTTAGGAACAAAAATCTTAACTGAAAAAAAAATTAAAAACTTTAATTAGTTAAACAAAAATTTATGCATTAAAAATTAAAATTTCAAAAAATAATTAAAACATAGTTAATCTTAAATTCTATATAATGTTTGGCATATATAATTACTAAAAGACAAATGTAAAACGGTGTTAAAACATCTTGTAAGTTTTGGGGACATGGGACATGTCTTACACTGTAAGTTTTTGTTTTACTTTCTAAAAAACACATACTATTGATATAAAGATACCGAGGCCAGCACAAAATGTGCTTTAGTTTGTGTACAAGAGATTTCAGTACAGAGACCATAAGCAAAATGGGTTGAAATGGAGAGTAGAGTCTTTGTATAATTAAGAAGGTGCACCTATATATGATTATTGATTAGATTGAATCAAAGTAGATATGGAACCATATGACAGCTACGAGTGGAAATAGTTTGGGTTGAGAAAGATTTTGTTTAAAAATGCTTATATACACAAAAAAATTCTATTGTAATCAAACATGAGAATCTTTAATTTCCAATAAATATATCATGACAAACGTATTTTAACTATTTATCAGGAATCATATTCTCAAGTATAAAAAAAACTCTTCAGAAGATCTCCTTAACTTTCTAGTTTTAATTTAACTTATCTAATAGTTTCATAAAAAAAAAAAAAAACTACAAATGAATGAATGGATTTTTTTTTTTTTTATCAGATAATGAATTTTAAATTACACCAACTTTTAAATTAACCGAATAAACTATAACTTTTTTTTAACAAATAGAAATCAAATTAATAACCTCCCTAAATTTACCTTATGCTCGACAAATACAATGAACATGTTTTTTTCAATGTGAGCGTTGATGGTCCCCAAATATTACATATATACTAGGTGCCAAATGCAATCTTTAATGTGAGGTTAGTAGATGATGAGTAATTGAGAAAACCAAATCTATAACTATCATGTCCTCCAAATATCACAGTGGAATAATTAAGATGGATACATGATAATATCACGTGACTGCTAATGTTGGAACCAGGCAAAAGATGGGTACATTATAAATTTAACTTATTAAACGTGAAATTAAACACGTCTTTTGCATGGGAGTGGTGATGGTCCCCAAATATTAAATAGAAATGTAATCTGTAATTAATGTGAGGCCACAAGATGGATACAACCAAACCTACAAACAATCATCATCATGGCTCTCCAATATTATTACTCTTAGTTTAGTTGGAGCTGTATAAAGTGTCTTGTATTCAAATCTTTTAAGGGAGGAAACTGTAATTTTTAACATAAAAGAAGGGACGACGCTGTAATATTGGCATTTCTCAAGGAAAGGAAGTGTAATAATTTAGTCTTAATCTAATAGTAATTTTATTTATTTTTTAATTCACAAATAAGAACTAGGTCTTAGTCTCCTTTCTTATGTGTAATCCGATCTTCGATACCCGAATTTGATAGGAATATTTACGATGATATACTCTGATACGGCGAATGATTCTAAGCAAATGTTTGTATATGAAAGAGAACATATCTTACCATTTTGAAGTTCTAATTTATTAGTGTAGATACTCAACTCTGAACCTTAATCCTCAACAATGAAATGAAACGGTATTTGTAACAGTAATAGTTCATTATTCAATATAACATTATAACTATATATACATCTAATCATAGTATATCTTTTTTTCAATCACATCCAACTGTTCACATTCATCCCTTCGCTCACTCAAATATCTTTTATCTCATCCAAGTACACAGTACTGAAGTTCAGAAATGGGTTCATTTTCTCTTCAATCTCTAGTTAGTTTCCTCACCTTCACTATTAGACTGAGGTCTAATTGATCGACAAAAACTATATTGTAGTATTTTTAATAACTTGAAAATTAAATTAATATTATAATAATAAATATAAATAAATAATCAATAAAAATAAGATTATAATAATATGAAATGAAACACAACACATATAATATTTAACATAATTATCAAAATTGATAGTTAGGAACAAAATTGTAATATTTTTAATAACTTGAGAATCAAATTAATTTTTTTTTAAAATTTGAGGACCATAATGGATAATTAATTAAAATTTGGGTACTAAAAGGATATTAAGCCTAACTTCAAACTAGTTTTATTCTTACAAAAAAAACTTTTGCAACTGTCTCTCGCACCAAAAATTCAAAACGTACCCTTAATCTAATAAGTTTCAAACTAATGAATTACCCTTCTAATTAAACTTAATTGATGCGAGACGCACGTTTATGACATGTAAACTATTATGACCACAAACAATGTAAGGGCAGCCATTTGTAAATCGTACAGCTGCGACAGAAACACATCGTTTTGCTCGCGGCCAGAAGATGGGGACAATCAATGTACCACGTGACTTCAAGTTTTTGTCCTTATATTTCATTGTCGCTTTTCCTTTTAATTGCTAAATAAATAAAATAAAAACGTTATTGCTATATCAGCGCGATATTAGTCCCAAAATATTAAAGGTATCAACTTTAATTGCATGGTCTCCAAATATTACGTAGATGCCAAAGATGAGTACAATCAAACCTAGGTAAGATGCATGGCTACGTAACTAAATTTACTTACCTCCGTAACTGTATGCTTACACTTATGCAGCAAAATATTAGAACACTTTTTTGGCATGTCAATGGTAATGATCCCCAAATATTACAGCTGTTAGTTTTGATCGTCT
The DNA here is from genome assembly GCA_014843725.1 of Amphicarpaea edgeworthii. Lineage (NCBI taxonomy): Eukaryota > Viridiplantae > Streptophyta > Magnoliopsida > Fabales > Fabaceae > Amphicarpaea > Amphicarpaea edgeworthii. The sequence goes on along the minus strand of CM026327.1, from coordinate 19,745,100 downwards.
CCAAAGATGGGTACAACAAAACCTACACCACTAATCCTATCTAAATATCACTGTCGCTGGCAAATAAGATACATTGTACATTATTATCACGTGAGTCCTGATTTCTTGTAAATTAGATAGAATATTTAAAATGACAAAATACATTTTTGACACTGAAAGTATTGAATATTTATCCATAACTCCCCATTGGAAATATATTTTTGACAAAAAACCATCCAACCCTAAATTCATATTCATCCATAACTCCCTTTGTGACCACCACCACCTCTATAAATAGAATCTTCCAACGTTGCTTATTCACACATTAGAAAATAAAAGCCTTATTCCATATAGCAGCCTAAGAAATGAAGATCTCTACCACCCTCTTTTCTCTCTTTCTCCTCTCTGCCGTCACCTCATCATACCTACCTTCGGCCACCGCCGGCGTCGTCCTCGACACGGACGGCAATGCTCTTCAAAACGGTGGCGGATATTTCGTGTTGCCAGTCACAGAAGGAAGCGGCGGCGGTGGACTAGTAGCGCGCTCAACCAGCAACGAAAGATGCCCTCTCACCGTCGCACAAACTCGCGACGAGTTCGATAAGGGATTCGTTACAACCTTCTCATCCCCCCTGCGAATCAGTTATATCGCCGAGGGCTTTCCTCTGAATATCTCATTCAATAATTTTGCGGTTATTCTTCCGTGTGTCCCGCTTCGTAGTGAGTGGGTTATTGTGGAGGGTTTACCTGAAGGAGAAGCTGTTAAACTTGCTGAGTACAAAAACACATTGAATGGTTGGTTTGCAATTGAGAAAGCTGAATCTAATGGCTACAAGCTTTTGTTCTGTCCGGTGCTTGAGGGTAGCACGTGTGGGGATATTGGGATTCATGTTGATGATGATGGAATCAGGAGTTTGGTGGTGAATAAGAACAATACTCCATTGTTGGTTCAGTTTCAGAAATTTGAATTGTCACTGCAAAATAATAATAATCTTGTGCTTCCTGGGAGTGACTGAGAGACAAAGACTATAAATGCTTTGGTTGTAATAATAAATAAATTATTACACTAATTAAATAAAATAATCAAAGCTTATGCCTTCATTTGCATATCATATAGAAATTTTTATATGAAATTAATGCTCGTGTAGTATTTATGATGTAAAATACATCATAAAGGCTCTGTCAACATTAGTATGTAACTCTTAATTATGAGAGTAGTTACATACAATAATAATTTAATTAATAATTAGATTAGGAGTTAGAGCATTTTTTTTAGTAGTGGGAGACTTTAAGAGATATTTTAAGATCTTTCAAAAAAAATTTTAATATTATAAAATAAAAAATAACTAATCAATAATTTTTTAATAATAAAAAATAAAAAATAATTAATTAATTTTTTTAATAATATAAAATAAAAAATAACTAACCATTTTTTTAATGATATAAAATATAAAATAAATAATAAATAATCATTTTTTTCGGACAAATTCTCATCATCTCTTTCAACTGGATTCAATGTTCAATATTTATTTTTTGTTACCTATTCAGCATTAATTATTAGTTTTTTTTTTTTAATATCAATGTTTGCATTTATTTATTTATTCATGTATTAATTATCAATTTAATATTTAATCGTAAGTAAATATTTATATTATTTTTATTGTATTTTTTTTAATATTAATTGTTTCATACTTAAATATTATATTATTGAATAATTAATTTTATTTTAAAATAAAAATTTATAAAGTAATTTCCATATAAGATTTACTAAAAAAAACAAAATAAAAGAAATTTTATTACTCACGTAACAATACGATAATTTACATAAAATACTTTAATATCTTTTCAAAACTTTTTTCACTGAAAATACTCTTAGATATACCCGAGAATCTAAGTGAATAAGGATAGTTATAGGCTATAGCAACTAGTTTTAAGAATTGAAATTTAATGAATCAAGTTATAGGAAATATTATAGCATGCAGCAATTTTGATTTGGTATTTAAAACGGACAAAGCTATAGGAATGGAAATGATTTTAAAGGATTAATGTGATTGAAAATTTAATTTAACTTTTACACTATCAGAAATGCATATGTCCACATCGAATCATCCATCATATTATTCATCAAAAGAGAGAAGAAGATACACTCATTCTTCCTCTTTAAATCACAGTAAGCGTGTGGCCATCAAAGCAACACATCACGTACATTAATTCACGCAAACAAGTCCCTCAACCACTATTACACCCTTCAATTCATGAATTTTAAATCATGATATCACAACAAATTTTGTGACAATATTTAATATGGTAATTATTTATGTTTTATCAACAATATTTATCGTTATCATTTGTATGCATTTATTATTGTTACAAGTTTCAAGTTTCAAGGTAACTTTTTTACCCTTCTAAACTTGATGCGGAAAGCACGTTTTTGACATGCCGAGCTACTATGATGGCGACAATTCACAAATGGTGTAAGGAAGAAGTCAGGCAAAATGTTAAATTGGGACAGAAACATAAGATACGATTAGCGCAGATACAATGAATGTACCATGTGAGGCCCAGTTTTGCTCTTTCTATTTCATTATTGTTTTTCCTTCTTCCGCTAATTATAACAATGTCATTACAAAACCATGGTATGGTAGCAAGGCTAGTTAATTAAATAAATAAATCATTAACCTTTCAAAGATATATTGATCTCATATAATCAAACAGAGAAATTTCAAATTTGTATAGCATGGCATGCATTTTCTTGCATTTTTACTTCCAAGTCATATTCTTCTTGACTCATGCTAAAATTACGATGCATATATATAAACTCGACCTTACTCCTAATTAAGCAAATTTTTTTTTGTCTAAAATTTAATTTAAATTTAAATATGTTGTTAATCCTTCAAATATAAATAATTATTTTTTTAGTCCTTAAAATTTAGCTTTATATTTTTTATTCCTTCAAATATAGAAAATAATATTTTAAATCATTTTTCCATAAGTTACTAAAATGAGCAAAACAAATAATATTCTATTTTAATTTAAAATTAAAATTCAATTTCTGACAGTTTAAAATCCTCACAATATTAAAGAAAAAAATTCTTTTAACTTCAAAAATCCCTTGGTGAGTTTAATGGCGAACCCTTTACACTGACGAGTATTTGGCTTTGCATTATGCTTTCTCTTAACCTCTCTCTCTCTCTCTCTCTCTCTCTCTCTCTCCCTTAAGTGTGGAGCCTTCACACCATCTAGGAGGAAGCCAAATAGATATGTCTATATATGAATTCTGTAGCGGTATAACGCAAACCTTCGATCCAACAAGAAACCCAATAGATCCGTCTAGATATGCGTTTAGTGGGCACGTGAACCTCTGACAAGGAAGCCCAATAGATTCAGTGACATGTGCATTCAACAGCGTGAACCTTCAACTCCGACGAGGAAGCCCAACAAAGCTAACGAGATCTATGTTCAACGATGCACAAATCTTCGACTCCGATGACGAAACCCAATAGATTCGTCTAGATTTGTGTTTCGTGGCGCACAAATCTTTGACTTTAATGAGGAAACCCAATAGATTCGTCTAGATCTATGTTCCGCGGTGCTTAAACCTTCCACTCCAATGAGGAAACTCAACAGATCCGCATTTAGCGAATATTTCCCAGTGGCACGGCGCAGCACGACACAAACCTTCGACTTTAAAGAGGTTTGATTTTGGTTTGTGGTTCATGAATGCTCATTGAATCTTTGTTTAATTCGATTGTTTCTTAGGTTGAGTTTTTTTTTTTCCATATCGTTTGGATAAATTTTTTTCACAATTTGTGGCGGTTTAAAGACATCACAAATTACAAATTCAATTAAGAAGGATAGTAGATTTCAAAGGATTTATTTAATTAAGAAGAATAGCATATTTCTCGGTTTGCTTTAGCAGAATATAATTATTAATCAAAGAATTTATTTTATAATAAAAAATTATAATATGTCAACATTATGAAGAAATACTACAAAAGCTTTTATCTTTAAATTAAATAAAATAACATATTTTTCTTGTTAATTGAATAAATCATTCAATAGTAGAATTTATTATTACAAATTCAATTATATTAATTACAATAATTATATTATATTAAAAAAGTCTATAAAATCATTATTAAAAAATCGTGATTTAGCAACCAAAATTTTTGGTAGTTAATAGCGATCAAAATTAGTGACAAAAATAATGAATGATTGATAACAAAAAAAATTAGTGACTGAATATAATAAATGTTATATAACGATTAAAATAGTCACTGAAAAGCAAAAGGTAAAATTTAGCCACCAAATTTTTCAATTTTTGTACAACAATCGAATTATTTTCGATTGCTAATTGTTAGCGACTTGAGATTTTGTGGCGGATATTTTCTATCGTTATCTTTAATAGCGATAGATATAATTAATTTTTAGTCACTAAATTGTGATTTTCTTGTGGTGAATCCTTCAAAATCCAATTAAGAAAATTTGGGGAAGGGGGGGGGGGGGGGTGTATTGGATTAAAGTTTAGATTTTAAAAGACTTTTTTTTTGTGAAAATGTATTAGGGTATTTAATTAGGATTGTTAAATGATAAAAAAATAATCTGATACTATTTAATCAAGATTATCAATATTATTTTTAAAGGACAACGAAATCTTGTAGTATTTGATTTATATTATGAATAACTTAAAAAAAGTTATTTGTTATTTAAAATTATAAAAATTTCCGAAGGATTGTCTTCTTAATTAGATTTTGATAAATTTTATGAACTTTTTTAGTTGATTATATAAATATTAAACTCAGTAAACAATCTTATCTAACACGAGATTTTTTCTCTCATCATAGATTTTTTTTTTTTAATTTCATTATCTTTCCTTTGGAGGTAATGTCAATTAGAGCAAACAGCCAATGTCAAGTTAAAGTTTTAAAAGACTTTTCTAACCTATTGCAGTTAATTTTAAAAATATATACAACTTAATAGAGAAAATAGAAATCAATGTTTAGGATGTTGTAAAAGAAATCTCAAATCTAAACTTATTCGTTCAAATGTCATCAAAATAACGTTTATCTTGAAGAATATTCTTCAATAGTTATTAGTGTAGATACTAAACCCTGAACCCTAATCTCAACAATGAAATGAAGCGGTATTTGTAATAGTAAATATTTCATTATTCAATATAACATTATAACTATATATACATCTAATCATACTATATCTTTTTTTCAAACACATCCAACTATTCATATTCATCCCTTCACTCACTCAAATATCTTTGATCTCATCCAAGTACACAGTACTGAAACTTAGAAATGGGTTCATTTTTTATTCAATCTCTAGTTAGTTTCCTCACCTTTACTATTAGATTGAGATCTAATTGATCGACAAAAATTATATTATAGTATTTTTAATAACTTGAAAACTAAATTGATATTATAATAATAAATATAAATAAATAATCAATAAAAATAAAATTATAATAATAAGAAATGAAACACGGGCATATAATATTTAACATAATTACCAAAATTGATAATTAGGAATAAAATGGTAATATTTTTAATAATTTGAGAATCAAATTAATTTTTTTTTAAATTTGAGGACCATAATGGATAATTAATTAAAATTTGGGTATTAAAAAGATATTAAGCCTAACTTCAAACTAGTTTTATTCTTAAAAAAAAACTTTTGCAACTGTCTCTCGCACCAAAAATTCAAAACGTACCCTTAATCTAATAAGTTTCAAACTAATGAATTACCCTTCTAATTAAACTTAATTGATGCGAGACGCACGTTTATGACATGTAAACTATTATGGCCACAAACAATGTAAGGGCAGACCATATGTAAATCGTACAGATGTGACAGAAACACATCGTTATGCTTGCGGTCATAAGATGGGGACAGTCAATGTACCACGTGCTTCAAGTTTTTGTCCTTCTATTTCATTGTCGCTTTTCCTTTTAATTGCTAAATAAATAAAATAAAAACGTTATTGCTATATCAGCGCGATATTAGTCCCAAAATATTAAAGGTATCAACTTTAATTGCATGGTCCCCAAATATTAAGTAGATGCCAAAAATGAGTACAATCAAACCTAGGTAAGATGCATGGCTACGTAGCTAAATTTAATTACCTCCGTAACTGTAAGTTTACACTTATGCAGCAAAATAGAACACTTTTTTAGCATGTCAGTGATAATGGTCCCCAAATATCACAGCTGTTAATTTTGATGGTCCCCAAAGATGGGTACATCCAAACCTACGACTATGATCCTATCTAAATATTACTGTCGCATGCAAATAAGATACATCGTACATTATTATCACGTGAGTGCTGATTTCGTGTAAATTAGATAGAATATTTAAAATGATAAAATATGTTTTTTTTTATGTTGAAATATGAAATATTTTTTTTATATTCTTTAATGTTTTATTTTTACAGTATTTTTTTGTTTTTGATTATTTTGTTAATAAGTAATATAACTCTACTAAAATGTAACATGTCTCATTAATTAATTAATATATATTTTATTTTAAATTTATTTTTTGATTAGAAATAATAAAAAAACATAACATGTGACCTAATAAATTATTGAAATGCAAACATTACCCATTAACGGAGCCTAATAAATTATTGAAGTGCAAACATTACTAATAAAACATAGATAAAAAATAAACAAAAAAATATTTAAAAAATCAAAATTAATGAATTGAAACACTATGTATAAACAAAAATATTCTATACTTCTCAAAAAAAAAATATTTTTTCCTATTTAATATCAACGATCAACCTCACGTGACTGATGATCACAGGATTTGTCTTAAACACCCTACCAGTGTTCGTGAATATGCGTCGACAATGGTTTTGTTTACAAAGCAAATATCATCTATATAAAAAAGATCAACTAATTGATGATGGCATGCAAAGAATAGCATATATGCTAGAAGAATATTTAGATCGTGAAATATTCTAAGTAAACATAATGTTATAACAAGATTGGGTTTGACCTTGACTACTTATTTGCCTGTTTGAGTGGTGTAATAAGAATATGGATAATAAATAGTATGATAACCGTCTTCTCCAGTGTGGTTAATTTCTAGAATTCTAGTGTATGCATGTGCAACCTGATAATGTATATATTTAAATTAAACTACAAAATATTCTCACCTTTGAAGTTATATTTGGTTGCCATATTAAGTTGTAGGTCTCTAAGAGTGTTTTTTTTAATGAGAATGTCTCTGAGATTAATTATTAAGCCGTCTGAATTTATTTAACTTACCATGGTCTTCTTTGTATTACAGTTGCACATGCATCTTCCATTATAAAGGCTCCATTATATTTCAACCCATTCTGTCTTCTTACTAAAATCTTTTGCGCTCAAACTAAAGCAAATATATATTATGCTTGTCTCTGTAATGTATCTTTATATAAATAATATTAATATACAGTATGTGTTTTCCTTTCTAAAAAAATGTGGAAGTCGTGTCTCATCATGTTACGCGCTGATACATTTTTGTCATCTCCAAATATACATAAACTAATCATTTGAGATAGGAATGAAATTGATACCCTTCATGGCCGGTGCAAGAAGATGCTTTAACACTATGTTACGTACTGTTTAATTTTCATTCAGTAATTATATGTGAAACTTAAAATATATACTTGTGTTATTCATATAACAACTCATACCATGTTTTACATAACAACACTTTAGCTCACTCCATAGTCCATCCTTCATATATTACATCTTATATTTCTTTTTTCTTTCCTTCTTTCACTCTTTTAATTAAATAATTTATTATATAAATTAATGTAAGAAAAAAAAAAGTAATGATATATAGATACTCATATACTACTTACAGGTAGTTTAGTCAGGGTTTATATTTTGAAAGAATAATATTCATATCATATACAATTACGTTCTTCGATTAAAATTAATAATTACTTTATACTATTTCATATATAATATTATGACGAGCAACACAAATACTTCTTTAACATCCATTCTTTTTTATGCTATCCTAAAAAACCATCCAACCCTAAATTCATATTCATCCATAACTCCCTTTGTGACCACCACCACCTCTATAAATAGAATCTTCCAACGTTGCTTATTCACACATTAGAAAATAAAAGCCTTATTCCATATAGCAGCCTAAGAAATGAAGATCTCTACCACCCTCTTTTCTCTCTTTCTCCTCTCTGCTGTCACCTCATCATACCTACCTTCGGCCACCGCTGACGTCGTCCTCGACACAGACGGCAATGTTCTTCAAAACGGTGGCGAATATTTCGTGTTGCCGGTCATAGGAGGAAGCGGCGGCGGTGGACTATTCGTGCGCCCAACCAGAAACGAAAGATGTCCTCTCACTGTCGCGCAATTTCCCAACGAGCTCGAAAAGGGGTTCGTTACAACCTTCTCATCCCCACTGCGAGTCGGTTTTATCGCCGAGGGCCATCCTCTGAACATCTCGTTCAATCATTTTGGGGTTATTCTTCCGTGTATCCCGCTTCGTAGTGAGTGGGTTATTGTGGAGGGTTTACCTGAAGGAGAAGCTGTTAAACTTGCTGAGTACAAAATCACAGTGAATGGTTGGTTTAGAATTGAGAAAGCTTACCCTATTGGCTATAAGCTTTTGTTCTGTCCGGTGCTTGAGGGTAGCACGTGTGGGGATATTGGGATTCATGTTGATGATGATGATGATGAAATCAGGCGTTTGGTGGTGACTAAGAACAATACTCCATTGTTGGTTCAGTTTCAGAAATTTGAATGGTCACTCCAAAAGAATAATAATCTTGTGCTTCCTGGGAGTGAGTGAGAGACAAAAAGACTAGAAATGCTTTGGTTGTAATAATAAATAAATTATTACACTAATTAAATAAAATAATCAAAGCTTATGCCTTCATTTGCATGTTATATAGAAATTTTTATGAGATTAATGCTCGTGACTGTAAATAGTTTTACATTTTCATTACATCACATTTTTTTCTTTTTATATATTACACTAAGATTCTGTAAACATTAGTATGTAACTCCTAATCAGGAGATTAGTTACATACAATAATTATTTAATTAATAATTAGCTTAGGAGTTAGGATGCAGACCTTGGAATTTAAGTGAATAAGGATAGTTATAGGCTATAGCAACTAGTTTTAAGAATTGAAATTTAATGAATCAAGTTATAGGAAATATTATAGCATGCAGCAATTTTGATTTGATATTTAAAACGGACAAAGTTATAGGAATGGAAATGATTTTAAAGGATTAATGTGATTGAAAATTTAGTTTAACTTTTACACTATCAGAAATGCATATGTCCACATTGAATCATCCATCATATTATTCATCAAAAGAGAGAAGAAGATACACTCATTCTTCCCCTTTAAATCACAGTAAGCGTGTGGCCATCAAAGCAACACATCACGTACATTAATTCACACAAACAAGTCCCTCAACCACTATTACACCCTTCAATTAATTCATGAATTTTAAATCATGATTCACATCACATTTTGTTAGGTCTTATGTCTCTTACCCTCTCAAGTCTTATGTCTTGGTTTAAGTCCACATCGTCTCTTCCTCCATGCTAAGGTCTTATTGTTTTATTCTAATTACCTGATATTATTGTGAAACATGCATATACCAGACCAATTAATATATAGCTTCCGAGTAGAAGGCATAAATTAAATTCAATTAAAAAATATACACTACGTACTCGAAGCTCGAGACATAATAAGCTTTTGATTAATTTATTTAGTCATGCAATAATTTATAAAACATGGAACATTTATTTAGTCTTACACTTGTCTCACACTATGAGAAAGTACATGAGTAAGTTTTCATGAGGCAGTTGAATGAGCCGATGTTGAAGCATATGAAAGTTTCTGAAACTCAAGGTCTTGCCGATTGGTCCCAAGCTCAGTCACCACTAAACGCCTGTTTCCGTATTGGTCGTTGTACGACCCAACAGTCCCACATGGGACTTTATCGTCAAACGGACAGAACAAGATGTTATAGACCGTAATAAAGTGAACGGGAAGTCTCCGAATTTTAAACAAACCGGAAATCACAACATCGTCATAGTTGTTGTTGTCACTATTATTATTAAGTTTAACGGCGAGTGCTTCTGGTGGTAGTGATGGATCCCTGACGACGCTCCACTCGGAAGTTGTGGCACACGGTGGTGAGGGTCTGAAAGTGAACCCTATGTTCACATTAAGGCCTTCGGAGATGTAAAGGATGAAGGACGGGTTTGAAATGGTTATTGGAAACCCTTTGCATGACTGATCTTGATTTTGCACAACGGTGAGAGGGCAAGTTTCGTTATTTCCCGATGCGACGGCGTGTTCTATTCCGCCGCAGTTTGCCGGTGCTACCACGTAGTATGTGCCACCGTTTTCAAGAGGGTTGCCATCAGTGTCGAGCACAAAATCAGCGGTGGCTGAAGTGAAGAAGAAGGCACAGAGTAGAAGAAAGCTCTTCATTTTTTGCGAGGCTGTGGAAGGCTTATTAAATTATCTATCTTTGTTCCGTTGTTGTGTGAATAAACAATAATTTTGGTAGAATCTGTTTATAGACGTGGTGGTTATAAATCGAGTTTTGGATAAGGGATGAAAGGAAGTAGATAAAGCAAGCCTATGGAATGCATTTTATTCAATTTTATAGGTAGTAATTATATGAGAGAAAAATATTAAAAAAATAATAAAATTAACTTTTATATAAATTAATATTATATAATTAATTTATAAAAATTTTATATATTTTAAATGAAATTATACGAGAGAATTTTTAATTATTGAAAAAGATAATATTAACTTTTAAAAAAGTTTATTTTATTTTTTTCTCTTCTAAAAATTATTTTATAATAATGTGTTTAAATATGTGATATTTAGTATTTCTCTTATTTTGAAAAAAAATAAGATTTTTCTTTTTCTATTAACTTTGGAAATGTGATACATCAATTAATAAAATAGAGTTTTTTTCTTATCAAATCATCTATTTTTAAATAATAAATATAAATTTTACCCTATTTTCTTATAAAATAACCAAATAAAAATGTAGGGATTGTTTTATTTTTTTACTATTTGATTTGATTTTAATTAAATTCATACAATTCAGTTATATTTATTCTATTCCGTGAAAAGCAAACAAAGAAAGTCTGATTGTAAATTCAACGATGTACGAGGAAAAATAAAATATATTTATACTTTTTTTTTTTATACGTAGGAATCAAAAATAAATGTTAGGACATTTACTATAACTAACTTACTTCACTCAGTTAACTGTGCTAAATTCGCTTGATAAATATATCTATACTTTAACTTTGAAAGATTTATTTCAAATTCTATGTTCATTACCCTTTGCCCCTCTCTTCAAATAACATTGTTGTGACCTTTTCAAGCTATCTAACTTCTTCTTAACTTTTTTTTTTTTTTTTCATCACTATGGAAACCATTCAGTTATTCGGTGAAATAAATAAACAATAACTTTTTTATACGTACTTATTTTTGGGGTAAATGATTTTTTTTTTATACAGAGAGTCACCCCGACCATAAACTTTGAAACCTAAATTTACTTTGGATCTTAATTTAAAATCTAATAGTTATAATAGTAATGTAAAACTAATATTAACCATAAGTTTTTTAAAACATGAATGCTGAGAAATGAAAACATTTGAAAACGAAGACATAAGCTTTGATTATTTTATTTATTTATTACAGCATGAAGCATTTTATTTAGCCTTACAGTACTTATCCCTTACTACGAGAAAGTACATGACTTTTGAGTGGTGCTTCATGCAGTGGCAGTTGCTGTTGATGATGCATGATAAAGTCTCTGAAACATAACCTCAATCCGATTTGTCTCTCTCTGATCATCATTCACGACCAAACGCCTGTTCCGGAATCGATCAAACTGAACCGCAACATACCCACACGCGCTATCGTCAAGGGGACAGAACAAGATGTTGTAGGCGTTAAAAGCCTCAACGGGAATTCTCCGAATTTTAAACCAACCGGAAACAGCGTTATTTTTGTCCCAATTGAGTGTCACAGCGAGTCCTTCATCTTTAACAATGGTCCACTTCGAAGTGGGGGCACAGGGTGGGGCTCTGAAAGTGAAGCCAATTTCCACATTGAAGCCTTCGGGGATGTTAAGGATCTTTGCTGGGGTTGAGATTGTTATTGGGAACCCTCTGCATAACGGGTCGCGGTGCTGCACAACACTGAGAGGGCATGTTTCGTTTCCCAGTACGGTGTGTTCGATTCCGCCGCCGTTTCCTGTTATGATGGCTGGCAAGATGTAGTATGTGCCGCCGTTTCGAAGAGGGTTGCCATCTGTGTCGACCAAGAAACCGGTGGCCGATGAAGGTAGGTATGAGGTGGTGATGGCGGAGAGTAGAAAGAGGGCGTAAAGGGTAGCACTCTTCATTTTCTGGGGAGTCTAATCTATGTTGTTGAGCTCAGTTGTGTTAATAAACAGTGTTGGAAGAATCTATTTATAGAAAGAAGAAACCCAGGTCCATATAGAGATAAAATCAACATAAAATATATAATTTAAGTATAAGGAACTAGTTTCTGGAATTGAATTTCACATTCTAAAATGATATAAATATTATTGGACGTGCAAGAATGTATTTTTAGAAAAAAAAATCCAAGTTTTACATTAGTTCATTAAAAAATAAATCATTGTTATTTATAATAAATTTATTAATATTTATAAAATTATCTTGAATATTTAACCCGCTTGGTTGTCATGATTTTATTTTATTTTAATTTATTGTAATTCTATTATATTTATTCTATTCCGTCGAAAGCAGGAAAAAAATGTCTGATTGCAAATTCAATGATGCATGGCGAAAAATAAAAATGATACTGTATATTATAAGATAATTAGACAAGCAAATACGACGCTCTAAAAAAAACTAGATGCACGTTTTGTTTTTGTTGTTTTTTTTTTTTTTCCCTTTCACTATAATAAAAAAAATGTTATTCACGGTAATATTTATTATTGATAAATATAAATTGTTGCTAAAAAAAATAACTTATGTCAATTTTATTTTTTTAAGATAAGTGTCTAAAAAATTATCACAAACATTTTTACAATAATATTTAATGTCGTTGTGTTGTCGTTACTTATTATCATGGTTGCATGCATTTATTATTGGTATAAGTTTCAAGCTAACTTTTTTACCCTTCTAAACTTAATGCGTAACGCACGTTTTTGACATGCCGAGCGACTATGATGGCGACAAATGATGCAAGGGAAGAAGTCAGCCAAAACGTTAAATTGTGACAGAAGCATAAGATACGATTAGCGCAGATACAATGAATATACCATGTGAGGCCCAGTTTTGCTCTTTCTATTTCATTATTGTTTTTCCTTCTTCCGCTAATTATAACAATGTCATTACAAAACCATGGTATGGTAGCAAGGCTAGTTAATTAAATAAATAAATCATTAACCTTTCAAAGATAGATTGATCTCATATAATCAAACATAGAAATTTCAAATTTGTATAGTAGCATGACATGCATTTTCTTGCATTTTTACTTCCAAGTCATATTCTTCTTGACTCATGCTAAAATTATGATGCATATATATAAACTCGACCTTACTCCTAATTAAGCGAATTTTTTTTGGTTCTAAAGTTTAATTTATAAGTATCATCTTCTTATGTAAAGTTCCCTTTTAAAATTTAAGAAGTTTCTACTAATATATTTTTTAACTTATGAATTTAAATTTCAAAAAACAATGTTAGTTGACCTAATTAATCGCTTCAATTTTTTAATTCATCATCCAAGTTTGACTTGAAGTTTAAATCTATTTCAATATAAAGTTATTTGGATTGAATCAGTTTTTGGATTTGATCTTAGTTTTTTACAATTTTGTTTTTAAAAAAATTAAACAAATAGTAGGATATAAATAAATTTAATAAAAAAATGATTTAACTATTAAAAATCTCATATGTAAGCCATTACATAAGTTGATAATATACTTATACACATATACTCAAATTGTTACTAAAAATTTAACTTTAATTAAACTTTTTTTATATAAATAAAAATAAATAATTTAATAATTTTACAAATACATAAGAAATCAAAATAAAATGTAAAAATGGTATCATAAATATATGAATAAAAATATACATGAATCATGAATGTATAAGTTTAATTGGTTTAATCAAATGATTGAATTGATCGCCCAACACACATATAGATAGACTATTGTAGGTTGCTTTAGCATAATCAAAGATTTTGTATGCAATTACATTAAATATTTAGAAAAAAAAAATTGTCCTAAATGATGATCCTACTCGACTGATAAAATTGTCTTTAGTGGAAAATATTTGTGGTTAATACAAGAAAAAATGTCAATTTTTAAAATGAAATATAAAATTCATTTAAGGCAAATACAATTTTTATTTGATTTTTGATTTTTGATTTATTCGCTTTTAGTTTTTAGTTTTTTTTTTTAAAACTTTATTAGATTGATCTATAAACATCATACATATATTTAAATGCATTATTTATACCTTACGTGTTTCATAATGTAAATGGATTCATTCAAATTATTAAAAGGTCGGTGAGCTAAGCTTTTGGCTTGTGGATAGTCGAGAGGCAAAAGAATGTTTCTCTCGTGCTTTAGATGCAACTATTTGAATTGGGCAACTTCTTTTTTTCTTTCAATTTTCACGTGTGGCCGACAAAAATGAACCCCAACATTTTATAAATTGAAATAAGATATTTTACAAATTACTGTAGTTTTGTTTGGTTTCAAAATTATTAAAGCAAGTCATCAATAATATTAAAGCAAGATAGGAGCGGAAACGTACTAGTATCCATCGATGAGTATTTGAGAAAGAAATAATTGAGTTTATGGTTTTCCAAGTTTTATATTCTCTTGTTATTCTCCAATGACGGAATGATGGAAAGTTGAAAAAAAAATTGCATGAGTTAGGGGCCATAACCCTTTTAATAATAGTTAAGTATATATCCTTTCTTGAATAATTGTTTCACTAAAACCTTATATCCATTCTTGAAGAATTATGACTATTATATATATATATTTATTTCTTTTTCGTCCATAATAATAATAATAAAAATCAGACTTATGATATCTACACATCATATATAGACCAGCCAAAATTAGATTTTATAAATCCGAATATAATTATCTTTATAAGATCATAGTGGCAAAAATGTTATAATTAAATAAGATATATGTATGGCTTAACATTATCTTTAGACTCACATATTAAAAATATCTAACAATGTTCACTTATGGACACTTCTCATCAATCAATCAACAACTTCAAGATGGTAATCTTGACATAATTTAATCACCCTTTACGCCAAAGATCGAGTCTAATAGCTTGCGAGGCTTAAAGGTGTAGGATTGGGTTTGACCTTGCACTACTCCTTTGCCTTTTTTTCAGAAATAACAACACTAAAGGGTTTGGTATCACTTTGATTGGTGTAATAAGGGCTTCTTCAACATACCTTGGATACATGGATAGATGCTTTTCCATAATCCTTATCTTACTAGCAAGTGTCAAGGACTCACTCTTGAAGGTTTCTTTTTGGAGTGATCTTATTCATAGACTTTGGCTTCTTAATTAGTCTTGTCATGTAATTTCTTTAATATTCTTTGACCCAAAATTATGGCAATAATACATCACGCTTGCACCAAGAGTCAATAATAGCAATAAAGGAGGAAAAAAAATAGTGCATTTTTCCTATACTTAAGTTTACATTAGGTTTAAGTTTCTTTTTGGTTATAAGTTAAATAATGTGTGTTTTTCAATCCAACAACTAAATTGAGGAAAGAATGCTACGCATATATATTGCAACAAGAAACTTCATAAAGTAAATCAAATATTTGTAGTAGCATCTTTTGACAGCCTGAAGAATGAAAAAGATTGCAGAGTATTTAATATATAAAAATAATTATATAACATCGGTGAGAAATTAAAACACTTGCAATTGAAGGAATAAGGTTTTTATGATAGATACATCTGAAAAGGAAATGATCAAACAGCAAAGAAAACAGAACTGAAGAAAAAGAAAAAACGAAGAACTCCCCCTAACCCTAATTGCAACGACTACATATATAATCTGCCATAAAAAGGAATAAGCTTTGATTATTTTATTTAGTCTGGCAATAATAATAAATTTATTACAACCAAAGCCTATTTAATTTAGTCTCCAACTTTGTCTCTCTCTCACTCACTACCGGATAGTGATGCTTCTTCCAGTTCCGGAATTGATCCAAATTTCTGAAACTGAAACGTAAATACGCGGACCTCATCGGACACCACCAAACCCCTCTTTTCATCAAGCCCAATATGCCCACACTTGCTTTCTTCACCAGACGGACAGAACAAAAGGACATAGTCGTTGTGGAAAGGTGAAGCCTTCTCAATCTTAAACTCACCGGACACCGTGTTCTGGTACCCGGTGAGTTTAACAGCTGGTGACGGTGATTGCGGCAAGTCCTTGACGACGGTCCACAGAGAAGGCGTGGTGGCGCACCACGGCACGATGGTGAACTTGATGCTGAAGAGCTGGCCTTCGCTGATGGTAGCGATTCGCAACCGTGACGAGAGGATCACCGGTAACCCTCTCCCGAAGAGAGGATTCACGACGCTGAGAGGGCATGTTTCGTTTCCGGTGGCGGCGAATTCTACTCCGCCGCCGGGTCTCCAAACTGAGAGTATGAAGTACGTGCCAGGGTTGCTAAGAATGTTGCCATCAGTGTCGACCACAGCGGTGGCTGATGGTAGGGTTGAGGTGAAGAAGAAGGCACAAAGTAGAAGAAAGAGAGTAGTGCTCTTCATTTTTTGAGAGGCTATTGTTGTTCAGTTTGCGTGGATAAGCAATCTTATTAGAAGACTCTATTTATAGATGTGTTGGTTATTTTGGATAAATTAAATATGCATGCATTGTAACATTTAAGAAGTTATACTACAAAGCTAATACACATTACCTATTATACGCATCAATTAATAATGTATAAACTAATTTTAACTTCCGCTAAGAAACTTATCAAAATAGATTTCTTAAGTTTACTTTCACGCAGCAAAATAGAATACGTTTTTGATATGTCAGCGGCAGTGGTCCTGTAACTTTGATGGTCCCCAAAGATTATCATCCAAAGCTACAACAATGTAATATGTAACGTGAGGTCGTAAGATGGGTACTATCAATATCCAATCCAAATATCAGTGGCATGGGACATTACTATTCACGTGTGAGTTTTTTGTTTTTTTTTGTTTTTCTCCGCAAAACATAATATATATATATATATATATATATATGAAGCAAACAAACAAAAAAGATACCAAAGTATCCGGGGAACATCAAAGTGTTGTCGCGATCCTCCCTTACAGCTCTATTAACATAAGCAAACTATATCCGTCAAAAAATGGACCCCGTCTCATTACTAATACTAAAATCAGAAACAGTTTGCCACATAATTTATGTGTGTAATTCCCCACTATACAATAAACAAATGTATCCATCAAAAAATTATACAAAATTCTTGAAACCAACAAGTTTATTCCATACCCCATAAAATTATAAATTATACTCACAAAATGCAAGGTTTAAAATTGAGGTACCACTGTGTGATGTGTGGTAGAATTACAAAACGATTCATTCAATATTTTAATCCAATTTCATGTATAGAATAGTCATTCCTATAATACACTTTTGTAAATGAATTTTTTTATTATTAAAAATATATCGTTTCTAATTTTTTAAATTATGGTGGAATTGTGATAGTTACTTTTGAATAAAATAAAATATTATTCGATATTCAAAAATTAATATATTAAAATTAATCAATAAATAAAAAATTTATAATAAGTTTTATTTATATAAAATATAAATAAAAGTCATTATACAAGTTTTATGAGGGAGGGGACAGAATGAGTATATATGTATAAGCTTGGTAATGTATAATTTTTTTTTTTTGGAGTAGCTATTTATTTAATTGATTAATGGAGATGGTAAAATAAGAATATACATACAGATTGATGGTATGTATTTTGTTTTTTTTTTTTTGGGTAGCTATGACCACCCCAACCTCGTAGGCCAAAGAGGAATCGCCCCTGCTCGTGACGGCTAATTTTGGAACCAATTATAATTAACTATCAACTACCAGTATTTGTGAATCTGCGTAGACAATTGTTTTGTTTACTAAAGCAAATAGCATCTATATATATAAAAAAGATCAACTAATTGATGATGGCATGCAAATAGCATCTATGTAAAAAAGATCAAATAACTCAAGATCTATAAAAAAAAAGCAATGGAAGAACAATTACAAGGAACCCTAGTAGAATGTTTACCATGAATTCTCTTGTCGAATGTAGATATTTGTGACGGAGGTAGATATTCTAAATTAAATTAAATTTTTACAAGTTATGACGACTTTGTGGCGGAAATCTTCCATCACAATTCTGTGACGACATGAATTTTCTGTCATTAAGATTTTGTCACGCACCTTTTACATACATGTCAATTAAGCATTCCATATAATGAATAATTTATGTAAAATTAATGCACACTACACAACACACACATTTGCATACCATTCTCATCCCTGAGATAGCTTCGAAAACGTGAATATCCATTTGCAACAACATCAAGGTCAGAATAAATAGAGAAGTTGTAGCACCTACAAATTAAATAGATGAACATTGAATAAGTGATTGCACTGAATAAATATAATTTGATCTTGAATAGATTGATCAATTTACTCAATATCTTGAGTAAATTGATCAATCTATTCAAGATCAAATTATATTTATTCAGTGAATCTACGATACAAAAAAGAAATTGATCTTTAATCTACGTTGGATTTTCTGCGATACAAAAAATAAATTATTCCGTTTTGATACCTCTCTTGAACTTGAACCCCTTGACATTAATCTCCCTAAGATACTGGAAAAAAAAAAGAAGCATCAGTCAGTTCATCACTGTAAAAAACGTCAGCAAAAGAAGCATTTTCTGCATATCTTCAATAAATATCTTCGAAAGTCCAAGAATACCTGCTGGAAGAACCAATATTGCAGTAGAAGACATATATAAAAAAAACATATCCCTGTTGGAAGTTAGAGACTCAAACTCAATCCACAAAAGAAAAAGGAAAAGAAAGAAGCAATAATTTCTTGGGAGAATTTTCATCACAGTAATTAACTTTACCTTTGTGTGCAAGGAGCCTCTCCTCTCCTGTTCTTGCTACACTCTTTCTTTCTTGCAAATAAAGCATCTATTTTTCGGAACACCAACATATAGATGCTATATCTGCAAGAAATAATGAAGGTAGCAAGAGAGCGAATTGCGAAAGTAATGGGAGTAGTAAAAACTTTTATGAAATTGGTTAGGAGAAGGTGTGTTTTGAGAGTGAGAGTGAGAGAGATAGAAAGCAGAATATCTATGAATTAATTTGCACCATATGATGCAGAAAAAGAGTGTTGGAGTGGAAAGCAAGTTAGATTTATGCCACATGATAAGAGACTGAGATACGAAACTATCTTTTGTTATTCAATTTTACATATTCAGTATTATAATATCAAGATTGTAATTCTAGAAAAATAAGTCATTTGGATTTAATAATCAAGCTTTACAAAATATATTAGTTTATACTCCAATTGTTAATATGAAAATTATCATTTCCATGCGTAAATAAATAAATACTATTATAATATCCTTACTGCCAGAAAATAATTTATCTAATAACAGTTAATTAGTTTCACATCACTTTTATAGCAGTTAGTTTGTTACAGCTAGCATGTTATATTAGCTTACTTTTGCAGAAACGCTTTTATTTTTGATGAACATATCTAATAACCGAAGTTATATAATTTAATATGTGAAAAACAATAAATGCTGTTAAACCTTTGTAAAGATTCGAACACGGAATTGTTAAATAATAACTTGCCCCATTATTTACCAATTTTTTCCTGATGCTGAAATCTTGAGTAAGAAAAATCTAATATAAACCAAGAGAAAATAATGTTAAAATGATCTTACGCTTTTGTAATAGTTAAATAGTTACCATTTGTGATAAGAAATGATCATGAGTGCGTGTTTAGATTAACATCCGTTGGCAAATGAAAATTGTTTTTGTGATGCACGTATAAATTGTATGGGCTTGAATCTACATACACACAAACATAAAATTGGGATATAAAGTAACTATATTTTGGTAGGGTTAAGTTTGTGAACATCTGCTTAAAATAGGGTTCTGCCATATCTTTGATGTTTTGAATGTATTACATACTTCTGATTCTCAAAGCTTATTTCTTAACTTATTTCATGCTTAAAAAATAACGTGTGAATCTTATGGCCTTTTTTTATTTTCATTTTTATGATGGGATATTTGATATAAAAATGCTAAAGTTACACTAGTGGTGCTTTGGTTAAAATTAAATGACAAAAAATGAACTCTTGCATGCCACATATATTGTTCGACCACTATTCCCCTAAGCCATAAAAAAGAAAAAGAAAGAAGCAATACTTTCTTGGGAGAATATTCATAATCACAATAATTAATAACTTTACTTTTGTGTGCAATATTGGAGCCTCTCCTGTTTTTGCTTTAGGAGGCCAGCAATTAACCAAACCAATCAATTATTCACGTACATAAATTTTGGCTTGATAATTCAATAATCCAAAATTAAGGTGATCCAACGTTCTTTGCACAGTTGTCAAGTATTTCAGTCCCATGCTCTGACAAATAATAATAATAATAAGCCTTAGCCATTCATTAAAACCATCAAATTTAAAAGAACAAAAAAATTAAAAGAAATAAACAAGTTACTCGCATAATAAAAATTATCCATAATTATGAAATATATGATCCCCATCTCTAGTATGAGAATATGAATTTCCACACCATACAAGGTTGAAAACTTGAAATCAAATGCATTTCTTACTATTGATAGCACAACTGATCATAGCCATTTGTACTTTTAACTAAGAGATCCCGAAATCGAATCCTGATTTGCTTAATTATTGAGATTTAATAATTTAGTTTAGAAAAAAGGAAATGATAATGAGAAAAAAGGGGAAATTAATTTGCAAGATACCAGTTGCAGTGCCAATTAAGTTCTAATGCAAGAACTCCATGAAGTTCAGAGGAAGATGATGCTTTATGCAATATAAAATCAGACAACACTAGTTCAGCTTTCCAAACCTGACAAGCCAAAAAAGAAAAATGGAAGAGATGCATGGATGGGATTGAAAAGCAAAAAAGATGATCAGAAATTAATACCTGGTGACCAACATTAGGAATTGACCCTGTGATGTTAAAGCTATGACATGGATATTGAATGTTGCACATTTGCTTGAACGATAAACGATAGTAGTAACTATATATCTATCCGTCACATTGTTTTATTACATTATTTGCTTAATCCTATCCCCAAAAGAA
Organism: Amphicarpaea edgeworthii; assembly: GCA_014843725.1. NCBI lineage: Eukaryota > Viridiplantae > Streptophyta > Magnoliopsida > Fabales > Fabaceae > Amphicarpaea > Amphicarpaea edgeworthii. Next base: position 19,723,675 of record CM026327.1, on the reverse strand, counting down.
TGGAAGGAACTATTTGTCAAGCAAATATTGAATCCCCTGTGGGGATAGGATTAAGCAGATAAATGAAATAAAAAATGTGATGCTTGGTTGGATTGTTGTCTTCCATCCTTAGAGCCCATCCATTATCATTTCTTCTTCATCTGCAATACATAGCGGTAAAAGCTGAAGTAAGCCAAAAGCATTCATTGATCTTAAACTTGATATCTTATCAAGGTTGAGGAGTTGTTGAATACTATAATGTATATATAATTTAATGCATATCACAATACGGCAACTATGAATTAGAAGTAGAAATGAACTAGTACACATGCATGCAGCAATTGACTTCACATTCACGATGCATTTGTTCTCTAACTAATAAAGTTTTATAATTCCATCTTTTAATTCAAAATCTGGCAAAAAAAAACCAGATAGCATCCACAAACACCTTTCAAAACCCAAGACTTCACTGATTTCCTATATCATCACAGAAAGAGCAACACAACAAGAATAACACTGTACAGGGCTGCAATTTTCCTCATAACTACACTACCGTAGATTGTGTCCTATATAACTTGCCTTATTTCCAAGATGCTGATTGTTGACACAAAAACTATACTCACCAAAACTAGATACAAGAAGGTCAAATTTCTACCACAATCTGACAGGTTGCCGATACTTTCACAGCATTAATTAATATTGACCAGCACATAGCCCCATAGCCCCACAACAAACACAAATATCCATTCGCAACAACATATATACAAGTATAACACCTATAAATAAATGAATATTGAATAAGTGATTGACCTGAATAAATATAATTTGATGTTGAAAAGATTGAGTAGTTTACTCATGTTAATTAAATAGCCTTTTTTTTTTTTTTTTTTTTTTTTTACCTCATCAAGTACAAAAAAGAAATTCTTCTGTTTTGATACCTTTCTTGTATACCTTGACATTATTAATCTCTTTAAGGTACTGATAAATGCATCGGTCAGCTCCGAAAGTTCAAGAATACATGTTGGATGATGCATAAAGTGATTGTGATGCACACTAGTATAAAGTACTAATTATGTTCATGCCAGAAGAACCAATGGAAGATATTGCAGAAGACATATATAAAAAAAAACATATCCCTTTTGGAAGTTAGAGACTCAGACTCCATCAACAAAAAAAAAAAGAAAGAGAAAAAGAAAGAAGCAATAATTTCTTGGAAGAATATTCATCACAGTAATTATCTTTACCTGTGTGTGCATGGGGAGCCTCTCCTGTTCTTGCTACACTCTTTCTTTCTGGCCGATAAAGCATGTATTTTGCGAAACACCAACATATAGCATCTATTTTGCGGAACACCAACGTATAGAAGCTTTATCAGCAAGAAATAATGAATGTAGCAAGAGAGCAAATAGTGAAAGTAATGTTAGTAATTTTTTTTTTTTTTTGCACGAATGTTTTACGATATCAAATTTAATACAGTTTTGACTATTAAAGTAATTTATATTTATATATAAAAAGAATATGATATTTTTAGGGATGAAAAAGTGGATGAGTATGGTGAACCGGCCTATCAATCCGCCTAAAACTGATGGAGAGTGTACACAACTCATTAGCCTGCTTTATCTGTCCTGTTTGAATTTGTCAATCTATCCATAATGACTTATGCTAAGGCAGGGTCGTGGTTGCCGCAAGGCCAATTAGGCAGTTGCCTTAGGCCTCATTTCGAAAATATATACACACTTAAACATTGTTATAGGTTATTTCAGAATTTTATTATATCCCTTTTAAATATTATATTATATTTTTTTAAAATTAAAATTAAAAAGGACATTAAATGATTATAGATATTAAATTTTATAAAAACAGTATGATTCATAAAATAAATATTTTGATGAAAATAATATTGATGAAATTATTTAGGTAAAGATTAATTATTATAGTTTTAACCATAAATTTTATATATATACTTAATGATTTTTTTTTACTCAAAATAGAGTGAGGTGTTGAAATTTATCAATTATTAAATTTTAGTTAAAAAATTTACAGTTTAAAAATTAAAAAATTAAAATATAAATTATATTAGAGTAAGATTCAAAAAAAGTTCTCATTTTTTCAACATCTCAAAATAACAAACACCTATTTAACATTTTCTTATTCTTTTTATTTCTATTCCGATCAAATTATATCACTTAATATATCTATATTTTTTCCTATTCTCTCTTTTCTTAGTAAGATGTTAACTATTGCTTGAATGGAGACTAATCTTTATTCTTCAAAAAATGAAAAATAATAGCCTAAGGCCTCAAATATTCTAGACACGACATTGTGTTAAGGCTTCTCTAATCTAATATCCTAGAGTTTCCTAAATCCCTCCAAATAAATATATATATATATATATATATATATATATATATATATATATATATATATTATTTTTATTAGAATGATGTATTTTACTGAATATGTGTGGGAGAAAGCCACACAACCTCATCTCTATTTATATTGAGGAAACCCTTAGTAATTGATTACATCATATAAAGATAAAGAGAAATAATAACTAATAAGATAATATAAGGATAATAACTACCAAAATAATATATATTCTAACACTCCCCCTCAAGTTGGAGCATATATGTCATATGAGCTAAGCTTGTTACAAATGTAGTTAACCACGGGACTTGTGAGAGACTTAGTGAACATGTCGCAAGTTGATCTTTAGAATTGACAAAATCAGTGGTAATTGCTCTTGAGAGTATCTTCTCTCTCACAAAGTGACAATCTATCTCTATGTGTTTGGTTCGTTCATGGAACACCGGGTTCGATGCTATGTGAATGACAACTTCATTATCACAAATTAGTTTAGTGGCTGTAGTGTCTCCAAATTTTAATCTGTTGGAGAAGTTTCCTAAGCCATGTAATCTCGCAAGTGGCTACCTGCCATTGCACGATATTCGACTTCGCACTTGATCTCGTAACTATCTTTTGCTTCTTACTTTTCCATGAAATCATATTTCCTCCAATAAGAACACAATATCCAGAGGTGGATTTCCTATTTGATGGTGATCCTGCCCAATCAGCATCAGAGTAAGAAATGATGTTGGTATTGCCTTTATCTTCATACAATAGTCCACGACCTGGTGCATTTTTGATATATCGAAGGACACGGGTGACGGCATCCCAATGACCTTCACAAGGTTCTTTCAAGAATTGGCTCAAAGACACTAACAAAGAAATGTAATGTCCGGGTCTAGTGACAAAGTGAGGTAATTAAGCCTGCCTACAAGTTGTCGATACCTTCCTGGGTCTTTCAAAGGCGCCCCCTGACCCGGAATAAGCTTAACATTAGGATCCATAGGAGTATCACTTGGACGACAATCAATCATTCCAATTTTCGTTAGAATGTCAAAGGCGTATTTTCGTTGGGAAAAGGCAATACTAGATGAGGATTGGGCAACTTCAATGCCCAAGAAGTACCTGAGTGGACCCAAATCTTTAGTATGAAACTGAGTGTGGAGGTGAGACTTGAGACGGGTAATTCCAGCTGAGTCATTGCTAGTGATGACGATGTCATCAACATATACAACGAGATAGATACACAAGCCAGACAGAGAATGGAGGGAAAATACTGAGTGGTTAGCTTCACAACGAATCATACTAAACTCAAGTAGAGCTGAGCAGGAACGACCAAACCAAGCCCGGGGATTGCTTCAAACCATAAAGGGGAGCGACGAAGCTCACGGACAAGGTGTGAGCCATCGAAATAGTAAAAGCAGGTGGTTGATCCATGTACACCTCTTCTTGCAACTCACCATGCAGGAAGGCATTTTTGATGTCTAGTTAGTGAAGAGGCCAGTGTCAGATGGCAGCCATAGCAAGAAAAAGTCGAACAGGGGTGATTTTGGCCACGAGAGAAAAAGTGTCGCTATAATCTAGACAAAAAATTTGAGTATAGCCCTTAGCCACCAACCGAGTTTTGTAACGATCAATGGTGCCATTTGGTGCAATCTTCACCGTATAAATCCAACGACACCCGATAATGGATTTGTTGGGAGGTAAGGGAACAAGCTCCCATGTGTTGCTAGCATCCAATGCAGCCATTTCTTCCAACATCGCTTGTTGCCAATTGTGGTTAGCCATGGCTTCACCTGTAGACTTAGGAATAAACACGAGAATCCAAAAAAAGAGATAAAAGAGTAATAGGAGGGAGATAAACGGTCATAGTGCAGAGTAAAGGCATATAAAGGATTAGCATTACGAGTGGATCGAATACCTTTGCAAAGCGCAATAGGAAGTTCAAGTGCAGGAGACGGTGGTGGAGGGACGTTTGGAGTAGGAGATGATGTTGGAGGATCCGGTGGCACTGCCAATGGTGCCTGTGTCTATTGATGGTATTTAAGTAATGAAGGTGGAGTGGGAGCAACAAGTGGTGCTGGAACAATAGGTGGGACCTCCAAAGGGACATTTTCAACGGTGGAGGAAAAGAAAGGAGTAGTCTTAAAGAATGTAACATCAAAGAAAGACAAGATATCGCTGAAGTTGAGGAGAGAAACATTTATAACCTTTTTGAAGGCGGGAGTATCCTAGAAAAATACATTTTAGGGACTTGATAGAGAGTTTATTTTTACCTAGAGTGAGATCATGGACAAAACATGTACTCCCAAAGACACGAAGAGGAACATGGTGAAGATTCGTTTAGGATATAAGATGGAGTAAGGAATCGATTGTTAAGAACCGATGAAGGCATGCGGTTAATCAAATGACACGCGATAAGGAGAGCATCTCCCCAAAACGAAGTGGAACATTATAGTGAAGAAGAAGTGTGCGAGTGGTTTCCACCAAGTGGCGATTTTTTGCGTTCAAAGCAACACCATTTTGTTGTGGTGTGTGGACCAAGGCCAAGAAAGTTTATTCAAACGATGTTCATTGTTTCTACAAGTGTACTCACCAACTTGATGAATATTAAGTGAAGAACATGGACATGCAAACATATCTTGATAAACTTGATCGCTTGATTGCGAGAATATTCCACTCGATGCCTTTTACTAGTGATGCAAATACATTTTACAAACAACGCAAGCGAGTTCTTTATGGTGGTTGCTCTTGTTGAACTCACACTAGGACCTTGAGGCAGTCCGCAATCAAATTTTATTGGGTCCTACAGTTCTTACCTATGACATGGTACATGAACAACTATTGCGTATCTCCACTCCGTATACTTTTGGACACCCATCCATGTCTACTGGGGATTCCTCTGCCCTCGTCTCCCACTTCTCTCATCGTGGTAAAAGATGTGGTAATGGTTCTAGACGTAATATTCGTTGCACCTATTGCGGATTCACAACGGTGAGAGGGCATGTTTCGTTTCCGGTGGCGACGAATTCTACTCCGCCGTCAGGTCTCCAAATTGAGAGTATAAAGTACGTGCCAGGGTTGCTAAGAATGTTGCCGTCAGTGTTGAAGACGTCCTGAGCGGTGGCTGAAGGTAGGGTTGAGGTGAAAAAGAAGGCACAAAGTAGAAGAAAGAGAGTAGTGCTCTTCATTTTTTGAGAGGCTATTGTTGTTCAGTTTGCGTGGATAAGCAATCTTATTAGAAGACTCTATTTATAGATGTGTTGGTTAATAAATTAAATATGCATGCATGGTAACATTTAAGAAGTTATACTACAAAGCTAATACACATTAACTATTATACGCATCAATTAATAAAATAATCTATAAACTAATTTTAACTTCCGGTGACAAACTTATCCGAATAGATTTTTTAAGTTTACTTTTACGCAGCAAGATAGAATACGATTTTCACAAGTCAGCGGCAGTGGTCATATGTAACGTGAGGTCGTAAGATGGGTACTATCAGTATCCAATCCAAATATCAGTGGCATGGGACATTACTATTCACGTGTGAGTTTTTTTTTTTTTAAAGCAAACAAACAAAAAAAATATCAGAAGTATTAGGAAACATCAAAGTGTTGCCTCGAACCTCCTTTCAGCTTTCAGCTTTGTTGCCAGAAATATATTGATTATACCCATAATAATTATATCTAACTCTGTATAAAATAATAATTTTTACCAACACTTTGTACATGAAATTTTTTATTATTAAAAATGACATCATTTTTAATTTTTTAAATTACCGTTTGAATTGTCGTATATACGAGTTGTGATGGTTAATTTTGAATAAAATAAAATAAAATATTATTTTATATCTTATTGGAATTAGCTAAATTTTGTTGAGAGATCATATATTAAGAATAAAAAATATTTTTCAAAAATTAATATATTAAAATTAATCAATAAATAAAAAAAAATTATAATAAGGAAGGGGATAGAATAAGTATATATGTATAAGCTTGGTAATGTATAATTTTTTTTTTTTGGAATAGCTATTTATTTAATTGATTAATGGAGATGGTAAAATAAGAATATACATACAGAATAATGGTATGTATTTTTATTATTTTTTGGGTAGCTATGACCACCCAAACTCGTAGGCCAAAGAGGAATCGCCCCTGCTCGTGACTGCTAATTTTGGAACCAATTATAATTAAGTACCAATTTCATTTAAATTGGATAGAATTAATAACTATCAACTGCCAGAATAAAGAGAGAAGTTGTAGCACCTACAAATTAAATAGATGAACATTGAATAAGTGATTGCACTGAATAAATATAATTTGATCTTGAATAAATTGATCAATTTACTCATGCATGTTAAATGTATAGCTTTGTTTTCTTTTACTTCATCAAGTAGTAGATTCGTTGGATTTTCTGAGATACAAAAAGAAATTATTCCGTTTTGATACCTCTCTTTAACTTGAACCCCTTGACATTAATCCCCCTAAGGTACTGAAAAAAAAAAAGCATCAGTATGTTCATCACTGCAAAAACATCAGAAAAAGAACCATATTCTGCATATCTTCAATAAATGTCTTCGAAAGTCCAAGAATACCTGCTGGAAGAACCAATATTGCAGTAGAAGACATATATATAAAAAAAAAAAAAAAAAAAAAACATATCCCTGCTGGAAGTTAGAGACTCAAACTCAATCCACAAAAGAAAAAGAAAAAGAAAGAAGCAATAATTTCTTGGGAGAATTTTCATCAAAGTAATTAACTTTACCTTTGTGTGTAAGGAGCCTCTCCTCTCCTGTTCTTGCTACACTCTTTCTTTCTTGCAAATAAAGCATCTATTTTGCGGAAGACCAACATATAGAAGCTTTATCTGCAAGAAATAATGAAGGTAGCAAGAGAGCGAAATGCAAAAGTAATGGGCGTAGTAAAAACTTTTGTGAAATTGGTTAGGAGAAGCTGTGTTTTGAGAGTGAGGGAGATAGAAAGTAGAATATCTATGCATTAATAATAGAGTGTTGGAGTGGAGAGCACGCTAGGTTTATGCCACGTAATAAGAGACTGAGACAGGACACTATCTTTTGTTATTCAGTTTTACATATTCAGCACTATAATATCCAATTTGTTATTCTAGAAAAATAAGTCATTTGGATTTAATAATTAAAATTTTATAAAATATAATTTATTAGGGCATAAATTCGTGCATTGCACGTTAGTATTTTTTTTCATGAATATCTTGCAATATCAAATTTAATACAGTTTTTACTATTAATAAATTATAAAAAAATAATATATATATATATATATTCTTATTTTAGATCATATAATTTTGTGATACAGTGAAACCCTAAACACAAATGGTGAAGTAATCTATACCTATATATAAAAGAGATATATATGATATTTTTAGGATGACAAAATGGATTTAGGCTCGATAGATTGGCCTATTAATCCATCCAAAATTGGTGGAGTGGAAGAATGTCCACGACTCATTAGTTTACATGACCCCTCATGTTTGAACCCATCAACCTAGCGAGCCACCTAATTTTAAAGTTTCCTAAATCCCTCCCAATAATTGTATTTTCTATTTTTTATTCCTATTCGTAAGATATTTTGTTAGTCAATCAACTCAAATATTATTTACAACAATAAAAAATATTAATTTGCATATATTATGACAGGTTTATATACGAAGAATTTATCAGAGTATTAATTTGTAAATGGATGAAAATAATTAATGTCCTAGTACCAAGAGATAGTATTTACTAATTAATAATATTGAAAGCATTTTACTAAGTGGAAAATTTTCTTTTCCATTAAGATAAATTGTTTTAGTTAAATTAATGTTTACTTACCATTATAGTATACTGATGGAATCAAAATGAAAAAAATGTGTGGATGCACATATTTTTTTTTATATAAATATCAAATTAATAATTGAGAATAAAAAAAATTTGAAATTGTTGGACTAACGACCAATCCGTCAGTTGGCAAGATGGGCCAAGTGATCTAAGCGATGTCAATCATAACTGGGCCAACCCACTCGCCCCTGTTCTTAACGAGTCACAAACAGATCGAGTCAAAATTCAATTAGTCTGTTTTGTCACATTTAAATATTTTGATGTACATATTTTTATTTTTATTTTACCCTTATAATGTAAGTGCTAATGAATCTAGAGTGATAAAATCAAGACTATATTTATTGAATGGAATATAACAAAAATGTAATAAATGCATGTGAATCTAGGATGATAAAATCTTTACTATTATTTTGTCACTTTAACCACAACCTTTTATTTATTTATTTATTTATTGTAAGTTTATTTATTTTTATAAATTTATAAAAATCATGTAAACCGTAAGTTACGATTCAATCATAGTGCATGATTATTAAACAGTATTTATTATATGTGTGTTTATAATATATATATATATATATAAATAAATAAAGTTAAGGTTTAAATACATTTTTTTCTTCACAATTTATCATTTTATTTTGTTTTTCATCTTTGTAAAGAAAATTTAGTTTGATTTTTTACAAATTATGTTTGTTTTTATTTTTGTCATGAAATGTTTAGATAACTTTCTTTTTTTTTTTTTTTTTATTGTTCAAAGTAACCTCTAAATCACTTAAAAGACAAATAGAGATTGCGTCTATAAATTATCACTTTTACCTACGCATATTTTGAATTGTAAGAACTACGTATAGTGATGGTCAAATGTAATCGTAGACAAAAATAAGTTCGTAGGTAAAACTTATAGTGATGGACTAATATTCGTCACTATACGCCCCTTCAAAGTTGACGGGCAAAAGGTTCGTAGGTACAGTATTAAGACAATTGAGCAAATGAGCATACCTCTCAATTGTAGACCTCTCTAGACCAATTGCACCAAACTTATTTTTGTAAAAAATTACTTTAAGACCCAACACAAGTCCAAAACAGTGCAAGATAACCTTGATAGTAGTCACATTAAAAAAATGTCCTCTCCAATTATTTTTCCAATGATGATGGTCCATGTCTCTATCCTCCTTTGGTTGACTCCAATTTGTATCCCCAAGTATGTGAAAAGTAAATTCTTAATGTCATAGTACATTAAGTTTATCATTTTTTACGTTTTGGTATATAATGTTTTAAAAGTTTCACTTTGATACTTTAAAGTATGTTTTTGTCATATTTTAGTACATTTTAAGGTTTTATGTTAAAAACGTTTAACACTATCAATTTTTTAATTTTAAATTAACTACTTTAAAATAATGACAACTAAAAACTATCCATATCTTTATTTTATTTTAAAAATTAAAAATCATTCATAAATCATCATCTTTAAACCTTCTTTTCGATCCCTCTCCACCGCCACCACCATTTCAACATTCTCTCCTCCCTCTGCCACCACCACGTGTTGCCACTCTTCCCTCCACGATCGTGTGGCGTTGCCCCTCTCCCTTCACCACACCTCTTCCCTTTCCACCTTCAATCTCCATCTCTCCCCTTCATAACCATGCGATGTCGCTTCCCCTCTAACAGACAAAGAAGCTCTCAATCTAGATCTCACAGTCAAAGATGTGGGTTTCTGGGCTGCGAATCCACAGAGCCTAGAGGAACAATATGGGAAGAAATGAAAATCCTTTCACAATACCCTTCAAATCCTACAAAACAAAAAAACACAAACATAAAGCACAGAGAGAGGGTTCTTTGAAGAAAATGAATTTTGATTTGGTTGGTGATGATTGATTTGGGGAGATAAGAGGGATCTTTATTCATAGGATAATATCTAATGGATATTACTTGTAGTATTAAGAAGATTTTTGACTGGTACATAATTGTTAGACTTTGTTGGTTGGTTTTTGGAATGGTAATGACAAAGGGAGGAGAGTAGGTTGAAGATGGTGGAATTTTGGAATGAGCTATAATTTTTAAAATAAAATAAAGATAGTGATGATTTTAACCATTATTGTTTTAAATTAATTAATTTAAAATTCAAAAATTGACGGTGTTAAACATTTTTAATGAAAAATTTTAAAATGTATTAAAATGTGATAAAAATATATTTTAAAATACCAAATGAAACTTTTAAAATATTATATATTAAAATTAAAAAAAAAACTTAAAAGACTAAACGTGACATTAAGCCAAAATTAAATAAAGACGACCACGATTCAAAAGATTTGTAAATATGATACTTCACTTCTTTTAAACACCCAAAGTCCCAAAATTAATTTACTTTTAATTGAGAGACTAATTCAAAACATTAAGTAATGCTTTTGATGGTGAACACATTGTTCGAAGATATTGCATCCAAGAAAATAGTATAGTTTGCATATTGAAGCAAAATGATCTCCACATTATTTTTCCCACTTGGAAACTATCAAACAGGCTTTTTGAGATAGCTTCCCTCATTAATCCATTTAGTCTTTCGGCCACAACAATGAAAAGAAATAGAGTTAATAGATCTCCTTACCTCAATCATTTTTCAACATAAACTTCGTAGACGGACTTCTATTTATAAGGACGGAAATAGAGTTTGATTCCAAACAACTTTTAATCCATGCATGTAATCCATTTTTTAAAAATCCTAAGCTTTGGAATATATACATATAATACACAAACTCTCAACACATTAAGTCACGGGACTTTTCATAATTATCTTTCAAAATAAGACATTTCTTCTTCAACCTCCTAGCTTCATCAACAACTTTATTGGTCACCACCACATTATGAAGCAAATTTCTTCCACCTAAAAAAAGCACTCTGTGTCTAGTGATCAATCACCTCAATGAGCACCTTTTTTTAACTTATTGTTAAAATCTTTGCAAAAATTTTATACGTGCACCCGAGGTGAGAATATGGGTATAAAATTCCAATTTTCATGGCTATTAAACTTGGGATTAGAGAAATAAAAAAGGCATTGCAAGCTCTGGGAAGTAGTGCATTTTTATGGAACTTATCCAAAAATCTATTGCATAATCTTTTAGCAAAAACCAAAACCTCTTTATGAATTTAAACTTTAACCAATCAGGCTCAGACATTTAAATCCATCACATTCTCAACCATGTCGGTTCCTTAATTTCTCATTCCTCAAAGCTACCCAACAACATATTTCCTTCTCCACAAATTTCCTTGAATGAAAAAACTAAGATTGCATGGTAATTTTTGGATACGCTGAAGCCCTAATTAACAAAGATGGTGAAGTAATTATGAACGGATTTAGAGGGGGACAGACAGGGACTTTAGCCCCCTCCCTCAGTCATCCCATTATATTTTTATAAAAAAAAAGATTTTTTTTTTGAATTAAATTAATACGTGATTAGTTTTCTTTTAATAGTAAATTTTATATCTAAAATTAATAATAAATATTTTTGATAAATTTATTATTTATTAAAAATTAATGGTAAAATAATTGTATAAAGATATTCAACTCCCTTTCATATTATCCTGATCCATGACTGTTAATTACTATTAAAGTGGATAAAGATAACGAGAAAGAACCAATTTCTTGCATATAGAACCTCAGAGAAGGCATGCATAAGCTTTGAATGACTAATTTATTTAGTCTGATGCAATAATTTATAAACTATTACAACCAAAGCATTTATTTAGCCTCACACACACACACACCAGTCTCTCATGCATGCATCACTGACTACCAGAAAGCTTATGATTCTTCGTAGCATATTGCAGTGTTACTTCATCATCTTCAGGCGATTCATCAGCTTTCTGAAACTGAACAACTATCGGTTTGTTGTTCTGAGACACCACCAAGCGCCTCATCCCTTCATCATCAACATCAATCCCAATATCCCCACATTTATTACCAAGCCGCGGACAGAACACAAGCTTATAGTTATTCAATTCACGAGAAACCCTCGCAATTTTAAACATACCCTCCATCACATCTTCGTTGGTGTCGATTTTAACAGCGGCTGGTTCTCCTGATTCACCCTTCACGACAGACCACCTGGTATCCATGCCGGCACAGAGAGTTATAACTGCAAAATTACCGAACTCGATGGACAAAGGTATGCCTTCGGTGAGAAAAGCGATTCGGAATGGGGATGCCAGAGTTGCTGCAACGCCTTTATCGAGCTCTTGGCGAGATTGCACCACAGTGAGAGGGCATCTTTCGTTTCCGGTTGCGGCTGGTCTTATTCCGCCCAATGCTGTTATGCTTGACAAGATATAATATTTGCCACCATTTCGAAGAGGACTGCCATTGATATCTTCCACAAACTGAGATGTGGCTGAAGGTAGGTATGAAGTGAAGGCACAAAGTAGAAAGACAGCAAACAAGATAGTATTGCTCTTCATTTCTTAGTGATCAGTTGTGTGAATAAGCAAGGTTCAGAGAATCATGACTGAGTACTTATAGAATAGGAATATAACAAGTTAAAATGATCGAGAATAATTGTAAGAAAGTTATACTATTTTGTCGTTAAATCTTAACAAAATGAATAGTAATGATAACTCTCCTAACTAGATAACTAGAGTGACTCTTTGGTGTAATTTGATTTCTCATGAGATAACAAAAAACGTGTTATATATGATTCACTGCTAATTTAGTGTTATTATTATGATTAATATGTATATATACTATAGTTTATTTAATATAAAAACAATTCTATTGTACACAACAAAATTTGCCCATTTAAAAAAAAAAAAAAAAAAACTTGCCTATCAAATTTAACCAATGCATGCATATACCCGTGGATCATAATAGGTAACGAACAACACTAGTGAATTGAGTCATGACATATTAGACCGTCAATCTGACCAATGCATGTAGCTAGGTACATGCATTTGTGACACATGATTCATCGTTCTACTGAATCAACTCACAATGGAGATGAATAAAAAAAATGGAGAACCCTGAACCATGAAATCTTTATGAAAGATTAAATAGATGCCAAAAATATACTGTGCATCTATCTGCTAGCTAGCTAGTTTTATTTATTATTATTTTTTTTTTTTTTATCATGATTATCAATCTTGTTAGTTTGAATATAGTGTAGGTTGGGCTAATATATTTCTACTCCTAAATAAAGTTTTTATCTTTGTTTCACTTTATTTTTCTTTATAAGTAACAGATTATATTTTCAAAAAAATTTAGAAAAAAAAAATTGTAGGTCGGACTTCTCACCTAAGGATTAGGAGTCTTTCTTATTTTTATAATTTTCAATAAATTTTAATCATTAATAAAATGTGTTATTTGTGTTGTTTGTATTCCTCTTCTCATCACTTCTCGCTATTCCTGTTTTTTTTTTTTTTTCTCTCTATCTCGTGTTTTTTTTTTTTTTTTTAGCAAGAACTACCAAAAACCTCTTTTAAGAATTTAAAGTTTAACCTATCTGGACCAAGCATTTTATCAACACTCGCATATCGCTTTTAATTTTCCCTTTCTCAAAGCTACGTACCCAACAACATATTACTTACTTCTTGGTGCGTACAACACAAACTTATAGTTATTGATTTCATTTGAAACCTTCTCAATTTTAAACAAACCCTCATTCGCACCAATTTTAATGGCTGGCGAGTGATTCTTCTGCTCGACCTCAAAGTAATCCTCATCGGAAGTCTTCATAGGAGACACTAAACGTACACAATATAAATATTTTCTTCCTAATGTTTAAGTTAATTAGAATTTGAACACTGACTTCTCAATTAAGTGACATAAATCACTATCACTTGTTCTAAAAGTTATCAGTTAGACTACTTATAAAAAAGGGAATATAACAAAAATGTAATATATAAGTGCTAATCTTTCAGTTCCAAAATATGTCACCTTTAAAATTGTAGCACACACATTATGAAATATAATTAAGTTAGAAGAGAAGAATCTTTGAAGGTAGATAGTTAATATAGTTATTATTGACATATTAAGAGACAGAAAGATATGTTAAAAAGGCAATAGGAGCCACAATTTAGGGACAAACGCCATGGTTTGGATTAGGAGTCCCTACTTAATTTCATTTCACTCAGCAAAAGCAAAAGGATATGAAAAGGTGAAGAGAGACAATTAGCAAAACAACAAAGCAATGAGAACAAGCAAAAGGGAAAAAGGTAATAAATAACAATAATAAGCAAAAGGTAATATATAGATAAATAAATTGGATCACATATTAGCCTTGCAAAACTCCACTTATTTAGTATTTTCATTCACAGCCTTTCTATTATTTTGTACAGTGCAATGCATGATTAATTTGAAAGATGAGCTAGAGAGAAAGAAGGAAGATAAAGTTATATACTATCAATGCTTTTTTTAGGAAAAAGGTCTCACTTTAGAAGGTATAAGTTATAACCATAGACATAAAGTGCAGAGTTTTAGGAAAACTGGGAGAGAAAAGGTTCGAATTTGGAGATAATGAACTGGCATATATATTTATTATCTCATCTCTTTGACTCTATTAAAAATTAAGTACCATTGACTATAGTTAGATATACAATCCCAGGCCCCAGCCAATGCCATAGCTAAACAACACCACTAGGCTATATAGACATTCGTTTTGCCTCATATATGCTAAAAACTTCATTGGTTCAATTTGTTTCCGCCCTGCTATTCTCTCACCTTGGGATATGAGACGGCATTGTTCAAAGGACTTACAGAAAGTATAAATTGTTACGGAGCTCCTGCACAAGAGCAACATTCCGACCACCTTCAAATGCACACTGCGAGGTCCTCTTTCAATTTTTTTTTTGCTATAATTAATTGATTATACGTAAAAGTAATTAAACACTAATTAAATGATGAACACAACGGTTCATTCAAAAATTAACCGAGGTAACAAAAATGAAAAAAAAATAATTTTGAATGACTAAATGTGATGGAAAAAAAAATTAAAAGACCAAAATTACGAAAAAAAAATTAATTTTGAGAAAAAAAATGTAATTAAACCTAAAAATATATTATCGAGTAACATTTTCCAATAGTTTTTATTTCTTTAACTAATTACTCATTTATTCTTATATTATACAATACTTACACTAATTATTAAATAAACGCAATCTTGAAAAAAAAATAATGCTACATTGATTTGATAAAACCACATCTATTTTGGAAAAAAAAATTCTCTTTAAAACGTCATAAATTTTGTAATGAAGAGATTTATTTATTTTGTGTGTTTGTAATTTGTATAAAAGTTAAAATTTAAATACATTTTTAGTATTTATAATTTTTTTTTTACTTTTGGTCCTTGAAAAAATGATTGATTTAATAATCATTGTAAATTATGTTTTTTTTTCTTAAAACATTTAGATAAAATTTTTATTAAAAAAAAATAAAATTATAAATTGCAATTACTAGTAAATATTCAAACAAAGAGTTAATTATAAATTTTATTAACTTTTCAGTATTTTAATATGACTCATCATTAATTTAATAATATTATTTAATATATATATATATTAATTATTATTGTAGTTTATTCAATAATAATAAAAAAATCTATCGTTAACAACAAAATTTGTCCATCAAAGCTAACCACCAATGCATGCATGTACACATGGACCATGATAGGGAACGAAGAGCTCGATCTGAATACTTAAGTCATACCACAGAAAATGTGTAATTACCGATGGAAATAGATCTATCGAAAAATTTAACATTACCGACAGAAAGTTAGTCTGTAGATACTTGAAACTTATATAATATTTTTGACGGATATATATGTCTATAAAAAATTTTAAAATTTCTGACGAATATTTCCAAAGGATATTTGTCGGTAAAATGTTTTGATCGATTTTATACATTTGTCGTTGTAAGTTTGTCAGTAAATGTTTCTGTTGGTGACAATATAATTTTTGTTGGTAAACTAAAATTATAATAATAATAATAATAATTATTTTAATTATTATTAATATAATAAGTGCTCACTGGATTTGGATAAACAAAAAGTGGGCATGTATAAGTGGAAATAGTAATAATGTTTCATGGATTTGCCTTTATTAGTCCAAAATCCAACAATAACATCATATCAAAATCAACCCTCTAGTCTAGTGTACTCAATACTTCTATTTTTTTTTGACAATGAAAGTGACAAAAAGTCCAACAAAGAAACTAAAGAGGGAATCATTACCTCAAACTACAATTACATTTGTTTTTTTGGCAATGAAAGGGGAAAGAGCCCAACAAGTTTGTTTTAATAACATTTAGAAACTAGCAAAGTTAAATTTTGAAAACTTAGTCTCTCACTTTCTAGGGTTTTAGAATTTGGAAACTAAAGAGGTTTTGCAAAGTAATCATGGCAAAAGCTAGGCTTCTCGACTCTCTCGAAATGGCATGACATGTAATGTTAGGGAGACGGAGCTGGATCTCTCGCTCTACCTGTGCGTGAGCGACGAGGAGCTCGCACTAGTCTCCAGCGCGTATGCGGTGACGTTGCAACGGCTGGACCAGTTGTGGTCGCGGTGGTTCATGGGGAGTTGGATGATGAGTATCGGAGTGCATTGTGAGGGCCTGATGGAGTTAGATTTGTCGAACGCGATGAAGTTGAGGGACGCATCGTGGTTCTTGTTCGAGCGAGCTGGTTACAATTTCTTGTCCTTTGTCACCAATGTGGTGTTGCTTCTCGTCATTATTCTCTTTTTCTAGGCCAAAGCTGCTAACCTTCTCAACAAGTATTTATTTCACTTCTTGCATTTCCTAGATTCACCTCTCCACTAGATTCCTATATTTAATTTCTAATATTTAATGTTTTAAACTGTTCATGATTGAATTGAACATTAATGCATTTTGAGGAAAAAAAATTATTACATGTAGATATGCTCTGTTGACTGTTACAAA
This sequence comes from Amphicarpaea edgeworthii, assembly GCA_014843725.1. Taxonomy (NCBI): domain Eukaryota; kingdom Viridiplantae; phylum Streptophyta; class Magnoliopsida; order Fabales; family Fabaceae; genus Amphicarpaea; species Amphicarpaea edgeworthii. The sequence goes on along the minus strand of CM026327.1, from coordinate 19,706,576 downwards.
CATTTATACTCATTAAATTTAAAATAATAGTGAAGAATATGATATGAGTACTGTTAAAGTTTAGAGAGCTATTTTCGTGTAGTGTTGAATATGCTTTCTTCACTCGAAGTCAAAATTAATTTGTTTAATGACGCACACCTCTTCCACCTCTCCCCGATCTGAAGATCTCGAAGGAAACTATTGCCGGGGTTGTTGATGCACTGCAAATTTGGATGAATTGGGCTTTGTCCTTTGCACATGACATAGCCAATCTTATATTTCTGTTACCTTAACTCATCTCGCTATTTGAAGGTTTTGACCAATGTTATCAGACTTGGATTGATCATCAACTTGGTTAAGATACTGAGTCATTGAATCAGGGGTCAACTTAGTGAATCAATAATTGACTCGCATGACTCAGTTTCTATTTAAAAATATATAAAAAAAAAAATATAACCTATGGACTTTTATACTTGAAAAAATCATAAATAATCAAACCATACCTTAAAATATCTAAAAAAATCATAACTCCAATTAAACTAAATTCAAAGGTCTATTGGCAATACATAAGTTATAATTAAAGCAAATAACCATAATAAAGTCTCAAACAATTACAAGTCTATAATAACAAATAATGTATTTATGCTCAAGGAGTCAAAGTGAAAGGCGCATCATCAAATCTAGGCTCTCCGATTTGTTCTTCATTCAAGAAACTTTCCCCAACATTTTCATTTGGACTCACATCTTCCATAACATTCTCTTGTGCATCATCATCTTCATCATCCAAATGTAACTCACCTGAGACAATATTAATGTAAATATAAATTAGTAACTAACATCTAGTGGTGTCAATTATATAAAAATAAAAAATAGATATAAACAAAAACATACCAATATCTTTGAAAATGGGTTGGATAGTCAAATTTGCAATGTCATTATATAATTCATTGATCTCTTCAATAGTTAAGTCAGGTGAATTATCCACCACTACCCAATTAGCATGCTCATCAACCTCAACATCGTCTTCAATATTTTCAAAATTGATAGGATCATAATGTTGTTTCTTTGATCAATTTCTAAGATTATTAAATTGGTCATAAACAAGTAATCAACATAAAAAAAAAATCTAAAAATTATATATAAGCAATCAATATAGAATAAACACAATTATACTTTCTTTGTAACCTTAAGTTATAACGAACAAAGACAAGATCATTGAGCTTTTGATGCTCCAACTTATTTCTTTTCTTTGAATGAATATGCTCAAATACACTCCAATTTCACTTACAACCCGAAGAACTACAAGTTTGACTTAAGATACGAATAGCCATCTTTTGCAATTTTTGTGCACCACATCCATAAGATTCTCACCATTAATCTAGAATATTGAATTAATGAAATAAATCAATATACACATTAAACTAAAATTTAAATTTAAATTATAAACAACTACAGTAGTACATTTACTTGGCATCATTGTATTTCTTTCACGCATAGCAAATAGTCTTCCAAAATCTCTTTCTACATCTTTGTATATTCTCATTTGACTTGTCAACTTAGAATTCAACCTAGGATCTCCATAAGAATACTTATCAATGATATCCAAAAGGCCAATTGTTGTATGCATATGTGTGTCAAATTCTTGAACATTAAACCGACAAACAAGATTTAACCAATAACCAGCAGCATGAAGATCCTTTTTAAGTTGTGAATCCCAACGTCTATCTAAGATTGTCAAGTAAGGCTCAACTTTTTTCTTATTTCTTTGAAACCTCATTACCATCTCCACCCTAGCCTTACAAATAGCATCATAAAGAAAACCCATAGCTGGTTTATCTTCACTATCAACAATGAGTAACACACGCACAAGTGGTTTAATTATTTTCACAATTTCAACACATACTTTCCAAAATCTAGAATCTAAAACTTGTTCCACAAATCTTTTCGCCTTGGCTTCTTTAGAATAAGCTGAGCTTGTCCAATCTCTAGAAGTTACCATGGCCCTCAATGCATCTTTTTGAGTTAAAATACTTTGCAAAACAATGAAATTAGTGGCAAAACGAGTTGGAGCTGGACGAAGTATTTCTCTTCCACCAGTGTGTTTTCTCATCAAATACAATGCATAACAATGGTTATATATGTATTTGGTAATGTTGGAAGCATGTGAAACAATATCACCTACTTGTAATTTTTCGACATCTTGCAATATTAAATTAATACAATGTGCTGCATACAGAGATCAATATATATTTGGAAACTCAGCTTCTAATAACTTACCAGCAGCAACATAATTCGGAAGCATTGTCTGTGACTACATGAACAATATTTTCAGGGCCAACATACATTACTGCATCCTTTAAAAGCTTAAACAAATTTTCAAAAGTTTAGAAGCATTAGAAGCATCCACAAACTTTAAAAAAGTGGTACCTTTAGGGCAATAGACCAAAAAGTTTATTAGAGTTCGTTTACATTGATCTGTCCAACCATTTGCCATAAGAGTATGACTAGTTTTCTTTCAAATCTCACGGTACTTCTCAATAAGATTCTTCACCTCACCAACACACTTATTTAACAAATAACCACGAACACTACGAAAATTTGGACCTTTATATCCTAGACCCATGCTACAAAAGGCATCAACCATAGGTTGCTAATATGTTGAATTAATTGCATTAAAAGGCACAACAGCATCAAACATCCATCTTGTAAAAGCAATGTCACACTTTTCTATCACTTCTTTACTTTGCAACACACTTTTTAAGGTTGGTTGAGCATCAGCAATTGTTCTTGAAGCAAAATAATCACCTATGTGATTGGTATTATTCCCCCTTTGAGATGTAGGAGCTGTTGGTCTTGGTGGAGGATCAACATCTACTCCCAAATAATCTTTATTTAATGCACAATTCTCTTGGTCCGCTTGAGTTTTTCTTTTCTTGTTCCTATTCTCATCTATGTTTTCTTTCATTTTGAAACGAATATCCGCGGACACTTTTTTACATGCTTCAACTTGCTCCATTTCTCTCACCAAGTGAGTCTTCAATCTATTAATTCCACCTCCCTTAATAACTTTATCACAATAAATACACATTAAAAATATTTTGCCTTTTTTCCCATCAAGTTGTTTGCAATGTGCCCAAGCTGGATCAGTTTTCCCCCTATGATTTGAAGCTTGAGTTGATGCTTCTTGTGAGGATGGGTTTTCAGGTTCAGGCGTTGATATCCTTAAATTAAAAATAACAAGGTCATAAACTCATAGCTCATTCAGGCATAACATAATCACAAATAATAACAATTCAAAACACTATAATAAATCAATAGAGAATTAAAGATTGCAATTCTATCAAAGCAAATCATTATAAATTTAGAGCACTATAATCAATCTCAGAACACCATTACAATTTGAAAGTAATTTGTTTTCATAGCACTATAATAAATTAACATAGAGATTGTGAAAATACATAATGAATAATGCAAGTCAATTGTAGGACATGTAAATTCACAGTTCCACTTGGGCAAGGAAAGGTAAAAAACTTAAAATAAAAAAAAATATATCATTGTGCACAAGACTCTCTTCAACTTGTGAACTTTCATTTAATTAATTACAAGCTAATCAAAATGGTAAGACAACAACTTCTTACGCAGTATAATTTTATCTTTCTAATGATGAAGTTTACATTATATAATATATATATATATAGATCGCTATAATATAATTGTCAATTTGTCATGACCTATAATTTATAAATGCTCTATTCCTATAATTTATAAATGTTCTGTTCCTTCATCCTTGTACTGATTCTTGGATTTTATTTTTTTTTTTATTTTTTTGAACAGTTAAAAGGATACCAGAAGTACCAATAAGTATTACAAAGTAAGATACAACCCAAAGAAATGCCATAAAAATTCTGATATGGTCACATTCACATAGTCACACCCCACCCTGTTAATTCTCTCTCCCCATAGTAACAGCCACTGAAGTATCAACAAATACAAAATAACTACAAGCACACCGGTAATATAAGCAAGATAAATAGAATCCAGATAATATACTACAATTGATTAATTTCCTATTCCTATTCAATTCTCCATTTCTCTTTCCTATCTTTCCTAATGCTGTCGTGCTGGTATAATTATTCATAATGACTACAGTATCAGCAAATACAAAATAACTACAAGCACACCATGAACATAAGCAAGATAAATAGAAACTAGATAATATACTACAATTGATTAATTTCCTATTCCTATTCAATTCTCCATTTCCCCTTCCTACTTTTCCTAGTGCTGCTATGTTGGTATAGTTATTCATATATTATCATTTTTTATTTGATAAGAAAATAATTCAGAAAGGCAGTAACTCAAAATCTCAGATAGAACTATAACAAACAGAGTAATGAGTTTTCAAACATTAGAAGCCAAAAAATCAAACAAGATATGAGAGGCCAAAAATAGCAAGGTTTACAATTTAAAGTTCAAACCTTTATGAGAGTAGAGCAATGCTTTTTCAAAAGCTGAGAAGGGAATAGAGGCTTGAATGCACGTTAACGCATGGGGTGAGGTGTGAGAGACTGAGGGGGCTTTGCTGATGAGGGGATCGTGCCACCAACGAAGGTCGTGACGGCGAGGAGAGGTCGTGGTTATTGTCGTTTCTCTTCTCACTTCTCTCAAAACGAAATGCAATTGGCCTTAGGGAGTTAGGGACTATGTCGTTGACGAGGGGCCGTGCTGCCGACGAAGGTTGTGACTCGGTGAGGATAGGTTGTGGCCGTTGTCGTTCAACTCATTTCTCTTTTCACTTCTCTCAGAACGAACTGAAATTTGCCTTAAGGAGTCATACCGCATCACTTGCATTTTCGGTCCGCTGCACTGCTTGGCCCAGTTGGGTGCTCGGTTCCTCGGCCAATGGGTCAACCTGGTCGAGTCGAGCCGAGTCTTACAGCATTGGTTTTGACTAATACACATCCTAAAGTCCAGTCGGTTGGGCAAATGGTCCTTCAATAGGTTTGTCTTGACTTATGAAATTTTCTATCCATTTGATTCTTGTGACTTGTGAGCTATACATTTTCTATCCCATTCTTAGGGCAAAACCTTTAGAAATAAAAAATATGTAAGTGTCTAAATCTAACAGAAGAAAAGCAAAGGAATTCTTGTCACACGCTAGCTGTTCCCTCTTGATTTTAATTTCCATTAATTGGAAGTGTGAAATGCTATTGGAAAAACATATATGAATAATTTTCAAAAGTGCAAATACTTGCCACCTTTTTATTATTTACATTCGCACTCTTTCTGTTTCTTTCTTTTTAATTTGTATCTCATTCCCATGCCAAAAGGTACAGTTAGACTTATTTTTTATTTTAAAACTTTGAATATAGGTACAAGAACTAACAAAGGACAACTAAAATGTTGTGTCCAAAACTAATTATATCATTATCTAAGTATGTTTCAGTAAAAAAAAATCTATAAATTTAATTTCTTACTCTCTTTAAATTTTAAATATATATGTTACAATTATCACTTGAGTTACATTTTATTTTAACCTTAATTTAATTGTCCACTCTTCTTTTTTTCTTCCTTTTCTGTCTCTGGCTACCTTTGTTGCACCCATATATCTTTGAGAAGTCTCTAAACCTTGTTTTGTTTTGCGGTCATGTTATGCGCTGCTTTTGTTGGATCCAAATTCACACCGCACACCACCTTTAACTTTTTTAATCCTCATTTAATCATATTATGACATGTGTATATTTTTATTTTTTAAAAATTAGCTTAATCCTCATTTAAAAATTCACATCGCAATAGTTTATTATTATTACTTGCGCTTTTCAGTCTTTCCCCACCCATAGTACATAGAGGTTTAAGGGAAAGGAGTGCTGACACTAAAAAGCAGCACAAATAGTTGGAAACATGTGTTCCTTGGTTACAAAACCAAAGGATATGATTCCATATATAGGATTGTTGCTTCTTGAAGTAAAAAAGGTAATTCCATTATCTACATAGATTGCTGCTTTTACTTTTGTTTCATTCGATCAGTTGCTACTAGAGACATTGTATCCCTTATAGGAGGAATGGGAGAAGATAATTTCCCCAATCTTGTTCCATGGTTGTTTGAGACACTGAAGTCTGATAATAGTAATGTTGAATGCTCCAGAGCAGCTCAAGGGCTGAGTGAGGTCAGATTTTTCTTTTAATAGGTTTTACTTTTTAAGGCCTTTGGATTTCATATAGTTACACCTTTTTACAAAGGAGAGAGTAAACTTTGAATAAATTTCCCATGTTTACTTTTTATTAACTTTTATAGGTCTTGCTAATGAGAATGAATTTGTACGAGATGCTACCCTAGGGGTTGGCCATGTCTTGGTCGAGCAATATGCAACAACGTATGTTCTATTATATCACTTTTTTTTTTGTGTTGCATGGTTAATACTTTTTATTCGTCCTACTTTTGGTAAAATGTGTTTGTGGAAACTGTAATGTTAGTATACTGTTGAACTATTAATGTAAGAAATTATCACTAATGATTGAATTATACTTGTGATATACGCCACAGGTGGGGATGCTGTTCCAATCTCAATTATACTTATGATATACACATGTGTGGTACTCCAAAGACTCTTAGGGAAATTATGCCAATTCTGATGGATACTTTAATTATATCCCTTGCATCATAATCATTCGGAAAGGCGGCAGGTTTGCACTTATATCTATGTCAACCTATTTTCTATCATAGCTTGCAGAAATTACATATCCCTATTGCTAATGTAGGTTGTTGGACGATCATGTTGGGAATAATTTTATATGTCCAAGTTCCAATTTATCATGTAATCAATTTCTATTTTCAAATAATAAAGTATTATTTCATTTCTTTATCATTTTATACTAGTTTGATAAATTGATGAAGTCCTTGGTTAAAATTGAAGATTATTATCATAATAGAGATTATGATAAATGAGAAACAAGTCTCTTGAAATTTTAATCTAAAGTGTTCTTGATCATAGGATTATTTTGAATAGGATATTAATAATCCGGATAGATTAATATATGTGTAATAGTATTCATTGGATGAATATTAATAGATCTCATTTATTAAATTACACATATAGATGATGCACATAGGGATGTGATCATTGAACTGACTCGATATTGAGATTTTTCTAATGGTTAATATTACCTTAATTTGTCAATAGAAAAACTCTCAAGAAGAAATATAACATTTCCTTTTACCTGAGATTATCATAGTAATTAACAAGTCATTTGTTATATTTTAATTCTGGACACCTAATGCTCTAGAGCACTAGTTGAATGGATATTGGATATAATTAAATACTTATAGAATTAATGATTATTCAAGAAGGAATCCATTGACTCTAGGTAATGAGTTTGAACTCTATAAATCAAGACCTTGGCCAGGGCAATTGAATGAATGAAGAAATGAGTTTCTTAGAGTCATTCACTGATTACCGTGATTGAATTTGACAGTAATACCATATTCTAAAGTTAATCTAGAGTTGGAAATGATGGAAGGAAATATTATATATTACTCTTTTAGTGGTTCTTGAAAGTAACAACAAATTACTTCATGTTATCTGGACGTTGAGGAGTGTTGCTAGATGCCTACCTTGATTAGTAAAATTAATTTGATTAATTTACTACCAGCTTAGTATTGAACCTACGGGGTCACACACAAACGAGTGTGTTAATCTTTACTAGAGAATAATCAATTTGATTGACAAAATCTCTATGTGGAATATTATTATATTCTTTGCTAGCACCAAGAATATAATTAATATGTATACTGAAGATAGACATCTCTTTATTATTGTGACATTTATGCATAATAATATTTTAATGAGCAATAGAAAAATGATGAGAGAATATCTTATTAAGAGAATATATTATTTCTGTTAATAAGTTTGAATTAATTTGAATATGTCAATAGGTTGACTGATTAAATTCAAATTTGAAATATCTTATTAAGATAATATATTATCTCTATTAATAAGTTTGAATTAATTTGAATATGTCGATAGACTGACTGATTAAATTCAAATTTAAAATATATTATTAAGATAATATATTATCTCTGTTAATAAGTTTGAATTAATTTGAATATGTCGATAGATTAACAGATTAAATTCAAATTTAAAATATATTATTAAGATAATATATTATTTCAATTTGAATTAATTTGAATATATATTCATGGGCTGGGCTATGGGATAGCATTAGTATTCCTATAAATAGGAGCTCTCACCACGTCTATTGTGCATCGACATCAAGAGAATTCTTTAGTAAAAGTATACAGTTCCATATTCAAGAGTTTTGAAGTAGAAATTAACTCTCGGTGTGGATACACGTAGAGTCTTCACATTATTGAAGAACATTTGCGCCTCAGAGACGGTAACAGGTACATGTTTACTGTAATTTTAAATTGCGATAATATTATTCTAAATCCGAAAAAAGATCCTAAATTCCGCTACGTGTGTTTTGAACACCAGAATGAACTAATAGATCACTAGGTGAGCTTGCCAGGAAGCTTGGTGAATGAGTACTTCCCTTGATAGGGCTGAGTGACCCCAGCACTAGCAGAAGACAGGTTAGACTAGTGTATGGGGTTGGAATTTTTTTATTTCCTCACAATGAACAAAATTTTAAATTGCTTGTATCACAGATTCTATAGTTCATTACTTGTTATTTGATACAATTATGAATTTTATTATAAATTATTATGGTCTCAGCATACTACCCTTTTTGCTCTTAGACTTAGTACTTATAACACGATGTTTTAAAGGAAAAGTCTAATCGGGAATACTTACACAGCTCTTGATCCTATGTTTTGTGAAACTTGGTACTTGAGACGTGACGTTTTAAGGAATGGTCGAGAAAATTATGTTCAAATGCGAGTCATTTTACTTATGATTTTCTAACAACTTTGCATTCCAAAAAATAGGGTAGTTGCATCCTAACTTCAATCATGTTAATCACAAAATAATTTTATAGGACAAGAAATAAGAAAGATAAATTTTAAAGCAAATAAAGCATCCCTACAACACCCTTACGGGGCACGTGCCAAGACAAAGATCATGGAAGGAATCGTAGATGAACACGAAGAGCTGAAAGAGGAGATGAGTCAGATAAAAGAACAAATGAACAAGATTTTGGTGATGCTAGAATCAATGAAAGGTGCAAATGGGAATTTTGTGGAAGAAACTCAAGGTAATCCCTCACATCCTCTAGGATTTATGCTGCAAGTCAACCCTATGGTCCAAATACCATTTCCTTCATATGTCCTACCTCAAGGTTACACACCATCCATGACTATTAACCCTAAAATCAATCCCCACACCTTCACCTCAAACGCTCCAAACCAAATACTAAACCAAGATCCAAGCTTTGGAACTAATGATTCGCAAACCTTGTGACAACCCTTCACCTACATACCTTGTGCCACTCCACTCGAAGGCCCACCAAATCACCAACCTACTCATCCGACACTAGCCAATGTCATCTACCCTAAACAATCCAAAGTTACTCAATCCAAAGAAAAGTTGGCAGAAGAAAAGAAAAAGACAAGGTTGGCTCGCCTTGAGAATCGGGAGCCAAGGAACAAAAGAATTTACATTTGCGACCCTCATCAAGAGCTTCACAACTGGAAGATCCAAGAATTTCCTGTGGTCTTTAATTCTCTTTCAAAGTAATCGTAATGCTAATTCAACAATTATGCCCATGTCTTTAGTATGATCTTTTTGTTAAAATGGGCTTGCATGTTAATTTTAATATATCATATGAATGAAATGCATGTTGCAACTTCCTAGTAATTTCCTTTGTTTCTCATCCTTTCTCTTTCATAAGCTCGACCTCTATTTATTTTTCTTTGTTTCCATGTTAACCTTGAAATTACAGATCTGAAAATATTCACCTTGAAAATAATAGTCAGTATCTCATGCTATGATTTTGACTATCTTGTCCATCAAGTTGATGAGAGCACTGATGACTTAGAAACCCCATTTGAGTTTGAGAGGTTGGTGGAATAAGAGGATCAGATAATTCAACCCCATGAGAAGGAAATTGAAACACTCAATTTGGAAAATGAAATTGATAAGAAGGAAACTAAAGTCGGTACTGCCATAAAGGGGACTGTGCGAGACCAGTTGCTCAAGCTTTTAATCGATTATATTGATATCTTTGCATTGACATATCAAGATATGCCTGGACTAGACCCCAGTATTGTCAAGCACAGATTGCCATTAAATCCATAGTGTCCTCCAATAAAGCAAAAGTTGAGACAAATGAAACCAGAGTTGTCATTAAAAAATCAAAGAAGAAGTTAAGAGGCAATTCGATGCAGGGTTCCTTACAGTGGCTAAGTACCCTCAATGGGTTGCCAATGTAGTGCCTGTTGCAAAAATAAAAAAAAATAAAAGATCAATTGAATCTCATTGAGGAAAAAAGGTCGATTGCCTTGTGTCATGGTCAGTTATACCAAAAGAGAGTGAAAAGAGCTCATGATAAAAAAGTTCATCCTCGAGAGTTTCAAGAAGGAGAGTTGGTGCTTAAGAAAATCCTACCAACCCAAAAGGATCATAGAGGGAAATGGACTCCAATTTATGAAGGACCTTATGTGGTAAAAAAAGCATTATCAAGAGGAGTATTGATCCTTACAAATATGAATGGGGAAGACTTGTCCCTTCCTATCAACTTTGATGTAATTAAGAGGTATTATGCTTTAAAAAAAATAAAAAAAAGTGAGCTTGCTAAGCTGAAAACCTGAAAGGGTGGCTTAGAAAACAATTAGAGCAACCCGTTAGGCTGAAAACTTGCAAAGAGTAGTTTAGACAAAAGATAAGGATATACAAAAAAAAAAAAAAAAAACAAGGCAGTTTAGGCAAAAGTTAAAGCAGCTCAGTACGACTACAATAAAAGACTTAAGACTGGGGCAAGCCGAACGCATTGAAGTACTCGATAGTGGGGTAAATCCTTGAAGGCTAAAGTACACGTGCAACTCAAACAGTTACAAGTATCTAATGTTCTCAAAAGCAAGTGGAAAGGCTCTTCAAAGTTGCAAGCATGAGAATTGACACTATTACTCTAGACATTACCTTTGCCACCTTTATTTAGTCATTTGTGTGATGATTTTGATATATCTACCATTTTGTTCTCACCCAAACTTATTCTAACATTTGCAATTTCTTTCTAAAAGCAATAAGATATCTTCATCCTGAATTCCTTTTCATGGTTCAACTATGTTATTTTTCATTATGTGATATGTTAAATGAAGTATGCTATTACGTTGAAAATGCATTACAATTATAATTAATAGACTTGAATTTCAAGGGAAATATGGTAATTCCTCAACCAGCTTTACAAACGGGTATTGGGAAATTGTCACAGGTTTCAATGCGCCGCATAGAGCCTAACTTGAAAACTTCAACCAAAATCTGATTTTGTTTTCTCACTAAAGTTTGAGGAACTCGGAACCTTAAAAAAAAAAAAAAAGACAAAACAAAACAAAATGTTCACAACACCTCAGGTTGTATCATGCATACATTTCAACATCTACCTTTTATACTTGGAACTTGTTTCAGGCATCCACACCTCTTGCTTTTAAATTTTTGGGTCCCCGCACCCACTATCTTTGCATTTTGGGTATCCACGCCCACTGTCTGTACATTTTGGGTCCATGCGCCCATTGTTTTTACATTTTGGGCATCCATGCCCATTGTTCTTACATTTTGGGTCTCTATGCCCACTATTTTTACATTTCGGGCATCCACGTCCACTACTTTTTCATTCTAGGTCCCCACACCTACTGTCTTTACATTTTGGGTCCTCGCACCTATTGCTTTTACATTTCGGGTCCCCACGCCCATTGTTGTTACATTTCAACAAAAAGAAAACGAGAAAGACAAGCGGCTCAAGAAGTTTCTTCTTCCTTACAACCACAAATTAAGATCCCTTCCAATACCAAAGAACCAATCATGGAAGACAATCAACCAAAATGCACTCTGGAAGATTATGTGGCTCCTGCCATTCCAGCTCACTTCACAGGTATCATGAGGCTAGAGGTACAAGTTGCAAGTGTCTTATATCTGTCTTCGCTCATCTAGGTTATACAAGCCAATGTGTTCCATGGCTTGCCTAATGAGGATCCCTATGCTCATTTGGCCACCTACATGGAGATTTGCAACACAATAAAATTGGTAAAGGTTCCTAATCATGCAATCTACCTCAATTTATTCTCTTTCTCTCTGGCTGGAAATGCCAAGCAATGGCTCCATTCCTTCAAAGGTAACACATTCCAGACTTAGGATGATATTTTAGCCAAATTCCTCAACAAATATTTTCTAGAGTCTAAGATTGTGCAAGGGAAGATAGAGATTTCCTCTTTCACTCAAAGGGCCGAGGAATCTCTAAGTGAAGCGTGAGATCGCTTTAGAAGATTGCGAGGAAAATGCCAACCCATGGCTTTGAGGAGCCAATTCAGATTATCATGTTCATTAATGGGTTAAAGAACTATACCAAGCAACCATTGGATGTTTCAATTGGAGGAAAGGTCAAGATGAAGACCGTGAAGGATGACATAGCACTGATTGAAAATATGGCTACAGACGATCATGCTATCACTCATGATAAGACTCATATTCCTCCAAGGAAAGGAATTTTGGAGCTACATTCTTAAGATATCATTTTAGCTCAAAACAAAATCCTAACCCAATAAATTGAGACTCTTATAAAGTAACCGAGCAACTTTCCACATGGAGTTTTGGGTGTACGTATGACCTCAAGAAGGGCCACATGAAGAAATGAACTGCATGGCCAACAACAACAATAATCGTGGAGGTAATTACAATGGTTACAATCAAGGCCAAGGGGGAAATCAAGGTGGAAGCTATAACCAGGAGTGGCAATCACATCCTGGGAAAAACTATAACAAGGATTCAAGAGGTCCATCAAATAGACCTCAACATCAAGGACCCTCTATGTACGAGAGGCAAAACAAGCTGGAAGACTCTTTCACTCGATTCTTGGATGTCGTTGCCTCCAACCATAAGAGCACTCAAGCCTCCATTAAGAACTTAGAAGTCCAATTGGGACAGTTGGCTAATCAAGTGGTTGGAAAAATTCAATGGGAAATCCATTGCCAATACGGAGGTAAACCCAAAGGAGCAATGCAATGCTATAATGACTAGAAGGAGATGCATAGAAGACACTGCCCTTGAAGCACTAGAACCAAAAGCAGTATAAAATAATGTCCCTAATAGAGTGATAGAAGATGTGCTAAGTAAGGAGGAAGCTGATAAAGGTCAAGAAGAAGATGCAACAACTGACCAGGGAGATGATGCATGCAAAGATGGTGGAATTTTGACTAAAGAGGCACTACCAATGCACGAACCCAAGCATCAATTGGCGAGGAAAGTAAAGGAAGCCCCAGAACAAGAGGTCACCAAGAATTTACCTTATCCTCTAATTCTATCAAGGAAAGACAAGGAAAGGTATTTTATTAAATTCCTAGAAGTCTTCAAGAAGTTAGAGATCACCATTCCTTTCAATGAAGTGCTACAACAGATGCCTTTGTATGCCAAGTTCATGAAGGATTTGGTTACTAAGAAGAGGAAGTACATTGAAGAAGAGACCATCAATGTTCAAGGCAACTATAGTGTCATCATCTAGCGAACCTTACCACCAAAGTTCAAAGATCCGAGTAGTTTCACAATTCCTTGCACCATTGGAGAGATTTCCATAGGGAAAGCCCTAATTGACTTAGGTGCTAGCATCAATTTAATACCGCTCTTGGTGCTTTGAAGAATTGGAGACTTGGAATTAAAGCCAACCTGGATGACTCTCCAACTTCCAAATCACTCCATCAAATATCCTCATGGTGTCATAAAGGATGTCATAGTTAAGGTAAGAGAATTAACCTTCCTTGTCAATTTTGTCATTATGGAAATGAAGGAGGACAAGGAGGTGCCCTTAATTCTAGGAAGACCTTTATGATGACGGCTAATGTGGTGGTAGATATGGGCAAAGGACATCTCCAACTAAGTGTGAACGATCAAAAGGTCAACTTTAACATCTTTGAAGCCATGCACCACCAAAGCGACACTAAGGATTGCCTCTGCATTGATTTATTTGAAGAAAAGGTAGTGGAAGCTACTTAATAGTTGACCTTACACTCCCCACTTGAGCGAATCCATGTCAATTCCATGGATTGCCTCACTAAAGAGGAGGGAAATGAAGTCCAAGAGTACAGACATCATTTGGAAAAGCTAAAAGAAATTCCTCCAAGAGATAATATCTATGAAAAGTTAAAGAATGACACGACGAAGAGGCCCAAGCTTGAGTTGAAGACCTTACCTTTTCATCTTAAAAACATTTTTTTGGAAGAAAAGGAAGGAAAACTAATAATCATCAGCAATTCTCTATCTTCTAATGAAGAAACACAACTAGTGAAACTTCTCAAGCGTTATTAAGAAGCTGTAGGTTGGCACATCTCTGATCTAAAGGGAATCAGTCCATCTTATTGTATGCACAAGATCATGATGGTAGTCGACTACAAACCAGTGCGACAACCTTAGAGGTGACTTAACCCCACCATGAAAGAAGAAGTGAGGAAAGAAGTGTTGAAGCTTCTAGAAGCTGGAATGATTTACCCCATCTCCAATAGTAGCTGGGTGAGTCTAGTCCAAGTAGTGCCAAAGAAAGGTGGAATGACGGTGATCTGCAATGATAACAACGAGTTGATAACTACTTGAACTGTCACAGGATGAAGAATGTGCATAGACTACAAGAAGCTAAACGACGCCACAAGAAATGACCATTTCCCTTTGCCCTTTATGGACCAAATGCTAGAAAGGTTAGCTGGGCAAGCTTACTATTGTTTTCTTGATGGCTACTCTGGATATAATCAAATAGCAATGGACCATAGAGGATCAAGAGAAGACCGCCTTCACTTGCCCTTTTGGAGTTTTTGCTTACCGGAGGATGCCATTCGGATTATGTAATGCTCCGGCCATGTTCTAGTGCTGCATACTTGCTATCTTTGCCGACTTGGTAGAGAAATGCATTGAAGTATGTCAACACCCAATTTTGTCCGTCTAATTATCTTTCATAATTGTTGTTATTATTATTGGTATTATTATTAGTATTATTATTATTATCCCATAATTATTATTATTATTATTGTTGTTATTGTTATTATTATTATTATTATTATTATCCCACAAGTTTATCTTGTTACATAAAAAAAAAAAAAATGAAAGAATGAAAGGGGAAAGAAAAAATGAAGGAGAACACACAATAATATAATCAGCAAGAAACCCATTTTTTTCTCATTTTCCTCCAAGTTACACTACTACAATGCTACAAGTTTCTTTAAAAAATTGAAGTACAACTTACAGTAAGTGCCCAAATCAAGCACAAGAAGAAGAAAAAGGAAAAGAAGCAACGAAAAAAAAAAGGAAGAAGAAACAGGAAAAAGAAGAGAAGAAGATTGGAGATTTTCATCAGCAGCTTCATCAATCCACTAGCAAATCCCTAAGCAGCTCCATCATCAGATAGCACCCAGCAGCTTTATCAATCCACTAGCAAATCCCTAAGCAACTCCATCATCAGGTACCACTCAGCCGCTTCATCATCATCAAGCACAGCATTCAACCGCTTCATCAAGATGGAAGCAGAGCACTAAGGGATTTGGTCAAAGATTGCAGCTGCAAAAAAGGGTTCAGAAAATTTCACTATATATAGCAATAGAGAATGCTGGAAAGAGAGGGAGGAGGGGACCACAAACACAAAAGAAGGAAAGAAGATCAGAGAAAACATATACATAAAAAGAAAGACAGAACAGCAAGAGCAAGAACAAAGAAAAGAAAATATCAGAAAAGCAAAGCAATACAGCAAACAGGTTTCTTTCCTTTCAATCTTCATGTAATCTTCATCATGTATTAGCTTTTTCTATGTTTGATTGTAAGCAATGAAATATCTTGCAATCTATTTGCTCAGAATGATAAAGAGATATGAATTTGAGGAGAAAATACCATGTTTAAATTTAAATTAATCAAACTTATCAAAGATATGAGCCTGGCCTTAGAATAAAATTCAGAATCAGAATCAAGGACAGGACATTCATGGTAAAATCCAAAGCATAAACAGAGCCAGGAGCATAAGCAGAGACAAAATCAGGCATAATCAGAGAAATATCGAATACCCAGAACACCAAAACCTTCAATCCCAAACAGAATCCCAACACAAACAGACCCACAAAGCAAAGCATGAGCAAATCATAGAACCCAACCAATCAGATAAACCAACCCAACAAACAAACAGAGCAATTGGTCCAAGGCCAAAGAGAAACATAGAAAGGGAAAAAGAAATCAGAAACAGGAATAGAGAGAAAAAGGAAAGATACACTTGAACTCCGGCCATCGCCACGACCTCCCTTTCCCCTTCTCCCACTTCGGCGCCAAACACCCTCGCCACCACCGCGCTACTCGCCAAACACCCTCGTCGCCACCGCGCTCACATGCCATCCCTCCCCGCGACCTCACGTCACCATCGCCGCCTCCGCGCGCCGTGATGTCCCATCGCACAGCCTTCGCCGCTTCGACCTCCTTCCCTCGCGCCGACGGCCTCCGTCCCCTCCTCTCCATCTACGGCAACCTTGAAGAGGTCGTCACCAACCCTCGCCGCCGCCACGCCCTTCCGCGCCAGCCACGACCATGACCTCGTCCTCACCAAGCCCTCCGCCAAACACCCAACCACCATCCTCGCGTCGCCACCGCGACCTCCCTCGTCCGCGAACACTCCCAATCTCGCCCCTTCCTCTCTCTCGAACCCTAGAACCCTAGGTCGTGCAAGCAACTGAATGAATGAGAAAACAGAAACCCCTAAATTTAATTTTGCGTTTTAGGCCATTTTACTATTTACACCCTTTGGAATTACTAAATTACAACTTCTCATTTTTGGGCTATATTTCTATTTACACCTCCATTTTACTAAATTACAGCTTCTCATTTTGGGGCCATATTTTTGTCTACACCCCCGTTTTACTAAGTTGCATTTTTTTAATTATCAATAGTTGTTTAAATTAAAATCATTTTAAAAAAATAATAATAAAGATGAATTGACTTGGGTGTACACCTCTATCAATTTTTCAAAGTGTTTTTTAGGATAAATGAGTTGCGACAACTCAAGAGTCTTAAATTAAAAAATAAAAAGAATAAAAATAGTATATCTCCTTCTTTCCTTTAGTAAAATTAATTATTTTGTTCTAGTAATGTTTTGGTGAGATAAATGTCTAAAAATTATAAAAGATTTTCGCTTAATTAATTAAAGGTAAACCGTCTTTGTGACGGACATTGTGGGGTGCTAATACCTTCCCTACACGTAATGGACTCCCGAACTCAAATCTGGTTTCAAAGACCATTTTTTTCTAAAAAGGGTTTTTCTAATGTTTTCCTTAATAAACATTAGTGGCGACTCTCTCTGATCCATACATTCGATTTTTAATCGCCGTCCCGTCGCGATTTCGGTTACGACAAAGTATTTATGGATGAATTTTCTATCTTTAGGGCTTCGTTTGGCCTATGTCTCTCCAACCTTTAGCTGGTATTGAAGAAATGTAAGGAGAGTAACTTAGTGCTGAATTGGGAGAAGTGTCACTTTATGGTACAAGAGGGAATTGTGCTTGGACACAAAATTTTAATAAAAGGAATTGAAGTGGACAAGGCGAAGATTGATGTGATTTCCAAGCTACCACCAACAACAAATGTAAAGGGGGTGAGGAGTTTTCTTGGTCATGCCAACTTCTATAGAAGGTTCATCAAGGATTTCTCCAAGATAGTCAAACCACTCAATTCCTTGTTGGCAAAAGATATCAAATTCAGCATGAGTGAAGAATGCTTAATCGCCTTTTACGCCTTGAAGGATAAGCTTATCTTTACACCAGTGATAATTGCTGCTGATTAAAGTCAAAACTCTGAGTTAATGTGTGATGTCAGTCACTACGCAATGGGAGCTGTTCTAGGACAGCGGAGGAACAAAGTTTTTCACTCCATCCACTATGCCTCCAAGGTGCTCAATAACACTCAACTCACCTATACCACTACTAGAAAAGGAATTGCTAACCATAGTATATACTCTAGAAAAGTTTAAATCTTATTTGGTAGGATCTAAAGTGGTTATTTACACTGACCATGTGCCCATAAAGTATCTCCTTACCAAGCCAGACTCCAAACCCAAATTGATTCGATGGGTGTTACTTCTTCAAGAATTTAATATTACGATCAAAGACAAGGGGAGCGAAAATTCAATTGCAGACTGTCGCAACCGGGGTCACAGCGGGACAGCGATTAAAATCGAAAGTATGTATCAGAGGAGTTGCCACCAATGTTTATTAAGGAAAACATCAGAAAAACCTTTTTTAGAAAATAATGGTCTTTGAAACCAGATTTAAGTTCGGGAATCCATTACATGTAGGGAAGATATTAACACCATACAACGTCCATTACAAAGACGGTTACCTTTAATTAATTAAGCAAAAATCTTTTATAATTTTTAAACATTTATCTCACCAAAACATTACTAGAAAAGAATAATTTATTTTTCTATGAAGATTAGTTTTATTAAAGGAAAGAAGCAGATATACTATTTTTATTCTTTTTATTTTTAATTTAGGACTCTTGAGTTGTCGTAACTCATTTATCCTAAAAGACACTTGAAAAATTGATAGAGGTGTACACCCAAGTCAATTCATCTTTATTATTTTTTTTTTAAAATGATTTTAATTTAAACAACTATTGATAATTAAAAAAGAAAGTAGAACTTAGTAATATGGTGGTGTAAATAGAAAGCTGGCCCAAAACTCAGAAGTTTGTAATTTAGTAATATGGAGGGTGTAAATAGCAATTTGGTTCCAAAATGTGAAAGTTGTGAGTTAGTAATATGGGAGGTGTAAATAGAAGACTAGCCCAAAACATGAAAGTCATAATTTAGTAATATGTAGGGTGTAAATAGTAATTTGGCCCAAACAAATGTGTTACAATTTAGTAATGCTAGAGGGTGTAAATAGTAGACTTGGCCCAAAACAAAATATAAAATCTTTAGGGGTTCTCCTTCCTCGTCCCTCATATTTGGTTCGCAAACGAAATTGAACCTAGGGCTCGCGAGAGAAGAGAAAGGGGAATGGGAAGTGGTGCGATTCAAACCCCGCGGTGTGTGTGCGGTGGCACACGGTGGCGCGCGGTTGGCAATGCCGTGGTCGCGTGGAGCGGAGGGTGTTTGGCAGCGTGAAGGAGGCGTGGGTGCGCGAGGTCGCGGAGGAATGGCGTTGGGGTTCGAGGTCACAGGGTGGTTTGGCGAAGGGCGAGGACGACAGCGACGGTGATGGCAGCCATGGGGGTCGCGATGCTTGGGCGAGGAGGTCGTGACGCTTGGGTGAGGGGCGAGGGGTAAGGTTTGGTGGTCGCGGTGGCTGGCGCGGCAGAGGTGCAAGGTGTTTTGGCGAAGGGCGACGCCATTGGTAGGTGATTCACACGGTGGCCGGCGGTTGAGGGTTTCTAGGTAAGTTTTCTCTTCCCCTGTTTCTCTTTTGCTTTGATTTTAGTTTTCTGGTGACTCACTTTGTTGTCTGGATTTGGTCTAGGGCTATGATTTTGGGTTTGGGATAATTGTAAAATGATTTCTATGTTTTAGGTATGGAGTATTTGCCTTTGTCCCTGTTTCGATTACTTATTGGAACTCAGAGTCCCTGCTCATATGTTTAATTTTGTCTTTGCTTATGTTTCTGGCACTATTTGTGCTGGGTCTATGTTAGGTCTCTATGCTTATGTCTCTTGTTTCTGATCATGCTCCTGTATCTGTTTTTGGTCTGATTTATCTTTGATAGATTTGGTTAACTTAAATTTAAACATAGTATTTTCTTCTTAGAGTCATATCTCTTTATATCTCAATTTTGAACTAATAGATTTGAACACATGAATTGCATATACTGCTTACAATCAAACATAGAAAAGGCTAATACATGATAAAGATTACATGAAGATTGAAAGAAAAGAAACTTGTTATTCTACTCAGTGTTGTTCTATGGTTCTTCCTTTGTTGTTCTCTTTTGC
The DNA here is from genome assembly GCA_014843725.1 of Amphicarpaea edgeworthii. Classification (NCBI taxonomy): domain Eukaryota; kingdom Viridiplantae; phylum Streptophyta; class Magnoliopsida; order Fabales; family Fabaceae; genus Amphicarpaea; species Amphicarpaea edgeworthii. The sequence continues at coordinate 19,686,495 of CM026327.1, read as the reverse complement.
TATATTACTCTTCTCTTCTCTGTTCTTGATGTTCTATCTTCTATTTTTTTTTTGCTCTGCTTGTCACTTCTTTTTCTGCCTTTTTCTCCCCCTTGCGTTCAGCATTCTCTATTGCTATATATAGTGAGGTTTTCTTAACCTCTTTGCTTAATCCTCATTTTTTCTTGCAGTTGCAATGTTTGACCAAATCCCTTAATGCTCTGCCTACATGATGATGAAGCGGCTGAGTGCTGTGCCTGATGATGATGAAGCGGCTGAGTGCTACCTAATGATGGAGCTGCTTAAGGATTTGCTAGTGGATTGATGAAGCTGTTGATGAAATTGCTCCATTCTTCTTCTCTTTCTTCTTTTTCCTGTTTCTTTTTCCTTCTTTTTTTTTCTTCTCGTTGCTTCTTTTCCTTTTTCTTTTTTCTTGTGCTTGATTTGGGCACTTACTGTTTACACTTCAATTTTTAAAGAAACTTATAACAATGTAACTTGGAGGAAAATGAGAAAAAAAATGGGTTTCTTGCTTATTATATTATTGTGTATTCTCCATTTTTTCTTTCCCCTTTCATTTTTTCATTTTTTTTTTATGTAGCAAGATAAACTTGTGGGATAATAATAATAATAATAACAACAACAACAATAATAATAATAATTATGGGATAATAATAATACTAATAATAATAATAACAACAACAACAATAATAATAATTATAAAAGATAATTAGACGGACAAAATTGGGTGTTGACACAGACCATCTATCTCGCCCTATAAATGAAGAAGTTACCAATAAATAGTTAGAGATTAGAGAGGAGTTTTCTGATGAATTCCTCGTGATGGTGCAAGAAAGGCCTTGGTTTATGGACATCACCAATTATAGAGTTGTCCATGTGATGCCAGAAAGGTTGAATTGGCATCAAAAGAAGAAATTCTTGAAGTACTACACTTATTATGTTTGGGATGATCCTTTCTTGTTTAGGATTGGGGTCGATCAACTTCTAAGGTGATGCGTTCCACAAGAAGAAGCCAAGAATATTTTGTGCATTGCCATAACTCACCTTATGAAGGTCATTATAATGGTGGACGTACACAGCTGCTAAGGTACTTCAATCAGGCTTCTACTAGCCAACCTTGTTCAAGGATGCTTTTGAACATGCTCAAGCGTGTGATAAATGCCAAAGGACAAGGAGCATATCAAAAAGGCATGAAATGCCTCTCCAAATATCCTTAAAGTAGAAGTCTTTGATTGTTGGGGCATTGACTTTGTTGGCCCTCTCCCTTCTTTGTACTCAAATGAATACATCCTGGTAGCCGTTGACTACGTGAGCAAGTGGGTTAAGGCTGTGGCATGTCAAAAAAGTGATGTCAAAATTGTCATCAAATTTCTAAAGCGACAAATTTTCACAAGGTTTGGAGTACCTCGCGTGTTAATAAGTGATGGAAGAACACATTTCCGCAATAAAGCTCTTTCAAAAGTCCTCCAACATTATGAAGTGTGACACAAGGTAGCATCACCCTATCATTCGCAAACCAATGGCCAAGTAGAAGTTTCCAATAGAGAAATCAAGAAAATCTTGGAGAAGATGGTGGCAGCATCAAGGAAGGATTGGGCACACAAGCTAGATGACTCCCTTTGGGCCTATAGGACTACATTGAAGATGCTAATTGGTCTCACACCATTTCAAATGGTATATGGCAAGGTCTGTCACCTTCTAGTGGAAATGGCTCACAAAGCTTGGTGGGCAATTAAATTGCTAAATTTTGATCCAATATTGGCAGCCGACAATAGAAAGCTTCAATTATAAGAATTAAAGGAAATGAGGACTCAAGCCTATGAGTCCTCAAAGCTCTACAAAGAGAAGACCAAGAGATATCATGATAAGAAGCTGTTGAAGAAGGAATTTCATGTAAGGCAACGAGTGTTCCTATTCAACTCAAGACTCCGACTTTTCCCTGAGAAATTGAAATCCAAGTGGTCCGGTCCCTTCACAATCAAAGATGTCAAATCTTATGGAGCAATAAAGATCATGGATCCATCAGCGGAAGACCCACAAGCAAGTTGGGTAGTGAATCTGCAAAGACTCAAAGCCTATCATGGTGCAGAAATTGAGAGGCGTATGACAATTATACATCTACAAGATCCTTGATCTTTTCAACTGTCAAGCTAATGACGTTAAAGAAGCACTAGCTAGGAGGCAACCCAGGTTTGTTCTCTTTCATTTTATCATTTTTTGCAAGAATAAGAGTTTAAGTCTCTACATCTCTCGCTAAGCGCAAGCTAGAGCTAAGCTGGCTTTGCAACATTCTACAGCGTGCGCTAAGAGCCAACCTTCACTGAGCGAGGATTTGGCTCGAATTGATGTTGCGCTAAACACCTCTTTGCGCTTAGCGACCATTTCATTCAAATTGGGATGTCACTAAGCACCATCTTGCGCTAAGTTGGCTCTACAGCATTATGCAAAGCTCACTATGTTTCGCTAAGAGCAATCTGCGGCTTAGTGGCTGTTTAGCTCAACTTGGAATCTCGTTAAGCGCAAGATCGCGCTTAGCGTTTCTTTGGCTCAAATACATGCTTCACGCAAGATCGCACTAAGCTGGCTCTGCATAATTATGCAGAGCGTGCTAAGCACGTGTCTCTGCATAATTGCAAAACTGCTCACTTTCCCCCTTTCCCATTTATGTTTTAAATCTCTTTTTCACTTCTCTCTCACCTGCACCAAAAACCCAATTTCCCTTTTCACTCATGCTCGTTTTCACTCTTCTTTCACTCACTCACACACATTGCATTTAAGCATTCCTTTTCCTGCTGCATCTTCTTCTTCTTCTTCTTCCCTTATCAGTTTTCTTCGTCGCTCTGCACACAAGTAAGCACCTCTCTTCATTTTAATTTTGTTTTGTTTTCCTATTGTAGCATTGTTGTTATCACTAGTGTCTTATTGAGTCTAGGTTGTTTGCTGATTAGACTAGGTTTCGATTTCTTTTCATTTTAATTTGCATTTTTTGGTCTAGTGTTTTCGAGGTATATCTGTTTGCGATTTTTGCATCCGCGCTAAGTGTCCATATGCGATTTTGGATTTTTGTTCTTCATGTTCTTGAATCTGAGTTTCTGATTCAAGCTCTGTTAAGCATGCCCTCACGCTAAGCGCGGATTCCTGTTTCAGATGTTGTACTCATGGATCTAGAAAATTTCCAGATTCAAGTGCCACTAAGCATGCATGGTGTTTTTTGATTCGCTCAGTGAAACCTCGTGTTGAGTGAAAATTTGCTTCAAATTGAGGCATTTTGGTGGCTTGCTAAGCGCAAGTATGCGCTTAGCGCGTGTACCCTGTTTTACTATGCTTTTTTCTCCCCCCTTTACTCTATTTTACTATGTATTATTCCTTTGTTGTGCTTTAATTTTCCTTTTGATGTCTTGGGTGTTCACTTAGTGTGATACAACGCTTAGCAAACACCTTTGTTTCTAACTTATTTGTTTTGTTGTTTTAATTTTCATTTTGAGTATAGATTGCTCATAAATTTTGCAACAACCGTAGCGCATCTTCTTCTAGTGCACCACCTCCACCGCTTGCACTTGATGCAACACACGACCACATCAGGGTCATCTATCCATATGACGTTGACCGTTTCTCCTCCTTTGAAGCCCAAGAGAGATTTGAGAATGAACACATGGGTCGAGAACTCATTCCCGAGTGTCCTGTAAAAATTACGCCAGGTGACTATGATATCTTCTGCAATAAGTTATAGCGTTGTGGCTAGCTCAAAAAGTTGTGTTCTTTGTCGGATAAATCCATTGATGAACCTCTAGTCAAGAAATTCTACGCCAAAATTTATCACCCGAAGGGAAAATATAAGGTGGCCAATTGGCAATGCAAGGTTTAAGGGAAGATCATCCACTAGGATGGTGTTGCTATCAACCACTTTCTGCAAACCCCTCTGATACTTGTAGACGACACCAAGAAGACTCAATTTGACATTTTCCTCAGTCAATACAAGGACCCCAATGTTATCACAGCACTATTGTGCATATCGGGCAAAAGATATGTCAAGAACAAGGATGGAGTCATTACGAAGATTGTGCGGCCAGATATGACCATCTTGACTCAAGCATGGTCTGCTTTCTCTTACTACACACTAGCACCCACCTCACACACCTTTGACGTTATAATGGAGAGGGCCGAATGGATATATGCCCTCATTATAAAGATGGATACAAATGTGGGTAGTTTCATATTCAATCAAATTTCAGCCATGGCTCACTCCAGCGTTAGTAGATTGGGTTTTCTGGCTCTTATATGTGCGTTGTGCAATGCAAAAGGGGCCAACTCCAGTACCCCAATCCTCCTAAAGCTGAGCCCCCCAATCACCTTCAAGTACATCTATACTTTTTGCTACAATGAAGCTGATCTTAACAGACCCTGAGCTCCCTCCCAACACTAGAAAGCGACCCCGCACCAAGACAATTTCTAGGAGTTCTTCATCTGCTACTACAACTATCATTGAAGACATGCTTTAGATCGCTCTCAATGATCTACAACTTTCACTCAGTCAGCAGATAGAAGAACGAACCAATGCACTATACCAGGGTCAATGTACAATCATTGACAATCTGCACAACCTCTCCCTTCAACAACCAGTCATGTCTTTGGATGCCTTCCAGGCCCATATGCAATGGCTTGCGGGCAAGCCTTCTTTTTCACAAGGGGGTGGTGATGGTCACCAGGGAGTTGAGGAAGAGGGGAACCATGAGGGTGATGAAGAGGAGAATTAAGAGGATGTCGTAGGAGATGACAACATAGAGGACGACCTGGAGGAGGACTAGCCCAGATGTGAATCATGGTTGTCTACAAGAGGCCAAGTGTTTTAAATGTTTTGTCATCTGAACAATTTTTACTGTTTCTGTTTATTTTTACTTTACATATTTAACAATTTTATAATTTAGCATTTCTATGGTACTTAATCTTTTTGTACAACGTTGGATGTCTTGTGAACATTTGGTTCAATTTCTATATGTGAAATATTGTTTGTTTTGAACCTTTGGCACAATTATGTTCAAACTGGGTGAGAGCGTGTTGTTAAGTTGCTTAGTCTTGAGGACAATGTATGCATGTGAGTTTGGGGAATTAATAACTGTAAGCATTTGACTTTTGAAGAACTTGTGAACATTGTGAAAATTAACTGATAAGTGTGAGAATTATACTATGAGAGAACAATTGAGTTGTTGCACTAATTTTTGAATGATTTTCTAAATTGGTGTGTGCATAGTTAATGTGGAAATGATCAAGGCCTTGTTTGCTTAAAGTGATTCCTAGAGCCAAAAAGTCAATCCAGTAAGGTTGAGAGAATCCTCTGTTAAACCATTGAGCCTAATAGATAACTATTTTGTCTTATGAACCTAGAACTTAAACAAAAATTGCCCACCTTACCTTAGGGAATAGGAGAGCATATCTTTATAGTTTGAGACAAAATTGTTCCAAATTTGGGGGAGTCAAGTTAAGATCTACACTAAAAAGAAGAAATGACAGCAACACACCTGCTATAATGTGAATCACAAGAGGCAAAGCCTCCAAAAAAAAAATGAATAATTGAAAATTCAATCAATTGTGATTCAAGCAGAAAGTAGTGTTGTCCAACTATGGAAATTACTTGAGGCATTTGAGGGAAGATGGTAATCAAGAAGGGAGATAAAGATATGCTTCTTAAACCCTTAAGAAATTTAATTCAAGAAAAACCAATGCTCTTTGTAGCCCAGCCATGATTCAAACCTAATTAAGAACTTAGTGATCCACATTTTTTGTACATGTGCAATGAATTGAGAAGAAATTCAAAAGTCTAAGTGCACAATTTCAATTGGAATAAATTGATCATCACATACTATTTATACATTGAGTGTTGAGTGAAACACTGACCTTGTGAGGGTCATAGTGCTCACTTGCATTTCAATTGCTAAATGCTCCTTTGTTGGTTTGCTGAATTTATGTGCATGTTGAAAACTCTCTTTGTATCCTTAATGCGTTTGATCTTAATTGAGAACACCTTTTGCAAGTGTCATTGGTCTTTAACTTGATGTCAATCCTGTCAATTGTTCCTCTGCATCCACTTTGTTGCTATGAAAATATTCTTTTTGCTTGAGGATAAGCAAAGCTTTAATTTGGGGGAATTTGATAATTTTTTTATATACGTAAATATTACATCATATTTTGTAGCGATTATCCAATGTTCTCAAGATTTCTAACTTAGTTTGAATTCATTTGATATAGATTTGTATAGTTTTGATAATTCTAACCATAGGAAGCTATTTTGTGAGAAATATACTCAAATTCATGTTTACAAGCTTAGGTTCAACAATAAGGGAAGAACACAAGAATGAAGGCAAATCGCGCTTAGCGCCAAATCTCGTTAAGCTCAACATCGCGCTAAGCGAGATGGGCGATTTATGCATTGCTAAGCGAACTGTTCTTTTGAACTGAAGTTTCGCTTAGTGGCCATACTCGCTTAGCGAAATGTTCTTTGAAACTGAAGATACACTTAGCGAACAAGCTCGCTTAGCGGAAGCCCTATATTTAAGATGAAGTCTGCAAAATCGTGAACCTACGCTTAGCAGAATGGTGTGCTAAGCGAAGGTCCACTGATAGTATATAAGCTGCACTTGTAATTTTTTTAGATATTCAGACTTTGGTTTAGAATTTTGAGCTGCTTCTTCATCCCCTGTTTTCTATCCCATTTTGTAACCCTTTTCTAAGACTTCCACTACAAGAAAAGTTATTATTCACAATGACTTTTTACAGCAACAAATTGATTGTTACGAAAAATATTTTCTTATGTCAACGACGTTGATTATCGTTGTTATAAATAATAATTAATGGCAACAACATTCAATTGTCATTGCAAAAAGTACTATTTAATGTCTATAACATTCATTGTCGCTATTAAAAAATGTGTCAATGTTATTTTGTCATTGCGAAAAGTATTTTTCATATTTCTAACATGTTTATTGTCACAAAAAAAAAAATACTAATTAATGATAACAATATTTATCATCTCTATAAAATGTATTACTTAATGCTAACAATATTCAGAGTCATTGTGATAAATTGTTTTTTTTTATAAAAATATTAATTATTATTTTTTAGATAATATTAACAAATTTTAAATATATCTCAATAAAATTATTTATTCAAATAAATATTAAATACATAATTAACCTGTTAATGTTTCCTAAATTATCTCCACCCCACCAATAAGTAACCGCATGTAATTTCTCATGAATTATCTTCATCCACTAAGAAGCAATAGAAGAATGTGGGATAGTTAGTTTTTAATTTACATAACTTCCATACACACTCAAATCTACAAGAACATAACTCTCTTTCTCTCTCTCTCATGTTTGTAACCTTCTCTCTCTAAAAAAAAAAAAAAAAGAAGCTACATCCTACATCAATTATAAAACAAAGATTCTTCTTCTTCTTCTTCGAATACTGGCAATGTATAAAACTTCGAATACTGACAATGCATAAAACTGTGTCTTGTTTCTTTCTTTTTTTTCCTCCTTCTTCTACACCAGCATTAAAATTTTATTTTTTTTAACTATTACACTAGGCAAATATACATGTACCCATTTATACATATATAGAATATTTATTAATTATTGCACCATTTCTTTCTATTCTATGTTGGTTTTAAATTTTCATTAAATTGAACTTAATTGTCTTTCATGTTGCATGTTGTTGTTTTGTTATAATGGTATTAAATACCACCACTTCAATTATGACACTTTTCAAATTCCCAACATTGACAATCACTTTCCATAAAATCACATCACACCAACAGTAGCAACACCAAACCTCCAATACTTTTTCCTTACTTAAATGAAAACTTCTTCCTTTCAAACACAATTTTTTATAACTACATTGACCTACTTAATGGTTTTTTCCAGCCTAAGATACCTTCACTTCACTCACTCATCATGATTATGAAAATTTTCAAAGTCATAAAAATTACATTAATCTTCTCCCACTTTCTAAACTCCAAAAGTACTTCTATGAACAACAACAAACTAAAAAAAGAGTTATAAAAAATAACCAATTTCTATTTTTTCATGAGAATTAATTTCAATTTTATTTATTTGTGCTCATTTTTTCACTAACAAAAAATAAAAAAATTTCAATGTTAATAAAATAGTAATAATTAAAATAAATAAAAAGGCCACCAATTAATTTTAATTAAAATTACCAAATTTTTAAATTTAAAATACCAATTTATTAACTATAACTTTTTTTTTTCTAATGGAGACATAAGTAATAACAATGACAATAGTTGTTGCAATAAGTAAATATATGCCAACAACCTTAAATGACAAAAATATAAATAATGGCAGTAACATTAAATGTTGCTGTAAAACTTTTCGTGTCAACACTTTTGTCAACGACCTTCAACAACAAATATTTCGCTGCCATAAATTGTTTTTGCAACTACAATTAAGATATCCCAATAATAAATGACGCTACGAATAACAACTTTTCTTATACAAATGAGAGGCTAATCCATTAGTGTTGAGGACTTAGAACTAGGTGTTAAACATGTAAACACTTTCCTTCATATCTATTCATTGAAATATTCAGTCTAAAGTTCATTTTTCTATCTTTATTCTTGTTATATGATTTCATCAGTTATATATGCATGTTTTAGAGTTTAACTGCCATTGACAAATGTTTTTTGAACTTGGAACTGAGTTTGGACTCTAATGGAGTGTATTTCTAGACATAGGATAGACTCCATTAGCTTCGTAAAGATCTTTGAGCTTCATTAAACCACTCAACTGAACTTATCGAGACATCAAAAGTAAGGTTGAGCAATTTAGGCTTGATTTGATGAGACATCAAGTTTTGAGCACTTCTAGATCGAAGTTAATCTAAAATATTGCTTTGAATGAAGAATATATTTTGTATGTTTACATAGGAAGCAAACCGGTTGAATCAAATCCTCAACATATCCATCATTCTCATCTCACACTCAAGCACACCAACTGTTCAATCATTGTCCTAAATCAACATTATCGTTTTATTAGTTATCTTTAGTGTTATTTGTTAGTGTTTAGTTTATTTTCTATTGTTATTTATGTTCTACAACACAAACAACTTTTAAAACTAAATTAGTGTTTAGGAATTGATTATTTTACTAATAGTCAATACGGACAATTCCTTGTGGATTTGATACCAGGATCTTCCCTTTATACTACTTATGCGATATTTGGTACGCTTGCCAAAATATTTAAGGTTTCATTAATGAAACCATAAATACTTAGGGTTCATATATGAAACAATAAATTAAAACCCTATATAATTATGTTTTCATGTATGAAACCCTAAATTTCAACATAAATTAAATCCTTAAATCATAAAGCATTAATGAAACTCTAAATATTAAGGTTTGTTTTTATAAATAAAACCCTAAATATTTAGGATTTCATAAATGAATCCCTCAATGTCACCTTAATATTTTGGGTTTTATAAATAAAATCATAAATCAAAACCCTAAATAATTATGTTTTCTTTTATGAAACCTTAAATTTCACCACAAGTATTTATAATTTCACAAATGAAATCACAAATTGAAACCCTAAATCCTAAACAGTTAATTAAAACCTATATTTCACCCTAACTTGAAACCCTACATATTTAAAATTCCATAAATAAAATCCTCAATTAAAAACCTAATTATTTAAAATTTCATAAATGAAACCTTAAATATTTTTTATTTTATAAGTGAAATATTAAATATTTAGAGTTAAATAAATTAAACCATAAAATTCACCCACAATATTTAAGATTTTATAAATAAAATCTTAAAGTGAAACCCTAAATATTTTGGGTTTCGGAAATGAAATCTTAATTATTTAGGGTTTCATTATTTCACCTTAAATTAAATTGTAAACATTTAAGGTTTCAATAATAAAAATTTAAATATTTAGGGTTTCATTAATGAGTCCCTAAATTAAACACTATATATTTAGGGTTTCATATATAAAACCCTAAATATTTCATAAATAAAACACTAAATACTTAGGGTTTAATAAATGAAACCATAAATCAAAACCTTAAATAATTAGAGTTTCAAAAAAAAATCATAAATTCAAAATCTAAATATTTTGAATTTCATAAATGAACCCCAAAGTTTTATTATAAATAGTTAAAGTTTTATAAGTGAAACCCTAAATATTTAGTTTTTCGTTTATGAGACCTTAAATATTTAAGGTTTCATAAATGAAACCATAAATTAAAACCCTAAATATTTATGATTTCATAATAAAATCTTGATTTTCATTTATTAAAAATATTTTTTAATACATTCATCTTTTTTTTCTTTATATTTTAAAATTTTCAAGACATTGCTTTTATTTTTAAAATTTTCTTTATATTTCTCTTGTTTTTCACTTTTTTTTTTAACATTTTTCATATTTTATAGTCACTCCTCTTGTTTTTTCATTTTTTTTTTCAAATTTTCTTCTTTTTTTTCAAATTTTCAAGGCAATACTCTTGATTTTTTATTTTAAAAATGTTTAAGGTATTTCTTTTGTTTTTTCATATTTTAAAAATTTTTATTATTTTTTCAAAGTTTCAAAACATTCCTTTTTTTTAAAATATTTTCAAGACATTCGTCATTTTTTTTTTCAAAACAATATTCTTGTTTTTTCATATTTTCAAAATATTTAAAGTGCCGTACTTTTAGAATTATCATTTTTTTTTCAAAATTTTTAAGACATTTATTTTGTTTTTTTATATTTTAAAATTTTCTTCTTTTTTTTCATATTTTCACTATATTAAAGACATTATACTTATTTTTTCATATTTTCTAAAAAAAAAAAAAAATCAAGACTTTACTCTTGTTTTTTCCTATTTTAAAATTTTTCATTATTTTAAAAATTTTCAAGGTATTACAATTGTTATTTTTTCATTTTTATTTTAAAAAAAAGACATTATTCTAGTGTTTTCATTTTTTTTTAAATTCAAGACATTCCTTTACTCTTTTTTTTAATTTCATGATATTTCTCTTTTTTTATATTTTTAAAAATTTTCAAGAAATTAGTCTTATTTTTCATTATTTTAATTTTTTCATTATTTAAAAAATTTAGCAGACATTACTCTCTTTTTTTTTTCATATTTTTATTATTTTTCAAATATACAAGATACTACTCTTATTTTTCATTTTTTATATATTGAAGACATTACTCTTGTTTTTCAAAAAAAAGCATTCAATACATTACTCTTGATTTTTTTTTTATGTTTTTCAAATTTTCATTTTTTAAAAATTTTTATGATATTATTGTTGTTTCTTCAAATTTTCATTTTATTTTTGTTTATTCAAAATTTTAAGACATACTATTGTTTTTTCTTTTTTTTTTCATATTTTTATTTTTTATAGTTTTCAAGACTTTCAGTTTTTTTTCATGTTTTAAAATATTCGTTCTATTTTTTATTCACTATTCTCATGATATTACTCTAATTTTTTCACATTTTAAAAATTTACATGCTTATCAAATTTTAAAGTTATTACATTTTGTTTTCCATATTTTTCAAATTTTCAGTTTTTTTCAAAAATTTAAGACATTACACTTGTTTTTTTCTATTTTAAACACCATTCTTTATCTTTATTTATTTCTTGGTAAGTTTAAATTTCTAATAACTATAATTAATGTTGTCATATGATGTAGCTCTGATTTTGTAAAGTAGTATTATTGTTTATTCCCATTAAATTTTGAATAAAGATGTAGTAAAGATGTTTTTGCATTCTGCATTAGTTTTTGAAAGTAATATGTTGATTCCAAATGAAACAACACAAAAATATACAAATTTAATATGTATTTATCCATTTTGAATTGGAAATTTGACTCTAAAAATAAATTAGTTAAAAGTGTAACTTTGCGTGATGCTTACATGATTTCATTATCATTTTGAACACATAATTTTTTATTTTTTTTTGCACAGAGCTTTGGATGGCTATTAGCATGAGATTTCTTTTTGGAAGTTTAAATGGATTATGTGGACCGATAAAGATGTTGTTCTCTCTATAAAACCCCCTTTATTCAATCCAATTATAGGTTTTACTAGTATAAATTTGTTACAACCTCTGAAATTTTAAGAGAAGAAAAGTAAGCTCATATAAGTTTCACCAACCTTGATCAACTATCATTTTTTAGAAACATGTGTCAATCATAATTAATAATTGTTGTTCCATATATTGATAGAATTCTTGAAATAAAATGTTTTAATATCTTCTTCTTTTGGCTTTCTATATGAAATTTTTATCAATTATTCATCTACTAGCACAATTAGAAACAAGCCAAAATAGTTAATGTTAGCATAACTAATTCTATTTCTTATTTATCATAAGTAAAATGAATTTTGACTTGGATGTTTTCTTTCATTTTGTAGAAGGACAAAAAAAATAGTCAAATCAATGAAACATTAAGCATAACAAGAAGTGGAGTGGTGAAATTATGATATCTCTATCACTATGAGCTATTCATTAAATTCAAAAGTATATATATTTTATTATGTCTTATCAATCACATAGAAATAAGTTCTAATGCAATTGTATTTTAGAAAAACAAAACAAAAAAGCTTATAATAAATGATACATGTGAAGTACATTTGTAACAAATGACACATGTTAGATTTACATTTAATATTATATTTTAATGAGTATTGTAAACTTTGATACTATACATATCACTATGATTTACCAAAAGTTAATAGATCTACATGTATAACAAATTAACATTTAACTAAAAATGGTAGATGTTTTTTTGTCTTGTATCTATATTGCCTTTAAAACATAAATAATATATTATACAATTAAATGTAATAAGATAATCCATCTCAATGTATTAAGCACATACGTAAATAGGTAGGTAATTCAGATTTCGTATATGCTTCATGGATATTCATACGTACCAAAATTGTCAGCTCTACTTCATCGAAAAATTCCTTGAAGCATGTGAGTCTCGCATATCATGAGTCACTAGATGATCACCCATTTCAATAAAATATATATAATATTATACTACACTAGGCCAAACTGCCACACTTTGTTGAGGGTAGTTCTTTTGCATCCTCTTTTGAAGCATTAAATTACACACAAGAGGTCTATTAATTAATTCCTGATTTTTTTTTTCCTAGTGAAGCATGTAACGTGTATAAACAAACAAGCCGTCGCCCATATTTGTCTTTTGTTCATTTTTCTAGATATAGTACATCACCCGTACCAATCCACATAATATTATACTACACCACACACTTGTTGGAGGTTGCTAGTTGGCATCTTTTAAACCACATTTACACAGACACGAAACATATTCAATAGCTAAGTGTGTTATTCAATAAGTTAGGCACTTGGGCCAATCAGTTTTATAAAAATTTAGTAAGATCAATAAAATTTAGGTCTGAAATCTGCTAACCTTGTAATAAACAAAAATGAAATCGGCTAACCTGTGGGATCATTTGGGTTGGACCCGGAAATTTGCAATCTCATATAATTTTAGAAAAATATAAAATATGAAATTTGTGTATACGTAAGTTTTTTAGTTTCATCTTTCTTTTTCTTTTTTTTTTAATCTAAAAAGGGTACGTATTTCTGTATTTGTGTGGAAAATTGAAAGAAATATTTTATAATGAATTTTAATAAAATTTCTTTTATTTTTAATTTTTTTTTAGGCAAAGCAAATTGAATGTAACTAATCTCATTCATTCGTAGTATTGTAATCGTGTTAACATGAAGAGTTTTCACACGACAAAAATAAATAAAACTAATAAATTAATACACCTATGAAAACTAAAGCCAGATGAGATGCATCCAATAATACTTATTTTATTTTATATAATAATTGCCACTAACTTCATTATATTTTATTCCACTTACTTTCATCATCGTCCCATTTCATATTTATCCAAAATTCACTTTACGACCAGCTTGTCTATTAATAGATTCTTCCAAAGTTGTTTATTCAACAAGAAAAGCCTTTTTTTTTCCCTTAAAAATGAAAACTACAAACACAACGTTGTTTACTCTCTTTCTTCTACTCTGCGCCTTCACCTCACACCTACCTTCAGCCACCGCCGATAATTTTATTCTCGACACCGACGGCGTTCCGATTCTAAACGGCGGCACATACTACATCTTGCCCGTCATAAGAGGCCGCGGTGGCGGAATCGAACTCGCCGCAACCGAAAAAGAAACATGCCCTCTCACCATCGCGCAATCCCCCATCGAAGTCTCCAAGGGCTCACCACTAACCATCTCATCCCCATTCGAAATCTCTCACATCCGAGAAACCCTAATTCTGAACATTAGTTTCACTCACGCACCACTCTGTGCCCTAACTCCTTCTCAGTGGACCGTTATCCTCAAGGGTATTCCGGAAGAACTGCACGTTAAACTCACCGGCTACGAAAACACGATAGATGGTTGGTTTAAGATTCGGAGAGTTTCTTCTGAATTCAATAATGACTATAAGTTTGTGTTCTGTGCGAGTGATGATGATAGCGAGTGTGCGGATGTTGGGGCTTTTGTTGATGGTGAAGGAAACAGGCGTTTGATGGTGACTTATCAGAATGATCCATTGTTGGTTCAGTTTCAGAAAGTTCGTGAAGTTGAATCATCATCAGCTGCATGAAGCGTCATTGAGCATGAAAAATCATGTGCTTTGGTTGCAATAATTAATCCATGACTAATATAAATAAAATAAGGATTATGCCTTTACGAATTCATGATGTAATACATGTACTTATAACAAAATGGCTTAAATATATTTTAGTTACATCTTAAATTGAATTTTGCGGTTCTGGAGTAAAATAAAACTATGTCTTTTAATGAATGGCTCATGAGAATTTTAAAAAGTCTTATAAAAACGATAAAGAATTTTTTCAAAACTATACCTTATATTAAGATCAAGAAGGAATAACATATATTTAAGCTAAACTTTTTACTAACACCATTTTCCTTTAATTGCCGACAGAAATTCAAACAAGGGTATGGATGTATAAAAAATCAAACCAAGGAAATAAAAGTATTTGTAATTCCTAACAAGGATATATATAGTCTTTTTATTATAAGACATATTAAACATGAATTACATAGACACGTAAAAGTAATTAACGGTTAACTAACAACCCATTGTTTAAATAATTTGTAAAATAATTTTAACTTTCAATAATGTGCATCACCTTTAAACTTCATCTTTAATTTCAACGATGTTCTTTATTTAGTTGATGGTGATACAATGGCGGCTATTTTTTATTCCTTTAAATGAGTTCTTCGCGTGCAGGACTAAAGGTCGCTCAATACTCTTACAGACCCAAAAAGATTGATAAATACAATATATATTCCTAACTCCCAAGAAAAATTGATTTTGCTAATACTTTTTAATAGTTGGAGATGCAATTCTTTTATTTATTTATATAAAGAAAGGGAATATTAATAATAAATAACTCAAAATGATACTTTAAGGAGGAAAGCATTTGTCATTTCGTGAGGGGACCGAAATCATGTACATGAACATGAGATAGGCAAGTAGACTAGATATTTATTTAATGAAATAAATATTTATTTTTTTAATATGTTTATCTAAAGTGTTCTACTTAAAATAAATAGATTTTTAAATAAGTAAATTTTATCTATTTATAAAATAAAATAATAAAATAATAATTTATTTTATGAATATTTATTTTTAAACAGCCTGATTAATATATTAAATTCAACTTAGCGTCTAACTTTTAGATTATTTAAATTTAAATTTTTTTTTTAGAAAGACGCTTAGTTCATATAGTTAATTTCAGTCATCAAGAGAATAGCATGGATATACGTTGGAATAAAATCAAAAAGTATGGTGAGGAGCGAATATCCTCTGCAGTAGTTTTACCAGTGTAGAATGTTTAGTTACCTTTCAAACCACACATTTTTATTATATATTAATATTTTGTTAATTAATTATAAAAAAATAGGTGGCTAATGTTAAAACATTATTCTTTTTAGTAGATTTTTCACTGTAGATTATTCAAATCCGATTACGAGCATAGTAATATGCCAACTCCAAAGCGGTATATATCAACGCTGAGTTTCAGGCAGCTCATGTATCCAGTGGAAGGTGAGTAGAGCTAGGGTTAGGTTGGAGGTGTTTCATGTCGGCAAAATTCTTAAATTATACTGCAACACAACACAACACAACACACGTGTTGAATATAATATTATAATAGTATACTATACATCACACATTGTTGAATATAATAATATAATATTATAATATACAACACACTACTTCGTTGGTTGGGCGTGGCTAGTTGGCATCCTCTTCTAAAGCATTAATTAAATTACGCACAATAGTCAATAGGACGATTCTAGAGATTTTTGTTCATTTATCTAGTGAAGCATGTAACGTGTATAAATCAACAGGCCGACACCCATGTTAATTTGTATCTTTTCTTCATTTTTCTACCCATCCACATAATATTATATATACTACAACAACACACACTTGTTCAGTGATGGAATGTGATCGATAATTTTGAGGGGGCACAATTATAAATAATATTTAAAATTATATGTAATTATATATAGATTGTAATTACTAATCCAAAAAAAAAAAGTACTATTTCAACTAATGAGGATAAGAGACAATAAAAAAAAAAATCCACATTATTAACAAGACTGCGACTCAAGTTTTCAATCCATAATTTGCAGAATAATTTATTGAAGAAAACTACGAATAAAAAATAATATTAAGCAAATGCAAACATAAGTTTACAAAACTTAACAAAATACATTTCTTTATTCTAAAAATATATAATCCTATTTTAAAAGACAATAAAAAAAATACTAAGATCTACATCATTCATATAGTGTCATATTATAAGACATAAGAATAATATAAAAATATTATTAATAATCTATGTTCTGAAGTTGTATTTATTGCAAAAACGCCCCTGTATCATTTACTATATTATTTTTCAAACAACCGATATATATAGAAATCACAATGTAAAATGTATTTCGTGTAATTTCATGTGTAAACAAAGATGGCAACCTACCTTTTAAAAGATACTCATTACAAACATATATGAATATATATATTAAAAAAACTGAAAAGAAATATGAATAAGAGAATATGATAAATATATATATATATTATCCAGAAGATAAACATTGAAAATCAAAAGTTTAAATGGAAAAGAAAGACAGGATCCTGATCGATGGCTTGCCTAGCTAGTTGTCTTATATATATATTATACTATAATTTTCATTTGTTCACGTGTAACATTGAATTTATCATCATACTTGGTTTTTCACTTTTCCTGTACGTAAACTTTGAATAAATAATAATACAAGTGTGGTTCCTATGAAAAGACTTCTTTACGTAACTCCATAGATCTCTCTTTTGAATTCTTATCCAATCACATCCTCCCAAACTTTGTCACGTGATTTTTATCCTACTAAACAGCATTTTCCAAAAAAAATCACACACTAATCATTTTATTTATTCCACTTGCATGCTTTGATCATCCTTTCATATACTTATTTCACTAACTAATATTATTTTTTTTCGTTAGACAAAAAGTTTTCACATAAAATTTTCTTAAAATAGATAGTGTCTTAACGTGTGAGTGCATGATAACCAGATCCTCTATATAAGGAGTCTAGTTTCTTTCAATTTACTCATTCAACTCAACATAATAAAAAATGAAGAGCACTACTACCTTGTTCGCTCTCTTTCTACTTTGCGCCTTCACCTCGTACCTACCATCAGCCACCGCTGATTTTGTCCTCGACACCGACGGTGACCCGGTTCTTAACCGCGGCGGCTCATACTACATCCTGCCGGTTGTAAGAGGCCGCGGCGGCGGAATCAAATTGGCCGCAACGGACAAAGAAACATGCCCCCTCACCGTCGTGCAATCTCCCCAAGAAGTCTCCAAGGGTTCGCCACTAACCATTTCATCCCCACTCAAAATCCTTAATATCCCCGAAAACGTTTCCGTGAGCATTAGTTTCGCTTACGTGCCACACTGTGCCCCCACGCCTTCTCAGTGGAGTGTCACTCTGAGGGGTCTTCCAGAAGAACTCCACGTTAAACTCACTGGAAACATAGATGGTGAGTTTCATATTGAGAGAGTTTCTTCTGAATTCAATGACTATAAGTTTGTGTTCTGTACGGTGCCCGGTGATGATACCTCGTGTGGGGATGTTGAGGCTATTGTCGATCGTGAAGGGAACAGGCGTTTGATGGTGACTTATCGGAATCGTCCGTTGCTGGTTCAGTTTCAGAAAGTTCATCATGAAGTTGAATCATCATCTACTGCATGAGATGGTGACCCTGTAAAATCTTGTGCTCAATTTATAGTTTACTATTCCTGTACTGAAAATAAATGCTTTGGTTGTAATAAATTATTCCAACACAAAATAAAATAAGGATAATAGCTTTTTATATGATTTCCATCGAAAAATCTGAATACCATTTTAATGGGATTCTCACATTTTTTTAACCTAAGACTCCATATTTGAGTTATACTGGTCTTTCTCTTCCAACATCAAGGATAGACCAATAATGTGCGAAAAAATGTGTCAAAATCTGCAAATATTTGATTTTACCCAAATTTCTTGTATATATGCATAGCGTGCATTCTTTCCTCAACTAGTTAATATTTTTTTTAAGTAAATCATTTTAAATTTAAGGAAAATTCTACCATTTCTATTTAAAGGGTTTTCAATACCTTCATGAAATACACTAATAATACTATAATACTTGTATTTTTTTTTTTATAATTTATAATTTTAATATTTTGTAAATATAACTTAAAAAAATTAAAATATTGATTAAAAAAAATTGGACTAATCGATAAAATTTGAAACTTCTATTTTGATTTTAAAAAAAAAACCACCATTACTATCGTCACTACTGCCACCACCATCATCACCACCATTTATTCTCATTGATATTTCAGGTGTTACTTATTTAAAAATGTTGATCATATATTTTCTTATAACGGTTTGGATGTAATGGTGAACGGGAGTAACTATAGAGGAAAAAATGAGAGAAACAAGAAGGAAGAAAATTGTCACGATGGAATTGTTATTGTTGATAGGTCGACGATTTTTTTTTTTCAATTAATTATATTTATAAAAATAGATTTATTATTTTAACATTTATATAAAAGTCCTTCTTATTTGTAAATTTTAAAAAATATACTTCAATGCTATTATACCCATCTATCAATAATGATACTGAAACATGCAACTAAATTTAAAGGATGTTATTTTGATAATATCTATTTGAATACACTCTTATAAAATAATTTTTAGGAGAAAAACAAAATTAAAAAAAAAATTAACTTTTCATGAAGATTTATCCAAAAAAAAAAAACAATAGTGATAGAAAGACAACTCATTTTTAAATAATTTTTTTTATCGACAACATATTAATTTTTAATTTGATTATGAGTTGAACCTACTATAATTTTCTTCTCCAACCACCACGTTTCCATTCAATTTTAAATAAGTTGTTTGCGTGAGGTACTAAAGGCGGCTCAATACTCTTAAAGTCCTAAAGCTGAATTAATATAATATATATTCCTAAGGAAAATATATTTTGCTAATGATAATATTTAATTGTTTGAGATGCAATTCTTTTTTTATTATTATTTTAAAAAATGAAGAAATTACTAATAAGATAGATAGGGAAGAAGATGAATACTATAATATATCAAATTCAACCTAGCGCCCAAAAGTTTATTAATTATTTGAAATAAACATATTTGAATTATTAAATATATAAAATTCAATCTTTTTTCGAAATAAACTTTTTTTGAATTACTAATTTAATCTTAAGACTTATAATTATGGGCTTTTGTTTTGGATATATTAATTAATCATTTGAAAATGTCTCCACTTAATTCATTCGTTGAATACGTGGTTTAGTGCAAATCCAAAGCGACATCACCATATCATTGACCCTCAAGTGTTTGAATAGTCAAGCGAATACCGAATTCCGTGGAAAGTCCATCTTCCCCTTACGATATTAATTAGACTTAGGAATATTAAAAAGTTAGGAATAGATAAGTTAGAAACTTACAAATATTACTATTGAAACTGATATATTATATATCATATATATTTAAATTTCTCTATTGTAACTTGTTTTTTATAAGCTGTATTTTTATATATATTGATTGCAGTAACTTTTTTATATAAAAGATAAAATTAAATTTAGCATATATAACTTTTTGAAATCACGATTTATTTCACCATTTCTTCCTTTCTTACCACCACAGCACCCTTATAATCCTAAGAAAAATAAAATTATGTTACTAGTTTAAAAAAAAAAAAAGAGTTTATAAAACGTAAGTTCAAACTGAGAAATGTAAGCGTTGAGATTTAAATGGTCCTAATGCTATTAAACTACATTAAAGGATGTGAAAAAGTTAGGAATACATTACATCAATGACAAAGCTATATATATTAAATTTATAGGACTGACTAAGACCATCCTACATTTCTATGTAAGAAAACAATATATCTGACCGGAGTTTCGATTTCCATAATGTGAAAATTTTTGTGGGATTAGATCTGTAAAGTGAATAAAATTAATCTTTTAATTGAGTAGATTGGTAGCCGTATGAAATTTATGAGTATGAATCCTCAGCAGCAGTAGAATACAACAGTATTTAGATAAGTAGTTCTTTTATTGATCAATATAAGACTTAAACTTTAGACCTTAGCACACCAAATTTATTCTCTATAATTAATATCCATAATTAACAAAAAAAAATTATTTATTGTTTTTTCTCTTTTTCAATTTATCTTCATCCTCCTAACTCCACCCTCACCGCCGCACCCCCTCCAACCGCCAATCCGCCACCACCATCTGCACTGCATTACCTCCACAACCACCACCCTCTACTCCAACCACCATCTTGCTCATCACGTTTTCATTATATTTCAAAAATGGTGTTGGATTTAAGTAAACAAAACATCTCAGGTGAGTTGGCCCTTGAGACTTTGGATTACTGAATTTGCATAATATGGTGTTTTTGGTGAAATACCTCTTGAGACCCGTGGTGGTGCACAATTTGAAGTTTGGTGTTTAATTAAATTTGAAAAAGGAAGGATTTTTGAATGATTTGTGTGATTCTTCATCAAATAAATGGAATTAAACATTTTCCTCAATATATAAAATGATGTTGTTACGCAAAATATTTTTAATTTCAAACTTATAATTCATTTTTAAGAGAGATGCGTAAATATTAAAGAGAAAAAAACAATTGTTTAAAAAAAAGAGAAAAAATAATAAATAATTTTTTTTTGCTAATTATGAATATTATAGTAAAATCTAAAATTTAAGTCTTATATTGACCAATAAAAGAACTACTATTTCAAATACTGTTATTCTCCTGCTGAGGATCCAGACTCGAAAATTATATATATTTGTTATGATTTTTCTATAAGAGATAAATTTAGCATATATTGTTATTTAAGTTTTTTTTAAGAAGAATATTGATATTTAAGTTAAAGAATGAAAAGTAATTACTTAAGAAAATATAATAGCTCCTAAAAAAGTATAGATTTAATATTCATAATTCCGATAAATAAAGTTTTTTAATATCCTTAAATAGTAGGACCATTTCTTAATTAAAGAAGAAAGATAATTTGAATGTGTCTGTATCAATAGACCATTTAACAAAGAAGAAAGATAAGTGTGTGCACAGTGCGTGCGTACATGTCTCTTTGAATGACATTAATGAATGTAATTATTTTTAAATCAATACTTTTATAGCTATTAATTAAAATTACTATGCTAAAATGTATTTTTGTTGAACGTGTAAACTGTAAAGTCCACATGTTTCAATGACAGTGAATTTGGAGCCATTCTACGATATGCTTAGGAGAAGTTACAAAATATTCAAAACTGTTCCATTTAGTTTTTCCGTTGACAAGTAAATCAAATTATTTATTATTTTTTTAATAAGGTGATTAAGTTTTGTGCTACTTCCCTAAAAAAAAAAACAAGTTTTATGCTACTAAGTATTTTATTTTATTTTTAATTATATTCACTCTTTGATTATGAATGATATATAATATAAGTATATAAGCCGGTATTTTGAGTTGTATTTTCTCTGTTCTTCTAAATTTGTGATTTTAATCATCTTAATTTTTTTAATTGAGTCATTTGTCTTTTATTTTTAAAAAGACTTACAATTTTTATTTTTTATTTTTTGAAAGAAACATTTCGTCATCCACTTTTTAAAAAGTCATAAATAAAATTCTGTGGCCAATTTGGATAAATATCTCAATTAAAAATGAGAATTAAAATTGCATTTTTTAGGTGATTTAAAAAAAAGACAAAATGTCTCAATTAAAAAATAAATATACTAAAATCATGTTTATATTAATGTATTTTAGCCTTAAAATAATATTATATTAATGTTTCTCAGTTCTGACCGTCGAACTCATAAATTACATTCACTATATAAAATTGAGAAATGTCCACAAAATATTTTAGATAATTATTTTTTAAAAAATAAAATTCATGTTATTAATTATTCTATATATGCATAAAATCAAAACAGAATAAGTAAAAATTATTAAATTAAACTCACTGTTATTATAAAAAAAAATTAAGTAATTTTGAAATTATATGAATATGCATTTTAATTTAACTAGTGAAAAATATACAATTACATGAACAAAACAAAAATAAAATATATAGTTTAATTTAAATGAAATTATAATGATATTTTTAAATTAAAAATTAAGTGATAATATATATATATATATATATATATATATATATAAAAGTAGTCTAATTAATGCTCTTTTGTTATACGCTCAGGTATTATCAAGTGTGTCTCTTTTAGTAATTATGATGTCAACTTAGTTTATTATCTTGCCAAGAGCATTTTCATTAGTAATTAAATTTGTTGACCCTATTACTTCCTTAGATTTTAGTCATGGATGATCTAAGTATGTAATTTCTTGTATTCCGAAGCAGTGGCCATCTTCATTATTCAAATGCGGACTACTATCTTGGGTTTCTACTACTAAGGCATCTTGCTCTTTGGTATCGTTTGGCCAGCTTATTTTCAATTTATAAACTACTTTTAAGTAAAAGTTGGGTCAAACATTAATTAATAAAAATTCTTTAAAATAAAAGTTATTTATTTTTAATGAAGAAAAATTAGAAATAAGGATGTCGCAACCAGAATTACGGCGGGACGGCGATTAAAATAGAAAATATTGATGAGAGGAGTCGTCACCAATGTTTATTAAGGAAAACATCAGAAAAACTTTTTTTAGAAAAAAATGGTCTTTGAAACCAGATTTTGAGTTCGGGAGTCCATTACGTGTAGGGAAGGTATTAGCACCCTATAACATCCGTCACAAAGACGGTTACCTTTAATTAATTAAGCGAAAATCTTTTATAATTTTTAGACATTTATCTCACCAAAACATTACTAGAACAAAATAATTAATTTTACTAAAGAAAAGAAGGAAATATACTATTTCTTTTTATTTTTTAATTTAGAACTCTTGAGTTGTCGCAACTCATTTATCCTAAAAAATACTTTGAAAAATTGACAGAGGTGTACACCCAAGTCAATTCATCTTTATTATTTTTTTTAAATGATTTTAATTTAAACAACTATTGATAATTAAAGAAAGTGCAACTTAGTAAAACGGGGGGTGTAGACAGAAATATGGCCCCAAAACGAGAAGCTGTAATTTAGTAAAATGGAGGTGTAAATAGAAATCTGACCCAAGACATAGGTGTTGTAGTTTAGTAATAATGGGGGTGTAAATAGTAGTCTTGGCCAAAAACGAAAAAAGTAAAAGAAAAGGGGTCAAGGTTCTCATTCTCATTCAGCTGCTTGGGAAAGGAACCTTAGGCTCATGAGAGAGGGAAAAGGGGAGCGGGGTGTGGCGGCCGCGATGGCGGTGTTTGTAGCGGAGGGAGGTCACGACGCGAGGGGGGTCGCAGGTGGCTCGTGGAGGTAGCGGTGGCAATGTTTGGTGGTGCGGAGGTCGCATGGCGCGAGGGAGGGTCTCAATGGCGACGCGAGGGGTGAGGCCGTGGTGGTCGTGGGGTGATGGAGATCGAGGGGGGGTTATTAGGCTGTCGGAATCTGATTCCGGTGCAGTGGTGGAGGGGCACGGTGGTGATGGCATTGTTGGGGCCGGAGGAGGTTGCGGCTGAGCACGACAGAGGGTGTGAGGCCGGGGAAGAGGTCGCGGCGGCGCGAGGAGGAGGAAGCTGTGGTGGCATGGCGGCTGAGGATTTCCGGTAGCGCTTTCCTTTCTCCGTTCCTCTTGCCCTATTTTTTCCTTCTTTCTCTGTTTCACTTTTTGCCTTGAACTGATTGCTCTACTTGATTGTTTGATTGGTTTATCTAATTGGTTGGGTTCTTTGATTTGCTCATGCTTTGCTTCGTGGGTCTGTTTGTGTTGGGATTCTGTTTGGGATTGAAGGTTTTGGTGTTCTTGGTATTCATTAAGTCTCTGATTATGCCTGATTTTGTTTCTTGTCTCTCGGCTTATGTTCCTGGCTCTGTTTATGTTTTGGATTTTTACCACAAACGTTTGATTCTGATTCTCATGATTCTGATTCTAAGGCCAGGCTTATATCTTTGATAGGTTTGATTAATTTGAATTTTAAACATGGTATTTTCTTCTTGGATTCATATCTCATTATTTTTTCTGAGCAAATAGGTTACAAGATAGTATGTTGTTTACAATCAAAATATAAAAAAAGCTAATATATTACATGAAGATTGAAAGAAAACCTGTTAAGCCAAGCTATCCTTTGCTTTATTTTGCTCTGTTGTTCTTGTTGCTATTCTTCTTTTCCTTTGCTGTTCCTTTTCTGTATTTCTCTTTTTCTGATGCTTTTCTGCCTTCTTGTTCTCTGTTGATCTCTCAGTGCTTTCTGTATTCAGTGTGTGTTTTTCTTTTTCGATGCTTTCCCTTTTGTTCTCTGTTTTCTTTTTTTTGCTCCCTCTTTGATCTGTTCTGCTGCCTCTTACATATAGGCATGAGGTTTCCTTCCTAGGAGGGTTTGCTCTCAGCTTTCCTTCCTAGGAGGGTTTCCTCATTTTAATCTAATTTTTATTTGTTGCTTGCAGCAATTTCTGAATTAGCCACCCTAGGTGCTGAGCCTAGTTGCTCATGAGATCAAGTTGCCAATTGATGATGAAGCTGCTGATTCATGAAGCTACTGATGGAACTGCTTGGGATGAAGTTGCTGATGGAGATACTTAGGATGAAGCTGTTTGATTGATTTTTTTGCCTGCCCTTTTTTTTAGTTGATGAGGCTGCTCTTTTTTCTTCTTCTTTTTCTCTTGTTGCTTCCTTTATTTCTTTTTGCCTTTAACAGATTTGGCTTGTACTATTTTTAGATTTGTAAGCTTTTTTGAAACTTCATTTCAATCTTGTATTTGTAATAGCCTTGTAATAGAGGAACATGAAAGAAATGACAAATGATTGGTTTTCTTTGAATCTTTCTTTTCTTCTTTTTTTTCATCTCTCTTCTTCTCTTCTCCTTTTTTGGCAAGATACTACTTGTGAACAAATAATAATAATAATAATAATAACGATAATAATAGCAGCAACAACAATAATAATAATAACTATAATAGTGTAATTAAGCGGACAAAATTGGGTGTTGACAAAGGAGCTTTATAATAAGTTTATTGCCAAATTTTGGAATAATTAGTATTTTTTTATCAAAAAATATTAATGATTAGTTTGTTAGTTTTTGCTAGGGGGAAGTTGAACCCAAAACCTCTTCATCTAGTTATATTTTAACTTTAAGAAGCTTTTAAATTAAATAAATAAATAAATATTAACAAACAATTTTTTACTTATTTTTTTAAACTCTCATTTTTAACTTTAACTTAAAAATAACTTATAAGTTAAAAATAAGTTAGGTCAAACGAAACCTTCATCCGAGTCCAAAGAGGACAAAGCTGCCAACAAAACAAATGTTTCCTTATGAAACACATAATATCTTATATATCAATAAATATATTATATTTAAAAATACAATATTCAATAATATTAATAAAGTAAATTTATTCATTCAATGTAATACTACAAAAATCAAGAAACTGAGTCAATAAATAAGATGTGTGATCTATTCAATTTGATGTAAGGATTATCAAATTTTATTATTTTTAATAAATTTTAATCCATCAGAAAGAGTTGTATGTTCAACAAAGTGTGTTATGAAGTGTATTCCTAATATTTCTCTTCAACTTTATCTTCTTAACGGGTGTTTAGAATAAGGTTTATAAAGTTTGGATCAAAAGTATGTTTTTAACTTAAGTTTGATAAAATTGAGTTTGACATTTCAAATATACGTTTGGGATACCCAAGCGGGTATCCAAACACACTCTTAACACATAAATTTAGATTAAAAATATGTTTCAAACTTAAGTTTGGTAAAAATAAATTTAGTGTAACATAATTGATATTTGGATGGTTTTTTTTTTATTATCAAAATTACATTAATAAAATGAATTTTGTTTGAAAATCTAATCAAATATATTTAATTTTATAATTTTAATATAAATATACAAATCAAATATATTTTTACTTTAAAAATATCAAATTAGTTTTAATCTAATTCAAATCTAAACATTCAAACATTACAAGCACCCTCTTAGTGTGTTTCAAACTCTTAGTTTCCAAATTTTAACTTATCCAAAAATTAAAATAACAAAAACTTCAATTTCCAAAAAATAGAATTTGTAATAATAATACCTATCATTTTCTCTTGGTTGTCTCTAGATCACTAAGTATAAAATAATATGTGAATGTCTTAACTAATGAGATGTTAAAATATCATAACTTTAATAATATGCATGTACACACATGATTTCAATCAATTTATGAAGTATTGTTTTTCCAATTATTTATTGAATTTATTGTATATATTTTTTTTAGCAGTGGGAATTTAATACAGTTACAACACTCATGCACATGCATTATATTCAATTAATTAAACTAGATCTTTTTGATAATTTTTTTTTATCAAATTTGTAAATAAAATTGTTCCTCCAGTTGTTAATTAAGTGTCACTTTAGACTGTAATGATAATTGTATGTGTTGTTGAATCCTAATAAAAATTGACATTGAAATTGTATGTGGGTAAATGTACAATAGACCTATATCTACATGTAATGTGCACACACATTTTATGTGTCATTAGTATATAGTAACATTTCTTGCAGTTAAATGACAAAAAAAATAAAATTATTCCTTCAACATTTACCCGTGGAGTGCAACGCCAGGAGAATTAATGTATAATATCTACAAGGTTAAGTACTTCATGGATTACTTGTTAAAAATCAAGCTTGAATCACTGGAATGGAGTCATATATAACTAATTGTCTGATTCACATGAAGTGCGAAATCTTCACATTGGGACAGAAGTGATTGGTTCGAAATGAATAGTAGGTTCAATAATTCACATGCATGGAATTAGACATGTCTTTATTTTTGTACTGTACGGTGTCATTCTCTTAACCTGAAGCAGATGGCAAACAAGCTGGCAGTAGTACATGACTTAATTAAATCTGTATTAAGATTTTGGGTACCATCATCATTACTTATTTGCATGGACACGAGCTAGAGAGGCAATTAGTGGATGAACAATTTCATTGACCTTTCTACTAATTAATAATCTACTCTATCAAACCTAGCTAGCCTCTGGCTGTTAGATTATTTATAATTTTTTGGTTTTATTCAAATTCCTAGCAATAAATTAGATGATAGAAGAAATCTAAAATTACTTAATATTGTTAGAGTTTAATGCATAAGCATTATGTATTATCTTACATTCACTCGATCACAACCACTTTTTTAATAAATATTAAAATAATTTTATAAAAATTTACTAATTTATCATAAATAAAGAAATAAAGAGTTGTGATTAACTTGATTGAAATGATAAAACAGTGCATTACCCTTTTCTCATATTGTTATTAAAATGTAAGTCTAATTTTACAATTTGTTTTTCTAAATTTTGGATTTTTTTTTAACAAAAGATATGCTTCTTATTTGACAATTAACACTCAACTAATATCCTCCTATCTAGTCGAATTATTTTGAAATAAAATACCGTAGCACTTTCGGTTACAACTATATATATATATATCCCAAACCTTAGTTAAGGTACTTAATATTCTTTCCTCAAATTCGCAACATTGTTAATTAGAATTACTATTCAAGATATTGTGACATTTTGTATTCAATAATCCTTCATGAATTTGTCCTTAAAAGGTGTTTTAATGAGTTAACGATGGTACTTTATATAATCATTTGATGGATTAATTTTAGAGGTGTCAAAACGGGCTTAGACTCGTCAAAGCTAGCCTGTTAACCCATAAAAAATGGCGACGCGAGATGGGGGTGTCACCGCCAGCCTGCCCTCATCCCGTGGCCCGTGCAAGTCAACCCGCCAGCCCACAGCCCGCCCAGTAAGAGATTTTACTAGGGTTTTTCTAAATTCTTATTCCTTCACCCCAAACGTCCAAAATAGAAACCTTACTCTCCTTACTGGCTTGCCTTCTCCCTCGCCCTCGCCCTTGCCGCCACGCCCATGCCACCATGACCTTGCCACCATGCCACGCTTCACTCGCACAATCCTCACTGTCTTCTCCCTCGCGCACATGCAGTCCTAACCGTCTTCTCCCTCGTGTGCGCTTCCTACCGTGTCGCCACATTGTCACGCGCTTCTCGCCGCCATGCCATCACGTGTGCTTCCTACTGCCACATGGTCTCCGCGGTCTCCTTCTCCCATGCTTGGTCTCCTTTTTGGTCCTCTCCCTCGCTAATCTTCTCTTCGCCGGCTCACTGCCACGGCCAATAGCATCTCCATTTTGGTATGCTTTGATTATGTCATTCCTGCCTTTGACTGTGTGCTCTGCCTGTTTATGCCATGCTTGCCTATGCACGACCAATCATCTAGTTTTCTTGTGAAATTGGTTCAAGCCTTTGGGATTGGGATTCCATGAGCCTTGTGTTGTTTTTTGATTTTTGCTTTGTGGAAGGGCTACACCAAATTTGGTGAACAATTTGTTAGGATTCTGGTTGGGGACAAATTATGGAGGGTTAAATTGGTTCATTATATTTCAAAAATCTGTGTTACTTTACTGCAAATTGGCTAGCTTTTGCAAAAGAAAATGATTTGAAAGAAGGAGATGCTTGCTTGTTCCAACTCCTAAACAAAAGTAGTGGTGAAGATATGGTGATAAATGTTACCATTTCTAGAGCAATAGCCTGAGCCATAATATATATATATATGTTAGTCATTATGGTGTTCAAAACACACGCAGCGGAATTTAGGATCTTTTTTTTTTATTTAGAATAATATTATCGCAATATAAAATTACAAGTAAACATGTACTATTTACTGTCTCTCGAGGCGCAAATGTTCTTCAATAATGTGAAGACTCTACGTGTATCTACACCGAGAGTTGATCTCTACTTCAAAACTCTTGAATATGGAATTGTATACTTTTACTAAAGAATTCTCTTCAGTAATCTGATGCACAATAGACGTGGTGAGAACTCCTATTTATAGGAATACTGATGCTATCCCATAGCCCAGCCCATGAATATATATTCAAATTAATTCAAATTGAAATAATATATTATCTTAATAATATATTTTAAATTTGAATTTAATCTGTCAGTCTATCGACATATTCAAATTAATTCAAACTTATTAACAGAGATAATATATTATCTTAATAATATATTTCAAATTTGAATTTAATCTGTCAGTCTATCGACATATTCAAATTAATTCAAACTTATTAACAGAGATAATATATTATCTTAATAAGATATTTCAAATTTGAATTTAATCTGTGAACCTATTGACATATTCAAATTAATTCAAAACTTATTGACAGAAATAATATATTCTCTTAATAAGATATTCTCTCATCATTTTTCTATTGCTCATTAAAATATTATTATGCATAAATGTCACAATAATAAAGAGATGTCTATCTTCAGTATACATATTAATTATATTCTTGGTGCTAGCAAAGAATATAATAATATTCCACATAGAGATTTTGTCAATCAAATTGATTATTCTCTAGTAAAGATTAACACACTCGTTTGTGTGTGACCCCGTAGGTTCAATATTAAGCTGGTAGTAAATTAATTAAATTAATTTTACTAATCAAGGTAGGCATCTAGCAACACTCCTCAACGTCCAGATAGCATGAAGTAATTTGTTGTTACTTTCAAGAACCACTAGAAGAGTAATATATAATATTTCCTTCCATCATTTCCAACTCTAGATTAACTTTAGAATATGGTATTACTGTCAAATTCAATCACGTTAATCAGTGAATGACTTTAAGAAACTCATTTCTTCATTCATTCAATTGCCCTAGCCAAGGTCTTGATTTATAGAGTTCAAACTCATTACCTAGAGTCAATGGATTCCTTCTTGAATAATCATTAATTCTACAAGTATTTAATTATATCTAATATCCATTCAACTAGTGCTCTAGAGCATTAGGTGTCCGGAATTAAAATATAACAAATGACTTGTTAATTACTATGATAATCTCAGGTCAAAGGAAATGTTATATTTCTTCTTGAGAGTTTTTCTATTGACAAATTAAGGTAATATTAACCATTAGAAAAATCTCAATATCGAGTCAGTTCAATGATCACATCCCTATGTACATCATCTATATGTGTAATTTAATAAATGAGATCTATTAATATTCATCCAATGAATACTATTACACATATATTAATCTATCCGGATTATTAATATCCTATTCAAAATAATCCTATGATCAATAACACTTTAGATTAAAATTTCAAGAGACTTGTTTCTCATTTATCATAATCTCTATTATGATAACAATCTTCAATTTTAACCAAGGACTTCATCAATTTATCAAACTAGTATAAAATGATAAAGAAATAAAATAATACTTTATTATTTGAAAATAGAAATTGATTATATGATAAATTGGAACTTGGGCATACAAAATTATTCCCAACAATATAGGGTCATAAATTAATACGTGGTGATTTTGATTTTGAAATTTTGTTGTGTATGCTCTGCCTATGTTGTTTTGAGTGATGATGATTTTGAACATGAGAATGAGGATGAGGATACTAAAAATGAGGGGGACGATCATGATGTTGAATTTGTTGAAGCTAAAAATAAAAAGAGCAAATCTTTAACATCAGAATGTTGGAAATTCTTCACACCAATGTGTAAGGATGGAAAAGAAAGGGCAAAGTGTAATGCATGTAACAAAAAATATGTAATTGGTGGTAAAAAAAATATGGAACTTCTCATTTAAAACGTCATATTGAGAAATGTGACAAAATCAAAAGTGAAGATATAGGTCAATTGATATTAGACATGCAAAGAAAGTTAAAGGCAAGAAAGATAGATCAAATGGTATCACGTGAGTTATGTGCTAATCTGATTCTTAAACGTGATTTGCCCTACAAATTCATTAAGTACCCGAAGCTTAGGGCTTGGATTTCTTATTTGAATCTTGATTCAATTCCAATTTCTAGAAATACATCTAAGAGTGATATATGGAGATTGCATACAAAAGAAAAGATCATACTTAAAGGAGTGTTGGCTAACATTCCTAGTAGAATTTGCTTAACGATTGATTTATGGATTTCTTGTAACACTAAGGGTTACATCACTTTGACTGCTCATTATGTTTATTTAAATTGGAAGTTGAATACCAAGATTTTTAACTTTCGTCATATGCCTCCTCCTTATACTGGTTTTGAGTTGTCTAGAAAGATTAATGATTTTTGCATGATTGGGGAATAGAGAAAAAACTTTTTTCTATCACTTTAGATAATGCTTATGCCAATGATGTTTTGCAAAAAACTTTAAAAAGTCAACTTATGCTGCAAAGTGGGTTGGTATGTGATGGTAAATTCTTTCATGTGTGTTGTTATGCTTATATTTTAAATCTAATTGTTCAAGAAGGATTAAAGGTACTTGGTAATGCTTTAGATCAAATTAAGGATAGCATCAAATATGTCAAAGGTTCGGAGAGTAGAATGATAAAGTTTAAAAAGTGTCTTGAAATCTTTAGTGACATTGATTCGTTAAGTGGGTTATGTTTAGATGTGCCTACAAGATGGAACTCAAATTACCTTATGCTTCAAAGTGTTATTAAATATCGACGTGTTTTTACAAGCTTGTCCTTAGTTGATGAAATTACAAGTACAATTCTTCTTTAGAAAAATGGAATAAAGTGGAAAAGATTTGTAAATTCTTGATACCATTTTATGATATTACAACCTTAATCTCTGTCACATCTTATCCTACTTCCAACTTGTATTTTTTACAAGTTTGAAAAATTCAATGTCTTTTTATAGAAAGTTTACAAGATGAAAATAAGGTTGTAAAGAATATGGCTGAAATGATGATGGAGAAATTTGATAAGTATTGGGTTGAATATAGCATTGTGCTTGCATTTGGTGTTGTTTTGGACCCAAGGATGAAGTTAGAAACATTAGGTTATTGTTTTGAAAAGATTAATCCACTTGGGAAATAAAATTGCAAAAAATAAAGAATAAATTATACATGTTTTTCTTCCAATATTCTAGCAAAGGTGAGACATCAAACGTTCGAAAGCGTAAGCATGTTCCCGATTCCTCAGATGCTTCCAAACTTAGCCTCTTTTATATAAGTTACTTTGTTTTAATTCAATTTTTAATTATTTTTTTCATGTTGTTTAATTCTAACTTTTTCTTTTTCTTATCATATTAGGAATTAAAATTACATAAGCTTCAAGTTGCTAATAAAATGAGACAGACTCAACTTGATACATATCTATATGAACCAACATTGGATTTGGATTTTACAAAGCAATTGAATGTGCTACAATGGTGGAAGATTAATAGTCAATGTTTTTCATATCTTTCCTTAATGGCTAGGGATTTGCTAAGCATTCCTATTATTACAGTTACATCTGAGTCTCCTTTAACATTGGTTCTTGAATTCTTAACAAGTATAAAAACCGTCTCTTACTTGAAAATGTAGAAGTAATTATTTGTACTTCAAGTTGGAAGTATGAATTTTGTGATGGTATTTCATTTTATCTAACTATAATTAAATTGTTGTTTTTAAAACTATTTAAGTATTCTAACTTTAAATTGTTATTTTTTTTTCAATCTAATGTGATGTAAAGATGAATTGGAGCTAGAGGGTGACAAAGATGGACAAGTGGAGGGAAGTTCTTTCAAGGCTGAATCTAATATGTTTGAAATCGAAATTGATGAATGATTTGTAGTTTTTCCAAGACATTTATTTTGTTAATATTTACTTGTTTTGTATGAACTAAGTTTATGTTTTAAGACTTCTTTTGGAATTGAATGCTTATGAATTTTATGTTTTTAAAGACATGGATTATGTGAATTTGAGGTTATGTTTGCATATGAACTTTTTAATTTTGTTATGTCTACAACTATCTAGATTTTAGTTATTTGTCTTCAAATATTTGTTTTTATAAATAAGCTTAGCTAATTAAATTTATTAATTCTTATGAACTTTAGAACAATATTTTTTGTGCTAAAAAAATATTCAAGACAAAATCATCGTCCAACTTCATGTCTTTTACATTACATTTTTCATAAATTATAATGTTTAAATTAAACTACACCAAGAAAAGATAACAAAACTACACAAACAAAACATTTATATAATAATCTCTTTTCTTTTATTTTTATTTTTTTTCAATTTTGACGAGTAGACCCGTCAGCCCACCTACTAACCGGGCGAGCCAGAATGTCCAATTCATGCCGATTATGAATGAGCCAGCCCGGCCTAGGCCGCTTTGACACTCATGATTAATCCAAAATTTGTATGCATATGAGGTAAGATAATTATGTATATAATTATATAGTTGACTGTCAAGTGTCAAAGATTTTAAATTTTAGATTTAATTTTGCTTTATTAATTGAAACATTGCTGCAAAATTCATCCTCAATTATTTATGCTGACGAATATTAAATTTGATATGCTAGATGTCATTCTCCTGCCTTGATTAGGTGTCATTTTGAAAGTTTCGAACTTAATTAGTGGCAGCACAACGTTTTGCATTGTCCATTATAAATAATTGAAAATATATTAATATTACCTCCAATGGATGAGAGCAAGAGAGGAGTTTGTAAGCAGGGAAATATTATGAGGACTAGTCAATAGATACAATATTGGCGCGGTGGCACGGTGCAGTGGTTGTGATATTCTTTTTACATTTTCATTTAATCATAATTTAATATTTATATAATTTTTAAAATATTTAATAAAAAACAATAAATTTAATTAGTGAATAAATGCATCATTACTATTATACTTTTATTTTATTTGTTTCATTAATTAACTAAGATGTCACAATTATAAATTGTTATGTTGTTTCATTTATTTATTATGAACAAAATATGTTAATGATCACTTAAGTATTTAACATTTTCGTTAAACTTTCTCATGTTTGATTTGATTGTTACTAATCCTAGAATATTTTTTGTACCTCAATAACTTGTTAAGTTAAGCTATATGACATGTTGTCCACCTGAATTTTAAAAAAAAATTATTTAAATAAAATATTATGAAATATATTCGAAAATCCTCGTAAGATCAAAAACATATTTTTTTCATTTATTATTACAAATAACAATGCCATGAACATATGGTTGGATTATACTACTACTTCAAACAATGTTTTCAGATTGTAAGGGCCTGTAATGCTTTGGTTTCCACTCCACATAAGCTGGGAAATAATCTGATCAACCCTTTCAGTGGGATGAGTCGAGTCAAAGAACACATATTCACTAGGATTCTCACATAACTCGTAATCTTTCACTGCTCTTTTACCTCCGCAACTGTAATAACCCCTATAAGGGCCACTGCCACAGCATGCAACACTCCCTTCTTTAAACCCTAATTTACAACAAATTAATTAATTAAGGCACCATAATTAGAACATAAATGAGATGAAATTAATTTTCACTAACTTTAAATATGCATGCAGTTTATAACCTACCATATTTTGAAGGGTTGTTTATAACATCGGAAGATAAATTAAAAAAATCGAAGTATGAATATTTAAACCCTTTCAGCTGTTTCTCCAACTTCTTAAGTTCTATTGAAAGCTCAGTGTTATGTAGTTTGGCTAGTGCTGAAGCTTCTTCCACGCAGGAATCTTTAGATCCATTTACTAGTACCTTGACCAGTGGAACACAACCAATAGCTGACAGGTTAAGAATCCCAAATTTCCTCCCTCCAGCCATGTGAATCTCCTAATTAATTAATTATGTTTCAGATTAATTAGATAAAAAAAATAGAATGGTGTAGAAGATTAATGTTTAGAAATTAAGTTAAACTTTGATTGTTGAATGCATAAGTAATAGTAACTTCTACATACCTTGATCACAGTTGAAAGATTACCAACTACCATGTCTACATGAGAAGTAAAGACACTAGAATTTTCTGACAGTGAGATTAAATAATCATTACTTCCGATGCTAATCAAGTAAACAGATTTGGCCAGAAGAGTGGTGGTTTCTGCATCTCCTAGTTCTTGCCTCAATACTTTCTTGACTCTCTTGAAATAACTTAGTTGGGTTTTTAGATCTATCACCTGAAAAATTAAATATCAAAATACCATACTATTTGTTTACGGTTGCATACAAAATATGTTTGGATAAAAAAAAAAAAAAGCTTTTCTATATATTAAAATTAACCCATGAGTTAATTTATAAGATTTTTTAACTTATGCATAAATTAATTTCTTATTTTCTTTTTTTAAAGTGAATCCAAATAAGATTATTCAAACATACCAAGTCAAAAAGACTATGGATATAATTGGTTTAAATTTAAAAATATTATAGGTACCTGTTTCAATGTAAATTTAAGAAATAAAAATAAAATAAAAATTTTAATCCTTTTATAAAATTACTTTAATATCGTACTTTTTAACATGAGAATCAAATATGCCCTACCACATTAATAATATTATTAACATACAAGTTACAACATACCAGTCCTAGATGAGTTTCAACCAAAGCGCCAGCTCCTGCTGATGCAAAATTCACTCCATCAACGTATGAATGATAACCAGGAAATAGATATGGTTGGAGTAGTGACAACTTAGCATACTCAGCTGCATTAAAAAAAAGACGTTATTATTGGTATAGAAGCAATAATAAGGTTAATTAGTTAACTAACCTAATAAAACAAAAAATTCTTACATATACCTATGAAATCTGGAATCACACGCCCATCAGAAAATCTACCAGTTGGATACTTGAAGAAGGTTTCCCCATATGGAGAGTAGTTTGCTTGATTATCAGAAGTAGTATTGATATAATTATTGTTTCCAACATCAAATAATGAATCTCCAAATACAAATAATGCAGCGTGTTCTTTTGGATGGCATGTATCACCAACACCAAGGCTGCGTGTTGGAATCAATATGCCATAGCTAATTGCAAAAAGAACTAGGAAACAGAAACTCAATGTTGGACTTGCCATAATATTCTGAATTTCACTTCAATTTTCTAATGATCTCAATAGTCAGAAACTTGTGTTTATAAAGGCTCCAGTGACATCACCTAGCATCATGTAAATCAACTTGCTTGTGATTATTTCAACTTAACTAATAATGATTTCTTGACCTTGTGTATGTAACTGAGTTACTTACTTAATGGTTAAGCTTTATCGTACGTCTACGGTGATTTTATCATACTCAAGCAATATTGTTTCTGATAAAAGATATATATACGTGGTCTTAAAGAAAAAACAGAAAAGGTCTATGACTCATGGAGAATGAAAACTAAATTATCTGCATTATGTGAATAATTTAAATATTAAAACCTACTGTGGAATTAATCTAATGTGACGAATACTGACAAGTATACAAATCGTTTATTATCATAGTTGAACAAGGACGAGAACAAGCCTTTAAAGACTAAAAATTAAATATAAACTTGATGTTGATTAACAATAAATGTAAATATAAACTACTACATATTTGACTATCTATGTTTGACCATCTATTTTTGTAAGAATTTTCTTTATCATTTTGACTTTTCTTTATCATTATAGCTATCAAGAACGGCCAAAGTCATTATCTAGTTATATTCTTAGTGACGAATCCAGAAATTTCAAATAAGGGGCAATATTCAAACATAAACATAATTTTGTAACATTAAATATATAAATTTAAAGTATAAATATACATGACAATTGTTTTCTAAGAATTTTTATAATTTGTAAACATTAGATGATTTTTTTTTTTTCATTTTCAACTCTATCAAAAATCTCTATACATATATAACTAACTAAACAATTATTCAACCATTCATTTTCCATACGATTTCTCATTCGACTTTTTATAAAATTCATATCATAAACAACTTTTTCAACTGATGTCGTTCTCACTTACAGTATCAAAGCTAACTCTAAAAAAATATCAACATTACTCTTTAAGGTTTCTCTCTAACCTTAATCATTGTATTTTCTCTGTTGAGAGTTGCATCTCAATTGGGTATTAAGAGGGAAAGGTCTAGTTTTCAAAGAAGATTAAGGATATTGATAATCCAATCATAATCATTTAATAAAATTTCCATTTACACGGGGAATGAAGATTTGGGAATATTGCATTTTTATATTTCTTACAAGTTTTGTAAAAATATTTTTAGAAATAATTAATTCCGAGGAATACGAAATACATTAGTTTATGTGACTTCTTATTCTGAGGCTAAGAATGAAAAGTTTTTTTTAACAAGTCTAAGAATGAAAGTTATTCTCTACAATAACTATCTTCAATTTTTTCTTCACAATTCTTATTTCACTTGTTTTTTTAAAAGATTTAAAAACAAAATCCTAGAGACAATCAAACATGTTTATGGAAATCCAGACATAACATTCTTAGGATTATAATTTTCGGAAATACAATTATATAACTTGAATAAATATTACACATAATTAATATTATAACTAAAATATGTAATAAATGAATTATTTTATTTTATAAAATATTTATAATTTATAAAAAATAATATTTCTAAATATATAAATTACATTATAATTAAAATCTGTAATAAATAAATTATTTCAACATATAAATTATATTTTAGATTTATGATAAATTATCTATGAATGTTGTGATACATTGTTATTTTTAATTATTGATAATTTCTTTTAAAAAATATTTATTTCAAGTTAGATTTAAAGATATTGAAAATGATAAATTTGAAACACATAAAATATTAATTTAACTGTGTGTCACTTAGTGAATAGAATTGGAATCAAAATCGAATCAAATGATTTCCAAGAAATCAAAAACCGATTAAATAAAAAAATCGTGAAGGCTAAAAATCTCAAAAACTACATATTTTAATCATAATGATTTATTTTTAGATATTGAGTATTGTATAACTAATAATATTTTATGAGAAAAAAGACGAAAAAGGTGATACATTGAACGTATAAAATAATTTTATACTATTAGTTAATCACAACCCTCTATGATAAAATAATTTACTTTTAAAAATTATTTTAAAAGTCATTAAAATGATAAATTATGATTGATCAACTGTGTAAAACTATTTTACAATGAGAATACATGAACATTAAACTTATATTTTATTTTTTATGAATATAGTATGTGATTTATAGTATACTTCTTTCTTTTTTATGTAATAAATTTGTAATATATGTTGTATATTTTACTTTCATATTTTAAAAAATATGTACCAATATTATTAAATAATATTAAATATTGAGTGATACACCATCTATTATTATATAATAAAAGGAGTTGATAATACCATTTTATAATAATGTAAAATATAAATAAAAATAATAGTTTTCAATTAAAATATGTAAAACAAAATTTATTTTTAAAGTAATATAGCATATTAATGATGTAAGTTTAGTTAATAAATTTTAAATAATGAGAATAAATTAAAAAAATAAAAAATTGTAAAACAAAACCAAACCTAATCGCAAAAGGCATATTTTACTTTTATATTTTAAAAAAAATGTACCAATACTATTAAATAGTATTAAATATTAAGTGATATACAAATTATTATTACTTGATAAAAGGAGTTGGTAATATCATTTTATAATCATGTTAAAATAAAAATAAAAATAATAGTATTCAATTAAAATATGTAAAAAAAAAAATTAATAAAAAAAATATTTTTAAAATAATATAACATACTAATTTTGTAAATTTAGTTAATAAATTTTAAATAATGAGAATAAAAAAAAATGTAAAACATAACCAAATCAAACCGTAGAAGGTTAATTTGATTTTAATTAAATTTGATGTTATATTATAATTAAACCAAATTAAACTGGATTTTTATTTTAGATTTAGTTTGAATGATTTTTTTTTTATAAAATTGAAACTAAACCATGAACACCCGCAAGTAGAATCATTGCTCTGGTTTAGGGAGTCTTTTGTCTTTACGAAAAATAATAAACATCCTTCATGTTTTGTAACCTTGGTGTTTCTCACTCTGTATGATCATATTGAAAATAGTAATGTATGTTTATGTGATGTTTTCAAGATTTGTTGCTTCACTAAATTAGTGATTTAGCTGGCTTATAGATTCTGTTAGTATAATACGATTTAAAATTGAAAGGTAGAAATATTTATTCACATGCAATTTCTTTAAGAAGTAAATAAATCCAATTAGTTCAATAAATGTTGAGAATAAAGTCAATGTAACTTAGGGTGTTACAATAGATGAAAAAAAGAAAAAGAAAAGAATGAGATAGAGAGAAATAAAAAAAAAAGATAAGGAAAAAGAAATCAATAGGGGTAGTGATGACTGATGAGAAATGATTATAAGAGAAGGGCAATATAACACTTTCTAGAAACAAAAAGAGAGAGAAAAAAAAAAAAAAAAAACTAGCAAGAAAGATGCAGTATATTTTTGGCATTGCCTTTATTTTGTCTTTCCTAAAAGTTTTGTTTGTTCTGGATTCTCCATTTTTTGTGTTTCATCTCCATATATTGTGTGTTGAGTCATTTGTTTTGTGTCACAAATGCATTTAGCTTGGTACATGCATTGGTGTGA
Source organism: Amphicarpaea edgeworthii (assembly GCA_014843725.1). Lineage (NCBI taxonomy): Eukaryota > Viridiplantae > Streptophyta > Magnoliopsida > Fabales > Fabaceae > Amphicarpaea > Amphicarpaea edgeworthii. The sequence goes on along the minus strand of CM026327.1, from coordinate 19,646,354 downwards.
TTGACGGTCTAATTTGTCATGACTTACTAATATGTGACACGACTTAAGTCTTCAGGGTTGATCGTTACCTATTATGGTCCATGGGTACAAACATAATGCAAAGATTTTTGTTGTGAACAACAAATTTTTTTTATTAAATAAACTACAATAAAAATATATATATTTTGAATAATAACACAAATTAAACAGTGAATCATCTTAAAAAATATGAAAAAATAAATAAAATTTATAATTAACTTTTATATGTATTACAAACACACCCAAATAATAAATAATAATAAAATAATCTTATAATAAATATTTAATATATCATAAAGATGATTAATTCATAGGGTTTGTTTGAAAAACTTCTCCAGAAACATTTATAAGAGGAGAAAGGAAGGAAAAAAAAATGAATTTCTGAATAAGTTTAAATTAGGTTAATAATGACTAATATTTATAGAAACTTTATGGTAGCTTCTCTAATGAACAAAATGAGAGGACTTCTATATAAAAAAAAATGTTGAGGTCTGGTTCGAGTTTTTTTTATTTATCATTTTCAAATAAAACAGAAAGCAAATGTAAAAATATGTTCGATAGAAATTTAAAAAGTATTTTCTAAGAAAATATTTCCAAAAATAAACCTAAGTTTGAAACGTTTTCAATTTCATTTGTAAGTGTACAATGATAAAATTATAATATATTTTTTTTAAAATAATAAATGAGTGAAACCAAATAGATTCTCCAAATCTTAAAGTACTGAAAATTACATCTATTTTTAGAAAATGCAAATAAAAAATAAGAAAAAAAAATATTTTTCAAACCAAAAGCTACCTAAATTAATCAATTTTAACTTTGATTAAATTAGTTTAAATTATTTCATTTTTTCTTTATTTTTTCTCTTACAAATACTTGGCTGGAGAAGCTAACCTAACCTAAGCCGCCTTTATTCTATAAATAGTCTTGATTCTACCAACGTTGCTTATCCACCCAAAAAACTGAATAAGAAAAATGAAGAGCACTACCTTCTTTGCTTTCTTTCTCCTTTGTGCCATCTTCACCTCACACCTACCTTCAGCCACCGCCGATGTCATTCTCGACATCGAAGGCAACCCTCTTCAAAACGGTGGCTCATACCGCATCCTGTCACTCAACAGAGCATTGGGCGGAATAAGACCCGCCGCAACCGGAAACGAAAGATGCCCTCTCACCGTCGTCCAATCTAGCAACGAGCTTGACCGAGGAGTCGAAACAATCTTGACATCCCCGTATTTTATCGGTTTTATCACCGAAGGGCTTCCTCTGAGCATCAGGTTCGGTCCATTTCCAATTATAACCCTGTGTGCCGGAATTCCTACTAAGTGGTCTGTTGCGGAGGATGGTGCAGTTAAAATCGGCGAGAAGGAAAAAGACGCGGTGAATGGTTGGTTTAACATTGAGAAAGCTTCTTCCGATGATGAATACAATGACTATAAGCTTGTGTTCTGTCCACGTCAAGAAGATGAGGATGATAATAGCAAATGTGAGAATGTTGGGATTGATATTGATGATGATGGAATGAGACGTTTGGTGGTTTCTAAGAACGAAAAATCGTTAGTGGTTCAGTTTCAGAAAGTTGAATCACAACACTCTAGGTCCTGAATGAGAAATCATGCGTGTAAGGATAAATAAATGCTTTGGTTGTAAGGCATAAAATAATCAAAGCTCTAATAATGGAGTCCTATCTTGATGAAATGACACTTTTTGCAAGCTTCTTGCACCACACTTTGCTGCTAATTATTATTCTCCCTATATATTTGTTGTTGTCTATGTGTGATCCAGCCAACTCTTCTTCAATGCGGTCATTGCCCGGCGTTCGTGGTGGTGGTGGTGGTTGGAGTACGGTGATGGTAACAATCAGAGGTGGACCAACATGGTCCGGGATATCCTTCCACTCCTCAATTTTTAAAAGTCACACACACACAAATTTAATAAAAATATATTAATAAAACTTAATTTTTTATATTTTAATTGATCTATATTTATGTATTTATATTTATATATTTATGTATTATTGAATTTTAATTTTATAATTTATTTCAAGGAGGTTCGGATGGTGATTAAGGTCATGAGAACAATGTCAGTGATGATGGTCTTAATAATAATTAAGTTCATGATGAGATAGTGATGATTATAACTTAAAGATAATTAAAAAAAAGTTAATATTAATGATTGAGATATTTTATAATTAACTTTAAGATTTAATTTTTATTTTTTTAATCATGAAGAATTTAATGAGGTATGAGAAATTATAATGAATTATTTAATAAATATTTTAATCTAAACAATTTATTTTGATCCGATGATGATTGTTATTGAATGTTCTCGGTTTCACTGTTATTGAATGTTCATTACTGTATCAATAAATAAAAGTGTAGTTAGGTATCTGTCTTTAAAAAAATTATTTTCATTAAACATCTGTAAGTATAAGGCCTTTTAATTAATTTAACCTATTTTTATATCATAATATTATAAGAAGTTTACTAACACCAAACGGTTGTAGATAAAATTTTATTTGGATTACTTACACTGAATTATTTTTGTAGATAAAAGTGATAGTAGGTATGTCATTTTTCTAGTAAAGTGTCCGCTATATTCTTAAATATATGTGATTGACACTTTTCTATTTTTATTTAAAATAAACCGCATTTTAAATAGTTTTATATTTATTTAAAGAAACAAGTCATATGTTTATAAAATAATTATTAATTTAGAAATAACTTATTTTATAAATATTTATATTAAATTTAAACAAACTAGTTCATGATGACTTCTCGTCACTTTTCAAAGATTTTTTTTTTCAGCCAAAAAAGTCATTGATTAAATTGGTATAAGGCATACAAATAACCATATTCAAAAAGAAATTTAAACAGTCAAGCTCCATCGCCCCTGGTTAGTCTCTATTTTCCTCCAGTATCATAGAGAGAAATAGCTAATAACCAGAAAGATTACTCAGAAAAATAGCTTACAACAAAAAGGTAGACATTGATAAACTTGTGTTTCTTGGTGAACAATACTACATAATAGACATCCTTCATGTCTTGTAATATAGGTGCCAATAAAAGTTATTATTCGCAAGACATTGTGTCATTACTTATATTTTTGTCGAAGATAATTATCGTTATTATTTTTAAATAAAATTGTTGTTGGTATACATTTACTTATCGCAACAACTATTGTCAAAGTTGTTATTACTTATGTTTTCATTAGAAAAAAATAGTTATAATTAATAATTTGGTATTTTAAATTTAAAAATTTGGTAATTTTAATTAAAATTAATTGGTGGGTTTATTTTATTAACATTGAAAAATCTTTATTTTTTATTGGTAAAAAAATGAGTACAAATAAATAAAATTGAAATTAATTCTCATGAAAAAATAGAAATTAATTATCTTTTATAAATCTTTTTTTAATTTGTTATTGTTCATTGAAACACTTTCAGAGTTTAAAATATGAGAAAAGATTAATGTAATTTTCATGACTTTTTAGAAATTTTCATAATCATGATGAGTAAATGAAGTGAAAGTATCCTGTGATTAAGAAAACCATTAGGTAGGTCAATGTAGTTTTCAAAGTGATGGTGTCAAAGTTGGAAATTTGAAGAGTGTCATAATTAAAGTGGTGGTACTTAGTACCATTATAACAAAACAACAACTTATAAAATGTAAAATGAAAGAAAAAATATAACATGAGAGAGAGAGAGAGAGTTACGTTCTTGCAAATTTAATTTTGTAGATTTGAGTGTATGAGAGAGAAGAAAAAAATATAAGTGAAGACTTTTATGTATGTGTGAGTTATTTAAATTAAAAATTAACTATAACTATCCCACATTCTTCTCTTGCTTAATGGATGGAGATAATTTATGAGAAGTTACATGTGAGGTTACAACTATTTGTGGGTAGAGATAATTTAAGAAACATCATGTATTTAATATTTATTTGAAAAAAAATAACTATAATAAATATTGTTGTCATTAATTAGTATTTTTTTTTTACAACAAATACATTAGTAATATAAAAAATACTTTTCGCTGCGACAAAATAGCATTGACACATTTTTTTAACAGCGACAATGAATGTTGTAGGCATAGTACTTTTTGCAACGATAATTAAATGTTATTGTCATTAATTATTACTTTTAACAGTGACAATCAACACCATTTTGACATAAGAAAACACTTTTCGTAACAATAAATTTATTATTATGATAAATATATTTATTCCACTAATAATAAAATTACTTTGTCAAATATCAATTTTTATCTGTCATTCCAAAAAGTTACTACAAATAATAATAACTTTTGTTGTAGTGATGTTTCTCACTGTGTATGATCACATTGAAAACAGTAGTGATGTATGTTGACTATGTGATGTTTTCAAGATTTGTTGTTCATTAAATTAGTGATTTAATTGGCTTATAGCTAGAATATTCATTTAGTATAGTGCAATTTAAAATTGAAAGGTAAAAATATTTGTTCACAATTTCTTTAAAAAAAATAAATACATCCAATTAATGTTGAGAATGGTCAATGTAACTTAGGGTGTTACAATAGGTGGAAAGGAAAAAGAATGAGATTGAGAAAAAGAAAAAGAAATCCATAGGGGTAGTGATGAGAAATGATTATAAGAGAAGGGCAATTAACACAATTTCTAGATTGATACAAAGAAACAAGAGAAAGAAAAAAAAAAAAAAAAAACTAGCTAGAAAGATGCAGTATATTTTTGGCATTGCCTTTATTTTGTCTTTCCTAAAAGTTTTCTTTGTTGTGTTCTCCATTTTTGTTTCATGTCCATATTGTGTGTTGAGTCATTTGCTTTGTGTCACAAATGCATCTAGCTTGGTACATGCATTGGTCAGATTGACGGTCTAATATGTCATGACTTGCTAATATGTGTCATGACTTAAGTTTTCAGCAGCTACGGATCCACGGGGGGCAAGCAGGGCTTCAGCCCCCCACCCCAATCCCTCTTTATAATATATATATATATATATATATATATATAATTATTTTTAGTAAAAAAAAATTAATAATTAATAAATATATATAATATATATTATTATTATTATTATATTAATAATCTTTTAAATAATATATTTTTGTATATAATCTAACTCAAAAGTATATAATATATTAATTAATAGATATGATCTCAAATATTTTATGATTTTAATTTTATTAATTATTATTATTATCTAGATTAATTATATTTTTTGAATTATTACCTATATATATATATATATTATAATTGTTATAAAATTTAATGAGTTTGTTTAATTTTTTTAAATGTGAAATTATTATTATTAATGTATTTGAGATAAAAATAGTTAAAAATTATAAATACATACATTTTCTTCTTCTTTTATTTGAAATAAAAAAAATAATTTTAATTTTATAGTTAAAATTCATAAATAATTTTATAAAATTTATTATTTAATAAATATTTTTTTAAGTATTATATATTTAAATAATTAAAAAAAAATCTAACCCCCGATCAACTTCCCGGATCCGTTCTTGAATCAAGGTTGTTCATTAGCTGTTATGGTCCATGGTTACATGCATAATGCACAGATTTTTGTTGTGAACGATAATTTTTTTATTAAATAAACTACAATATAACTATATATATTTTGAATAATAACACTAAATTAAACGGTGAATCGTATTAAAATACTGAAAAAAAATTTTATAATTAACTTTTATGTGTTACAAACACACCCAAATAATAAATAATAGTAAAATAATTTTATAATAAATATTTAACATATCATAATTAAAGATATTTAATTCAAAGGATTTGTTTGGAAAAAAAAGCTTTTCGAAAAACATTTTTAAGAGGAGGAAGTAAGAAAAAAATGAAATAAATTTCAAGTTTAAATTAGATTAATGTTAGATAATTTATAAAAACTCTCTTATAGCTTCTCTAATAAAATGAGAAGTCTTTTATATAACTTAATTAATTTTAATTTTTATTGAATTAATTTAAATTATTGGTTTAAATATATTTTTAATCTTTTAAATATTCAAATAAAATATTTTTTTATTTTATTCATTTAAATTATTTTTTTTAATTATTCACATATAATAAATGTTATTTTAACTCTATCTACAAAAATTGTCAAATATAATATATATATTTTACAATTTGAGACAATTTTTTACTTTCAAAGTTAAATTATAAAAATAAAAAATCATCACAAAATAAAAAATTTATATATTTTATTTGATAATTTTAATAAAAAAAAAATTAACTTTCAATAAATAAAAAAATAAACACTCAATTTGATAAATTAAAAATATATTTAATCCTAAGTTATTTAATTTTTTTTTCTCCAAATATTGCTTTTGAAGAAGCCAACCCAAGCAATCCTTGTTCTATAAGTAGTCTTTTCATTCCACCCAAAACTGAATAAGAAAAATGAAGAGCACTACCTTCTTTGCTCTCTTTCTGCTCTGTGCCTTCTTCACCTCACACCTACCTTCAGCCACTGCCAATGTCATTCTCGACATCGCCGGCAACCCTCTTCAAAACGGTGGCTCATACCACATCCTGTCACTCAACAGAGCATTGGGTGGAATAAGACCGGCGGCAACCGGAGACGAAAGATGCCCTCTCACCGTCGTGCAATCTCGCAACGAGCTCGACAGAGGAGTCGAAACAATCCTGTCGTCCCCGTTGAAAGTTGCTTTTATCGCCGAAGGCCATCCTCTGAGCATCAAGTTCGGTCCATTTCCAATTATAACCCTGTGTGTCGGAATTCCTACTAAGTGGTCTGTTGCGGAGGATGGTGCAGTTAAAATCGGCGAGAAGGAAAAAGACGCGGTGGATGGTTGGTTTAACATTGAGAAAGCTTCTTCCGATGATGAATACAATGACTATAAGCTTGTGTTCTGTCCACGTCAAGAAGATGAGGATGATAATAGCAAATGTGAGAATGTTGGGATTGATATTGATGATGATGGAATGAGACGTTTGGTGGTTTCTAAGAACGAAAAATCGTTAGTGGTTCAGTTTCAGAAAGTTGAATCACAACACTCTAGGTCCTGAATGAGAAATCATGCGTGTAAGGATAAGTAAATGCTTTGGTTGTAATAAAGTTTTCTCACACTAAATAAAATAATCAAAGCTTATTATGTCTTCTCTAGGGTTGAATGCAATAAATTGGTTCTTTCTTATTACCTTTAGGAAAAAAAAAAATCGGACCCTTTCTATTTTAAAGGGTATTGAAGTTAATAGACATGTCAATTAATTAATGGGAATACTTTATTTATATTTTTTAAAATTTAATATTTTATAAATTAGTTCTTGTTATAATTATTAATTTTGCATCAATGAAAAAAAAATCAAATAAACAAGAAAATCAAATCAAATATATAAATTAAAAATAGAAAGATGCAAAGATGCGATTTGATTGGATTTGATTTTCTCATTGATTGAATTTAATTTTGATTTTCATTTATGAGTTTTTCAATGTGGAATTTTTAATCAAGTTTGGTGACCTCCATGAATAAAAGAAATAAGATTTATAAGACCTGCTTCCATCCATCAGTCGAAGATAGAGTTGAGATATGGTATTTAACTTTTTATTTTTGAATTTTCTAATGATATTGCTAACAAAATCTTAATTAATATGATTACTTATATCAAATTATAAAAAAAATAATTAAAAATAAATTGTCATAGTCACTCGTTGAGACAATCTTCTCTGTTGCTTCCACATATGTTATTGAGGACATGGCTGCAGCAGCATCAGACGGAGACAAAGCATTAAACATTATTGCAGGTTTCTTTGATGATCTTCTCTACTGCTTAAATATTCATATACTTCTTTAACAAAATCTGTTATTAAGTTTCAACATGTTTAACCCCTTCCTTACCTACCATAGTCTCTATTTTTGGAGAGATACAAAGAAAGGAAGAAGTGGGTGAAGGAAAATATTTGTAAAAAAAAAAAAAAAAAACACAGAAAAAGAAGGAGGAAGTGGATTGGGGAAAATATTTGTGAAAAAAAGAAAAGAAAAAAAGAGGAATGAATGTTAAGCCTAATAATTAATAAATTTTTTTTTACTAAATTGTAATTTGAAAAAACATTGAAAAAAATATGATATGGCTTCCATATATTGGTCCAACTCAATTAGGTACCAAAACCCCATGAAATACAAAGACATAGGAGAGCTACTCTTATCTTTATCCACTTCAATAGTAATTACGCACTCCACCATATCCCAAAATTACCAATCTTAATTGTTTCTCTACACAATGATGCAGGGACGGAGCCTGGCCATTAGGGGCCAACAATGTTTCTTTTAAAAAAAAAAAAAAATCAATATATACATATGCATTAATTTTTATAATTTTTTTGTCAAAAAAATTTATATAATTAGATATTTAATTGATAACTATTTTATAGAATATAATTTAAGATTTAAAATAAATAGATTTTTTTTAAAAAAATATTATTTATTTATTATTTTTTAAGGATAATTCATAAATTATAACATCAAACACTTTTATTTTGATAATCCAAGTTGTTCCAAAATTGTTAGTTATTTATTATTATTGTTTAAGGCCTTCCAACTCCAAGCTACCAATGTGGTGCTAATGAAAGAATAAGAATAAATCATAAATTTTTTTTATGGAAAACAAATTAATTTTGATACAATTAATTCAAAAAAAAATGTAACATGAGTTTTTTTTTTAAATATAAAATAATAAGATAAAATCTTATTTATTGAATTAAATTTGATAAAAATATAATCTATTATTTAAAATATAAAAGTAGATAAAATCTTTTTTTTAAAATAAAATTATTATTAATATTTCAAACTTTTTTTTTATTTAAAGTAGATAAATAAATTTGATATTTAATATTTTTATGTGTTTATGATATCTATACTTAAACATAATTTATTTATAATTTTAAAAAAAAACTAACCTAAATTTTTTATATAATTTTCTATTAATTATATATAACAAAAATAAATAAATAAAAAGTGGAGCCTTCCCTCACCCCCACCCCCCACCAACTCCGTCCCTGCAATGATGCAAGGGATGAAGCCTTTCTCCACACTTAAAGCATAATATTTTATTTCTTTTATTTATTATTTTTTTATTAATAAATATTAGTTGTTAATTGATATTTTTTTTTTAATGAAATATAGTCGAATGGCATCCTCTTTCCTTCTTAGTTCAACCACTACTTTTGTGTTTTGTTGTAGCATTCAAATTATGTATTATCCACCGGTGGTCTGTGGCATTGTATTGAAAAGGAATTTGTAATTATTTTGTAAAGAATTTACAAAACTTGACCTAGAATATTGTTTTTTATTTTGCCAATTGTTCCAAATTCCATGTGCTATAGAAGAAGAAGCTCGGGTAATGGGATTGGAATCTGGACGGTGTAAAAAGCATTTGATGCTTCTTCGGTGTTAAATCTAACTGTGCATTATTATGATGTGTAATCTGTGTTGAAGTTTGATAATCGACTTGTGTACATAAATTCTTAAGTGTTTTTCATGGTGATTATTCAACATTCTCATGATTTTAGCATAGTTTAAACTCATAGGATAGATTTTAATAGTTTTGTTAAAGTTTAACCTTAAGAAGTCATTTTGTAGGAAATGTATCAATTTTCATGTTTTACAAGCCTAAAGTCATCATCAAGAGAAGATGAGAAGAAGAATTGGGATTTGGAGTGGCTAAGCTCAACTCGTGTTAAGCTTAACTTTGCGCTAAGCTCAAACTCAAGCTAAGCACAATTTTCCTACGATTTCAATTTTTGAAGAATTCGCTAAAGCGCAACTTGACACTAAGCAACCTTAATTTTTTGTCTCCCAATTATTGAAGAATTCGCTAAATGTGCATGTGTGCTTAATGAGCTACCACTTACGAGAACAAAATGATAGAACAATAATTTTTATATAAAAGTCCTAGTACTCCCTAAGGATTGTATCACTCATATTTTTAGACTTAGAGTTCTGTGCGCACTGTTCCATTGCCTCTTTACTTCATTTCCATCAACCCCTTTTTCTCAATTATAATCCAATTGCTTACTTCTCATGACTTTGAGAGGCTAATTCTCTTATGTTGAGAGATTGGAGATCTAGGTTCCTCACATTTAAACTATTTTTGTCATATCTATTCAATGAAATATTTAGTTTAAAATCCGTTTCTCTATCTTTATTGCTTGTTATATGATTTGGTCAAATATATATGCATGTTATGGGGTATGACTGTCATAAACATGCTTTCGAACTTGAAACTAAGATTGAGATCTAATGGAGTGTATCACTAGACATAAGGTAAACTCCATTAGTTTTGTAAAATCATTTTCTCTATTTTTGTTATATGTTATATGGTTTGGCCTGTTATATATATGCTGTCGCAAGGTTTGAATCTTATAGACATATGCTTTTGAATTTGGAACTGAAAATGGATTCTAATGGAATGTATTACTAGACATAGGTTAAACTTCATTAGTCCTGTAAAGACTTTCAGGTTTCATCTAATCACTCAACTAGACTTACTAAGACATTAGAAGTAAGGTTGAGTGATTTAGGCTTAATTTGATGAGACATCACATTTTGAGCACTCCTAGGTCAAGGATAATTTGAAATATTTATTTGAATGGAAAATATATTTATATATTTATATGGAAGGCATGCCTAGAGAAACTCAACTCTCGACAAGCTCATTATTATTATTTGAAATTCCTATTTTCTCGTTGTTTGACAATTCATCTTAATCCAATTTAGTACTTTGTTATTAGTATTCACTTGTCTTTATTTTGATCTTTAATTTTCTTTACTTTTGTTTATTTAAATTATGCATAATAAACCAACTATTAAATCAAATTAGTGCTTAGGATTGATAATTTTGCTAGTAGTCAATACGAGTAAATCCCTATGAATTCGATATTGAAATCTTCCCTTTTATATTACTTGAGCGATTTGCTACGCTTGTCAAAATCTCAACAAATTATTTGGTACCATTGCTAGATATTTATAGTATTCGACAATTAGTATTACGGTTAAACCTTAAGCATTAATTCATTTTTTTTCTTTGCTGCTTAATTTTCTTCACTACATAATTTTTCTGTATCCTAAATGTAGAGGATCCATTCCCTAATGGAGTCCTATCTTGATGAAATGACACTTTTTGCGAGTTTCTTACATCACTTTGCTGCTAATTATTATTCTCCCCATATATCTGTTCTTGTCTATATGTGTGATTCAGCCAACTCTTCTTCGATGTCTATTGCCAATTGCATGGTTTGAATGTAGGAATATTAGGGATGAAAATAATATAAGTTTTAAATATTTTTTTAGTCATTATAATTTAGTGTTTTTTTGTCCTTACAAAATATTAATTGATTTAAGTCCTTGTAAATTTTGGAGGAAGAATATATGACGGGCCTTGCCGGTTGCAAAACTTCTTTGCATGCCAGACTTGTCCATCCAAAGGAAAATACTCCCCTTCCGCAGGGACACTCAAGGATAAGGCAACTAAGTCTCCACTTTAGGTTCATCAATAATTTTTTTTCTTATTTTTATCAAGTAAATAGGCGTCATATATCAACAAATAAACATCATGTACCTACAAAAAAATGTTCCACATATAGCTATTTGACTTAAAATAAAATATTTTTCTTATAAATTGGCATCACATATCGTTGGGCCGGCCTTGATTTAAAGGAGAAATTGATCAATGAAAGTATGACAATTCTCTAGTCTTTAGAGACTGGTCTCATTAAGTAAGAGATTATTTGAATTCTCCTTTTCGAATCATGAAGATATGCAAAAAATACTTGTAGTGGGTTCATGTAACTTATTACCTGGAGTGCTTGACTCTCATCATTGACTCTTGACTCCAATTATAACTTGGTGAAGTAGTCTAATGTTTAAAATTGGATTATAATCTATGGATTACCTCAGGAATATTGAAAGTAGGGAATCTTGTTTCTAATTGCTAGGGGTGTGTGAATACTTGATCCTTAGCAATTGATGCAGTTACGGTTTACAAGAGCTATGGTCACTTTTCTGGAGTTCTAGTTGATGTGGACTTCAAGCTATTTAAACAATTTATTTTTCATTAGTTTTCTTTGGTTCTTCATTGATGGTTTTCTTTCTTCTTTCTTTTTTTTTCCTTTTATCTCCATTATGAATTAAATCATTTTCTTTTTGTCTGTGTGTATGATCATATTAAAAATAGTGATGTATATATGTTGAGTATGTGATGTTTTCTAGATTTGTTGGTCGACTAAAAGTGATGTAATTGGCTTAGAAAATTTGTTAATTAGTACTATTATATAAAATAGAAAGGTAAAAATATGTATTCATAATTTTTTTATAAAGTGAATAAATCCAATAATTAGTTCATTAAATGTTGAGGATAAAGTCAATGTAACTTAGGGTGTTATAGTAGGTGGAAAAAAAGAGATAGAAAGAAAAAACAACAGAGAAAAAGAAAAAGAAAATAAGGATAGTGAGAAATGATGAGAAGAGAATTACAAAACTAAGAGAAGTCCAACCCACAATTCTTTTTTATTTCAAAAAAGTTTAGTCCATAATAGATAATGTTTTTAAAATTAATAATTAATGTGTTACTTATAAAGAGACATAAAACGAAATAAAAAGAAAAAATAAGATAGAAGATAATTTATGAGTAGAAATATATTAGCCCCACCTACAATTTATTCAAGCTAACTAGATTGATACTGATGATAAATAAAATGAAGAAAAAACTAGCTAGATAGATGCAGTATGTTTTTGGCATTGCCTTAATTAATTTTGTGTTTCATAAAAGTTTTTTTGTTTTAATTGGGTTCTCCATTACTTTTTCATGTCCATATTGTGTGTTGAGTCATTTGCTGTGTGTCAAAAATGCATCTAGCTTGGTACATGCATTGGTCAGATTGACGGTCTAACATATATGTCATGACTTAAGTCTTCAGATCGAGTTGTTCGTTCCCTATCATGGTCCATGTGTACATGCATGCATTGGTGGTTAGCTTTGATGGACAAATTTTGTTGTTAACGACAGATTTTATTATTATTGAATAAACTATAATATATATATATATATATATATATATATATATATATATATATATATTAATTAAATAATATTACTAAATTAATGATGAGTCATATTAAAATACTGAAAAGTTAATAAAATTTATAATTAACTCTTTGTTTAAATATTTACTAGTAATTGCAATTTAGTATTTTTTTTTATTTTTTAATAACAATTCTATCTAAATGCTTTAAAAAAAACAAACAAACATAATTTACGACGATCAAATTAATATTTTTTTTTGCAAGGACGAAAAGTACAAAAAATATTATAAATACTAAAAATGTATTTAAACTTTAACTTTTATACAAATTACAAACGCACACAAAATAAATAAAACTCTTTGTTCCAAAATTAATGACGTTCTAAAGACAAAGTTTTGTTCCAATAGATGTTGTTTTATAAAATTAATGTAGCATTTTTTTCAAGATTAGGTTCAATTAATTATTAGAAAAAGTATTCTATAATATAAAAATAAGAGAGATGCTAGGTATGAGAACACTTTTGAGGATGAGGATGAGGATGATGAGATTGGAGCAATAGATGTAAGGACTGCTATTATTAAAACTAATGCAATTGAGGATGCTGCTGCTCGTAAGGAATCTGGCAAGATCGAGGAGATTTCTAATATTGACTTGAGGGTAGCTTCAACTGCTACTTCTCAGAGCCTTGACACTGCTAGTCGTGTGAGGAATTGGGTGGCTGAGTTAGATGAAGAGATGCAAGAAGCTGCTCACCGCAGGCTACTTTTGCGGCTGCACTTAACCCCACTTTAAGACCTAGTGCTTTTGTGGGTGTTGAAGTTCCTAACTCCCTACTTAGACAAAATCTTAGGCCCTTGGGGTCACAATTCCCCCAAGTTGTGAAGCATTTCCAAGTTCTAGGACATTTAAAACTTGTCTCATAATTTTTCCAGTTAGGAAGGAAGAGGTCCTAACCTCCTCAGGGACAAATGATAAACCCAAGAAGAAGAAAAAGAAAGGAGGAATAGTACAACCTAAAAAGACTTATAATTTTCGTAATAATACTATATCTCAGGCTCATTAAGTTGTTTTATTAGTTTATGTTTTGATCATGAATCTTGGTTTAGTCCCCCATATTGTTGTTAATTTTCCTTTCGATGGGTTTTAACCTAGTTCTTTCACTTTTACTTGTTTTTTCTCATTACTATATTAATAATACACCATTAAGGATTTAGGATGAACACTGTTAAAAGGTGTCAACTTAATTAGGATATTTTAGTCTCTTCTTAAAACTTTCTGTATTACAACTTCACATAAAATAAAATAAAATTAGTCAACTACTTTTACATTATTTAATGAATTATTTTTTATATACCTTTTATTTAATAAGGGTCTGTGTTTGATATCAAATTTGATTGTTTTTTTAAAATGAAAATATTGATTTTTCAATTAGAAATTATATAACTTAATGATGTTAAATTATTTTTCTTATAAATAAAAACAGAGGAAGTATATATACGTGTGCAACAAACACAAAAAAACACAAGTGGCCGAGACGAGATAATTTTATTCAGTGTTGTATGAGTAAGTACAACATATTATTCAATAACCCATTTTATTTATCGTCATTTTACATGACAAAATTTCACGCAGTAGCTGATGATTTAGTCATCATGTGAGGGTTGATAAGCACAAACTCAAATGTATTGCCCACAGCCACACCCAGAACCCTCTCTCCATTTTCTTTCCTAGTAATCCCAATACTCCCACACCCGAGTTCTCCATTTCTGCAGAACGAAAGCTTATAAGTATGGGCACTGGCACTGGCAGAGGAAGTTGCTCTCTCCATTAAAAAGTAACCTGGATTCTTAGATCCACTAATTTTAACTATGGAACCTTCTTCTTCTTCTTCTTCTTGTAGTCCCTCGACGACGGTCCAACGAGAAGGAGTGGGGACACACGAGGGAACATCGTCATCTGTGAAACTAAGGTCCACTCTTCCTTCGGGAACCCAGACAGTTTTGAACATTGATGAAATCTTCACTGGGAGGCCATTGTTGACCTCACTTGGAGATTGCACAACACTGAGAGGGCAGGTTTCCTTCCCCGTTTTGGCTAGTTCTACTCCGCCGCCCCATGCCCAGATAGTTGGCAACATATAGTATGAGCCACCGTTTTGAATCGGTTCACCGGTAACGTCGACGACGGCTTGAGCAGCGGCTGAAGGTGGGTAGGTGAATGTTGAGAGTAGAAAGAGACCAAAGACTAGGGTTGTTGTACGACTCATTTTCTTTCTTGAAGTTGAATATGGAAGGCTTTAGTTTTAGCTTTGTTGTGAGTATTGGAAAAGTTGGGAGAGTCCTTTTATAGACCAAAGTGCTGGCTTGGAGATGAGGCACAGTTTGGATGGACAGAAAAAAAAAGAAGTGAATTTTGGTTATAATTAATCTATGATTTTAGTTGAGTGATCTTAACCTCCGACTTATTTTCTGTTTGGTTGTTGATAACCTGAGTAAAACATAAGATGAAACGGAGTATAATAAAGTTACTGACAGTGGACAAGAAAGCTCATTTTCAGACTAATGATGTTAACTTCTTCATATAGATATGTAAAATATTACTTCAACACCTTCATTTTTGTTATACTTTTTAATATCTATTTTTTATTTTTTTTTCTATGGAGCCTACAAAACATTTATAAAAAAATATTTAATGATGAAAAATAATTTAAAATTCTAATTGGTGAGTGTAGATGAGAAGTAAACTAATATGCACTAATAAGAATATCAGCATTCAATAGATATTAAGATTATTTGTTTTTATTTTTATTCTTTGGATTTATATTATAACACTATAACACGAGTGTACATTTAGTGGAGTGACAACATGAACTAAAATCAAATATTTTAATCTTTCAATGACTAAAAACCAAAATAAAATAATAAAAACAAGAACCACAAGTTATTTAAACAATTTATTTTTCATTAGTTTTCTTTGTTTTGGGTTCTTCATTGAGGGTTTTTTTTTTTTTTTATCTCCATTATGAATTAAATCATTTTCTTTGTGTCTGTGTGTATGATCATATTAAAAATAGTGATGTATGTTGCGTATGTGATGTTTTCAGGATTGTTGTTCGAATAAAAGTGATTTAATTGGCTTATAGATTTTGTTAATTAATACTATTATATAAAATAGAAAGGTAAAAATATGTATTCATAATTTTTTTTTTTATAAAGTAAATAAATCCAATTAGTTAAATAAATGTTGAGAATAAAGTCAATGTAACTCAGGGTGTTAAAAAATAAAAAGATATAGTAAAAGAAATCAATAGTGGTAGTGACAAATGATTATATGAGAAGGGAAATTAACACAATTTTGTAGATTGATACAAAGAAACGAGAAAAAAAAAAAAAAACTAGCTAGAAAGATGCAGTATATTTTTTGGCATTGCCTTTATTTTTGTCTTTCTTAAAAGTTTTCTTTGTTGGGTTCTCCATTTTTGTTTCATGTCCATATTGTGTGTTGAGTCATTTTGCTTTGTGTCACAAATGCATCTAGCTTGGTACATGCATTGGTCAGATTGACGGTCTAATATGTCATGACTCAAGTTTTCAGCAAAAATAAAAATGGCATGACTCAAGTTATTAGGGTTGTTCGTTACCTATTATGGTCCATGCGTACATGCATAATGCACAGCAGCACAGGTTTTTGTTGTGAACGATAATTATGTTTTTATTAAATAAACTACAACATATATGGCTAACAATTAAAACCTGAATAATAACAGTAAATTAAGGGTGAATCATATTTAAATACTGAAAAAATAAATAATTATAATTAACTTGCATATGGCTAAGTTCGGTAAGATATTTTAGCTTTTTTTAATAGTTTTTCAGCTCATTTAATTGTTTGGTAATACTGTACCAAACAAGACTATTAGTGGCAATAAATATTTCCTTTACTGACATTAAAATTGGCCATAAAATACATTACCGGTAAAGCTTCTAGCCTTCTACCACCCATTAATGAGAGCGCTGGTAGTGGGAAAGATCTCTATGGCTGGGATATATACATTGCTTTTAGCGGCTATTCTTACGGCATTATAAGGCCACTAACATTAACTTCTAAATGATTCTTGTTGCTCTTCTGTCCGTCAAATTCTTGTTCGCACAAATGTTATTTCTGTGCCAATAAATGTTAGGATCGTCTTGACCCACCTACAATACATTTAAATTAGATAGATGGATGATGTATATTTTTGGCATGGCTTATATTTTATTATGACTTAAATAACCTGTTGATCCTTATAAAATAAGGGATTTTGATTTTAGTCATTTAAAGTTTTTGGTTTGATATTAATTATTTAAAGATATTGTTTTATTTTGTTTCAGTCCTTGTTGTCACATAACAACATTAACTAATTAAATAATAATTGATAAGTCATTGTTTTGTGGTGACATCAAAGAGTTTGTGGGGACAAGACAATTAAGTGTAATTTCTTTTTGATAAACAGTTTATAAGTCCATGTAATTTGTTCAAAATAGTTGATAGTCTCAAACTAGTTGATAAGGGATTTAAAAACATAGCTTGTTAACAAATTTCACATCTATTTGTGCTCAACGTGAGTAGGCCTGAAAAACTCAACACACTTGTTTTTTTTTTTTTTTTGTGACAAGAGTATTACCTAGGCATCTGTTGGGGTTGTGACTGTTAGTATTTATTTAGTATTTACCATAGTAACAGTTTAGTATTTGTCATAATAGTTTAATTATTATTTAACGGTTATTGGTAACGATTTTAAAACTTCTGTCTGTAGTTTTTGATTTTCTTGTAAATCATATATGTCATAGTTTTTTTCATTCAAAAATAAAGGGTTTTACATTTGTATATCTTGAGTTCCTAACAATGATATCAAAGCTCCAACATGGGGCTTGATTAAGTGAATTAAGAAACTATAGTTTTCTTAACAGAGTAAAAGAGAGAGAGAAAAAAAGATACATGGCAGGAGAAAGTGACAATTTTGTTCAATCATCAATTCCTAGGTTTGATGGTCACTATGACCATTGAGTCATGCTTATGGAAGATCTTCTTTGATCAAAAGAATATTGGAGTTTAGTAGAGAATGGGATTCCTATAGTTGTAGCAAGAGCAGAACCAATCGAGGCACAACAAAAGTCCATTGAAGAATGCGTGTTAAAGGATTTAAAGATGAAAAACTATCTATTTCAAGTCATAGATAGAAATATCATGGAGACCATTCTTAACAAGGGAAACAAACAAAAGACATTTGGGATTCTATGAGGCAAAAGTATCAAGGGTCTACCAAAGTTAAGCGTGCTCAATTACAAGCTCTTTGAAGGGAGTTTGAGATCCTTGGAATGAAGGAAGGAGAAACTGTTGATGAGTTGTTTGGACAAATGCTTACTATTGCAAACAAGATGAAAACCCATGGTGAGAAGATGGAGCAGATCGTGATTGTTGAAAAAATTCTACGATCAATGACCTCAAGGTTCAATTATGTAGTTTCTTCAATTGAAGAATCTAGTAATCTAGATACAATAACCATTGATGAACTTCAAAGTAATTTGTTAGTACATGAACAGAGAATGCAAGGACGTTGAGAGGATGAACATGCCTTAAAAGTCACTACTATAGAAAGAAGTGGAGGAAGTGATGAGTATAAGGCTGAAGGACGAGGAAGAATGCATGAAGGTTGTAGAGGAAGGGGGTCATGGCAGAGGCATGCAACCTTTTAACAAAGCTAATGTAGAGTGTTATAAGTGTCACAAACTAGGATACTTTCAATATGAATGTCCAAAATGGAAGAAAATAGCTAATTATGCCGAATTTGATGAAGAAGAGATGTTATTGATGTCATATGAAGAAACAAAGAATTCAATAAAAGAGAACATGTGATTTCTTGATTTTGGATGCAATAATCACATGTCGACAATAAGCAATGGTTTTCAAACTTTGATGAAAACTTCACGCAAACAGTGAAACTTGGAGATCACTCGAAGATGGTAGTTATGGGAAAAGGGAATATCGGACTTCAAGTCAATGGGATAACTCTAATAATTATTTATATTTATTACATACCTGAGTTAAAAAACAATCTCCTAAGTTTAAGTCAATTACAAGAGAAGGGATTGACTATTATTATTCAAGACAGATTGTGCAATATTTATCATAAAAAGAAGGGGTTTGATCATGCAAACCAAAATGTCAAACAGCAGGATGTTTGTTGTGCTTGCAATGGTGTTACCTCAAACTTCTTGTTTTCAAACAATGTTAGAAGATAAGACGCACCTATGGCACTATCAATATGGTCATCTCGGTTTCAAGGGCTTGAAGACTCTTTTCTATAAAAAGATGGTGAAGGATTTGTCAATGCCTAAGACTCCATCAAAGTTGTGCACTGATTGTATGGTGGGAAAACAACATTGAGAAACAATTCCTAAGAAGAGTTTGTGGAGAGCATCACAATGACTCCAACTAGTTCATGCTGATATATGTGACCCTATCAAGCCTAAATCAAATAGCAACAAAAGACAGCTTACTGCAACCTACAACCCACAACAAAATAGGGTTGTGGAAAGAAAGAACCACACTATAATGAATATGGTGTGTTGTATGTTGTCGAGCAAGCAACTTCCAAAAGAGTTTTGGGTATAAGCAACCAACTAGGCAGTGTATGTGCTGAATCGAAGTCCTACCTTGGTTGTGAAAGATGTGACACCAGAAGAAGCATGAAGTGGTATTAAACTCATTGTTGATCATTTTAGAGTGTTTGGATGTGTTGCACATGTTCATGTTCTAGACAAACAAAGAACTAAGTTGGATGATAAGAGTTTCTAGTGCGTATTTTTGGGTGTGAGTGATAAATCAAAAACTTACAAACTTTAGGATCTAGCCTTAAAGAAAGTAGTTATCAGTAGAGATGTTGTGTTTGCTGAAAATGAGAAGTGGGACTGGGCAAGAAGTGATGAAGAGACACAAGATAATGCTCTAAAATGGGATGATGAACACGAAACTGAGAATAGAAATGTACAAGCTATGGAGGGAGAAGCGAGATAATCCATCCTATAAACAAGTGGTGGAGGAAGAAGTAGAAAATCCAGGGAGGAATCGAAGACCAACATATTGGGATCAAGATTATGTAAGTGGTGAGGGTTTATTTGATGATGAGGTGATGCATAGTTTTGTGATGTTTAGTTCAATAGAAGATCCAGCCTCATTTGAAGATTCAAACAAGCAACCAAAATGGAGGTAAGTTGCTGAAATTAGAACTGTTTGTGAAGCTGAAAAATATGATTGGAGTGTCTCTGATACCAAGTGTAAATTGATTGCAACATGCAATTCAATTTAATGATGGATTTGTTAGTATTCATTTAGTATTTGCTATAGTAACAGTTTAGTATTTGCCATAGTAGTTGAATTATTATGTAATGGTTATTGGCAATTTTAAAACTTTTGTTGGTAGTAGTTTTAAAACTTCCGTTTGTAGTTTTTGATTTTCTTGTAAGGCATATATGTCATAGTTTTCTTCATTGTAAGAAAAGTGTGATTATTCCTAAAATAGAGGATTCTAAATTTGTATATCTTGAGTTCCTAACATCATGTTTCTTCTACTATTTATGTCTCTCAATGGACAAAGGATATCATGTTTAGAGTGTTGTAGAGAATTCAGCATTCCGAGCACCATATTTTTGCTATGACACACTCAAGTAGGTGGAAAAAAATGAGATAGAGAGAAAAAAAACAGAGAAAAAAAAAAAAAAAAAAAAAAAGGATAGTGAGAAATGATAAGAGAATTACAAAACTAAGAGAAGTCCAACCCAAAATTCTTTTTTATTTCTAAAAAGTTTAGTGCATAATATATAATGTTTTTAAAATTAATAATTAATGTGTTACTTATAATGAGACATAAAGCGAAATAAAAAAGAAAATAAGATAGAAGATAATTTATGGGTAGAAATATATAAGCCTCACCTACAATTTATTCAAGCTAACTAGATTGATACCGATGATAAAGAAAAAAGAAGAAAAAACTAGCTAGATAGATGCAGTATATTTTTGGCATTGCCTTAATTTTGTGTTTCATAAAAGTTTTTTTTTTGTTTTGTTTTAATTGGGTTCTCCATTATTTTTTCATCTCCATATAGTGTGTTGAGTCATTTGCTTTGTGTCAAAAATGCATCTAGCTTCGTACATGCATTGGTCATGACTTAAGTCTTCAGATCGAGTTGTTCGTTCCCTATCATGGTCCATGTGTACATGCATGCATTGGTGGTTAGCTTTGATGGACAAATTTTGTTGTTAACGACAGATTTTTTTATTATTGAATAAACTACAATATATATTAAATAATATTACTAAATTAATGATGAGTCATTTTAAAATATTGAAAAGTTAATAAAATTTATAATTAACTCTTTGTTTGAATATTTACTAGTAATTGCAATTTAGCATTTTTTTATTTTTTAATAAAAATTTTATCTAAGCATTTTAAGAAAAAAAAAAAACAGAATTTACAACGATTAAATCAATATTTTTTCAAGGACGAAAAGTATAAAAAAAAAATCTAAATACAAAAATTGTATTTAAATTTTAACTTTTATACAAATTACAAACACACACAAAATAAATAAAACTCTTTCATTACAAAATTTATAACGTTTTAAAGAGAAAGTTTTGCTCCAAAATAGATGTGGTTTTATAAAATCAATGTAGCATTATTTTATTTTTTTCAAGATTGCGTTTAATTAATAGTTAGTGCATGTAAGTATTGTATAATATAAGAATAAACGAGTAATTAGTTAAAGAAATAAAAACTATTGTAAAATGTTACTGTATAATATTTTTTAGTCCTAATTATATTTTGGTCTCCAAAATTAATTTTTTTGTAATTTTGATTTCTTAATTCTTTTTTCATCATTTTTAGTCCTTCAAAATTAATTTTTTTTATACTATTGATACCTCCGATTAATTTTTAAATGGACCATTAGTTTTTGGGTGTTGATTATTTAATTAGTGTTTAATTACTTTTACTTATAATTAATTCATTATAGTAAAAAAAAAAAAATTGAAAGAGGATGTTATGTCCAGTGCATTTGAAGGTGATCGGAATGTTGGTCTTGTGCAGGAGATCCGCAACAATTTATACTTTCCGTAAGTCCTTTGAACAATGCCGTCTCATATCCCAAAGGTAAGAGAATAGCATGGCCAAAACAAACTGAACGAATGAAGTTTTTAGCATATTTGAGGGCAAAACGAAAGTCGAGGAGAAGCAAGAACTCACCTCCAAGCTTTACAAGAAGAAACTCTCTCATTACCTCACAGGTCGAAACCAAACGCATTCCATCCTCAGGCGTATGTGTAATTGGAGATTTGAAAATTTAAGATTTTTTGTTTCCAACCAATACACACAAACACGTGTGAGGTAAAAGTGTTGTACACTTAATTAGTGAATTAGTGATAATATTAATTAGTGTTAATAAGCATACTCAGTATCCAAACTAATGGTCAACATCCAAAAATTAATAGAGTATAAAAAGTATAAAAAATTAAAAGTGATGAAAAAAAAAATTGAAGACCAAAATTTAAAAAAAAAAAAATTTAGAAATAAAAATGCAATTAAATCTATTTTTTAAGAAATTCAATAACTTAATTATATTTTGTTAACGTGCGCTAAAATTTTAAAGGTGATATATTTTGGAACGGGAGATTAACACTTATATATTACATTTTTGTTATATTCCTTTTCAATAATTAGTCTAATAGACAATTATTAGCTCAAGTGATAGCAATTTGTGTTACTTAATCGAGAGGCCAGGATTCGAATCCTAATCAACTTAGATATTAAATAAATTATGTTAGGAAGAGAATATCATGTTGTGTACGTTTAGTATCTCCTATGAAGACTTCAGACGAGAATTACTTTGAGGTCAAGCAGAAGAATCATCCGCTGTTAAAATTGGTGTGAACGAGGGTTTGTTTAAAATTGAGAGGGTTTCAAATGAAATCAATAACTATAAGTTTGTGTTGTAAGCAGGATGGATTCAGGAATTTAAGTAGGGAAGGGTAAAAAAATTTTATAAAAATTGAAGATAAGATTTTGAAAAAAATATTAAAAAAAAAAAATGGGTATAAAATTTTCCAATTTTTTTAAAAAATTGTAGATGAAAAGTATCAAATTAATTTATTAAGAGTAAAACTTGACAAAAATAAATAAAAATGTAATGAAACCAAATATTTATCAGATATAAAACTAATATATGATCTACTAATAAAAAAAAATTGAAATAAATACTAACTTAAAAATTTATTTTTTTTAATTATTTTTTATATTTTTTATTTTATATATATATATATATATATATTATAAGAGGGAGGGGCTGAATCCATGCTTGCCCCCTAAAATCCGTCCCTGGTTGTACGCACCAAGATGATGAGGATAACAAATGTGGGGATACAGGGATTGATATTGATGATGATGGATGAGGCGCTTGGTTGTGTCTAAGGACAAACCTTTAGTGGTTCAGTTTCACCAAGTTGATGATCATGAAGCAACACTGCATGCCCTGAAAAATCATGCAGTGAGTGATGCATGAGAGACAAGTGTGTGGGTAAGGCTAAATAAATGCATGCTTTGGTTTGTAATAAGTTATTGCATTAGACTAAATAAAATATGTTGTTGGGTACGTAGCTTTGAGAAAGGGAAAATTAAAAGCGATATGCGAATATTGATAAAATGCTTGGTCCAGATTGGTTAAACTTTAAATTCTTAAAAGAGGTTTTGGTAGTTCTTGCTAAAAAAAAAAAAAAAAAAAACGAGATAGAGAGAAAAAAAAAAAAAAAACAGGGATAGTGAGAAGTGATGAGAAGAGAAGTACAAACAACACAAATAACACATTTTATTAATGATTAAAATTTATTGAAAATTATAAAAATAAGAAAGACTCCTAATCCTTAGGTGAGAAGTCCGACCTACAATTTTTTTTTTCTAAATTTTTTTGAAAATATAATCTGTTACTTATAAAGAAAAATAAAGTGAAACAAAGATAAAAACTTTATTTAGGAGTAGAAATATATTAGCCCAACCTACACTATATTCAAACTAACAAGATTGATAATCATGATAAAAAAAAAAAAAATAATAATAAATAAAACTAGCTAGCTAGCAGATAGATGCACAGTATATTTTTGGCATCTATTTAATCTTTCATAAAGATTTCATGGTTCAGGGTTCTCCATTTTTTTTATTCATCTCCATTGTGAGTTGATTCAGTAGAACGATGAATCATGTGTCACAAATGCATGTACCTAGCTACATGCATTGGTCAGATTGACGGTCTAATATGTCATGACTCAATTCACTAGTGTTGTTCGTTACCTATTATGATCCACGGGTATATGCATGCATTGGTTAAATTTGATAGGCAAGTTTTTTTTTTTTTTTAAGTAAATGGGCAAATTTTGTTGTGTACAATAGAATTGTTTTTATATTAAATAAACTATAGTATATATACATATTAATCATAATAATAACACTAAATTAGCAGTGAATCATATATAACACGTTTTTGTTATCTCATGAGAAATCAAATTACACCAAAGAGTCACTCTAGTTATCTAGTTAGGAGAGTTATCATTACTATTCATTTTGTTAAGATTTAACGACAAAATAGTATAACTTTCTTACAATTATTCTCGATCATTTTAACTTGTTATATTCCTATTCTATAAGTACTCAGTCATGATTCTCTGAACCTTGCTTATTCACACAACTGATCACTAAGAAATGAAGAGCAATACTATCTTGTTTGCTGTCTTTCTACTTTGTGCCTTCACTTCATACCTACCTTCAGCCACATCTCAGTTTGTGGAAGATATCAATGGCAGTCCTCTTCGAAATGGTGGCAAATATTATATCTTGTCAAGCATAACAGCATTGGGCGGAATAAGACCAGCCGCAACCGGAAACGAAAGATGCCCTCTCACTGTGGTGCAATCTCGCCAAGAGCTCGATAAAGGCGTTGCAGCAACTCTGGCATCCCCATTCCGAATCCTTTTCTCACCGAAGGCATACCTTTGTCCATCGAGTTCGGTAATTTTGCAGTTATAACTCTCTGTGCCGGCATGGATACCAGGTGGTCTGTCGTGAAGGGTGAATCAGGAGAACCAGCCGCTGTTAAAATCGACACCAACGAAGATGTGATGGAGGGTATGTTTAAAATTGCGAGGGTTTCTCGTGAATTGAATAACTATAAGCTTGTGTTCTGTCCGCGGCTTGGTAATAAATGTGGGGATATTGGGATTGATGTTGATGATGAAGGGATGAGGCGCTTGGTGGTGTCTCAGAACAACAAACCGATAGTTGTTCAGTTTCAGAAAGCTGATGAATCGCCTGAAGATGATGAAGTAACACTGCAATATGCTACGAAGAATCATAAGCTTTCTGGTAGTCAGTGATGCATGCATGAGAGACTGGTGTGTGTGTGTGAGGCTAAATAAATGCTTTGGTTGTAATAGTTTATAAATTATTGCATCAGACTAAATAAATTAGTCATTCAAAGCTTATGCATGCCTTCTCTGAGGGTTCTATATGCAAGAAATTGGTTCTTTCTCGTTATCTTTATCCACTTTAATAGTAATTAACAGTCATGGATCAGGATAATATGAAAGGGAGTTGAATATCTTTATACAATTATTTTTACCATTAATTTTTAATAAATAATAAATTTATCAAAAATATTTATTATTAATTTTAGATATAAAATTTACTATTAAAAGAAAACTAATCACGTATTAATTTAATTCAAAAAAATCTTTTTTTATAAAAATATAATGGGATGACTGAGGGAGGGGGGCTAAAGTCCCTGTCTGTCCCCCTCTAAATCCGTTCATAATTACTTCACCATCTTTGTTAATTAGGGCTTCAGCGTATCCAAAAATTACCATGCAATCTTAGTTTTTTCATTCAAGGAAATTTGTGGAGAAGGAAATATGTTGTTAGGTAGCTTTGAGGAATGAGAAATTAAGGAACCGACATGGTTGAGAATGTGATGGATTTAAATGTCTGAGCCTGATTGGTTAAAGTTTAAATTCATAAAGAGGTTTTGGTTTTTGCTAAAAGATTATGCAATAGATTTTGGATAAGTTCCATAAAATGCACTACTTCCCAGAGCTTGCAATGCCTTTTTTTATTTCTCTAATCCCAAGTTTAATAGCCATGAAAATTGGAATTTTATACTCCATATTCTCACCTCGGGTGCACGTATAAAATTTTTGCAAAGATTTTAACAATAAGTTAAAAAAGGTGCTCATTGAGGTGATTGATCACTAGACACAGAGTGCTTTTTTTAGGTGGAAGAAATTTGCTTCATAATGTGGTGGTGACCAGTAAAGTTGTTGATGAAGCTAGGAGGTTGAAGAAGAAATGTCTTATTTTGAAAGATAATTATGAAAAGTCCCGTGACTTAATGTGTTGAGAGTTTGTGTATTATATATATATTCCA